>JAECWX010000002.1:1200000-1800000 GCA_018151165.1 Drosophila arawakana | reverse complement strand
TTTATATGCGATAGTGTGTGGCGTTTGCATTCTACCGTTTCAAACTGCAAATAATTTATAACGAAACAAAATTTGTAAGCAATAAAAGAATTTAAAATTTGTGACTTAACGAAAGTGAAGTACACAAATTGTAAAGAGCCGCAGCTAAAGCAGAGACTACTATAATTTAATTATATGAGCATGAGTGTTTATAAAATATATCGTTAAACTATCATCGCTGATCGTCATCAAATGCGATTGACCGACCTACGGACCCGAACACGTGTTATAAGTCATCATCCATCCCACTCTCCCCTTTTCTCAGCGACAGCAGCATTCAACACACATACATGCACACATATGCGAGCCACAAGTGGTTTTTAATACAAACACAATGTATGTGAGTGTGTGTGTGTGTGTGTGTATGTGTGTTTGTATATAAATGCGTTGGAATTGATAGAAATATATTCAAATAGCAACAACAAAAGCTCAGCTAGAAATAAATTAAGAAAAGAAGATGATGAGGAATGGCAAGAAGCAGCAGTGAAAGAAATTTGTACACACTGGCGATAAAATTTGTGCAAGTCATCGCGAATCATCAAATTTTTTGTATACGTTTTTTTTTTATTATTTTATTTCTCGCCTGGGACAGACAGGGGAGACCACGATACACCTCCGATAAGGAGCGTTAATAATCTTTTGAGCAGGAACTTTAACCACCCACATTTTCAGAATCCACAAATCATAAGCCACAATCCACAGTCCACAAACATGACCCGCTGATAAGATCCAGAGCGCCAGCAAAATTAATCGATCTTTGAACGTCCCGACCGCATTAGGACTATAAACATATGTCAGTCAGACAAAGTCCAGATTGGTTTTTTTTTTTTTTTTTTGGGTTCAGTTTGTTATATATTTGTCTAACTTAACACTCACAGCTGTAGATTATTTATATCTACAACTCGACGTCCCTCCCCAGCCAGATAGCACCATAAAAAACGACAATTAACATTTTCAACCCTAATTTTGTTTTTGGTTTTTAGTTTTCTATATATTTCTTACTGAGTCATAAACTGTCTTTATTGGCACTGCTTGCATTCAGTGTTGATAAACTGTTGGTACAAAGGTTCTACACGCCCCTTGTTGCTATCAACTATAATATCTAATTATTAGTTGTAATAAAGGTGCTGCAAAATTGCATCTTACATGTATAAACTTGATTTTCCCAGCGGTTCGAGGGGTACGCGACGAAAGCATAATACGAGGGGACTACCAAAAGTTCGGTAAGTTGGTGGTATTTTATAATTTTTTTGGAAATTTAAAAATGTCATTATTTTGGCTATAGTCTTGTGGTATTTAGTTGTAAGTTTCAAAAAAATCGGTTAGAATGGAAACGAGAAAACGGAAAATAACTGAAGCGATATCAGTAGAAATTCGACCAGCGACCCAGCAAGAAATTCGATACTCAATACTTTACGGCTTTCGACGTAATCTCAAGCCTATGGACATTTTTAATGAGTTTCAAACTGCATATAAAACGGATACTCCATCTCTTAAGACTATTTGTAAGTGGTTTCAAAGATTCCAAACTGGACATTTTTCCATGGAGGACGAGCCTCGCGAAGGACGTCCAAAATCTTCGACCGATGAGACAAATGTGGCTCTGGTGAAGCAAAAAATTGAAGGAGACCCACGAATGACACAGGAACTGATAGCTAGTGAACTTGGCTTGAATGCTATGGCAGTATCACGAATTTTGAACAATGATTTGCAATACACGAAGAAATCTGCTCGATGGGTGCCAAGAATTTTGAATGACAGCCAAAAAGAAGCTAGAGTAAACTTTGCTCAATATTTTTTAAGAAAGTTTGCAAACGGAGAATCTAGCAACTATAATATGATCATAACAGGTGACGAAGCTTGGTTTTTTAAGTATGACCCGGAAACAAAACAGCAGTCCATGGTATGGAGCCCGAAAGGAGCAAACCCACCTGTGAAAGCCAGGCAACAAAAGTCAGCAACAAAAGTCATGATTTCGATTTACTTCAGTAGATCAAAAATTGTTGCTGCTATTCCGTTAAATTCTTCTCAAACAGTTACTGCCAAATGGTATACTGAAATCTGCCTACCAAAAGTGTTCGAAAATGTGCTTGGAAATCGGAGAAACGAGGAACTGCGTCGCTACTTCTTACACCACGATAATGCGCCTGCTCACACTGCTGCAATGACAAGTAACTTCATAGCGCTTTCTGGCATTGAAGAAATTCGCCCATCGCCATATTCCCCGGATCTAGCACCGTGTGATTTTTGGTTATTTCCAAAAATTAAAAAAAATTTGAGAGGAAAAGTCTTTGGTACCAATGAAGACATAATAAAGGCGGTTAATGCAGAACTTGAGAAGCTACAAAAACGCGACTTTGAGGACTGTTTTGAACAATGAATTTACAGGTTACAAAAATGTATTGAAATTAACGGTGACTATATGGAGAAGATAAAAAATAATAAAGATTAAAAATAAAATAAAAAAAAATTTTTTTATAAAATTTTTTTCATTAAATTTACCGAACTTTTGTTAGTCCCCCGTATAGCACCTACCATGCTGATCAAGAGCCGCTGTTTGTTGTCCATATTTGGTGACTAGCACTTTTTCAAACCGATCATTGCGATGACAGAACTTCAAGACCTACGAACTTGAACCTTTGCTTGTATCTAAGTAATTAAATCGATAAGTTTAACCAATATTTAAACTAACACATTAAAATCAAGAAAGTGTAAGTCCGCTGTGGAAAATAAGACTGAAAGAATCGCGTTTTGTGTCTACTTTTTAGCACTATTCCCTCCACCAACTGATCATCACGAGACAGCGACTATAAAACCAGCAAGCTTCAGTTTTTAAGGAAAACTTCTTATGGATTATGTATAAAAAATGACACTTTTTGTAAAACAATGAAAAGATATAGAAGCTGGCGGATTGAATTATTTTCTGCGTTAAATATTTCTAGATAAATTCGAGTAATATAGACTAAAAAGACTCAACTTAGGGGCAGTAAAAAAAAAATGCAGTTTATCGACTCTTTTTTATTAGAAATACAAAATTTTTTATGCCGAATTGAGTTAAAAGGCACAGAAAAAAGTATTCCATATCACTTAGTTTTTGAATAAAGTAAATCGGTTGGATTTAGCTCTAGCTATGTATGTAGTTTGGTGGGAAAAGCGCATGAAAGGCAGATGCGTTGGAGTGGCTGTAACTTCAAAAATAGTGGTGCGATCGGAAAACCCTTTTGCATAGATGTTCTTTATCTTTCATTTTCGATTGGGCCGATCTATTCCATGAGAAGCTCCCCTTAACTGCATATAAACATATTGCACGGTTTACCAAACATCGATTGGTTATATAATTTTTAGTTAAAGTTGTCAAACAACGAACCTACTATACAATTTAAGTAACAATTTTTATATATGTACTACACCTGCTAATACATAAACGCCAAAGTGATGGAGGCGAAAAAAGAAAAAATTCAAAATTTGTAGAAATTTTGCAAAGGTTTTTGAGATTTTTGGAATTTTCCTCTCAACAAGCTGCATAACGGTATAAATACTTGGCATCAAAAAATTGATGATCCAACAGTTCTTCGCAGTTCCAACGCAACTCTGGATCAGTTCGGAGCATATTAACCATCATGTTAGAGCACTTGGTCCAATTGATAAAATTGTCAATCACGGGTTTAGAAATGACACCATTTTTCTTTGGCAAACAATTAGTGGTTAGTAAATGGAACGTAACGCCAGCAGAATAACAATCGACCATCTTATCATAGCCAATCCGACGACGAATCTCCGGTGCCATATAGTTCTCAGTGCCCGCGTATTCATTGAGCAAATGCCCTTCCTTCAAAACGGTAGCCAGGCCAAAGTCGGCAATTTTAACCTGTGAAAACCCGTTACGTCGATTGAGTCGCAAGAGTATGTTATCCAGTTTAATGTCACGATGGACCACATGCATGCTGTGTATATAGGCGATTCCAGTCAGTATTTGACGCATTATAGACGACACTTGCATCTCATTGATATGTTTTACGGTGCACTTGTAGTCCATCAAATCCATGTCCATGGCCTCCACAATCATATAAATCGCACGATGTGTAATCTCAGTCAGTATTAGTTCGATTATTTGCGGATGTCCCTGTAGTTTACGCAGAACTTGACATTCACTTAGTTCACGATGATCACAGCTTGTAATCTCCATCACTTTGAGCACCAGACGCCGACGTGTCACTGTGTGACGCAGCACGAGTACAGCTCCCGCCTGTCCGCTTTCAAAACGTTGGCCAGTCCGGAAGTAGCTGCGCAACGAACGTGGTATTAACATGGCCAACGGCATGTTCGAAATGGACGAGGGACGCATGGTGCGATGTAGACGCAAATTCTTCTCATCCAGTGAGATCGTTTTCATTCGCATCGACCCATACGAAGTCGAGGGCTTCACTCGTTCTTTAAGCTTTGGATCCCGAAACTTTTCATTGCGACAACAGGCAACTATTACGTGTATTTCTGTACCCATTCCCTCTTCCAGCTGCTCATCAATATCCAGCAATTCATTCACACTCTTGATCAAGGTTCCGTCCATTTGATGCAGCTGACAAATAGCCGAGGGCAGACGTACGGTTGCATGCTTCGAAAGCGCTTTGGTGACACTTTCCAGCAGCTTGTCAAAGGTGCGATGCTCACGACGTGACACGGTCACAACAGCGCCTTCAAAACACGAGTTGTTGTTGCGTAACACACGCACGCGTATGGCATCGCGTCCCTTGGGCTTGGTGGGGCCCTTGGCCCAACGTGCATCAAGTCCACATCCAGCCATTTTTGGTTTAGCTTTATTCATGTTTCTTTAAATTTGTTGTGCTTTTTTGTTTAAATTTCTTTTAGTTTTAGTTATTTCGATTTATTGTGTGTGTGTTTTATTTATTTTTTTTTTGAAGATATTAGTTCCGATTGAGACGAGTTATACTTTTAGAATGAGCTCGTTGTGCCCTTAGCTTGAGCCTGTGTGTTCAGGCTGAGGCTAAGCTTACTTTGATGGGCAACTTTTTTGAAAGTTTTCGTTTTCAATTTGAAATCAAAGTAATCAACATGCTCATGAAACTATCAAGGTTTAAGACCCTGTAGAATCAGTGGAGTCTGCTAAGAGGTATGAGGTAACTCTGGTCATGTATTCCCTTTAGGCTGTAGTAACTACTACAGCTATTTTAAACAAATTCGATTATACTGACCAACTTTGAAAGGTATCGAACTACTATAGCCTATACTGCCCATGGCACATTTGTATAAAGACATGTAGTTTTAGTTAAGCTATCGCAAGCAAACTCACTGATTGTAAGTAAACGATGGTTATAACTATACTCACCAAGTTTGGTGCGAATCGGACAACTATATTCCATAGCTCTCATAGAAAAATGTGTCAAAAATTAACTATTCGTAGGGTAAAATGCGCACTAGGCTGGGTACGTGGTCTTTTACAGTCGGCTTGCTCGACTATAGCCTTTCGTACGTGTTTTCAATTATTTTCTGCATTTTCCAACACTGTTTCAAGCATGAATTCCATAGGCAATAAATGAATAATGCATTTTAAATACTTTTTGGGATATTCAGCACTTTCCAACACTGACCAACTATTTAAAACTGTAAAGTAAAGCAATTTGTATCATTTATTTTACAGGAAATCGGGCTATGAGGATAAAATCCAGTACACCATCTCGGAGAAGAAGGAGAAAAAGACGAGCAAGGCGCATGTGAATTCAGTATTCTTCAAACAGCTGCGCGAGCTGTTGCGTAAGTACCAAAAATAAAATAAACCCTCTGATTAACAGTACTCAACAAAACAACCATTTTATAGCCATACTTGTGCCCAGATTCTGGTCTATTGAGACGGGTCTGCTCATGCTGATCGCTGTCACACTGATTGGTCGTTCCGTGAGTGACATTTGGATGATTCAGAATGCCACGGTGGTCGAGAGCACCATTATACATATGAACCGAGCTAAATTCAAGACGGCTCTACTCAAATATCTTGCTGCACTACCAGCTGTAAGTTTCGGTTGCTTTTTCAAAAATTGGGAAACCATTTTAATTTGAATTTGAATTGAATTGCTACAGATTTCCGTGGTCACCAATGTTCTGAAATGGAGTTTGGGCGAACTGAAGCTACGTTTCCGCACAAATCTGACGCATCATTTGTACAGTCAGTACCTAAAGTGAGTAGAATCGAATATGGAACGAAAAGAGCTAGATTGTGTACAAATTTCAGCTTCGAAGCTTTTGCCAACTCAGCTGCACGTTGATCAGTCATGTAGTTTACTAAAAGTATAAAGAAAAAGAGTTTCTTTTTGCGCACTTTTTGGTGTAAATGGATTCTAATCTCTAAAAATGTTTGTTTTTACTGACTGATCTGCGTGCAGCATAAGTGGCAAGAGTTGCAGAGCTCAATTTTTGAGTCTTAGATGGGTTTATATACTATTTGAGCTTCGTACCTTGTGCCAACTCAGCTGCACGTGGATCAGTCACGTAGTTTACTAAAAGTACGGAGAAAAATAGTTTCTTTTTGCGCACTTTTTGGGGTAAATGGATGCTAATCTCTAAAAATGTTTGTTTTCACTGACTGATCAGCGTACAGCATAAGTGGCAAGAGTTGCAGAGCTCAATTTTTGAAAACTTGGTTGGACTGATTCTTTACCTTCTCTGAATATTCAAAACTAACACGACTCTCTTCACATTTCCAGCGGTTACACCTACTACAAAATGTCGAATCTGGACAACCGAATAGCTAATGCCGATCAATTGCTTACCACGGATATCGACAAGTTCTGTGAGAGCGCTACCGATCTCTATTCGAACATTAGTAAACCGGTGCTGGACATCTTCATCTATGTTTATCGTCTAACTGTTAATCTGGGCGGTAAAACGCCATCGATATTGATGCTATATCTTCTATTCGCTGGCATATTCCTTACCCGTTTGCGTCGTCCCACTGGCCGTTTGACCGTCGAGGAACAGAAATTGGAGGGCGAATTCCGTTATGTGAACAGCAGGCTGATCACCAACTCCGAGGAGGTTGCCTTCTACCAGGGCAATGTCCGTGAGAAGCTGACGCTTCTAGCCAGCTACTCAAAGCTGCGATCACATTTGCGCAAGTTCCTTGAGTTCCGTGTCAGCATGGGCATCGTCGACAACATTGTGGGCAAATGTGAGTAGAAAAGCAGTAGAGTAGAAGGAAATTACATCATAGATAGCTATACTAAACATATATCGATATACATAATCGATATTTTTGATATTTAACGGTTCAATAATTTCGATATAATTGATTTTGTTCACGCGATGTTTGTAAAGTCGTTAATTTCGATGTTTATAAATCAATACTTTTGATTTTTCGATATTTAAAACGTTTCTTATTGAACATTTCGATTATTCCGATATTTAACAAAAAATTACTTCTAAGAAAACATTTAGCTAAGTAAAGTTATCGAAAGCAAATACTAATCGCTTCCAAGTATCTTCTTACGCTAGTAAATTAATCGAGATATCGTTATAACTCTATCGCTGCAACGATAAATTCGATAAATGTGCATACTATTTGATTCGATAACAAGAATACGCACTAGGTAAACTTAACTTAATGAATATTTTGCGCTCCTTGCAGACTTTGCATCGATTGTGGGCTTCTATGCGGTGTCGATTCCGTTCTTCTCCGAGAATCATCCACTGCTCTCCGGGGAGCACAGCGGTCAGCGCCTGCAGGCGTACTACACATACGGACGCATGTTGATCAAGTTGGCGGAGGCAATTGGTCGTTTGGTTTTAGCCGGACGTGAAATGTCCCGTTTGGCTGGTTTCACTGCCCGCATGACGGAGCTCATCAAGGTGCTCAGCGATCTCAATAAGGGCACCTACGAGCGCACCATGGTCAATGGCAATACCTTGGCTCAAAATGGCAGTGGTGCCGATGCGGCCGCCAATAGCTTTGGCCCCAACAAGGGCATCATGTGCTTTGAGGACAATATCATACGGTTCGAGCAGGTGCCACTGGTCACGCCCAATGGCGATGTGCTGCTCAAGGAGCTTACCTTCGAAGTGAAGTGAGTGTGTTTTTGTGGTCTTTTAGTGGCCTATGATTTATGCTTTCATTTCTGTTGCAGGTCTGGCACCAATGTGCTCGTCTGTGGTCCCAATGGCTGTGGCAAATCCTCTTTGTTCCGCATTCTGGGCGAGCTTTGGCCCACGTGGGGCGGCAAGGTGACCAAGCCATCGCGTGGCAAGCTTTTCTACATTCCACAACGGCCTTACATGACGCTGGGTAGTCTGCGTGATCAGGTACAGGATTCAACTGCACTGTTTGCTGTCTCTCTCACTTTCACACTCTCCCTCTCTCGCTTTTATTCATTTGCTTTGCTTCTCAAAGCTCTTAAGCTGCTTTCTAGCCTTGCACACTCTTTCGCTTCTTTTTCTACTCACTCACTCACTTTCTTCTCTACTTCTCTGCTCCGCAGATCATTTACCCGCACACACGCGACGATATGCGTCGCCTGGGCAAATCGGATGAGGATCTGCTGCACTTCCTGGACATTGTGCAGCTGACGTATCTGGAGCAGCGCGAGAATGGCCTGGATGCGATTGAGGATTGGATTGATGTGCTTTCTGGCGGTGAAAAGCAACGCATTGCGATGGCTCGTCTCTTCTATCACAAGCCACAATTTGCGATTTTGGATGAGTGCACAAGTGCCGTGTCCGTCGATGTGGAGGGCAAGATGTACAGCTATTGCCGTGAAGTGGGCATAACGCTCTTCACGGTGTCGCATCGTAAATCGCTGTGGGTGCATCACGATTACTATCTGCAGTTCGATGGTCGTGGCAACTATGAGTTTGAGACGATTGATCAGGATAAGGAGCATTTTGGATCGTAAAATGACTCAATGAGTCAAGAATTTTCAAGAGTCACAATCAAACCAACTGTCAATCAAGGAACAATCAGAAGAAGAAAGATATATACATATAAATATATATATATATATATTCCTGTTCCTGTTTCATACGCAACTTCCTTAACTGCTTCCCCTTACACTATCTTCATCTCGCTCGCTCTGGTGCGCTGTGTACATATGGATGATACTATATGCTGATTTTTATAATGCTAAAGATATTGATGTTGATGCTGATAACGATCATAATGATATATATATATATAATAATTATTATAATGCCTGCAGCCATTCCATGTTATTAATTTGTTTCATGACTCTCCCACTCTTTCGATCTGTTCCCGCTATAACTTTCGCTATATCTTTCCGTTTCCCTTTTGTAATATTTTTCTGAAATCGCTGCGCTTTTCCAACTTTTTCTAGACTCTTTTTTGCCCTCGCTTTTTAGCAAACTGGTGTTAGTTATTTAAGAAATCAAGAGCAACAACAACAACAGCAAGAGAATAAAAGTTAATAACTAAATGACAAATGATAATCGTAATCAATTATCACTAACTAACTAGCAAACATTTTAGTAAATTTACAAAACACAAACACACACATACGGCACACACAAACACACATGTATATGCAATATTTTGTAATTTATATTTAATATATATAATCTACACTTTTTTTTATTATTTTTTACTTTGTACTGTTTTTTTTATTTTATTTTATTATTTTTGGTTTAATTTTGGAACATTGTAATGGAATTTGTTTATTATTTTCTTCAAGTTTGCACAACAAATCAATTTGATTTTTGCCGTGTTTGTGCAAATTGCATTGAATTGTAAATACAAGAGCAGAAAAAGAATTAATAAAAATAAACTATTTGTAATTAAACAAGTTTTCATTTAATTATTTAAGTAAAGTTTGGAAATCTTTGAAACGTGTAAAAATACTTTGAATTTGTGGGCTAAAAAAGAAAACCTTAATTACAGGGTATCTGGTGGACTGTTAGCTTTGCTGTGCTAAACACTACCGTTCATTACAGGGTATCTGTCTAGGAGTCTGATAACTTTTCTTGTGGCAACTTAACTTTCTAGTTTATTTTGCTTAAATAATTTAAATTTATAAGCCGGCTTCGAAAAATAGTTTTGTTTTTTAAATACCCTGTAAAACAACGGCATGCAGACCATCTTGGTCTTTACTGGCTGCGCACAGGGTATCTCTTAGTCGATGTAAACCATACTAATAAAGCTAACCTGGCAGTCAGAAACTTTATAAGCCCATAACTAACAGTTTATACTCTTTACACAGTATCTTGTAGTGAGCTACTTACTGCTCATATGGTTTACATAGTATCTGCTAGTCGTGCCGTATTTTCTGCATATTTTTGCACTACTTCCTGCCAAAGAAAACGCGCTAAAATTCATTTAAAACATACAAATTAATTTAATTACAATTTCGAGCTTTAATAATAAACTACCCCATTATCGTAGATTTTTACAGGGTATACAGCACTACTTTTAAGAGATTTTTTAACATTTTGACGAGCAAAAAAGTGAAATTTAAAACCAAAAATAAATCAAATTTTAAAAAAAGTGCTTAATAAAATTACTTAATTAAATACTGCCTAAGCTATGGCTAAAAAGAAGACAACACGCACACAGGGACTCTAAAAGAGAAAGTCTTTCTATGCCTTTCGTTTGGGCTTTTTGCTCTCCATCAGACTCATGATGGTCTTGCGCAGATCTTCAGTTTCTTTCTGCTCCATTTCCAGACTCTCGATTTGCTCCTTCTTTTCCTGCAATTGTGTCTCTAGAACACTGACCAAATCCTCAGATTTCTTGCGGGCCTCTCGCTGCTCCTCGAGTGCCTTGTGTGTCTTGGCCAACTCCGTAGAGCGCTCTTCAATGGTGCGCACTTTATCCTTAATGTTCTGCTCGTAGGCCACCACCGACTTCTTAAGCTTCTCGATGCGTGTGCTCTGCAGGAATCAGATAACAATTCATTTAGTATAACAAACTAAATGGTTTATAAATTAAATAGTTAATTACATTATCTTTGCTGAGTGCCTCCAGTTTGGACAGCTCTTCGGTCTTCACACTGAGCTTTTGCCGCAAATCCTCGCAGTCCTTTTGAAGTGCCTCGATCTCCGATTGTTTGACCTCAAGGCGTCGCTCGTTGGATTGCAGCTGCTCGGAGGTTTCGGACCAACGTTTAAGCAAATCACTTAGATTCGTCTTCAGCTGTGATGCCTGATCCTTCAGATCCTTGCGCTGTGTTTGTAGTCTAACAAGTGAAGGTAAATTTATTATTAAATGCTCAGTTTAGGGACGACTTTTCTTACCTTTCCTGGCTGATCAGTAACTCGAAGTTTTTAGTCTGGAATCTTTCGAGCTCGGCAGTTTGCACGTTGTTAAGTTGCGTCATGTGACAGAGCTGCACACTCGCCTGCTCCAGACGCTGTTGCATGCTCTGTGTGGCACAATTGAGGCTATCGATGCGATAGTTGTACAACTCAATCACCTGGGAAACAGGTGCCGAGTTCAATTCATTCCGTCGCAATGTCTCGCCTATGGTGCCAATCAATGCACTCACACGTTGTGATAGCTCCTTGTCGATTAAGGTGCGATGACTCTTGAGTATGGCGCTTAAATTGCGCCACTGTTCCGCCTGCTCCGTGTTGTTTGCGGGCGTGGCAGTTGAGTTGTTGCTGTTGCTGCTTATGCTGGACACGTACTGCAAGAGAAGTGGCATTAATTTGTGATCAGTTGGGAAACTTGTAACAAATTTTATTTAGTAGTGTCGAGCACACACGAGTGTAACGAATACAGTGGCTAACAATTCTACAAGTCCTTTCATTACGACTCACCTTAGCCACCTGCGTCTTGGGGAAATGCTCAAACTGCGCGATCTGCAGCGCAGCCTCAACCAGTTGCTCATTGGCGCTGAGCATGGCGCGAGAAAGTGCGTACTGCAGCTGCGGCAGCTGGAGCAGAGCACAGCACTTGTCGAAGTACGCCTTCTTGGCAATGCTGGCAAAGTTGATCAGCAGCAGCAGACCAAAGATGGCTTTCTCCACCTCGCTTTGGGCCAAAGTCTGGGCGCTCAGCATCTGCGGCAGCAGTGCCAATGGAGCAGCCATAATCTTATCAAAGTATGAATCTGATATCTTCGATAGCACCAATTTCTCGGTCTTGGAGTCCCGCAGGAGTGTGAGGAGTAAACGTAATATGGCCGTAACATTATCGGAGCGTGAATCGTTGCGTTCAGCGCTATGGATCAACTTGATTATGTTCTCGGGTTCGCGTGCAATCAACTGCGAGACAGCGCCACGTTTGCCCAGACGCAGCAGCGTGGTCAGCAGCTCAATGGCCGTCATGCCACAGAGCTCCGACTCCAGCCAGTTGGAGATGACTTCATAGAGTCGTGGAGTGATGGAGTCCAAACTGATCACCTCATTGTTCTCCGACAATTCCAGCACATAGTTGATCAACTGAAAGATCAATTTCATGCAATACTGTTGATGTTTTCGTGTGTCTTCACTGGCATCGTCCATTTGATGACGTGCCTCAATTTGCTGCAAGACAGAGACTATGATTAACGCACCCAACTCGTAGTTAAACCCACTTACATTTAGCAGACGTTCGATGTCGTCACAGAAATGCGTATGACTGAGCATTGCACGATGCAATCCAGCATGGCTTTGTGCGTCTAGCAGGAAGTCAATGATGTGCCGCAACTGTGGCACATGCCACTGCTTGAGGCAATCCTCCATGCCGGCAAAGGCCGTGCGCAGAAACATATGCAATTCCCGCTGCTCAAAGGCATGCACATCCTCCGAGATGATAATGAGCAGTTTGTAGGCTAACAGTCCATAGTTTTGTATACGTCGACTGAAGCTGGAGATGTTGACGCAGCGCAGAAAGAGAAAGAGCACCACAAAGTTCTTGTAGCATAGATTCACAAGTATGGAAAGCGCTAGTTGTGCTTGTGAATTGTCCACATCTGTTGTGTTTGCGACATCGCATTCCTCCACATTGTGCACTATGTCCACCAAATGATCCAAGAGCATTACCAAATATGGTTCCTCCCAACTAATCCGTATGCCATAGGTCAGGTCCTGGAGCAGCAACAGAAGTCGTTGTACTCTCTCCGGCCGTGCTGTACGTTTGAGCAGATAGCTCAACAGTGGAACAAAACAATATTTTTGAACAATTGCCGTGCGTGCTTCCAGATTACGACTGCAGTGCTGCAGCAGTGCCACACACGACCATTGTGCCTCACTGTCGCCATCGAGGGCGCTCATCAGTGCATGCAGATCCACAAAGAATTTTGATAACTCCAGATTACCGGGTCCGGCGGCATAACAATGGGATGGCACTTTGGTGCCTAGCAACGCAATGCTGCGTTGCAAGTGCACCATGGATTCTTCAGTTTTTAGCAAATGATATGCGGCTACTTGTGTGCTAAACTCACGCACATATCCAATCGATTGTGTCATTGCAGCATCCAGTAGCTGCGGTCCACTGTGCTGCATTGGGGAATCGCCATTCTGATTGTTGTTGTTGCTGGTGCTGATGCAGCTGCCGCCGCTGTTGTTGCCATTTGTTAGCGTATTGCTCTCACTGTGCTGCCTTTTCTTACTCATTATTTACCACGACTTCTACTTATGCACTTTGGTAAAACTTTTCTTTTCTTAAATGCAAACAAATTTCTTGTTCGCACAGCCGTTTTCTTCGAAAATTGTTGTCGCTTCGCGCTAGTAGAGCTGGTATTCAAATCGATTTCGGCAGCGATGTATCGATGTTTTAATAGCGATACATCGACTTAAACTTCAGGCATCGATTGAAGTCGATGAAGTACGTGTGAGCACAAATATTCCAGATCTGGCAACTATGACTGATATTGAAATTAATCAAAAGATTTAATTTCGTTTTATTAATAAACACATACATATTTGTTTTTATATTTTCTGTGTTTAATTTTTTCCTTCTACTTAATGCAGTTAAATGCCGAATATGTTGTAACATATTTTTTAGCTCTGGATATGAATATAGTGGCAGCACTGACTTTTTGCAGTGTTCAACTTGCGGAATGACGCGGGTAATATCAAAATTCTTTTCTTTGTGAAAATGCAACGAATTTAATGGCATAAACGGTCAAAAGCAAACTACTTGGGACAAAAAACATCGTGAAACGTTAGCTGCCAAAAGTAACATATATTTTATAGTGAATTTGTATGTGAAATTTTTGCCGCCATATCTGATTGCAGCTCCAAATGGATCAGTGAGTCTCATGTAAGTTAAATATTAACTTATCTATAAGTTAAGCTGTAGTATGCAGTACAACTTTCGTTTTACAAAAAGCTCTTTCAAAACATTTGCTGGAGTTGGCCGCTTTTTTGTGTTGGATGTGTTCTTATTAGACAAAGTCACGATCTCTTTTTTTATTTAGTTGGCAACTCAATTGTATGCAAAGAGAAATTCTGAACACACTGGCAACGCTTATTTATAAGGCTGGCAGCTCTTAGTTCGTCAAAAGTAGAAGTTGGCGCCAAAGTTTAAATTTCATTTACACTGGCAACGCTCAGTTATAAAGTTGGCAACGCTTAGTTTATTAATTATGGTTGGCGCCAGAGCTTAAACTTCTATTTTATGATGAGTTCCAAGTTAATTTTATTTGCGGACAATACAGCAAAGAAACAACCCTTTTCTGACAAGATGCAGACACACTATGCTGACAAACGACACCCAGTGGGGTCAAAGGCAAAAGTTTCGACTCTTTGCTGTGTCGCTAAACGATTAATTACCAAACTTGTAAGCACAAACACAAAAACACACACACACTTACCCACTCACCCACACACATACACATGTTTGACATTTATGGCATATCTTGTTAACTGATGTTTTGAAAATGCCCATGTGCATTAAGCTAATGAGTTTACAGTTATTTATCGCTGCGACTCCCTAAGTTATGCTGTAAAAACTTAAAGTCTACTTAAACTTTAAATCAAAGCCAGTCGCACACGCACACACACACGCACACACACAAACACGTGAGTTACATTTCAAATATCGTATAAATTTTAGAGAGGAAAAAAAATAAAATGGAGCAAAAACACATGCAAAATCAAAACGAAATTCGTTGCTGGACAGCTTAGCCGCAGGGCACATGTGTGCGTTCTCTCTCCCCCCTCTCTACCCCCTTCACACACACGCACTCACACGCACACTAGAGTCAACAAACCATCCCTGCTTGCCCCACCTCCTTCCGATGCTGGGCAAAAAATTACGCATACTTTGCACTAGACGTTCCTTATGCTCTGTGTAGTGTCCGCTCTTTGCTGGGCGTAATTCGGTGTAGGAGAAGTGGTGGGGAGGGGAGCGGCGCACAGTGGTCTGAAAACATTCAAAATTTAAACTTTTTGTGATAAAAAGATTACATCTTTCCTAAAAACTAGCTATTTTGTAAGTAAAATTATTATAAAAAATGATTTTAGCTTTTTCATACAACTTGCACCACTGTGCATGGCCTGGGCAGGGTGTAGGATTGACAAGGGGGAAGCAGTAGCTGGGAGTTAGGCGTAAAATGTGCGAAAGCATAAGCCTAAGCTTTTTTATCGTCTCGACCAGGAGGCCAGCCATGTTTTAGCTCTGGGTGAAAAGTGAAAGTGGTCCACACACAAATTTCCGCAGCATATCTGTGTGTGTGTGTGTGCGTGTGTGTGTGTGTATAGTTGAAAGTTTCAATATTGGCATAGGGTTGGAGACACGTTAGTTGGGGGTTGGGGGGGTCTTTGGGGGCGTTTGACTGGCACTTCTGCCCTGGGAGCAGCCCTGAGCCGCTCGTTTTTTAGTCGATCTGTTTGCAAACTGCCCAAAAACGCCCACAGCGACAACGACAGCACTCACACACATGCATATGTAAATTGTATTTGTATATGTAGACACACATATGTACATTATTCATGCACACACACACACACACATGGGCAATTTTAGGTTGAGCTTTGAAAAATGCGTTTTATGCCAAACGGAAGCAGAGCTCCACTGGCATGAGAGTAGTGTGAGTGTGTGTGCGTGTGTGTGTGTGTGCGTCATGGGCTGCTGTCAGCAGGAAGGCGTAGCAGAGGAGTGGAAGTTGGTGAGCATTGAGCTGCTTTCAAGGTCCTGTGTATAAAGTATAGATATATTTATAGTATATATATTTAATCTATGCAAAATTTACATATACTATTGTATTGGATCAATATGCCATTTGAGTGCTTCTTCTTCCGCTTTTCCACTTCTTGTGGCTGTGGAGCAAGTTGAGCATAAATCATATTTCGGCCATGGTCATTTGTGTGGTCAATTGGTCAAGAGAAATGTTCAGTCAACTGATATGGCAACCAAAGGATTATAAATGGATAAGTCCAAGTATGTAGAGTGCAGAGTGGAGAAACAGAAGTGGAGACTTTAATATTTTTATAAAAGTTTCACAATTTTACTTGATGCTTTTCTTATGACTAACTAAATACAGAAACGATTTAAGGCCGTGTAGAGTTGTGTAGAGTTGGCTTAACTAGTGCCAAATAGTGTAATAAAGTAATCAAGTGAGGCATATCCATTTAAAACTGAGTTCAGTGTAGCAGCAAGTTGTGTAGAGTAGTGTAGACTTTTGTAGACTTAGTATGGACTTAAATTTAATAGTTTTAATCAGTATATAGTACGATTGATTAACAAGTTTTAAGTGCATTTTTGTGTAGAGTGTAAAAATGTGTAGAAATAAAATGTTTGGAGAGTTAGGATAGTTGTTCAGACTCTTTGAAATGGTTAAAAATGTGTAGAGTTAATAAATTTGTGTATAGTAGTGTAGAGTCTAGACTGTAGACTTATGTCAAGTAGAGCGCTCTAAGTACAGTTATGTAATTTTTAAAAGTCTCCACTAAAGTGTAGAGAACTTGTTGGGTCTGCTATATCGAGTCCAATGTCGATTTCAATTTCAATCCTTACAAAATCATCGCCTTTTGTAATCTAGTTCTAGTAGTTTTCACACCCACACACACACACATACATTCCAATTGTCACATGCACACACACACACACACGAATTACTAGCACAATGAAAAGTTATGTGATTATGTGTCGACTGGTGGGAGAAAAGTTGTTGCCTGTGAAGCAACGAGCCAGGCCTCGGGTTAAATGGGCGTGGATGTGGGCGTGAATGAAGTGTTGAGGGGGGGGCGGGTGACAAGGGCAGTGGCTTACGGGGTGTGTGCAAAAAAGAAAACTTCTCTCTGGGGCATCTTCTGTTAGTTCCTTGGCTCTTTAACGAATATGCAAAAATTTTTCATTTCTTGTTTGCCCAAGCAACAAATATGTAAGTGTAAGCATGTGTGTAAGTGTGCGTGTGTGTGAGCGCGTGGGCAAGTGTAAGTGTAAGCTGCTTTTAGGGGCTGCTTACAGCGCTAAAGCGCTTTAAAAGGTTTTCCGATTCAACAGAAGCAGCAAAAAACAACAAAAAGAAGCTACTAAACAGCAGCAAGCATATGCCCATAACAACAACAACAGCAACAACAGCAAAATCAAAATGGAGCCACGGGCAAGCAGTTCAATTAGCTTGGGCTCTAATCCGCATAACCGTTGCTGCTGCAAGTAGAAGAGAGCGGGAGAGCGAAAGAGAGCGCTAAGCTTTGACTATCAGTGCTGTCAGTATCGAGTCTTTGCTACAGATCTTAGTGGAAAATATCTTAGTTTTTAAAATTTTTGATTTCACTTATTTTAAATTAAACAATTTTTATTATTTACAACAATAGTTGTGACTAGTGACTAGTGTTAAAACTACATAATTATTCTGCTAGGTATGTTAATTCGGTGATGCCTACCGACATTTGAAATATATTTCATAATATAAACCAAGCTATTTATACCCTTTATGCTGTTGTTGATGTCTTAAAATGTTTTACAAACATAAATTAATTACAGTTTAAATGGTTTATTATATATATTTTGGATGTTTCTGTAAAAACAATTTGAAATGTGATACATAGTAGACTTCTACTACTAAATTTAGCACACCTGCTTTTTGAACTTTAATTGGCTTAACCTTTTCTATAATTCTGAACTAAGCAGAATTAATTTGCTATTTAGCTGTTTAGTTAAGTTTATTTTATTTAATTTACTAGTAGAATTTGCATACCACTCTCTCTAAAAGCCTCTATCAGCACTTAATATTGCAGTTACAAGAAAAATCGTTTTGAATTATTAGATAATACTATCAGCTACCTTCACTTATGGTATTTTATGATAGATTTATGTTGTAGTGGTCTACTTATATTTTTTTATGTTAAGCTTTATTTGTGTGCCGTTTCTCAATTTATTCTAACAAATGCTGGGTGTGCATCTTGGATTTTAGACCAGTTGAGCACAGTTAAGTAGCAAAAACATAAGCTATTGTGTAGCAAAATCTAAAGAAACAAAAAAAATTTTTTAATTTTTTTGTAGAACTTAAAAGAAGTCTAAAAGAAACTAAAGAAAGTCACTAAAATGAGTTCTATACTCTTAAGTCCTTTCGGCATCACTGTCACTATAAACTTTTGTCCACTCATTCTCCATCTCATTCTCTCTCACTCGTTCATTCAGTTTGGGTCAGTCTGCTGCTCTTGACCAACCTCAATTTTTATTAGCTTTCCATTTCGACGGGAAAATGCAATCAACAACAACAACGACAACAACAACTTTCAATCACATACACACTTTGATAGCTAAAAGAAAAGAAGAAAAAAAAAGACAATCAAATAACATGAACATTGAACAGTTTTTCCTTTTTTTTCCTTTCCTTTCCCCACCCCCCATCCCCGTCTCAATTTCGTTGATTTTCTTTCATTTGGTTTTACCTGCCTCGTCCCTTGACGCATTATTTTTCTTGATTTTCCACTGGATTAAATGCAGGAAGGTGTGCACTGAAATCTATGTGTGTATTTCAGTTCTGCTTTGCTATTCATTTCAAATCTCATTGTTCGTATGCGTAGGAAAGAGAGCGAGCGAGAGCGAGACAGACACAGGACTCATTAACTTGGCATGCAATAATAAATTACAACAATTTGACATACCCAACGGGAGGGGAGGGGAGAGTGGGAGAGGGGGGAAACAGTTGGAAATGAAATGCATAAAGCGATCATAGCGCTGCACTGCTTGCGCTTGCTCTCCGTCTCCGTCTCACTACTGCTGTCTGCTGGCTTGCTGTGTGTGCAGAGAGAGAGTGCGTGCATGCAGTGTCTGTCTATGCATGTGTGAGTGCTGTGTTAAAAGAGAGAGTGCGTGCATGTGGTCTGCCTGTGTATGTGTGCGTGTATGCAGTGTCTGCTCGTGTTTGTGTGAGTGCAACCTGTTTAGCAGCCGTCTGTTCCAATCGATTTTCACTTCGTTTCGCTTTTGTCCCTTTCCTTTTGTCCTGTCTTCCTTCGCCGATAGCCGCCTACTTTTTTTCTCGTTCTATCTTGCTTCGTCTTGTGCTTGTTGTTTTTTTTTTTTTTTTTCAATTTCAGTGTCTAGTTTTCATTTTCCTTTTAGCCGAGCAGGAAACTCAAATCTGAGAAATCACCGCCGTCGCCGTCGCCACCGACGCCGCTGTCGCTGTCGCCAGCGCTGCCGCCACCACCTGTAGATTTTTCCATTTTGCCGTTCGCTGCATTCGAAATGATGAACGGCGCCTTTTAATTGGACACGGTCTGCGTGATTGCGCCTCGGCTTGTAGCAGCTCGGCATTTTTCTCTTGCCACTGCCAGCGCCGCACAAGTGTTGCAGGGGGGGGTGCTGCAGGGGTAGGGGCAGCGGTAGGGGGCGTATGAATGATAGTCATGCAACTTCAAGTTCAAGTTGAACATTATCATCATCATTATCATTATCTGCTTTATCACTTGTATGTAATCATTTCTGCTTTAGTTATTAATAACTCCATTTTCATTTTCAAAGCTAAAATTGGATTATCAATGGACAGCACATAACACGGGGAATTACGTAGTACCCAATGCTAAAATCTGTTTAATAATATGCAATTTTTCTACTTTATTGAAAATGCATTGATTTAAATTTTTTATTACTTACCGTAAATATATGAAGATTTAAATCATATGTTAGTGTAGGGTTCGTGTAGTTTAAGCCGGTCCGTCTTTGCATGGACAGTGCATAGGCCATGACCAGACTACTGAGGGTCAGTGTAGTCCGCTCACGAAGGATGCTGTGGCTTGAGTTCTAATGGCTCGTAAAGAGGCCTTCTCCAACGAGAAGACTTGTGGTGCTCATAAACAGCTTGTCCTTGTGGCATAAAAGTTGCTCTGGCAATTCAGCAATGATGAACTGCAGCTACACTCGTGGGTTTTGCCAAGTTTGACTGCATGTGCCTACCATTAGCCTCCAATTCTTCAGTGGGAGTTGCAATAGATTTCTACCAAGTTGTGCAGCTCTTATTTTTGATGTTTTACAGGAACTGGTGGCTTATTGTTACTCCTTCTGGAATCCATCTTCAATCATAATTCTCATGAATTACTGTGTTTAAATTTCGCCGACTTCTAAGTTTGTTTCGGAGTTTCTTCAACTCTTTTTGTAGCCAATAAACCACAATAGTTTTGATTAATTCAGCAATATACTCAATAAATTACTAAATCTCAGTTAGCAAATTATTTTTTAATTGCCAAGCATCCAAATTGTATACAGTTAGATTATCAATCCAGGTATCAATCGAAGTACTAGTAGTCTGGTTAAACTAAGTCACCGAAGTCCTAAGTCCTTGAAGCAACAAATGATCAAGGCTCTACCAATTGTAGTCTTAACCAGCAAGATAAACCCCGTGCTTAATCTGAAAAAGAGTTTCCCTCATAAAAATTAAAGATTTGTTTATATTTTTTTTGTGTTTACATTGTTTTATGCTTTATTTCGGCTCAAAAAAAATCGGTTCTCTTTTTTTGTGTTTTTCATATATATAATTTTTTTTTTGTTTTTTAATTGATTTTTGTTTTTGTTTTTAAATTTTAAATTATGACACGTGGTTTTTGGCTGTCTTTGTCTGTTTACCGTTAGTTGCTTGTACATTTTTTAGTTTTAGCCCGTTTTAAAGTATTTTTTAAAGCGGCTTTCGTTACATTTTTCATTTGTATTTAGTATTCTTTTGGCATATTTTACATAGACTTTTCTTTTGAATACTTTGTTATAAATTCAGTTTGTTGTTGTTTTTGTGGTTGTTGTTGTTCTTGTTGCTTACTACACATTACCAAATACTTGAAAATACATTTATATAGTTTGTTTTGTTTTGTTTTTTGGAAGAAAAATGTTATACATATGAAAATGATTCTTTGTTTTTTTTTGGTATTTTTTTATGACCATTTTGGCTTTTCGATAATGTAAAAATGTACAAACACATATACAGACACACTCACACACACAGTCATACACGCACACACACACTCTCACACTCATGCTGCTGAAATCGGAATCTAAATTCGAATTGCCCTTAGTCAGGTGGTATTATTTGTAGTATTTTTTTCTTGAGAGGTACACGGTTCCTTGTTCATTGTTATTGTAATTGTTGTAATTGTGATTGTAATTGTTCTTGCTCTTGTTCTTGTTCGTATGTTAAAAATATGCTGAAAATTGCTAACGATTGATTTACTTTTAATTGAGTTTTCTTGATTAAAGTTGTCATAAAACTCAGTTTCACTTGGTGCTTTGAAAATTGATTTAGTTGACTTTTTTTTTTGGTATTTTTTTTAGTATTTTCTTTAAAGTGCCTTGTGTCATGTTTGCTTCATTTTCATGTATATATATTTATATATAGTTATAATTATATGCATAATTTTGCATAAATTAATTGCTAAAATTTAACATGTAGTTGCTACATTATTTTCAAATATGTTTCGCTTTCGATACGGAAAAAATACTAAACAAAATTCGCCTGCTTTGAGTATTGCTTCATTGAATTGTTCAAAAGAAATGTATACCCTGTAAAGCAGCACTTGAAAGTTATGCCTGAACGACAGTTGACATTTCAGTAAAATATTAAAAAAAAAAAACGGCTCACTACAGGGTATAAGAAAAAAAAAACAAAATAAAATTTATACCGCTTAAAATCAGTTTGAAATTAGTTTCTTTATTTTTATTTATTAATTTTTAATTTATTAATAATTTGTAATTCGTTTTCGTTGTTGAAATAGATGCACAACTACAAATTCTACATTTAAGAGTTGATAAACATTTTTTTGGGGGGGGGTTGTGGGTTGGGGAAGGACAGTTGACTACCACGCCCATTGACACGCCCCGTTGTCATATGTGTGCAACAATTTGTGTTTTGGCCAAAATGTGTTATGAGTTAATAAATAATCAAATTTAAACCGATGACAACTTGGGGGCGGCACAGAGGCGGGTCTTAAGTAAATTGTTTATATATATTTTTGTATATATATATTAATATATATTATAAATGTGTATTTTTGTTGTATATATAAACAATTTAATTTAATGTACATTTAATTTAACTCTTTTTCGTATAAATTGTTATTTGTTTTAGTTTTACGTATAATTAGTTGCCATTCGTGAGAGACTACATACTATACAGGTATGTATATACTATATAATTTGATATATATATATATATATATATGTATATGTATGTCTTGGGTTTTCAACACTGTTTTCCATTGAGTTTAGTTCAATTTTCTTTCAGTTTTCATTATTGTTAACGAGGTAGTTTCTTGAGCTGCAGTTACTTCTCTCTCTTTCTCTTTCTCTCTCTCTCTGTCTCTCTCACTCACTCTCACTGTCTCTGTCTCTTTGCATCTTTTCTGAGGTAATCGTCATACTTGATTTTTGCTTACATTTATCATTTCTATACATACATTAAAAAAAAATTTTTGTTTTTATTGTATATCAATTTTAATTTTAATATATAAATATTTTTTTTTATATATATTTATTCGATTTTCGTTTTCTATTATTTGCTTTTGTATTGCACAGTTTTAAAACACTTTGAACTGAAATTGAACTAAAATTATTGCCATTCTGTTAGTTTCTGTTTTCATCATTTATTTTAGTTTTTAAATTATCCTTTGCTATTTATGCTTAATTATTGTTTTAACTTTCCCAAAAATGATATGCACTATGTTGATATAGGTCTTTTTACTTTCAAATAGTTTGCTTGTTCCGTTTACTAAGAAAAAAAATTTAAAAAAAAAACATACCACAACTTAATTTTCATTTAGATCATTACACAAACGCGTATACATACACATTTTATATGTACATTGCATTGCTAGCTGTTATTCTCTTGTGTCTGCATGTGTATGTGGATTTAGCACAGTTTTAGTACATCTACGGATGGTACATTCATAGTAAATGACAGTTATTGCTGTTTTGTATTCATTTCGTAATGTACTAAATTTAGTACACATTATTTCATTATTTAGCACAGTTTTAGTACATCTACGGATGGTACATTCATAATAAATTGTTATTGCTGTTTTGTATTCGTTTCATGCATGTACTAAATTTAGTACACATTATTTAGCACAGTTTTAGTACATCTACGGATGGTATATTCATTATTAATGACAGTTATTGCAGTTTTCTATTCGTTTAGTACATGTACTAAATTTAGTACACACTGTAGGTTGCTTTACACTTAATAATTACGCCTGCTTTTACAGTTTTACAACATAGAATATGTGCTAAATTTAGTACACACTTTAGTACATACTTTTTAGAACATTATTGGTTTTACTTGATATTGCTGTTCATATTCGTATTCAATTAGACAAACGTAATGCTTCACAGTTGATCTAAATTAAGCACACATTTTAGTACAGCTTACTGGTGGCATATTTAGCTAACGAACTGTTATTTTTGCTGTGGTGCTCACACAACACTTTTACAATGTTTTTCTACAGGTACTAAAATTTAGTACACATGAAAATAGCTAATGAGTGGTTGATAATCCCTGATGCACATTTAAAGGTGCTCGAATGCGTATACATCAATTGTTACAAATTAATTTGTACTAAATTTAGTACATGTACTAAAAAAAAAACATTGATGCCAAATTGAAGTGAAGAAACTTCCTGACAACTTTAACACACACACGCACACACACATACAATTTATATATAGGGGAGAAGGTTTCCCTTGGGGGTTGAGGGGGGAAAGAAGGTAATGATTAAAACTATTCGATACATACGTTAATTATATAGTATATAGTTATATATATATAAATATAGTTGGATCGCCCAACGGTACTTGTCCGAAATATTCAATTGAATTTAAATTTTGAGCCGTTTTTGGGCATTATAGTAATTCCTGTGCTGGATATTGTGGGGATTATGATATTGACGCTTCGTTGTTGACCAGTCGCCTGCTGCTGTTGCTGCTGCAATGGAAGAGAGAAAGAGAGGGGTTAAGAAAGGAGCGAGATTAATGCAAATGTGTGTGTGTTGTTTTTTTTTTTTTTGGACAGTAATTATCAAACATTGCCCAGAGTTGCCCGCTAATTAGTCAATGTCTGAACTGGGAGGGGAGTACGTCCAAAATTTCGATGTCGCTGTCTCAGTCACTGTTTCTCAGAGTTTGTCAGCGTTTGAAAGTTCTCAGTTCTCGCGTCTCGCAGCTGTAAAATTTTGTTTTATTGTACACAAAAGAAATACAATAAATAAATCTTTAATCCAATTATAGCTCATTATGCTCATATGCACACACACACACACGTACACACACACACATTAGAATTATTAGCTTAGGTTAAGGCAAACGCCATAATCTGATATCTATAAGATGTCTTTCTCTTCAGTTTCAGCGTAATTCTTATAATTCCTATAATTCTCATCTGCTGGCGTTGTTGTTGTTGTTGTTGTTGTTGCTGCTGCTGATGGCCCACAATCTGAGCTACAACAACAACAACAACAACAACATCTGGATCAAGCCACAACGGCGATACGCCTTTTTTCCCTCATTTATTTCTTCTAATTTCGGTTTGCCGCGTCTTCGTTAGATTTGTGTGCGTGTGTGTGTGTGTGTGTTACGTAAAATACACTGCACAAAATATGAAGCCCTTCTTTAAGCAATAAATCTTAAAAATTGACTGCAATTGTTAAGCTAAGCGGAGAGAAGGAGAAATAGAGGCAAAGGAAGAGAGGCAGAGGGTTGTAGAGCTAATCTAACAAGAGGTTTGAGGTAAGAGAGAGAGAGTAAAAAAAGGAGGGTAAAGGAACTCCAACTTTTGTTGGCTATCTAATAGATTTTTAACTGCTTTTAGTTTAAGAATTGGACATACAAAACTGTCTTAAAAATATAGTAAAATATTGCCAAGAATTGAGTAATCTCTTTGAATTATGCTTTAATTAAAAATGAAGTGCTAATGCATGTTCTAAAAAGTTTGTATGATTTGATGAACAGTTTAGTTTATAAATAAAAACATTAGGAACGATATACAGCAGGTTTATCTAACTAAGAGGCTTATGCTTATGCCCATTGTTCAGGCCACAATCTAAGCTGTGCCAAAATTTTAGAAAATTAATTTAATTGTATTAGAAAATGTTTTTTTTGTGACACTTGAAAACCTTTTATAAAAATCATTTTATGTTTTAATGCCACAAAATTTTACTTGCTTTAAGCTTCAAAGTGTGCAGTATTTTCTTTCAACACTATTAAATTAGTTATATTATTTTTAGTTAGCTAGGAAATTTCATACTTTACTTCAACACACAGCCTGCCTTCGCGCAGTGTACTCCAGATACTACACCCAAACAAAAGCTACGCAGTCGCTACACGTACAGTGAATACTTGTTACAGCAGCCCAAGACACAGCAAGCTGTTGATATGCTCTGCTAGCAGCATTACAGGGTATGTAGTGTGTGTGTGTGTAGATTGAGTGACAAGCACGCCACGCGCGTCTTGATCATCCTTAGCTCTGCCTGCGCTCCCCTCCCCTACCCTTACCGCCGCGCCTCGCATAGCGTGTGAAATGAGAAAATTATTGAATTTATTTCTCTTTCTCTTTTGTTATAAATATTTCTGGTATTTTAGTTAAAATTCTAAGAATTATATTGAAATCTGTTTGGCAACTTTTTTAATTTTCTAATTTGACTTAAAAAATTGGAGTTTGTGTTGTGTTTTTTGTTGGCTTCTTTCGTGTTACATTTCGCGTCTTGTAGCCCTGGGGTCGCTCCCCATTTGTACGCAGCTGCTGCTGTTGTTGTTGTTGTTGCTGTCGCTGCTTCATTTAATCTGCAGCGCATCAGCAATTAGCGGAAACTCGTCATAAAAAACAAGCAGCGCACAGCACAAAATCGGATAAAGCGCCGACAGCAACAACTACAAAAAACTTTAGCCTAAACTTTTTTTTTTGTAAATTTTTTTTTTTTTAATTTTTATTTTCAACTCGTTTTGTTCGACTCGCGGCTCTAAGATTTATTTCGCTTTACTTTATTATTATTTTTTGTGTTTTTCTGTTTTTCTGTTTCTGTTTGTGATTGTGAGACAAAAATTTCTGTTGAATTGGAATTAGGACACACATGAAATAATAACAACAACAGCAGCAAGCAAAATGTAGCAACAATTTCTGGGCAACAACAACTGTTGCTGTTACTGTGGCGCAGCTGTGCGCCATTTGACGCTCCTTCTTAGCAACACGCACACACACACACACACGCACACACACACACACACACGCATACATTTTTATAGCTATATAGTACATATAGATTATGCTGAAAGTCTGCTTAAAGCCACAAGCCTTGCAGCCTGTCAGCGCTGCCATTTTAGCCAATTTCAGTTTGTTAAAAAAACTCCAAAAATTTGCAAAAATGTAGAACAAAGAAAACCAACTTGATATAAATAAAAACTGTAAAATAAATAAAGTAATCAATCTACGAAATAAGTAAATTTTTATAAAAAACAAATTGAAATGAAATTTAAAAAATATTTTAAAAAGCAGCTCGTTTCAAGCTATATTTAACAAGCTAGAACTTTGGAAAAAGAACTCAAAGTTAACTAAGCAAACTAAGTAACTAAATAGCTATAAATAAACTAAAAAAAATTAATATAAAAAACGGCTAAAAGCGGCATTTCAAAGCCACAGATTTTGGCCCATTGAAAGCCATATTTATCAAGCTAGAGATTATGTAAAAAGACTTAAAGTAAACATAAAGTTAACTAAAGCAACGTTTACCAAATAAAATTAGCTATAAAATAGCTAAAAATAGTTTAAAAAAGATTTAAAAGTAAGTTATAGAAGCTGCATTTCCATATTTATTGTATTTAACAAGCTAGAACTTTGGTAAAAGAGTTCAAACAAACTTGTACCTAGTTTAAAATGGTTTAGCTATAAAGTAGCTATTTTTTAGCCGTTTAAAATTGACAGCTTTGCAGCCTGTTTTGCTCAAATTTGTTGTTGTATTTTTTTGTATTTTTATTTCTTGTGCTTCACATTCACAGAGAGGAAGCGACTGAGGCCAAGTTCGTTGCCTAAGTCTTTTGTTTTTTTTTCTCACTTTTTGCATTTTTTTGTTGCCAGCTGTTGGCGCGTGCAACAGAGATGGCTATACTGAGAGAGAGCGAGACAGCCAGTCGATTGAATTTGCATTTTTTGTGGTGGGTGGCAAATAATTAATAATAATTAAACACACACACACACACACACACACAAGCACACAGAGAGAGCTATTTACACACAGCTGTGCGCTTACGTAACGCGCTGATTTTAAGGATTAGCAACTGATTATTTTAAGACACGCCCTAACAAATTATACACTTATTCTAAACGAACTGAGATCAATGGTTGCGACTGCGCTTGGAAATTGCAAATTATTATTATGTTTATTATTATCATTATGAATATGATTGAATATGATTGAAGCTAAGGAAGCAAATAAATACAACTGAAATTAACAAGTTTGTTTACTTTACTAGTATGTAAGCTTAGTAACTTTAAAGCCAAGTTGTGTAATGTCTGTTTAATCAGCAGTTAACTCGCTGTAAACTTATGTTTTATGTCTATTTTATGTCGATAGATTGTAGAAATATGTTTTGCTAAGCAAAGAAATTCTGTTTAAAGCTTCGAGCGCAAGAAGTTGGCAGCTAGTTAATAAATAAATATTTAGAAATTTGTTTAAGTTTTATTGTTACTTTTAGTTATTATAGTTTTCAATTTAATTCATTTTTTTTATAATATGCTGTTCTTCAGAAAATTTTAATTTATTACGCATTTTTTCAGTTATTTGTATTTTAAAATGTGCAAAATTGGCACATAAATTCAAATAAAATTTTAACTGCAGCTTTAAGTAGCTATAAAATAGCCAAATAGCTGACAGACGAACGATATAAACTTATAAATTCCTTTATGTTTTAGAAAATTAATAAATTCTAACAAAGTATTCATACTGGTACTGCTCCGCCTTAAGTATTCTGGTTATCCACGAATATTAGCTAGTTTCTTTTCACTATTTTTCCCAGAGCAGCTACATCATATGTCAGGCAAGTTCTTACTTTAAATAGCTTATAAATCGATTTTACTTAATATTATACATAGTTATTTAATAAATTTTAACTGCATTCACGACTGGTTTAAGTCGACGTAAAACAAAATTCTAAAATTTAAAACTATTTTATTTTAAAAGAAATTTAAATTTTAGCTAGGATATCTACTAAAATCTATAGTGTGAATCTACAAAATATTGTAAATATACAAGTTTTAATAAGATTTATAATTTTATATAAATTTTCTGAATACTTTAAAACACAACTGTGTCTGTGGAAATAGTATAAGGAATGAGAAACATTTTTAAATGTTAATAAATTGAGATAGATAACATTTAATCAATGTAGTGTGAGCAAGAGTAGTACATACACTACGTACTAAGCTAGGGATTTTTAATATTTAAAGCCTAGCAAAACAAATGTTATGCCCACAGATGTGGAATAGTTTTCGCTTTGTGATTATTTTTACTATAAACCAAACCCTCAAAGGAGCTAGTATAAGCAGGAAAAGTAGTAGCAGAAAAAGTAGTAGCAGGAAAAGTATTAGCAGAAAAAGTATTAGCAGAAAACGTAAGAGTTTAGTTAGCCCAGCTCTTATAGAGTAGTAGGCAGAGTGCCAACTGTTTTTAGTAGTAGCAGAAAAAGTAGTATCAGGAAAAGTACTAGCAGAAAAAGCAAGAGTTTAGTTAGCCCAGCTCTTATAGAGTGGTAGGCAGACTGCCAACTGTTTTTAGTAGTAGCAGGAAAAGTAGTAGCAGAAAAAGTGGTAGCAGAAAAAGTAAGAGTTTAGTTAGCCCAACTCTTATAGAGTAGTAGACAGTCTGTCTATATAGCCAACTGTTTTTAGTAGTAGCAGGAAAAGTAGGAGCAGAAAAAGTCGTAGCAGGAAAAGTAGTAGCAGGAAAAGTAGTAGCAAAATAAGTAAGAGTTTAGTTAGCCCAGCTCTTATAGAGTAGTAGGCAGACTACCAACTGTTTTTAGTAGTAGCAGGAAAAGTAGTAGCAGGAAAAGTATTAGCAGAAAACGTAAGAGTTTAGTTAGCCCAGCTCTATAGTGTAGTAGGCAGACTGCCAACTGTTTTTAGTAGTAGCGGAAAAAGTAGTAGCAGGAAAAGTAGTAGCAGAAAAAGTAAGAGTTTAGTTAGCCCAGCTCTTATAGAGTAGTAGGCAGACTGTCAACTGTTTTTAGTAGTAAAAGAAAAAGGAGCAGCAGAAAAAGTAGTAGCAGACAAAGTAAGAGTTTAGTTAGCCCAGCTCTTAAAGAGTAGTAGGCAGACTGCCAACTGTTTTTAGCTGTGTCACACAAAATGAATGCTCAAAACTTAAATTATTTGGCAATCGCAGTTACAATTAGGGAATACAGAGAAAAGGGAATGAGCAGAGAGGGTGAGCGAGAGGGAGAGCAGAAGTAGAAGGAGGTAGGGAAGAGACAACTTGAACAGGCGTTGGCAGATGCTCAAGATACAAAACTCAAGATGATGACGATGATGATGCAGCATGGCGGCCATGCTACTGCTGGCATTGAATTTGGGCAGAAAGAAGAAGAATAAAACACCAAAACGGAATTAAAAAAAAAAAAAGAAATAGATAGAAATTTATTTCTAACGCTATTTCGGGGGTTGATTTTTCTAGCGCGGCAAACATAAGCGAGATTTTCTCAAAAAGCCAACCTCAAAAAAGGTTAAGACAGCGTGTGAGTGGCTGTGTGTGAGTGAGTGACTGTGTGTGTGTGTATCTTTAATAGACAACACAATAATAGCATCAGGATGCTGTCAAATGTTTGGTAATTAAAAGACAAAAACAAAATGTAAAATCCAAAAAACGAGAGAATTGAAAATTGAACAATTTTCCGTTGAAAATTGTTAGCTAAGAGCTGAGGGGGGGCGGGGGGCGTGTCACATAAGGGATGTGCTTTGACCTAAAATACTTTTTTTTTACCATTTTAGCTTAATTTGATTGAGTGTGATTTTGTGTTAAATGTCAAAGGCCAAAAATTTAGCCTTTTTTTTGTGTTACTTTTCGTTTCAAGCTCAATTAGCATAATGTGTGCGGCAACATGGGTTAATCGAAGACAGACAGTTGTCACAAGGCCTGTCACGAGCAGTTGTAAAAATGAAATCAAAGTTATGCGTTTATTTATAGAAAATTCGAAAGAAAAGGAAGCGCTGCCAAGTGGGCCAAGAAGCAGGCCAAAGCCAAAAGTGGCTAAAAGGGAATGCAGCGTAGGTGTTGGCAGTAACTGAGAACTGGGGCAGCTTTGCTGCAAATTGCACAACGAATGGGGCAACACAAAGAGCAGAAATCAATGGAAAAAGAGGCAGCAAAAGAGGCACAAAAACTGAGAAGCAAAAGAAATGAAACGGCTGCTTTTATTTGATTTCTTTTTGCTGTTCTATGAGAATGTATGCCAACAGCATATTTGCACACACAACGACAGCCGCACAGATACAAGATACAAAGGCGTAAGACAGACAGACAGACAGAGAGACAGAGGGACAGAGAGACAGACAAAAGACTGGATACACAGAGCACGAAACTATTGTATTGCTCACAAAAATTCTCAAGATCGGAGTTTTTTTTTTGTGTGTTCCTTTTGCTGCTACTTCTCTACTGCTTTTCTCTGTTTTACTCTCCTTTTTGTGCAGCGTTTTTGGTATGGTAAGGAGCAGCAGATACAGCTACAGCGACAGCAAGCAGCTAAAGATACACAGATACATACACAGGCTGTGGTATATAAAGCAGAGGCAGACGAAGAAACAGTAGAAGGAGAAGCAGAGGAGCAGAAACAACAACTATGAATCATGGTAACAACACACACACACACACACACGCACACCCAAAGATACACACACACGAAAGTAGTAGAGAAACGCAGGAAAGAGCATGAAAAGAATGAAAGAAAAGACACGAAAAAAGGCAGCAAGGATTACGCACACACATGAGCAAGCAACGACTGTGTGTGTGTGTGTGTGTGTGTGTGTCTACTGTCTTCAAGGTATCTACAAGATACACACACACACGGCGTACGTGAAGAGTAAGCAAACAATACAAAGGTACACAATTTCTACCTGGGCAGCGACGTCGTCGTCGTCGTCGTCGATCGAAATCTCTGCCTTGCCGAAAAATTAAAATTACAGATGGTTGTTCTTGTTGTTGTTGCTGGATGAGCATATGTACAGGAAACCAGTTTTATGTTCAACAAACAAACCGCGTAAGAAAAACGCACAGAAAGAACAAACGCGGCAACAACAACAGCAACAACAACACAAACTACAACAACAACATGGATCCAAAGGGCAGAAGCAGCGTCAGCAGCAAGTAGAAATTCACAGATACAATTACACTGCTCGAAAAGCGATCGTAGCTGAGATTGTGCGCTGTTTGTACACAAAAGATACAAAACCTATAAAATATGTGTAGGATCTGAAGTAATTTTCAGCTTTGTAGCCTTTGCTGTTTGCACTACACGCTGATCAGTCAGCCAGTGAACTGAAGAAGTTTTTTGAGTGCCCAAACACAAAAAAGTTACCAAAAATAGCAAATGTAGTACTAATAGTAGTATAAGTAGTCAACAAAGTAGTAGCTGCAGTAAAGTTAGTAGGCTGTAACAAAAGTAGTAGTACTAGCAGTGCTAGTAATAGCACTAACTACAGTACCAATATAAGTAGGAGTTGCAATGTAGCAGGAGATGTGATGGTTGTACAGTTAACAAAAAAGGCAGTAATTGTAGCAATGTACTGAATGGTAGTAGCTGTAATGGTAGTAGCCTTATGAGCAGTAATAGCAAGGGCAGTAAAAGTAGTAGCAGTGTTACGTATGTTGGTAACGTGAAGTGGTAGAAACAGTATTAGACTGGTTGTATTTAAAAGAGTAGTAAAAGCTAAAAATAACAATCCGTGATGATAATAGTAGCAGCTGTTATATTAGTAGTAGTAGTCGTAGTATTAGTAGTGGTATAAATAGCAGTACTAGTAGTAGTAGCAATAGTACTAATAGTAATATTGGCAGTACCAGCAGTAGTAGCAATAGTACTAATAGTAGTAGTAGCAGTCATAGAATTAGTAGTACTTCATAGGGAAGTAGCTGAATAAGTATTGTTGAATAGGTTATTAATATTAATGCTGTAGTATCAGCAAAAGTCTTTGTAGTGCCAGTATTAACATCAAAAAACGTAGTAGCAGCTTTAAATATACAATTAATCGCAGTAGCAAATTTTGTTAAGAATAATTTGGAATCTAAAAACTGCAATTGTAGTTACAGTAAAAATACTAAGAGGGTTTAAAATTACTCTAATTAGTAGTATTTATGATACTACTTAGACTAAAAAGTAGTAGATATAGCTTAAAAAGGTAGTAACTGCATGTCTGTAGAAAACACTGCTAGTTAAAACAAAAGACCGACTTTTAGAGCTAAACTGCTACTACTAAACTAACTAGTAACTAGTAAAAGTAGCAAATGTGGTATGAATTTAGTAGTAGATATTTCATTGGAGCTAAATCCAAGATAAAAATTGGCAGACTCTGCTGACTAATGGGTTTCTCTGAGTGTACAAACGACAAAGACGTTGTGTGTTATGATGACATAGCCAAGAGACGCGACGCGACGCGACGCTCTTGTTGCTGTTGTTGTTAGTGCTGCTGCCACCGCTGTTACTGCTGTCGCTGCTGCGACGCGTCGTCGTCGTCTGCGCTTGCGCGCAACTTCAACGTCGTCGTCGTTGTATTTTTTTCTTCTTTTTTTTTGGTTGTTTGCGTTTGCGTATCTTTGAGATACACTCGCTGCGGCTGCGGCTGCCGCTTGCTGTGGCGCGCACTTTTCGTTCGTTTCGTGTACAATTTCTGTCTGCTTCTTTGCTGCTTTGTCTCTGCTGTGTGCGTGTGTGTGTGTGTATCTTTTTTGGCTATTTACTGCTGTTCCTGCACACACACAGCTACAGATACTACTACACATGGCTCGGGGAGGGGGGAGAACATGTGTGCGTGTTATGTTGCTCTTGTCTTTGGCATTTGCCAGATACATCTACAATCGCAGATACAAAGATATTTTGCGTTTGCTTATGATTTGATGTTGTTGCTGTTGCTGGGCTCTCAAATGTCGCCATAATGTGCACAGATACCAACAAAAGATACTGAGATATATTCATATCTATAACTAATCGTTTCATAGTTTGCAGTTACCAAAGTATCTCAATCACTTAAGTGCTTCAGTAGCGTTGTATCTACAATGGTTTCAAAAAAGTATCTACAGCTTTTAGATGCATATTTTTCAATAGCTCCTTTAACAAGTATCTACAGCTTGTAACCACTTTGCCACTGCTGCAATCAGCTGCAAAAGTATCTCAACCTCAAGAGCTCAGTTCAAGTCGCTTTATTCAACCAGCTGTAGCTACAAAAAGTATCTCAGCGCTGTAGTTTTTTTTCAATCAGTCTTAAAAGTATCTCAATCAAAACTAAGCAGCTCAATCAGCTGCTCAGCAGCTAATTGTATCTGCAATTGAAATCATTCATAGTTACTTAATGTATCTTTTACTTGAAACTTATACATTAGCGCAGATAAGTATCTCAATCATAACTATACCTCAAGTCGCAAGTTGTGACAACTCCAGCAGCCAACAATTCATTTAAAGTACACTCTTTTCACTAACAACTGTAGCTACAAATGTATCTCAAGCTAAAGACCGCTTGAAACCCAGTTCAATCAGCTGCAAAAGTATCTCAATCAACGTCAGGAACTTTTACCCAGACAAACGCACGAGTTTTCAACTTAAACTAAGCCCAGCTAGTTACAAAATGTATCTCATGCTTGTGACGGCTACAAAACTAGTTCAAAAGTATCTCAATCCAGACTGTAGCGCAAACTGCAAACTGTGCCAACATCTACAAGCATAAATTTCATATCCTGTCAGTCAGCTGAGCACAAAAGCAACGATTTTCTACGCGAAACTGCGCCAGAACTTGCTATAACATTCATATAGATACATGCCTATACGCACAGATATATACATATGTATCTGTGTGTGTTGCTGTCTTTGCGCTGCTAAAAATTCGCCTTCGTCTTTGTTTCGCTTGCGATCTTTCAACTCCAAACTCATAATTCCAAACTCAAGAGTTGCGCTTAAGACAACAACAAAATGAGATACAAAAAAAAAAAAGTGGAAAAAAAAACGAAAAGCAGAAGAAATATATTTAAACACACGCACGTAATTTCTCTGGAACTAGCAACGACGACTTTAAATTTCAACAAAAATAATTAATAAAATTAACGTGAAATGAAGCGTGTTTGGCAAAGCAAAACGAACGCCGAATGCGCTTAAAAAAACTAAAGTTTTGTATCTTTGTATCTTCAGCCTAATTGTAAGCTAAAAAAATGAAGTAAAAAATTAAAACAAATAAAATAAAACCAAAAAAAAACTGAAGTTTTGTATCTTTAGCCAATTTGATTTTGTATCTTTGTATCTTTAGCCAATTTAATTTTGTATCTTTGTATCTTTTGCCTATTTGTAAGCTAAAAAATGCTGAAAAAATGAAAAAAAAATAAAATAAAAGCAAAAAAAACCTGAAGTTTTGTAATTTTTATCTTTAGCCAATTTGATTTTGTATCTTTAACCAATTTTATTTTGTATCTTTGTATCTTCAGCCTAATTGTAAGCTAAAAAATGCTGAAAAAATGAAAAAAAAAAAAAAAATAAAAGCAAAAAAAAACCTGAAGTTTTGTATCTTTGTATCGTTAGCCAATTTGATTTTGTATCTTTGTATCTTTAGCCAATTTGTTTTTGTATCTTTGTATCTTTAGCCTATTTTTGAGCTAAAAAAATGCTGTAAAAAATAAAAACAAATAAAATAAAAGCAAATTAAATGAAATAAAAGAAAATAAAAAGTTTTTTTTTTGGTTTGAAACATTTTCAATAATTTATTTTTAGCTTTTTTTTAATAATTGTCTTTCCCTGCTATTTGTTCAGTTTGTTGCTTTTCTGGATTGTTCAGTTTATGGTCTAGTTATATAGCTAAATATATATATAGTTAAAAAATTTGTTGCGCTAATTACACAAAAAAATCAGATTTAGCAAACTACAGCTAAATCTGTTTTGTATATATTTAAATTTTTAACAATTTCAAGTAGTAAATAAAAAAATTAAAAAACATAAAGCTAGTGGCGGAATCATACGAAAAATAAACTGCATTTTTTTTTGCATTTTTGATTTGAGTATTTCGAAAGTTTAAATTAAATTAAAAATTATGAAAAAAAAAAAACTAAGCAATATGCATTTTTTTTATAGTGTATTTGGGGGAATTAAAAAAAAAAATAAGTTCGTACAATTTAAAGGAAATTAAAGTTAAATAATTACAGCATTGCTTAAGCTAAAAAGTTGTGTATAAATTATAAATTAAACATAATAAATATATATAAAATCATAAACATGTATATTGATATATATAATTATTGGATTAGTTGATATATATATATATATATATATATATATAGATATACATGGCATAATAGTAAAATATATCCCTGATTTTAGTGCATTCGGTTTTTGTGTGCTTTGTTGCTGGACAATTTGGCGTTTTGTAGGCTAACTAACTAAGCTAATCTAACTAACTAACTGTCTATATATAAACTATATATCAATTGGCATTGTGTTGCTGTTGGTTTTATTTTAATTAATTATATGGCATTTTTTTCATACAAACAACAACGACAACAAACAAATTAAAAAAAAAAAAAAATTAAAACAAAAATCAACTAAAATGCTCTATTTATTTATTTTTTATTTATCTGTGTGTGTGTGTGTGTGTGTGTGTGTGGTTGTGTTTTAAGCGTTTTCTTTTTTGTGTCTTGAATTTTTCTTTGCTTTTCATTTCTTTCTTGCTGAGGTAGAAGCAATCTTAAATCTTAAAAATATCATAAACAATCAGTAAAAAAAAAAAAAAACATTAAATTTAATACAAAAAATAATTAAAATTAAAGTTTTTAGTTTACAATTACAATTAAATTACATTTAATTTAAATTAAATTTGCTGCTACAACAATTAGGAATTTCAAACAATAAGAAATTAATTTCCTTTCATATTTAATAATTTTTTTTTTTAATTTCTCCTTTTTTTTAAATATGGCAAAATAAATTTTTGGAGTTTTTTATTTTACAGCTGTGCTGAGTGGGCGTGTCTTCAAAGGCGGCAGGCTTTAAAAAAAAAAACAGCAATTTATTGCAGTGCAATAAAAACTGGTGTTTTTCTGGTTTCAGTGTTGGAAAGTGTGTTGAAAGGTAGTGTTAAAAAAGGGGCACAAGCTGCAGTAACTTGGCGCCCCCCTTTTTTTGGTGGAAAAACTAGGGAAACTTGGGAAAAGCGAGGCGTCTTTGAAGACACACAACAGCAGCACATCCCCCAACCCCCAGCGCTACCAAAAAAAAAAAAAAAACAGTGTTATTTTCAACACTCATCACTCAATACATTTCAATATCCTTTTCTATGATTTGATATTCCTCCGCAAATTCCTCCTCATACTCATGCTTAATTTCAACAAATTCGTTTTTAATCAAATGATGATCGCGACTGAGCAACAGTTGCTGCTGCTGCTGCTGCGCCGACTGTTGCTGCTGCTGCTGCTGCTCATCATCTTCGTCATCCTCTAACAAACTATCGTCATCAGCTGCGACTGTGTCGTGTCGTAGAGCCGACAAAACACGAGCTGCCTTCGCTTCGGCTAAACGAAACGCTTGCTTAATGCCAGCAGCAACAGTTGCTGTTGTGGCGGCACCAGTTGCTGCTGCAGCGGCTGTCTTGGCTGCCGCTGCTGCTGCCTTTTTGCCAACAACACGCGGACGATTGTGCGTCTCGAGATGCTTGCGCAAATGATCCTTGCGGCAAAAACCCTTTTCACATATATCGCACATGTGTTGCTTCAGTCCCGTGTGGATTGCCTCCACGTGTCGCCTCAAATCGGTCTTGTGATGGAATTGCTTGGGACAGAGCTCGCACTTGTGCGGCTTGTCCTGCGTACGATGTCGCCCCAAATGTGTGGTATAAACATCTTCGCTCTGGAAACGTTTGCCACACTTCTGACAGCGATAGGGATACTCACCCGAATGAAAGCTCTTGTTGTGCTGCGTCAGATAACAATTTTTGGTAAACTCCTTGTCGCATTCCAAGCACTTGATACGACCCGATGGCAGTGTGGTTGAATGCGGTGATGTGGAACCAACGCTGCTGTAGCGACGTCGCTTACTCGGCGGTTGTTCTGGGCCACTGGAGGAGGATGTTGCTGCTGCTGCAGCGGCAGCATTGCGTCGTTTCTTGGGCAGCACAGCCACCGTTTGTTGTTGTTGCTGCTGCTGTTGCTGTTGTTGCTGCTGCTGCAGTTGCTGCTGCTGTTGCAACTCGAGTTGTTGCTGCTGCAGCTGGTACTGCTGCTCCAGCTCGTACTCGTGCTGCTGTTGCTGTTGCACCATCATGGCTGCCATGTCCATGTCCAACGCGGGCGTTGCACGCGAACTGCTCACTGTGGGCGAATACGGTGTGGGCGTGGCCAGCAGCGTTAGTGTGGTATGCTGTTGTTGTTGTTGCTGCTGCTGCTGCTGATGGTGCTGTGCCTCCTGTGTCGCATGCTGTGCATGCAACGCCGTTGTCAGCGTATGCACTGGCGGCAAGTCACCTTCTTGCGGTGATCGCTGTGCTGCCACCGAGTACGGCGACAATGGTGCGTACGGTGCGAAGAGGGACGCCGGCATTAGCTGCAATATTTGGCCATCGCTGGTGTAGGCCGTGTCGTAGGCAGCCTCGTTACCAATAATAGTGTGATAGCTCATTGTGTGCTCCAGCAACGGCGGCAGTTGCTGGTAGCATGGCAGGGTGTTGATGTTGCTGCTGCTGCTGATGATGGAATTGCTGCTGTTGTTGCTGTTGCTGCTGCTGGTGATGTGGCTGTTGTTGCTGCTGCTGCTGGTGATGTGGTTGCTGCTGGTGATGATGTGCGGCGGCTGCAGCTGCAGCGGCAGCAGCTGCGGCACTGTGTTGCTGCTGCTGCTGATGGTGGTGATGTGCGGCTGCTGCTGCTGCTGCAGCGGTGGCGTTACTGTGCGCATGTTGCTGTTGATTGTATTGTTGTTGCTGTTGTTGTTGTTGCTGCTGCTGCTGTTGAGCGTATTGCTGCTGTTGCTGGCCATACTGTGATTGCTGCTGTTGTCCATTGCTGGCGACACTGCCGTTGCCAGCAACAGTTGCTGCTGCTGCTGCTGCATTGGCGACAGCTGCGGTTGCTCCAGATAATGTTGCACCTGTTGCACCGGCAACTGCTGCTGCTGCTGCATAGTGGTGCATTCCATGTCCATATTGGTGGTGTGCAATGTGGTGGTGGTGGTGTGGTGCGGCTGCTGCTGCTGCGGCGGCTGCTGTTGCTGGTGGGACAGCAACTCCGGCTGCGGCTGCTGCAGCGGCGGCGGCAGCGGCTGCGGCTGCTGCTGCAGATTGGTGGTGGTGATGGTGGTGGTGGTGGTAATAACCGGCTGCTGCTGCTGCGTGCTGATGCTGCTGCACTGCAGCATATTGTTGTGCTGCTGCTGCTGTTGCTGCATATCCAAAGCCAGCATGTTGTAATCCATTGCCATAGGCGGCAGCAGCGCTGCCATAGGCGGCGGCGGCAGCAGCGGCGGAGGGGTGCGTGAGAAATCCATTGCTTGTTGCAGCTGCTGCGGCGGCAGCGGCAACAGCTGATGCTGCTGTTGCTGGTGCTGGTAGATAGTAAGGGGCGAGTTGCTGTTGCTGCTGCTGCTGTGCGTGCTGCTGCTGCTGTGATATGGGCGCGACGATAGCAGATAACTGACCTGATGCTGTTGCTCCTGGTGATGTGCTGCTGCTGCCAGTAAGGCGTGTTGCTGCTGCTCCTCCTCCAACTGTTGCAATTCCTGCTCCTCCGCTTCCAGCTCCAACTGTTGCTGCTGCTGTTGTTGCTGTTCCATTGCTGAGTTGTTGCTGTTGTTGCTGTCCTCCAATTGTTCGCTCTTTATAGCTATGACTGTGATTTGTTGCTGTTGTTGTGGCTGTGTTGTTGTTGTTGCTGTGGCTGTGGCTGTTGTTGTGCACGTGTTGTTGATGGTTGTTGTTGTTGTTGTTTTGTTCAGCAGGCCCCTCATTTGGGAGGACGGCATTTGTGTGGTGATGTTGTTGTTGTTGTTGTTGTGTGGGGCGGAGGGACCTGCTAGCCCGTTTGGGTGACCGTTCAAAACGGTTGTTGTTGTCGAATTGTTGTTGCTGCTGCTGCTGTTGCTGCTGCTGTTTGCATGCTGTGGCGAAACATTTGTCGTTGATTGCACTTGTTGTTGTTGCTGCTGCTGCATGTTGTAGCCATGATAATGATGGGCATGACCATGCCCATTGCTGGCATAACCATTGGTGGCAAGCAAATGATGTTGCTGCTGCTGCTGTTGTGCTGCAGTGGGCGACGGCGATGCCGAATACTGCGACATGGTGGCACCCACCTGCTGCTGCACACCTGTCGCACCACTACCACCGCCACCGCAACCACCTCCATAATCCGGTGGACTTCTCGGTGGCTCTGGTGGCACCACTGGTGTGCTTTCCTGCTGCTGTTGTTGTTGCTGTTGTGCGGCTGTTGCAGCTGCTGCGGCGGCGGCGGCTGCTGCTGCTGCCGCTGCATTGCCACGCCTACTGGTCTTGGTAACGGGATCACGCGACGGATGATGATGCGCTGAAATGGGCAGCGTTGCCGGATCGGGTTGACCACTCGATTTGACCGCATTCTTGTGCAACGTCGTGTTGTAGTGCCGCTTGAGGTGACCGGAGCTGGTGAACCATTTGTTGCATGCCGTACAGTTGTAGGTTTTGGGTCTACGTGCCTCATTCGATTTCCAGGTGGCTGCCTTGGCGGTCAAACTGTTGGCGGGCAGCACCGAACTGGAGCTGGGTGGCTCAAAGCCACGATAGGTGGCGCCACCAGCGCTGCTACCACCAACAACACCATTACCATTATCCGGTGCCGGTCCTGTGGTAGTGCTCGGAAACTCCGCTGGACTTGTGGCCATCTGTGCACCACTTGCCACCTGATCCGCTGCGGTGGGATCAAACGATTTATCCACATAATGCTGCGAATCCGCGTACTCCGATTTGATCATGGCGTATTCCTGCTTTATGCTCGCCTGCTGATAGCCGATGGTTTGCTTTGGCGAATGGGCGTGATGGCTATGGGCGTGACTGTGATAGGCGTACGGTGATTTCTCTAGCAACGGTTGCATGTACGGCGGCAATCCCTCGGTGCTCGACAGCTGCTGTGGTTGCTCCCAGCTGTGCAGTGCTCGCTGTTGCATCGTCTGCATCGAGTGCAGTGGATCTGGTGGCATGGCCAGTGGTAAGCCAACAACAACTGCATCGTGTTGCTGCTGCTGGTGATGATGTTGCTGCTGTTGTTGTTGCTGTTGCTGCAACATTTGCTGATGATAGACCATTTTCTGTGAATCCAAATCAAGCAAATCACCGCTAGCTGCTGCCGTTGCCACAGCAACAGCTGTTGGTGTTGGCATTGGCATCTCCTCCTTGATGTACGGCGAACTGGCATAACCGCTGCTGCCGTACGGTGACTCACCGTGCACATTGGCAATGTGTTCGTGCAACTCGGACTCGTTGGTGGTGAGTATGCCGCACTTTTTGCACTGCAACTTGCAACCATTGTTGCTGGCACCAGGTGAACTTGGTGTTTGTCCTGCACTGTTGTTGCTGCCGTGTTGCAGATGCGATGACGTTGATGTTGGGCTGCTGCTGCTCACCACACGTGGACTCATTGCTGCTCCAGCGGCGGCTGCTGTTGTTGTGCTTACGGCAGCAACTGTGCCTCCTGCTGCTGCTGTTGATTCATCCACAGTGCCAACAGTTGCTGCTGCTGCGGCCGCTGCTGCTGCCGCGGCGGCTGCTGCTGCTGCGGATGAGGGCAACACTGATGTCGGTTGCTGCAAATACGGATGATAGCGCACACCAGAGGGTTTACTGTAGTCACCATAGGCACTGCCATAGTCGGCAGCAGTTTGTTGCTGCTGCTGTTGTTGCTGCTGCTGATAGAATTGCTCGTAGCTGTTGATGTAACTGCTGGCAGCATAGCTCGGTTGCTGTTGCATGTCGCTGGCATACAAACCGCCATAAAGTTGCTGTTGCTGCTGTTGTTGTTGCTGTTGTGCGCTCGTTCCATACATGTGATGTGTGGCGTAGGGTTGGTGTGTGATGCCAGAGGCTTGTTGCTGCTGCTGCTGTTGTGCATCGGCTGACATTAGCGACTGTTGTTGTTGTGTTTGCTGCTGTTGTTGCTGCTGCTGTGTTGTTGGTTGCGGTGTACCTGGCTGATTATCACTGGAGTCAGCAGCAGCACTTATTGTTGCATTGGCGTTGGGTGTTGCTGGTGCTGAGCCCACGCCAGTTCCGCCAGCAGTGCCGGCAGCTGCAACTGTTGTCGCTGCTGTGGCAGCAACTGTTGCTGTTGCAACAGCATTGTCTGTGGCAGCACTAGACGCATCGCTGCCAGCAGCGCCACCACCTCCACCTCCACTGTCCGTGGCACTGCTGCTTGAGGCAAGCGCCTCTGCCGCATGCAGTGGCGGCATTTCACTTTTTATGCTCGCCATATAACGTCACATAAGTCGTCGACGTTTGCGTCTGCGTCGGCGTCACGCTGCTGCTCATGTGGCTCGTTGGCTTTTCTTTGCTTTCTCTTAGTTTTTGTTCTTGTGTTGTGCGCTCTTTGCTACTACTGCCTCTTCCTCTTCAACTCCGTCTACTTCTTCGTCTCCGCCACGCTCACTTACTCTCTTTCTCTTCGTTCGCTGCTGTTGTTGCTTTGGCGCGCAGTTTGGTTTGCTTTGCTGCAGCTGCTGCTTGTAGTTGTTGGTTTTTTGTTTTTTGTTTTAATTTTATTCGTTGGCTGTTTTGCCCGCTCGTTTTGTGTTTATTTATTTGTATTTGGTTTTTCTTTGTTTTTCGTATTTGTACTGCAAATATATTAATTCATTTTCATTAATTTCAATTCAAATGTACACACATATACACATACACAAACTAATTCACACACACAGTGCAAATTTGTTTTTGTTCTTGCATTGTTTTTGCGCTCACTCTCTTCTTGCACACAAAGCGCAAAGAGACAACAATTAAATGTTTGCAGTCGCAGTCGCTGTCACAGCGTTTGTGGCTCGCTGCTTTCAAGTTACACTGATCGTCGTTGTGCGTAAGACAAAAAAAAATGTAGAAAAAAAATATGTTTAACAGCGCTGTTATGCAGCTGCTTGCACGCTGTTACTGCTGTAGATTCTGCTGCTGCGCTGCTTTCACACTGCTTGTATAGTTTTTGCATTCACACCCACGCACTCACACACATACACAGTGGGCAGAACAACAACGAAAGAAAAGAGCAATTACTATGCAACGCAATTATGACGCTGGTAACTTAATAATGATCAACTATCAATACTTCATGCGATCGGCATCGTTGTGATTCTTTCTTTTCTTCTTGTTGTTCTTCTGCTTGCCGCTAGTGTAGTTGTTGTTGGTTTTGAGTTTTGGTTTTGCTTACTTCTCTGCGACTTCGCTTTGTGCAGTTTTGATATTTTTTGCGGCTGCTTAGTTTTGACTCCTCGGCTTCTGCTTCTTCACCGAAACACAAAACAACTGAAGAATAATAACATAAAAAAAATACCGAAACGAGGAACTTGAAGAACTGTTGATTTTTTTCTCTTTTTGTTGTTTAACTTTGGTTTTTTTTTTAATGATTTTTTGTTTAAATTTCGAATTTTGATTTTGCGAGAGAGCGAAATAATTTCGTTTCGCTTTCGCCTGCTGTTCGCCGGTAAGTTTTTAGTGACCGTTTCCTTTATTTTCTCTTGTCGCTTCTTTCTTTTTCGGTTACATTACGTTGTTTCTCTTTTTGTTTGTTTAACACCACGATCACTTTACTTTTTGTTGTTTTTCGATTCTTTAGTCGATTTTGGGGGTTTTTTTAATAACAGAAAAAAAATTGTTGACGAACACAATAGAAAACAATATAAAACGCGTTAATTATAGTAAAAACTTTAAATGTTTTTTCGTTCTTCTTTTTTTTTTTTTGTTTTGTATTTTGTTTGGTTTTAGTCCGAAAAGTTTTTTTTTTGTTTTGTTTGCCGAAAAATGTTGCCAAAAATTTGTTGTTGATTTTTTGCCGTATGATTTGTTGTTGAATTTTTTTTTGTTTTTAATATTATTTTGTATAAAGAAAATTAAACAAAAAAGGGCGCTAAAAGCTAAAATAGCCGCTCCACTCCGTTCACACGCTTCGTCGCTTATTCGCTCGTGTCCTTCTTTCTGCTACGGCGTTCCAAATACAAATGACGGAACGGAATTGTGTTTCCAAATACAAATGACCGACGTGCATGCGGCATTCTGGCAGCGGCAGCGACAGCGACGGCGTCGGCGACGACAGCAGCAGCAGCAGCGGCAGCTACAACAACAAACGATAGCCACAAACACACACACACACACACACGCACGACAGCGCACACATATGCGAGCATAGCAGCAGCCGCAGCAGAGCAGTGGTCGCTGCTAGCGTCGCTGCTGCTGCTATTGTGCTTATGTGTATGTGTATTGTATATACAGCAGCGACAGCGACTGAGTTTATGTGCTGTGCGTTATGTGTTTTCGCTGACATCGCTGCCCACTTTAGCTGTCTCTTTCTACAGGGTGTTTCAGTTAGTTGTACTCGGCTTGTCTATAGTGTTTTTTTTGAGCGTTGAATCGTAGTTCGATTAACCCTTTATGGCAGGGAGTAGAAAGATAGTGCTTGGAAAGATATGCGATGTATAAGGAAGTTAGTGAAAATTGGGACATATGGAGCTCACATACCTATGATCGTAAATTAATATAAAAAATTCAAAAATTAACTCATATATTTGTTTTCAATTAAGTTTTTATAGTTCAAATAAAGTTACTCTAACTGCAACACCCGTTATTACTGCATTTGTTTTTGCTTTGCGTTGTTTTTGCATGTGCTCTCATCTGTGTGTGTTTTACATTTGATTTTTTTTTTCATTTTTTGGTTTTGCTTTTGATTATTTATTTCGGTTATATATAAAAAAGGGAAGTTTAATGGAAGAGAAAGAAAGAAACTCGGACTTTGCCTAACGACGCTCCTTATAAGCGGCGTTTAAGTCGCTTCGCAAGTCAAGCTTAGTAAAACCAAACTATTGTAACACGGCTCGTAGAACAGCTGGAGCCATGAAATAAATTGTATTTGGCTTTAAATAAAAGCCATTTTCGATTAAGCATGAATCAAATATTGGGTTTGCTTTGAGTAAATGAGGAAACACTTAAAATGACAAAGAATTTAAGTAAGAAAAAAGCAAAGAAAAACAGCTGTTTTGCTGCGAAATTCTTAAGCCCATTAATAGGCCACATTCCTGCTCTATTAGCCAGCTTGAGTCATATCAACGGCAAAAAATCACAAACACACTACTAGCCTAGTTTGTAGCCAATTTTTTGTAGTATTTGATTTTATTTTTAGTGTCGTCACTGGTCTCATAAAACTTGTCAACGCTTTAAAATTAATAAACTCAACTTTTACGCACAGCATCGTAAAAAATGGGAATGAAATAAAAATGAGAGGAAGAAGAGGAAGAGGAGAGCAACTAAAAATAGCTCAAGAGTTTGGGTTTAGTATTTTGGCTTGGAGTTAAAGTTAAAAAAAAAAAACGATGAAAATGCCCAAAAGTATTTAAAAATCTCGTAAGCCAAAATGCGAGCTAATGGCGCTCAGATACAGATACATTTAAAAGTAGCTGCGTGTGTGTGTGTGTGTATCCACATGGACACACCACTTTATGCGGGGGCCTTGAGGAAGAGTTGAGACCAAAATCGGGCGACAGAGAGACAGTGCAAGAGCGTAAGGCACGCCGAAAATTTACATACATGATTGTCATAAAAAATCAGCAAGCAAATTGTCAAATCCCTAAACTGACAATAAAACAATAAAGAAGACGACGCCGAAGACGAAAAGAAGCTACGAAAGAGCACTGTCCCTCTCCCTTTCTCACTCTCCCTATATGTTTGTGTGCCTATATATGTATGTATGTGTGTACAGTGGGTAGAGGCTAAGCGCAACTACTGTGCGTCAAAGGATGCCAATTTGTTGGGCATGCGAAAACATTTTTTAGTTTTACGCAAAACTTTAATTTGCTCATTTTCAAAATTATTTTTTTTTACCGAAAATGATTAGATATTTTAATGAAAAATAATGTAAAATTTTTTTTTAGATTATTATTGAGATCAAATTACATTTTAAATGCTTTAAATTAATGAGTAACAAATATTTCAACCTTTTCTGCGTGTTAAATTTAAATGACAAATTGAAGCCTATGCATAATAAATTTAGTCTCAGAAATTAATGCTTAATATATTCTTTTAAAACAAATGTGTTTAATTAAAATGTAAAAATTAAAGCTTAAAATCAAATAAATATTGAAGAAATGAACATTTAATTCATGACATAAAAATTATTCATTTTTCATTAGTCATAAAGAATTAAATTCATTAATTTTACTGCAAGGAGGTTAAAAGGAAATCAACTAGCGGCTTTAGGAAGTGCACACTGTATATGCTCAAGACAAGGCCAAGGAGCAGAAAAAAGAATCAAAGATGAAAGCAAACTCAATAAACGAAGCAAAGACAACAACAAGGAAACTAAGCGAGACTAAAAGCTGCCTGCTATGGTGCGTATAAGTTCAGTTGCCTGCGAGGGGATAGCTGGCTTAAAGTTTAATCTTGAGACAGCTGACGCGCTGCGACTGCTGCAGGCAGCTCAAGTGCACCGGGATTAGGCAGTTTTATGGCGCATTTATGACACGCAACAGTTGCGAGTGCGCTGGCGCAGCAGACGCTGACGCAGGTAGATCTACTGAGAGTGCTGCCTGCGTCGACGTCGTTGCCTAACTCAACTCTAATTACAAGGTGCGTGCATGTGTGCAACGTCGCGTCGCGTCGCGAACCGCAGCGTCGGCAGAGGCCTTGCGTGCCTGAGAGCGTCAATCACAGCAAGTCCTTTTAATTCCCATCGTTCACTGTCCATCTCTTTAACTTACTCTCTTGCTGCGTGTATGCGTATGTGCGTGCATGTGTGTGTGTGAGTTAATGACTTTTTAATTGAGCGCGCGTACAGCTGTCATAGTCAGCGCCGTTGCTTTTTAATTACGTGAGAGTGCGTACAACTCGGCAGACAGATAGAGAGGAAGAGCGTGTGAATGAATAGGCGAGAGCACCAGGGGGAGTGAGTGAGTGAGTGAGAATAAATAAAAGTTTAAGCCGACGCCGCAGTCTCAGTTCAGTCGCAGCCAAAGTCAACCGTCAACATCTTCGTCTCAGTTGAAAACCTCGTTTTCGGCATCGTTGCTGTCTTCGGCTTAGACTTCGGCTTATGTAATGCGAGCGCCACTCTCATGCTATATGCCGTTGGCGCCGCCGCTGTCGACGTTGTCGCAGCATATTGCCCTCTGCTATGACTCACTCTCGCATGGCTCAGGGCCAAGCAAACTCCTCCAACCCCCACACCATCCCCCCACAACACAGCAATCATCAGGCGAACACCATGGCATGTACGAAAGCGTTGCGTAGCGGCGTCGCGACTGCGCCGTTTGTTGTGGTTTCTCTACGCCTGCGCCTCTTTCTTCTTGTTGTTGTTTTTGTTGTTTTCTTTTCATTTTGCTAAAGCCGGCTTGAAGTTTGCGTTGCCAGTAAATACGTTTATGTATGTATGTTTGTGTGTTATTTTTGCTGTTTCTGCTTCTTCCTTTTTGATATTTTTATTATTATTGTTGGTGTTGGCATTTTAATGTTGACTTTGTGCCACAGTCACACACATACAAACTTATGCATGCACATGTATGCAAATATATGTGTTTGCATGTGTGTGTGTAAATATGTACATTGTGAATAACCGCTGCCTGTAGCGTTCGTCATGTTGTTGTGTCGCTTTGTCGCTTTGCGATCCGTTAACTGATATTGGGTCAAAAGGCTTAAAGTTGATTACATTAATTACAGTATAACAGAGCGAAGCTTAGCTCTTGCGTTTAAGTGTATTCTCTTAAATTGCTAAAGAGCGCTCTTCTGCTGCTACCGGCATTAGCAGGCAAACTTCGTTCCGATTCCTTTTGTTCCCAACGTGAGGATGGACCAATTGAGCGCTTAATTTGTACAAGTGAAACTTTGCTCACTTTGTGTTTGAGCATAAATACAATGAGTACATACATAAACGTGTACATTTGTTTACACATACATATAGTATGTAAGTATGTGTTTCTGTGATTTTTCTATGTGCTGGACATTTCTTTGCAAGATCTTAGATTTGTTTGCTCTTCACACGACGGCAATTGTCAATTACACAGCGAGAATTTCAGTGACATGCAAACAACATGTGCGGAAAGAGAGAATTGTGAGGAAACAAAGAAGAAAGAAGGTGTCATGCTGAAAGCTTAAGAGTGGCAGAAAAAAAACTGTAAAACTCAAAGTACATTTTTTGTAATATATAAGAAAGTAAAATAATTTTTATCTTAAAAATATCTAAATACGTTTTGATATTGTTACTATGCGTTTTATTTAATATTCGCTTAACACAAAGTAATTGAAATGTATTTAAAATATAAAGTAAAAATGTTTGTACAAATGCCAAATAATAAACAGCGTGACAAAATTAGACAAATTGCACGATGTCAATAAATTGTTTGCAAAATGCAAACAATTATTTCAAACTTTTTATTTGGCAAAGTTTGTCGTGGCAAAAATTAATTTATCTTATGCTTAATGTTAGATAAGACTTGACACTTATCTTGTTTATTGTTTAAAACTACGAAATAGAATTGAAAATAGTTTGTATATATTTTAAGTATGGTATTTTAACTTACATAAGTTGAAAAAATAATTTACAAAAAGTTCACTAAGGCAAAATAAACTTTTATTTCTTTTCCCTGATCATTTTTTGTAGTGTACTTCTTGTTCGTTTGCACAAACTCGCCTTGGTTTTTATTTTTCTTTCTTCGTACCTTCTCTCGCTCTCTCGCTACCCCACTTTCTTCCCCTTGCTCTTTGCGTGTGTTTTCTTAACACTGCTTGACTCTAATTTGCATATGTGTTTTTATGTACGTGTACATTTGTATGTATGGTTTTATATTCCTAGAGGTTAACTATGATTTTAATGGAGAATTTTTGGTGTTTTTTTGTACCAACAATTTATTGGGATCGATTTGGAGCAGTGAGAAGAGTTTCTCTGGGAAGAGTTGTAGTAATTCGGGAAGAGTTTTGAGTATTAAACAGGAGCCAAAAGAAACGCAAGCAAATAAACAAGAATGGGTGAAAAGTGAGAAAACTTCACAAACACACTTATACACACACATGCTTTACCAATATCCAGTTATACAAAAGAACTAAGCCAAACCAAAACAACAAAACGAACGACAAATGCTGTTCAATCATAATTGAAAAATGCACGTCTGCAGCAAGAACAACAACAGCGACAATCGACAACAACAACGACATGCAAAAGCAATGGGAAAAATAACAAAAACAGAGAGACAGAAAAAACAGCAGATGCACAACGCACAAAAATGCCAACACACGCACGCAAACATACTCACACACACACACACAGGGGCAGGAATTGAATTTTAAAGGAATTCAATTTGAAATGCAAACAATGCAACAGCCACACATGAGGACGCACACAAACATGCACGCACACACACATACACACGTTTGTTAAACATGCCAACGCATTGCGCGCCAACTGCAACAAAATGGCAATGAAACGTCAGTGAGAGCAACAGCCGGCGACTGCGACTGCGACGTCGACTGCAACTGCTAAGTGAGCAATGCTGACTAGCGAAAGCAGGATAGTTGCATAGCTAGAGAGTGGGAATAAGTGTGAGTGAGTGAGTGTGTGCGTCGACTGAGGGTTGTAAAATGGCTGGCATATAAATTTGTGCAGCGCTGTCGCTGTCGTTATCGCAGTCCATGTCGACGCCGTTACTGTGAGCATGCCCTGCTGCTTGCACCCGTTGTGCGTGCCTAATCTGCAGTACTTATATTGTAGTTTTATTTATCTACGTCTAGTTCTGCATGTTGTTGTTGTTGTTGCGCAGTTTGCAAAATGAAATGCATGTGCAACACGTGTGCTACACACACACTCACACGCAGACACGAAATGTGTTTCGGGGTTTCAAGTCTTTTACCCCCACTGTGCTCTAATTTTAACGTAATAGCGCATCTCATGTTGGCCAGCTTGGCTTTTATTTTATTCTTCTGCTCTTTTTTCATTTTATCATGTTTTCCCTTTTCGGTTTGCCTTTTTGCACGTTTATGGCGTTTTTATGAATCAACCGTTGTGCAAATGTAAACAAACTCGCCCTCCAACAACAGCAACAACTACAACGAGCGACTTGATAAAGGCAAAGCAACATGTTGCTGTAGTCGTGCAGTTGTGCAGTCGGGCAACAAGTGCATTTGTTTTTGCTTTTTCTTTTCCCTTTGCCTTTGCATTTGCATTGTAGCTGCTGCGCTGCGTCGCAACGTTGGCTTCGCTGCCGAAGCTCTGCCTTTTGCATTGTTGTAGTTTATGCACTCATAAACAGCTGCGCTGCTCGCGTTGCCACAAGCAATTAGCGTAGCTGCTGTCGCCATTTTGTTGTTGTGCTCTCTTGATATTGCAATGCGTGCAATTAATGATGCTGCAGCGTTGTATGCGTTCTCTTCAATTAGTGGTATCCTCAGGCGCTCCTTAAATTAGCAACTGTACTAGACTGTGGTTGATTAACTGCAGCTATCTCTGTCGCTCACCTGGAACTATTTGGTTTTAATGCCTATACAGTGAAGAAGTTTAGGAAAAGGAAAGGGCGGGTGTGAAGAGTACACCTTTTGGCCGTCACTTGTCAAAACTTGACTGGCATTTGTCTAACTGTACTTTTGCTAAGCTCTCACACACACAGGCACACACACTGTCAGAAGAGACTGCCCGCACACATGCGCCAACTTTTAATCATTAAAAATTGTAACTGTTATTAATATTTAAGGCTCTACACAAACACACACACATGCACACGCACAAATACATATATACGCACACATTCAAAGCAAATCGGCAACTAACCATGCTCATGTAACGTTACACACACACACACACACACAGCACACATAAAGCTTAATTGCAAGGCATCGTGACCGTTGTGCTGCCTCCCTCTCTTTACACATCTCTCTTTGGCCACTCTCTCTCTTACTTAAGCTCTCCCACTCCTACATCATTGCTGACTCTAAAATATCCAAGCGCCAATTTAAATTTAATATCGACGCGCACACACATGCACATAAAAGCCACCACCACATCACACATACATGGAAGAGTGGGAAAGAGAGTGGACCAGGGCCAGAGCCAGGGAAGGACCAGAGTCAGGGCTGCTGCTTGCTCGTTTCTCGTAAATCTATTTGGCACATTCATGCATAAAGTATTTAGTATCTTTGAGATACCTTTTTAACCACATGCCAACTACACACACGACGCCCACACACACCACACACACACACAGACATGTCCTTGCTGGATGACAGCGTAAAGTTCAGTTGGCAACCAACCAAAAGCGCGGACATTCGAGGCAAAAGGCACAAAGATGAGCGCCAAACGTTGACGTCGCAGCAGCAGCAGTGGAGGCAGCGGCAGCGACTGCGACGCGAGCAAACGTCCAACACTTTCACTTCGCCAATGGCCAATTGTGTGCGTGCATGTGCATGTGTGTGTGTAATGTGTGTGTTTGTGTGTGTGTGTGCTTTGTCGCGCTTTGGTAAAATAAATTAATTTCAAACATGAAGCTGCTGCGAGTATGCAAAGTGCCCACACAGCACACAGTAAATACAATTTGAACTACTCAGCACACACACACACACACATACACACACTGACAGTGGCCAATACAATAACAGCAGCCATAGGGTGGGGCAGTGGGGGGTGTAAAGGGAAAAAGGGAGAACGGAAGGTGTGCAGATACACAATCAAATAAAGGAGCAATTTTACCATAGAGCGCTAAACTTAAGAGTCCTTCAAAGTCGCTTAACTTAAAGCTTAAGCTTAATATTAAGTTTAAGTTCGTGCTTAAATATTAATTACAAATTAAACTAAGAAATTTAATGGTCATGTACAAAAAAAATAAAAATTCATTGAACATTTGAGCTAAAAGTTAAAAACTAAGTCGAGCATTTAATAATAAATAAATAAAAATAAAGAAATAAATTAAATAAATGAAATAAAGTAAATTAATAAAATAAAAAAATTAATTAAATAAATTAAATAAATAAAGTAAATAAAATAAATAAAATAAATAAATTAAATACATTAAATAAAATAAATAATGTAACTAAAATAAATTAAGTAAATAAAAAAAAATAAAATAAGTTAAATAAATAAAATAAATTAAATTAATTAAATATATAAAATAAATTAAATAAATAAATTAAATTAAATACATAAAATAAATAAAATAAACAAAATAAATAATAATATGTAAACTTAAGGAAATTGTTTGTTATTCGATTTGAATCGTTGGTTTACTAGCAGATTTTATTTTAAAAATATGTTTCTGGAAGAAGAGAAGCAATCAAGATCAGTCTTATTCTAATGTCAACCTGTCCAAAGATTCTTAACACTAGATAATCAATATTTATGCTAGACAGCACTACTTAATCGATAGTTAACATAACTTGCCTAACGATCTATCGACAATCACTTTACTTTACATGCATTGTTATCGATATCCACTTATTTAAAACATCTTACAAATACTATAATATGCTATATATTATAGCTTTAATTTGGGACTTACGCCGATTATATAATACGGCGCAGCTATTTAATATAGTGGGTCGATCTGTCAAAGGTCCAACTTTGTGACAAAAACATAAAACTCATTGAAAGCACATAAACCTGAATCGAGATTTGAATATAAACTCATAATAAAATCAAATAAATTGAAAAATGACTTTAATTGTGCCTTAAGTGAAAACTTAAGCTAAAGTAAATTGTAAGTTAGATGTTAAATTAAGATTTTAAGCTTAGTTTTAGTCTGCAGATTAAACAGCAGCTTTTATTTGGAAAGCATATCAAGACTCAGCTTAAGCTGAACTCAAAGACAAGTTACTACTGACTAAAATAGACTTCGCTTTGAGCCAAAAATGGAGTTTAAGGTTTGTTGTTGATTAAGCTAAAACTACTCATTAATCACGCACTTTTACAGGGTATTCTCTCAGCTCAACAAGCCACACGAATTTGATTTGATTCTTAAATTTATTTTGATTTTATTTCAAAGGCAACTTAAATCAAAATTTATTTTAATAAAAGATTAACAATTATACATATTTTAAACTAGCTTCAAATTGCTCAACAATTGACATTGCGCATACGCCTTGTTGCACTTTATTTAAAGTGCGCCTAAAAGTATGCAATGCGAATTCACAAGGAATTAAAATTTACCTGAAACTTTGAAGGCTCAATACTTGGCCAGAACGAGCAGCGGTAGCAGAATGAGTTTATACAAATGGAAGGGAACACAGTGGCGGGATGGGGTAGGGGGAGGGGGTGGGCCTAGTGGGAGGGAAGAGGGCGGCACAGCGGGCGCAACTGAAGAGGCAGAAAATTCGTGACTCGTGTTTGTTTGGCCAATGGACGCAACACGAGGCGCTCATCGATAACCAAAGCCAACAACGGGCAACAAGCACACACACACGCACACACACACACACAAGCACACACACACGCACACACACACACACAGCAACTCGCAAAGGGATAATTTACGAAATTTGAATCTTAGAAAATGTTAAAAGCATTTCGCATGTGTGTGTGTGTGTGTGTGTTTGTGCTGCTGGTCGTGTGTGTGTGTGTGTGTGAGTGTGTGCGTGTGTGACTGCGCATGTATTTCAAAATTGCAAAATTTCTACATGGACATTCAAAGTCAGCATCGCCGTCGTCCACACGACGTCCGACCGCCTTGCTCTCTCTCTCTCTCTCTTTCTCTCTCTCGCCCACTCTGCTTTACAATTTGCTGGCCAGCGTCTACACACACTCACACACACACAGTTGTACACATACATCTTGCGTCCTTGCTCTCAAGCTCATTTGTACGACGCGTCGTGCCACCCCCAACCTCGCTGCCTGCCCCCACCCCTTAGCTCATGTCGTTGTCGTCTGGCTTGATATGTTTACTTCCCCCTCCGCTCCCCTTCCCTCCCCTCCCCTTTGCATCCCCTTCACATTAGCCAGTCGCCCCCGCTGCCTCTGAGCTGGCAAAATATGCATACGTAACGGGCAGCTGAGAAAAGCAAGTGGAGTAGTTGGGGCAGGGGTAGGCGGAGGGGAAAGGGGTGCGGTCGAACAGACGACGACGACGGGCCACATTTGGCTTCCTGTATGCCTTTGCTGCCCCCTCCCACAGCCTCTGTTCCCCCCTTCCCACCTCCTTCTCAGCGGCTGCTTTGAATGTGTGACAGCCGCCCACTTTGCCACGCCTACGAAACGACTTTCAACTATGAGAGATGCGTGCGAGTTGAGGGCGATTTTCCTGCTTTTCTTGTTGTTGTTGGCAAGTTTCCTTGCCCAATTTTCATTTTCATGTCTCGCTTTTCGAAAATGTAAACTCATCATAAGTGGACCAGAGTGTGTGTGTGTGTGTAGTGTGGGGACTGTGGAGAGGGGGTTGGTAAGAGCGCGGGGAGGAGTGCGTGAAGCTGGGGACGGGGGCTAGGGGGTTCATTGTGCGTCGCAAGTGTTCTGAATGGACACACGATGCTGGGCGCTGTCAAAATTTGTGGAAGAGTGGGGAAGAGTGGCAGAGTGAGCAGGAAGGGGGAGGGGCGGGTGTGTAGCGAGAACGGGGGGCAGTGGACAGGGGGCGGTTTGGGGCATTCTCTGCATGGAACGGATTTTACAATGTGCTGCAAAAACAAATATACGCACACACATGTGTGTTTGCTAATGCGTGTGCGTGTGTGTGTGTGTGTGTGTGTGTGTGTGTGTGTGTGTGTGTGTGTGTGTGTGTGTGTGTGTGTGTGTGTGTGTGTGTGTCTCTAGCGAGGGCTGTTTTATGTAAATTGCATAGTTTTAAAGCTCTAAACAACTAAAATGTTAAAGTTAACAGAATGTTAAGCAAAGTTTAACAGCATGTTACTGAACTGTTAACATTGAACTATTGTTTAAACTTTTAAATAACGCGTTAGTCGTTTTGAAAACTGTTTTAATAAAACTCTTGAGTACACTGAAGTCAAACCGACCGTAAAAGACCCTGTACTCCTTATAGTTTACTCACAAAGTGTGCCGTTTGTTTGTGCGATTCTAACCAAATTTTGTAGCAATATAAGTAGTCATGTTATAAACTTAATGCGTGACTTTGATTGAGTTCGGTAAATAAAAACTAAATCTGTTTATACAAATAAGGAATTTTTGACCTATTTGAGCTATGGGCTATAGTTGTTCGATTCGCTACAAAACTTTGTGAGTATAATTTAAACCAGGCGTTAGTCATGAACTGTGAGTAATAGCTGTGAGTTAATACTACAGATCTTCATAAAAATTTACTTTTTTCGACCGATTGGAGCTGCTAAAACTTATGACTTTTCTTGGAGTTCTTAAAAAAGATTACAATATTTTAATTTTAAGTGTAGCAGGCTACTAAGTAGGAATACCCATAATGTTAGATTAACAGCAGAAACATAATGTAAATGTAAACATGAGATATCGATATGGTAAGTTATCGAAAAAAAATCGAACAAGATTCATATAATTAAGAAGAAGAAGTTAATTTTGTGATTTTGTAAAAAGTTTTATTGCAAAGGCCGGTCACACAAGGGAATACGTTTATTTTTTTTTGATTTGACAATATTATTTAATAAGTGTTTCCTTAAAAACACAATTATGATTTCTGTTACTTGAATTGATTGGTGTGCTATTCGATTAGTCTGCGCTCTGACAGTTAGTCCAGGAAAAATCTCTTCAAATTCGTGTCAAAATACAGCTGATTAGCTAATTTATTAATGTGGCAATAGTTTCTTATGTTAAGTTTACATTCCAAAACTGTTTTTTTAGTCAAGACGTAAAATTTAATGTTTTTTTTTAAATTTAAAAATTACTTAAAAAATAAATACTAAGTCGACTTAAAGTACTCAAGTTACTGGCTAAATAATAAATATTATTATTAGTGTCAAATCGAAAATCGTTTATGAAACAAGAAAACAATTGTAATTTCTTCTGTACAGAGTACTAACTTTTAAGCTCAGAAACTAAGCGCTTAGTTTAAGTTTGAGTTTAATTTTAAATTGAGTTGAGTTGAGTTTCTAGAAATTTAACTATTCAAATTGCAAACGCAATCGGTTTTTGCTGCTCTTCCTCTTGTGCTGGTGGTTGTTAGTTTTAGCCATGGCCAAGAGTTGTGCGTGGAGAGTGTGAGTGCGTGTGTGTGTGTGTGTGTGGGAGTGTGTGTGGTCGTCTGGCAACCACCGAGCGAGCATAGACACGAAAGGACTTCGACTTCGACTTTGAGTTGAATTCGGTTTTTTGGTCGTTTTGCTTCCTGTGTGCTCCTGTTCCTGGCGGCGTGTTTCCTTTTTTGCGTAATTTACGAGATTATTTCGCACACACACACACATGCACACACCCATACACACACACACACACACACACACGGGGCTACGCATAATGATGTTGGCTTGTCTTGGACAGCAAAGGCGGCTACTGAATGATTGGTAAGAGGTAAGGCCTCAAAGAGGGTAGTGCTAGGGGTGTGGGAGGTAGTGCAGAGGGGGTGGTAAAAGGGGGTGCGGGTGTGTGGGTGGTTTGGCTTGTCGTAGTTATTGCTTGCGGGCATTCATTTTAATTTTAAAACAACAGCAAACGAGAAACGGCCTAAAACATACAACGCTTACAAATGGCAAACAATTTGAGACACACACACACTTACACACACACACGCATACACACACACACACATGTAGCTGGTTTAAGGGTTGCCAGGCATATCTAATGACAGCCAACTACTCGCATCCTCTGTGTCTCTCAATAAATTTATTTATCTGAATTGTAGCGTCAAGCGACGGTCAAGTGAACAATTCTACAGAATTTTAGCCAAGAAACGGAATGGAAAAAGAATTCCCAAAGAAATTTGCTAGGGAAGAATGCCAAAAAAGGGGTAGAAGTGGACAAAAGTGGAGGAAATGAAAGGAAAATGGAATAAAAAGTTGGCAAAGATAAATAAACTTAAATTAGACATGCGGAATAAGAGAAAATTAGTTGTTGCGGAACAGTGGAATGGAACAGGGCATGCAAGCACAACAAAATGAAACTAGAACTCAAAAGCTGCAAAAAAAACGTACCAATAAAAAGCCAATTGAAGTTGAAACAAATGGAATGGAACAAAAAATGAACGCAATAAAAAATTTTGTAATATTTAATGCAAAGGAAAACAATTTTAAGAACACATTAATGACTTTTGAGTTTGAGTGAAACGAAATGGAATGGAACAACAGCAATATTCAGATAGAAACATAGTGGAATGTGGAACAATAGCTAACAAAAAGGCATATAATAACACAATGCGACAAAAGCGGTTAGAACGAAGGAAAATGATGAGAAATGGCAATAAAGTGAAGGGGAACGATATGGAATGAAATGAAAAATAGTAACGTTATGGAAAATAAAACGGAATGAAAAGCAGTACCGAACGATAAGTGAATATAATGCAATGAAATTGCACGGAATAAATGGAATGGAACATGGAGTGACGGTGAATAAAACAGTGGAATGTTGAAAAATGAAATGAAATGAATAAATTAATTGAAATGCTATAAAATTAACAAGCAAATATAAAAATATTCAATGGAAAGGCAGAGAATGGAATGGTGGAACACGAAATGAAATGGAATGAAACGCTAGCAAGTGGCAAAGAGTGGCAAAACAGGAGTGAGCCAACTTTAGTGTACTTTAGTAATAAAATATTTAAATAAATTAAAAGAAAAGAAAAAATTATTTGTTTAAAAGACCCTGTAGGTGCCTGTGGGAGGCGTGGCAAGGCTTTGAAATAAACTGGATCTGTCTGACGGACAGACGCAACTTCTATACAAATTTGATGGCTCTAGGTCTTATAGTCCCGGAGATCCAGCTGTTTGTACAGACTCGTCTGTTGGTACTGATCAATATTGATAGTTACTAGGGTCGGCCACGCCTTCTGCTGTCTGTTACGCACGTTCCGCTGCTGACAAAGCCCATTAGACCCTGTACTCGTTTTGAGTAGGAAGTCTATAAAGTACTTTTCTTAGTTTCCAGCGTGTTATCATAGGTTTATACTTTTGTTTTGGGCTAAAACTGAAACTATTTGGAAATTTCTTTTCTTCGTTCAGATTGGAATCTGTAATTATCAAAACTTGAAACGAAGGTCCCAAAATGAAAGTTTATTTTATAATTATTGTGAAAATTGCTTGTCAAGTTGTTGGCTTTATTGGCTTTAACTTGTTGCAAGGTTTCCGATCTCAAAGAGCTGCAAGTTCGGATTAAAATGGTTTCGATGGAGTCGAGTGTAGTCCTTAAAACTGCTGGTGTCCTTGGTGTCATTTCTCTCACCCCTCACTCCCTGTGCCTCATAACAATGACAGCAAGTGTTGTCCAAGCCTTTCATGTGGCATTCAATCCATTTTTGCACTGCCTGCCACGCCCCCCAGCACGAACACGAGCAGGAGCAAAGGCGGCGAGGTGCACACTTTCAGTGTCATTAGTTTTGAATAAGCCATAAATTAAAGATTAAAATGTATGCAGCATGCGGTGGTTTTGCCACCGCTTTTGTTGCTCCTAATGGACATGGGCAGTGGGCGGTGGGGGTGGTAGAGTGGAGGGGTGGGGGAGTGGGGTGCGGGCACAGTGGGAAAAGGGGCAAAAACCATATCAAGTCCAAGCAACAATGGCCAAAAAGGCAGCCTAACGACTTGGTGGCGTGGGGGGAATGGGGGCGTGGGTGTGGCTGTGGTAGGCGCTAGGTGGCAGCAGGAAGCTAGCGCAGGAAGCTGCAGAAGCACAACGAGTACAATGACGAGGCACCACGCCCACTACGCCCACACATGTACATGCGCTGGGCAACACTCCAAAGCCTCCAAGCACACACACACAGAGGCACAAAGAGACACACACATGTGCGGCCAACCCTCAAAATAAAGCATTGCAAAATTTGCATACATGTGTGTGTGTGTGTGTGTGTGTACCCAAAACTGCTGGCGTAGGTAAATTAGTTTGTGTGTGTGTGTGTGAAGGTGGTGCGCACTTTCCAACGGCCTTTAAAACTGTCAGTTTGTCTGTGTGTGTGTGTGGAAGCTGTGTGTGTGTCCAACAACTGCCCAACTGCTGCCCACCCCACCACACACGCACACACACACACGCACTTGGCATCTCGCTTTGACGCATGCCCGAGAAAGTATGCAACACAATTGTGCTAACTATGTTGGACGCCCCCCCTACCCCTGGCAGTGGCGTGGGCGCAAGGGGGCGAAAGGGTTTGGGGCCAAGAATTGTACAAGTGCGTGTGTGTGCGAGTGTGTGCGAGTGTGTGTGTGTGTGTGTATGTAAAATGCAAAATGTCTACAAAACAATGCACTATGGGTCAAACGCCCGATTTTTAAGAATTTATTAATTTCTTAAGAACCAAACAAGACATTTAAATTTGGTTTTTTGTATTTGACCTTTAATGTCAAGACGCATATATGACAGAAAAATGGGCGTGGCACCGCCCACCCTTTAAATTTTTAGCTGCCATAACTTTTTTGTTAATCAAGCTATGATCACCAAATCTACATATAAGGTGACTTTTCATGATCTGAAGACCCTGTGAAAAAATGGTCAAAATCGGTTCACTATATCATAAGTTATTGATAAAAAAAGTACCTCAAATCAGCTATTTTGGCAAATACGCCGTTTTATTATGATTTAAGCTAAAATATAAGTTTAATCAACATAAATTTGTTGTTTTCTTATTCAATTTTGCAATAAAACTTTATATTTGGCCATTACAAGCTTTTAAAACATTGAAAACGGTGTATTGCTTGCGTTGCTAGCTCACATGTCGCCGCCAAACTTCAAAGAAAATTGCACTGCATACACCGAGGTTAGTTGCTAAAAACTTAAATTCTGCAAAAAGTGCGCGAAAGTGCACCTTGAGCTTTTAGGTCTCAATTCGTAATTGATTGCTCTACAAAATGTATATAGTTTCATTGCTACAAAATGCTACAAACTTAAGTTTTTTTCTCTCAAAGATGAAATTTCACTGCAAAATTTATGTTTGAGGTTACTTTTTGTTTAATTTAAAACTCCACATAGCACGCAGATTTTTGATGAAACAAACACATTAACATTAAGTAAAAACCTCATTCTTTCCTATCCATTAAAGATTTCAACAATATTTATTTTATTTTTGGGTCAAAAGTTGTTTTGAACTTACGTATAGTTTGCTTACAAACGTTAACACGTGCGCGTTGTGTACAACAGCTATCTTAAGGAACTGTTATCTTAACAGAATGCGCCCCTGTTAAAATTCTGGGTATGTAACTTTTACATTTGGGGTATTCCTAATGGATTGTGAACAAAATTATGTTAATTTAATCACCTTGAAAATAAGACTTTATTCCTAAAAATCGGGCGTTTGACCCATAGTGCAATGGACAGAGTAACAACCCTTGGAAAATGTTTGAAAACCAGCAGGCAGTTGGGGGGGAAAAGCGTCCATTTCCCACTCCCCCGCTGCGCCAAGCAACTATTCAACTAACGACAACTAGAAACTACAAATGAATGCCCATGTTAAGCCTACACAAACACACACACACACACACACACACACGCACATACACACGCACAACATGCCCTGCTGTGCTGTTGTCTAACGAAAACATTCGCTTTTCAGTTTTGATTATCAAAATAACTTAATTTATGTTGTAACTGCCAGTGTGTGTGTGTGTTGAGTGTTGGTATGTGTATGGTCTGCGTGTGTGTGCGTGTGTGTGTGTGCAGCTTGAGTGACGTAAATGTGGCATTTCTACACAGTTTTTGGCCATTCAAAAAGTTTGCCACTAAAAAGAACTCAACTTTGATTGTCATTCTCTTTCGTTGTAGTTGTTGTTTTAGTTATTTGCACTTTGTTGCTGCCATTTCATTTAAATACCCAACACAATTTGTTTTACTTAATTCGAGTGCTTAAAACCAAATGAGGCAAATGAGAGTTGCAATTTAGCAGCCAACATGTTACTGCAAACTGCTAGCTAGTTGTAACTAGTAGGTAGTTGAAGTGTGCAGGCCTCTTAAGCACCCTGTACAGCGGCTGGCTTCAGTTTGGTAGCAAGTTAAATGTTATGAGCATAACAACTGTAGCTTAGAGTCTACTGTAACTAAAGTTAGTTAGTAGATATTAAATGTTAAGCTGCTGCTTATGTGTGAGTTTGGCGGTGATAGCTCAGTCGGTGCTTTACTTGTGCGGCTTTTTACTATAGCTTTCACTCTTAGCCAAATACAGCCAAAAGTATGTAGTTTGCTGGTCTAGCTACTGTAGTAGTTAAAGTGCCGCTTTTTCTCTTAGTTTTTAACACACTTCATAGCACAACGTATTCCTTTTTAAGTACAGGGTCTAAAAGCCACAACAATTTTGGTAGAATTTGTCTAAAAATTTGCCACTTTTATTGCTACAACTTTTCAATAATAAAGTAGTTTTGTCTGCTCAGTGTTTCAACTACTAAAGCTTATAATAAAGTTTAGTATATGCTTATTAAAACAGTTGTTTAGTTATCGACTCAAGACAGCTATTATAAAACTCTTGGCCTTTTTTTTAATGCCTGGCAAATAAACGAAACCCTTTCAATTTGCATACAATGGAATATCAAAGTTGAGACATCATTAAGTGATCCTCGACTGTTGTTCGCCCTTACGCCCCCCTACACCACTCAACGCCCACTGCCACACCCCCCCAAATTCAACGCACTTGTATCATTTGGAAGCCTCTTATAAGCACTCTACGCATTTCTTAAAAAAGCAACTAAGCTCTGGTTTCAACTGCTCAAAAAAAGAAAAATGAAAGGAAGTAGGGTAAGGGTAGGGGGAGGGGGAGGGAATGTGGGCAGAAAAGAAGACAAGGCCCACAAGGTCCAATTAAACATAATTGCGTGGCTGCCCTTTTTCTGCAGCCACGCCCATTATGCAACGCCCACACGGCAAACAAAGTTGCGCAAAAGTTATTGCGCTTCTTAAAAAAAAAAGAAAAGAGAAACAAAGTTTTACAGTTATTTGTTTAATGCTCGACTAGCAAATGCTCTGTATAAAAGTTAAATATATAGAAGAACGATAAAATATGTAGCTCCGATTTTGGAATAATCTATCGGAGCGTCAATAAAGTAGTGTAGTCTTTACAGACTTATCTATAAGCACTCAGTTTGTAAGTAACGATGATGGAATAATCTATCGGAGTGCAATAAAGACTACACTACTCTACAATAAAGACTACACTACTTTATTGACGCTCCGATAGATTATTCCCCCATCGAAACTATTTGATCGTTCTTCAATATATCGATACTTACAAAAAGAGTGTTTATCGATAATTCTAGACTTTTTAATTAGTTAGTTAATATGACTATGAGTACCTACTAGTATATGTAAAGGGTCCTAAACAATAAAACTTCTTCAATTATTATTTTCTGCTTTGCTCTTTATTCTTTTGCTTCACAACTAACTCATCTTCTGCTTCTTCTATCGCTTCTAGTATCGTTATCACATGTTAACATATTATGTTATTCCTACCCAGTGTTGCCAATTTTTGTTGAGCAAAAAAAGCTGTTTTTAGTGGGAAGTTACAAGAAAAAAAAGCTGAAAATTTGGGGAAAAAAGCTGGAAAAAAGCTGATGTCTTAGGCCTTCTTTTAAGTGTTTTTTTTTATAAATTATTTGTTATATCTTCTTTTCTTAAAAGTGATAGATTGTTCAGTAGACAAAAAAGCGGAAAAAAAGCAATTTATGTTTTAAAAAAGCCAGAATTCCCGCTGCCCGTTGTTTTAGAATTTTTCCCGCAATTGGACTTTCAAAAAAGCCAGATTTGACGGGAAAAAAGCTGATTTGGCAACACTGTTCCTACCTAGTAGCCACATTAGCCAGCATTTTGATTTGTTAAATGCTTTGCTAAAATTATTAATGAATTTTTAAACAGATTTTTATTTTATCTTACAATTTAGTCCTAAGTTTATTTAATGAAAATCTATTTTAATTTTAAGCTAAGTAGCCAGGCAAAGTAGCTATAAACGTTCTTTTAAGCAACACATTAAAAGTAGATAATAATTTAGTATTAGTAATAAACAAAAATTTAGATTAAAATAATAATAAATTATAGTTTTGTACTTATCACGATTAAATACCAACGACTTTAGTTTCACTTGGAGTGAATAATTTTCAAAATGTTTCATTTAAAATGATTTTTGTTTAAAACTTAATTTTTTTAGTTTTGAACAAATTTTAATGAATTTTTTTATGGAGTGATTTTTTAAAAGAAACTACTTTTTTACAAAACTCAAATTATTTTATGCAGCTACTCCCCGCTAGTTTCTACTTAAGCTGCGCTAGTAAAGTTCTAGTCAAGCTGAGTTTAAACTCCTTAAACTTTACACGTTCTTACAACCCACTTGACCTACAGACTGTTTTTTGCAGGGTATTAAAGGGCACTGATATGCGCACTTGTTCGCATGACTCCTATCCCTTGGCTGCCCCACACGCGCTGCTAAAAGTTGATGGCCAGTAAATAAGTGGGTTTCGCCAATGGACATAATGAGCTGGCACCCAGCTACCCCCAGCCGCTCAACCACTACTCCCCTCTCCCTCGTCCCCCTTTTTCCCATCCACTTCTATCGTAGATCTAAAAAATTCTCAATTGCAAATCGCGCAAGGGTTGAAAATCGACATTTATGTACTTAAATTAAAAAAGAAATAAGACGAGGAAAATAACAAAAGAATGAAAAGAAAGAGGGAAAGCAAGGGGAAAGATGAAACCTCTAAAACATAGTACATAACTAAGAAGAAGAGGCAAAAGAAGAAGACGAAGAAGAAGAGCCAGAAGAAGAGCCAGAAGATGATGCATATTTACATTAATTAATAAGAAGCCTTAGCCTCACCGCCTACATTGGTCAATTTTAGAGCTCAAGGTTACAGAAAAGGGCAAGGAAGGCGAACTTTTCAAAAGTGTAGGTTGAGGCGAAAAGGGGGGTAAGAATGTAGGGGTGGGGTGAGTAATTAGAACTGCACTTTAGGTTTAGTAAATGAAACACTATTTCAAACTTTAGGTCACAGTTTTCTACTGTCTATCTCTATCAGCCTCTATTTCTTGCTTTCTTTTTGTCTGCCATTCGTAAACGTTTTATACATCACTTAACGCTATGGTTAAACAGTTTTTATTGTGCTAAAAATATTCAAAAACACTTTCCCAGAGTAAGTTAATTTTATTTCAACGTTTGTTTTCCTTCAACTGCATTCACTTAGAGTCGTAAACGTTTTACTGGCTTCTGTTGCGGTTTTACATTGCGTCTACCACATAAACTTATGTACTATTGGGTTTCCTTGGCTTTCAGTTATTAGCTCATAGTTTTATACATTAACTTTTATCAGATTCTTAAACGTTTTACAGGCTTCGCATTGTTTATAATCTTTATCGTTTGACCTTTTTATCTTTTCCACCTTTTTTATGCCGTCCGCATTTTGTTCATGTCTTGTGTTTACATCTACTTATTTCCCCTTCACTTCAATTGTCCTCTCTCTCTCTTTTTCTTGCTTTTCCTCTTGCCTTTAGCCTGTCTTTTACTCCTTTTCTCTTTCTTTTCTCACTTATTCTGTTTCTTATTCTTTCCCTTCCTTCACTTCATTCCCCCCCTCTCTCTCTCTCTCTCTCTCTCTCTCTCTCTCTCTCTATCTTTCTCTCTCTCTCTCTCTCTCTCTCATTGTCTTGCTTTTCCTCTTGCCTTTAGCCTGTCTTTTACTCCTTTTCTCTTTCTTCTCTCTCTTGTCCTTCTTCATATTCTTTCCCTCCCTTCACTTCAAGTGTCTCTCTCTTTTTCTCTCTCTTTGTCTTGCTTTTCCTCTTGCCTTCAGCCTGTCTTTTACTGTTTTTCCCTTTCTTCTCTCCCTTGTCCTGCTTCTTATTCTTTCCCTCTCTTCACTTCATTGTCCTTCTCTCTCTCTCTTTCTCTCTCTTTGTCTTGCTTTTCCTCTTCTTTTCAGCCTTTCTTCTTCTCTCTCTTCCTTCCCCTCCTCCAATTGTCCTATTTTATTACCCATTATCCCTTTCTCTCTTTCTATCCCTCTTCTTCTATGCCTGTCTTCTTCTCCTTGGCCTCTACCTTTCTCTCTCTGCTTTTCTGTCTTTTGTTCTTTCTATTTACAGACTGAGTTATCGCTTCCTTCTCTCCACTTGTTCTTAACTGCTTCAACTTCTGTCACTTGCTTTTGCTTAGCATTCGTAAACGTTTCACTGGCTGCATTTCAAACCACATTAATTTCATTGCTTTAACAATTTAGAGCCGCCGTTTTAGTCTTTACTTCATTTCTACTTCATTTGCAAACGTTTTACTGGCTTCGCTTGCGCCTCAATCGTAAACGTTGCACTGGCTGCCAAGTTGGGGCACTTAAGTTAGTTGGAGCGACTATAGGGCATCGTTTAGTCAATCACTGGCGGCTCTCAATTATTTTTCTTTACAATTTTTTTCTTTTCCTGGCACTTTTTACGCAGTTTTTTCGTTGTGCGTGTTGGTGTGTGTGTGAGTGTGAGTGTGTGTGTGAGTGTGTGTGTGTGTGTGTGTGTGTGTGTGTGCTTTATATTCGCAAAAGAACTTGCGATTGCCACCCCTTTACTTTACTTTTTTCGCCTGCGTGTGAGTGTGTGTGTGTGTGTAAACCGTTGTCCGCTGCGAGCTCAAAGTGGTTGTGGGAGGCTGGAGGAAGGACACAGGACACAGGACGCTGTACGTTGTGTCCGGGTCTTGGGCCTTGGCTTGCTTGTGCCTCTCCCTCCCTCTCCCACTCTCTCTCTCTCTTTTCCTCTGCTGCTGCTTCACTTTTTTTTTTATTTACTTCCCTCGCCTGCCGTGCACTTTATGTCCAATTTTTTTCTTCCGACCGTGTGCTTTTTCCTCCTTGCTCCTTTCCCCCTTCCCCCCTCACCCCCTTATCCCATTTTTTTGTATTTTTGCTTTCTTTTCGGTGTTTAAATTAGAACTTTGTTCGTGCTTTGAATTTTTAAGTTATAAACTCAAGGGGGTATTTTCTCTTCTGCAGAATCCGTTTTCGGTTTTTTTCTTTCCTTTTTGGCCTTTTGTAGGCGTTGCTGTGGCCTAAAGTGAAAAAAAGGGGAAAATGAGTTTCACTTTTGCTGGCTAGCGAAATGTTCTTTCCTCCAGTGAAAGTAAAAGCAATAGTGAAAGTGAAAGTGAAACTGAAAGTGCGTGCAGAGTCAGAAGAAGACATCAGCGTCAAGTCGGAGCGCGAGGTGGGGAAAGAGCAGCCGTTGATACATTGCGTCCACTCTAAATGCTCCACTGTGGCCACCCAAGCAGCTGCTGCTTTTTTGCACCCCCACGCCCCGGAGCACCCCCACACACACACACACACTCGCACACACGACTCAACTCCACAAGGACACAAAGTCCTGCGAGAGCCGAGCACACTTGGGTTATTATCAAATTGAATAGAAATAAATGCGACTGCATGTGAGTTTAAATTGTGCGAGGACGCCGTAGGGGGAAGTACGTATAATTTCTGGTACAAAATTGTACAGAAGTGTGGGCAGTCAGAGCCACTCGGGGTGGGGCCAGGGCCAGGGCAGGAGAGACCCAAAGCAGGCTAATATAAGCACTACCCGAAACTTGTTGCTAGGCCTCGGAAAGTAAAATGAAATACAATTTCTAAGCCAGCAATGATCGATTTGTTATCGATAGCTCGATAACTCTCTTGTTTACCGTGCTCTTGAAGGCTTAACTCAAACAGATCTCAGAGTTGGTAAGAGCTACAAGTTCGCATTTGATTGGTTTCGACTCCATAGTTAGTCAGTCAACAAAAGAATCTGTTTTTCTGCCGATGCCACGCCCCATTCGCCCACAATGAACCAAAAACTAGACACAACTTGTAAAGAATTGAGGTTTTTGGCGAATATCTCAGTAATTATGGCACTTGGGATTACCAATTTTGGTAGGCAGCTTCCCAGAGACAGCACAAATGCAAGTCACTTATAAAAATTGGGCTGTCACGGCCCCATTTGCCATAAATATAAAACTAACCTTAAAATCTGCTAGTTGATTTTAAGGCATTTGTTCTAGTCCTACAGTATTGTTATTTAAAATTCGTTTGTAATAGAAATATATCAAACTTGCCTGAAAGTTGCATACAAATCCGACTATAATGCAGATAGTTATGCACAAAACACAATTTATATCTGAATGCATGTGTGCAAGCGAGACAGCAACATGTGAACGAACTTGTGTGGCGGCAGCACTGCCCGCGAGTATTATACAGTCGAGTGTGCTCGACAGTACTTCCCTTGAGTTCCCTACTTAGAGTTCAACTGACTCAAGTAAAGTGCAAACTTTTCTAAAGACTGTTGTCAATTTTATTTATAATCTGCAATTTGAAAGTTGACAATTTGTTGGCCATGAAAAACGCGATGAACAAAAAGTAATTTCAGTGGATTAATTACTTAAATAGCTGAATTACGAACAAGTTCCGAGAACAAGGAGCTCGCCACTCGCCGCTCGGAACTATCAAAAGTTGAAGCTGCTTTTAATGCTCAGTTTTAATTTGCAAGTTGCTCAAGTTTTTTGCTTTTCTGCACTTGGCATCAAAGTGAAATTAACGTAATGAAACATTTATACAATTTTCCCATTTTCCCATTTTACATTTTCCATTTCCCTCGGCTGTCCAGTCGCTGAGTTAAGTCAAAGGAAAATCGGACAACTGAGACGTGAAGATAAACACATGCCCAAAAGGAAAGGCAAGTCAACAAAGTATGAAGAAAAAGGGCATTTAAAAATATATAAAAAGAAAAGAAAAAGGAACGGGCAAAAAATACAAATAGAAGACAGGACAAACTGGTCAGCGGAAAGGGCTGAATGTTACGGACACTCGCCAGCTCCAGCTCCAGTTCCGCCTCCAGCTCCAACTCCCACTCCCACGAAAGAGAAAAATGAAACGCTGCAAAAAATTACATTAATGTGTTTTTTTTGTGTACCCTGTATACCCTGTACTCATTACAAGTTAACTGGCAAGGCATATCTGCTCTGCTTGGTTTAGAAGGCTGTAAAGAAGTCTTCTTCTTCTAAGTTGATTTAAATCGACTTAAATAAGAGTTTTTATAGTTTTCTAAAGCTACATTTATTATGGTGGAACTTACGATAAACTCAGTAATGTTTTTCAGTGGCAGAATATTATGTTTAAATTATCTATAACTCTGTGCTATACTTTTATAATCAGTTTGTAAATGAAAACTTATTGGAAAACTAGTTAAAAAAGGGTAAAGTCCCAAGCAAATACAGGGTGATCTGCTTAATCTATCAATAACTCTGCTCTACTAAATGAAAACTTATTGGAAAACTAGTTAAAGCAGTTAAACTTATTGGAAAGATGGTTAAAACAGGGTAAAGCAGTATGTCTTAAGCAAATACAGGGTGCCCTGCTTAAATTATCAATAACTCTACTCTATACTTTTATGTTCAGTTTGTAAATGAAAACTTATTGGAAAACTAGTTAAAACAGTAAAAATTATTCCAAAGATGGTTAAAACAGGGTAAAGCAGTAAGTCTTAAGTACATACAGAGTGCTCTGCTTAAATTATCGATAACTCTGCTCTACTAAATGAAAACTTATTGGGAAACTAGTTAAAGCAGTAAAACTTATTGGAAAGATGGTTAAAAAAGGGTAAATCAGTAAGTTTTAAGCAAATACAGGGTGCTCCGGAAACTAATTGCTAAAAATTAAAACTGCGCTATACCTTTATAAATGATTTGTAGATGAAAACTTTTTGAAAACTAGTCAATAAAAAGCCAATTAGCATCTTTAAACAAAATACAGGGTGTCTAGTTACGACAAAAATCAACTAAAAGCGATCTAGCCAAGATCAAAATACCCCCACTCGAAACTAAGCACCTAAAGTGACTTAAGCACTGTAGAGGATATCTATAAATCGAGCTTCTAAACACTTTTGTTGGGCATACTTTGTGTGCGACTAACCCCAAGACGATACAAGGACAAGGACAACGGGCAGCGGACAACGCTAAGGGGTATGATCAGGGAGTGGTAGGGGTAGTTGGGTGGCTGGGTGTATGGGTAATGAGGCCGAGTGAGTCCAACCCTATCTTTGTTATTAAAATTTTTCCTTTTCCTTTTAAAAAATAAATGAAAACTAAATAGAAAACTGAAAACGCGGCCCAAAAACTGAGGGCAAAAATTTTGATTTTAACCCCGTTTCGCTACAACTCCCTCTCTGCCTCTCTCGCTCACTCTATTACTATATAGTGGCTACTCGCTCACTCTGCTAGCTGCAGTGCTGGTGAAAAACTTTTTAACCCTTTTGTTTAATTAAAAAACACAAGAAAAAAGAAAGCAAGCAAAATAAATATATACATAAATTTATATATATAACAATATATATGCAGTCTATATAGAGTGTATGTACAGTGCTATGCAGGACAGCTGGCGTTGAATTTAAAATGCTTTTCAATACAAAAAAAAATAAGTGAGAAAGAAAACCACGAGAAAAAAACGCAGAAAATGTGAAAAGAAGTAATAGAAAAGACGAAGGAAAAGTACATAAATTTCGACAGCCGCTTCCCCGAGAAAAGGGTTAATACGGTAAGGGGTAGGGGGTGGTAGGGGTAGGGGGTTGCTGCGGGAAAACCAAAGAAAAAGTAAAGTAATTATTTTGCATTTGCGTAGATAAAATTAACGATGATGGCAGCGAATACAAAAAAAAAAAAAAAAAAAAAACAAGAAAAAGAAAAAGAAAATTGTAAACGGCGTGGAAAACTTTTGGTGGAGGAATTCCACCAACTGCGCGCTGGACCAGTGACAATGGTTTGTCTGTCCACTGTCAGTGAGCTCCTTACCCCCTGCTCTCTCCCCTTCCACCCCCACCCCTCACTAACCCCATCATTATGCCAATTCAGCTGTCAAAACTTTGTGCGTATTTTAATTTTTCTTCTTCTCCTCTTTTCTTTTTTTTTTTTTTTTGTCGCGTTTTATGGCCTGGAAAGGCTGTGGGGAGTGTGGCTGGGGGTGTGGCTGGGGCACAAGCATTCTGATTGGGGCGTCTACTTTTTTTTGTTGGCACTTAAGTGCGTGAGCTTGATTTTCGTTTGCTGTGATTTCCACTGCCACTGTCTCTGCCGCTTTCTTCCTTCCCCCTACCCCTTCGCCTCTTCCTTTTTCCTACACAATTTGAATATGCATAAAGCGTTCTTACAACGCTTTGTTGCATGCCACGTGCGTAGCTACTGACCAAATATGATAAGCATGGACAGCAGTGGAAGAGCTCGTAGTTACCACTCGTAAAAGGGTTACTTTTTTTTTATGTTTCATTGCCAAAAGTGACTTAAAAATCATATGTGAAATATTTAATTTCCTTTTCCAGATTTTTTAACTACTTTTTCAATTTTTTGAAGCAGAAATTAGTTACAAACTTAATGTGATTTCTGGCAATAATTGCTCCTGACTTTATTCAGTTAATTTTTGGATTACTTATAAATTGGAGAGGTAAAAAAATAAGTAATGAAATAATTACTTAATTTAATTATATTATTAACTATTGGTACAATCGTTAAGATGATGTATACTAGAGACTTTGATTAAAATAGTCTGGTAAATGTAGAAAACTTTCATACAATTCCTTGTGTAGAGCATATTTTCAAAAGTTTTTCTTGCTAATTTATATTTTATGCTAATTTATGCTTTCAAAAGTTTCTGGAGTAAAAATCGTATTGACATAGTTGCCCGATTAGGTTCAAACTTGGTCAGTAAATAAAGACTATAGACATGTACATGCTGTGTAAATTTGGTTCAGTTAGCATTGCTAAAAGCCAAAATATTTCATACTAAAACATGCTATTTTTACCTGTTTCACCTTTGTATGCACCTAGAACGTACTAAAGTAGGCGTGGCAACAAGCTTAAGAAAAGCCTTCACTGCTTGGGTATTTTATCTTTCATTTGCTATAACTTAAGCCCCTCTAGCTCTTCTAGTCCCAGAGATCCTTGCTTTAATGTAAATGGCTAACATACACAAACTTGGTTTTAGAGCGCTTAAATGTGATTTAAGTTACACAGTAACTTGGATTTATTACATATTTCTTTAAATATATAATTTAATATATAAAATTAGTTTTTTTCAAAAAGAAAAAACGCTTTAATAAAGTCCAAGTAGTTTAATCTTCGTTTAATAAAATACTTTCCTTTCATTTGTTGCCTGAAATAGTTTAATAAAGCATATAATAATAATTTATGCCATAGATAGGTAATTTATCTTTGTTAAATTACTCATCAAACCTCAACTTTTGACCGCCCAAGTCGGGCGTTTAAAAGGGTTTAAAAGTAAAACCAAAAATTGCCTCCTGCTACAGTCCACGCCTCTGCCGCTTTGATTTGTACTTGGCTGTGCGCTGCTCGTTACTCCGGCCACTTCCTTCACTTATTTTGTGCTTTACTTTTTTCCGCTGCTTCTTAACAGCCACTCCACCCCCCTCACCACCAGCCCCCACCCCTGCGTGTCACATCCATCAGCAATCGCCTTACGCACTTTTTTGCATACCAACAACAAAAAATCAAGCAAGAAAAAAAGGGGTTGATTATGGTCACTAGCAAATTGGTAGTACGCAGCGTTGGGACTCCACCCCGCTTACCTCTTATGCCCACTGCTGCCTCCTACGCGGGTCCAGTTGGCAATGGAAGCAGTGGCAGTGGGTGGATGGGGAGCAGGATCACAAGCAAACGTCGACAAGGACGAAAACAAAAACGTGGAAAGTGGATGGTTTCTTTTTCTTTTTTTTTTTTTTTTTGGCTGCTGTTGATTTTCCTCTTTATTTATATACATTTTTTTTTTTTTTTTTTTTTTTGTTATTCGCGCGCAATTTTCGGTGTTAAGAATTTTGACTCGTTCTCCGGCTACATAGGTAAAGTCTACATAAGAAATTTATGTAAAGACAGAGACAGAAACGGAGAGTGAAAGAACGATAGAGAGCGAGTGGTTGGGGGCGTGTGTGGGGGGCGGGGGCGACTACGCTTTCTTGTCTGTTTTTAATGGTTTTTAAATTTTTGTAATATTTCAATGTCATTTTGCTAATGCGAAGCGCGAGGCGAACAGCACCAAGTACAGTTGGCAACAAAAGCAGCCGAGGCCAGCCAAAGGGTTAAGCGTACTTTTTTCTATATTATATTTTGTTGTGTCTTAATTGAGGCGCCATCTGTTGGCCAGCGTTGGCAACAGTTTGAGTTGAAGTTGAAGCCTAATTTCAATTGGCAGCAAAACAACTGAATGAAAAATTCAAAAGCCCAAAGACTAGGCGCATAAATAACACACACACACACACACTAGTACACACACACACACACTAGTACACACACACACACTGGCACACTCGCACACATGTGCTCTAAAATGTTGTCAAATAAACAAATAGACAGTGGGAGAGACAAACGCAATTCGCTTTTAGCTGCTTGTTTTTTTGGCCAACGGGCAAAGGGGAAATGATAGAGAAATAAGTGATTGGTGGGAGGGGGGCGGAGTAGGGGGAGTGGCAGGAGATTGCAAAGTAGAAAGGGCGCTTGGGAGTGGGTGTAGTGTGTGTAAGTCCAGACGTTTGTGTAAGTCAAATGGGGATGGCAACAGCCAACACACACACACACCCACACTCACACACACCCACACACCCACTCCCACACACACATGTGCACAATCTAAAGAACGTAATCGCACGTAAGTCCTGGCGTCCAGTAAAAAATGCAAAAAGCAACGCAAGTTTCAAACTGACGCACTGTCAGTTACCCTAGGGAATAAACGGAGAAAACATTTGCCATTTTTAACATGAGCAGAAACTGAGCGTGTAACAGTAAATGTTACTGCTAACATTGTAGATTTATGTTACTGACAAATCGAAAAAGAATTCACAAATGTAAAGAGGAACTGAGCAGAGTTACGGTTAGTGGGGCAAAATATTTAACAGTAAGCCAAATAAGTAAATTCATTAGACTTCAGTGAAATCACTCTGTTGTAGGCCAAAAAATGTAAGAAAAATAGTAAGAATTATGGAAATGTGGACAGTTGCAGTGGAAGTAATGGTAACAGTTGCAGTAACAGTAGGGGTAGCACTGAAAGTAGCACTAACAGTAGCCCTAGCTGTAGCCCTACCAGTAACACTTACATTAACAGAAGGGGTAACACTGAGAGTAACACTAACAGTAGCCCTAGCTGTGGGCCTAACAGTGGAAGTAGCAGTAACAGTAGGGGTAACTCCAACAGTAACAGTAACAGTAACAGTAGGGGTAACTCCAACAGTAACAGTAACAGTAGGGTAACACTGAAAGTAGCACTAACAGTAGACCTAGCTGTGTCCCTAGCTGTAGCCCTAGCTGTAGCCCTAGCTGTAGCTCTAATAGTAACACATACAGTAACAGTAGGGGTAACACTAACAGTGACAGTTGCAGTAACAGCAAAACGAACAGTAACGGCAACTGTTGCCCTGTTGCGCTATCAGAGTAAAGTCTCTTCTTCTTAAACTACAGAGAATGGTTTTAATGAAAGCCTCAAATTGCAGCAGCCTGTTAAATTTGACAGCGTGATACTAACAGTAACGTAACATAGTTAACATTGGCTTAACATTTTCGTTGTTACCACTAAAATGAAGAATAGAAATGCTCATAAAATTATGTTGTTATTATTATTTAGCTTAAATTATAATTTTAGAAAATTTCGTTATAAATTGTTTATTAACTGATTGAGATGAAATTTGCAGCAATGTATAGAACAAAGCTTACAATCCGACTAATAAATAAATAAAATAAATAATAAATCCCTTATAGCGATTGAATCTTTACCTGTTTCTTAGGCAGGTGTATTAAAAAGTGTTCCTAACTATGAGTTTGGCTAAGATTTGTTTAGAAACAAGAGTTGTCTTACACAAAGTTCACAGTATTTATCTGTGATTCAAAGTGAGGTCTATGTTTGATGGAAATTTCGTCTCTCTGGGACCCCTGGTTTGATCTGTAGCGTGATAGGTCCATCACTTAGTTCGTTTTATTATAGAATATTATAAAAGGAATGAAAGTTTGAGTAACAAACTGTTACTAACTGTTACAAACAGTGCAGAAACAGCACATGAACTGTTAGGTTACTAATGACATCTTTAAGTTTGTTTTATCTGTAACCTTTCCCTACACATCTACACTTTAAACTCCAGACTTTTACAGGGTATTCGAGCTGTAAACCAAATCGAAAACAGGAAGCTGCCAGTAACTGTCCTCCTGTTGGCGTTTCCTTCTGATGCTGCCTCCAATTCCGATGCCAACTCCATTTCCCGTAGCACCACCTCCCCCTCCCTCTCCTCCTACTCCTTTCCCCATTTCCATCTTCGTTGCTGTCTCAGACGTAGCTGCGTCTGTTTCTAGTACTGTAAAAAATTCATGTGTGTTTCGTTTTTTGCTGCTCTGCTCTGACGCAACGGCTCAACGAACGCGCCACACGGTCGAACGCACGCATTGCCACAGACTGAGGCAGTGGCACATACAGCTGCCTTCTGCTGCCAGTCTGCAGTGGCTACACATGTGTGTGTGTGTGTGTGTGTGTTTGATGCCTTTACTTTTTTTGGCCTTGGCCTGGACAGCTGCTGGCAATTTGTGACACGACGAGACGCGCAAAAATGCTCAACTAACTGATTTTCACATTGGCCAAGAGCTGAACTTCAAATTGGATTCGATTATGCCTGCGAATTGAATAGCAAACAGTCTTGGCCAAGCTAGCAACTGGCCCCAAAACTCAATTGGCTCAAATGATTAATAAAAAAAGAGAAAGTAACGAGCTTTGAGTTAATTATGATTAAAAGCATTTATAGTTGTTTTTAAATGCAGGAGAAGTATCTTTTTAAGGCCAGAGCTTAAAGATACTTTTTTTGAAGAGCTGAAAGATACTTTTTTTTAAGAACTAAAAGATACTTCTGTTGAAGAACTAAAAGATACTTTTTTGAAGAACTAAAAGATACTTCTCTTGAAGAGCTGAAAGATACTTCTATTGAAGAACTAAAAGATACTTTTTTTTAAGAACTAAAAGATACTTGTCTTGAAGAATTAAAAGATACTTCTCTTGAACAACTAAAAGATACTTTTTTGAAGAGCTGAAAGATACTTCTTTTGAACAACTAAAAGATACTTCTCTTGAAGAACTAAAAGATACTTTTTTTTTAAGAACTAAAAGATACTTCTCTTGAAGAGCTGAAAGATACTTCTCTTGAAGAACTAAAAGATACTTTTTTTTAAGAACTAAAAGATACTTGTCTTGAAGAATTAAAAGATACTTCTCTTGAACAACTAAAAGATACTTTTTTGAAGAGCTGAAAGATACTTCTTTTGAACAACTAAAAGATACTTCTCTTGAAGAACTAAAAGACACTTCTCTTGAGGAACTAAAAGATACTTGTCTTGAAGAACTAAAAGACACTTTTTTTTGAGGAACTAAAAGATACTTTTTTTAAGAAACTAAAAGATACTTTTTTTAAGGAGCTGAAAGATACTTCTCTTGAAGAACTAAAAGATACTTTTTTGAAGAACTAAAAGATAATTTTTTTTAGAGCTGTAAGATACTTTTTTTAAGAGCTGTAAGAAAGTTCTCTTGAAGATCTAAAAGACACTTTTTTTAAGGAACTAAAAGATACCTTTTCTAATTTACTTGTGCTTAAAACTAAGACAGACTACATTCGAGACAGCCGACTGTAACAGACCCTGTACAAGCCCCTCTACAATTAAGCATTTTTGGCACGATTTCTGCTATGGAAGCTTTAAGAAATAGTTGTGCGATCGGAATCAAACTTGGTTTATATAGATATAAAGCTGCCGTGCACATAATGTGTTAATTTGGTCACGATACCTTAAATAGTTTCGAAGTTATGCTGTAAAGAAAATGTGTGTGTGGAATTCGGGAAGGTGTTAGGGGGTTCTAATTCTTGTAGTTTCTGTGACGAAGTCACGCTCGTGACTATATCGACTCGTCTGTTGCTGGTGATCAAGAATCTATATACTTTATGGGCTCGAAAAGCCTGCCTATGCCTGACTAACCTTATAGACGCTGTACTCTTTTTGGGTATGTTGTGTTGGTGGTCGAAAAACTGTATTTTGAAATGAATTTTCTTAGTATTTGATCTAAGCTGCACTGAAATATAACTTATGCTACTTAGTGTTACCGATTTAACTATCAAATACCAACATGTAAAGTATCTACTGCACTTACTGCAGCTTTTCCTTAGCCCGATTCTAATTAAACATTTTTTAATTGAAATTTTGTTAACTTTCATTTACTTTTAAGTGTCGACTAAGTAAATTTCTAGTGTCTATAAACATTTGTAACTCACTGTTGGTTAAAATTCAATAGCATTCCAGGCTCGTAGCGCTGCTTTAGCAGCTAAGCATGCTTGTAGCTGTGTCTAAGTGTTTGAGTACATATGTCACACACACACATGTGTGTGCGAGTGTGTGTGTGTGTGTTTGCTAACGGTACACAAAACTCCCCAATGGCCCAAAGACAAGGTCCAAACGCTAATTTCGCTGCTGTAGCCAACGGCGCTTATGAGCTTTACCAAAAGCGCCATGAAGTTGGCATTACGTATGTAAAATAGTGCGTCCAATCACACACGCACACACACAAGCACACACACACACACAACTACTGGCCGGAAATGTGGCACAACTTACGCACTTTACACAGCAGCCAAGAGGAAGAGGTGGAGAAGGAGAAGGAGAAGGAGAGGCGTAGGAGGAGTAGTAGCTGGAGAGAGTGAACTGAAAGTGGTGGGAGAGGGACTGGAGGCGTGGCAGATTGAACTCAGGCGATGCTGGCAATGGCTTTTATTGTAAGTTAAGTTAAGGCTAGGTGTGTGTGTGTGTGTGTGCGTGTGTGTGAGGGGTTGGAGCACGCTTCAGGCCAGGTCTTCAATTTGGCATTCGCAAATCTTAGTGCTGCCTGCGTCGGAAATTTAAAATTGTTGTGTGTGGAAATTGGTTTAGCATTGCCGAGCTGCTCTCTCCCTTTCTCCCTCTCTCACACACACGCTGTCTCGTTCTCTGCCGCGCTGTACAGCTCTCTCTGGCTGTGTGTGTGTGTGTGTGTGTGTGTTTGTGTGTGGGGGCAGGTGTGTGTCAGGCTGATCAGCCTGGGCAGCCAAATAATATATAGCATGGACCCAATACATGAAGAGGGGAAAGCGGAGAGAGAAGAGCAGTGTGGGCAACATGCGTTGTTGACGCCTGTTTGTATGCTACACTTAACACAACTCGAAGCTATAACTGTGTGTGTGTGTGTGTGTGGTGGGGGTAGCCCAAAAACTAACACACAAGTTTGGAATATTCATCATGGACAAGTTCGTCCTCAGTTGTCCTTCGTTTGCCGCACAGTGGGGCAAGAGTAAGGCAAAACTTTAAAATGCAGCTTAAAGCAATCAAAGGAAATCTTGGAAAGAGTTTGAAGCAACAGTAAACTGCTAGTAAGTAAATGTGAATAAAATATTAATTAAAATAGTTAAAACTAAAATATCCTCAACTTGAAATTTAGTCTAATTAAACTTTATAGTAATTGATAGTTTACATTAATTTGAATGGGTAATGTACCTTTAATGTACGTAACTTTAAGGTCATAACTATCCTCTACTTTGTATGTATGGTGGGTTTTAGGTCAAGATGCGACTCGAAAGATCTTGAGTATGCTGACGCTTGAGTCTTCTTCTAGTTCTCGCTTAGTCGTCTAGCTAGGCTCTTTGGATGAGCATCCAGACTCTCATGGTACCAGATCTCGCTGTATGTTCCTGCTTCTCATGAACCATGGAGCGCTCGTGATTTGTCTCAGCGTTTTAGCCCATACAATCTCCTACACCTTCATGGCAAAGAACAGTCCAGGCGCCAAGATGCTCTTTCAAATCCTCACCTTGTTGCAAGCAATCAAGACATTTTGCCCATCTTAGTCCAGTGAGTGTGCTGCAGCAACGTATAGCAAACCTCACCAAACTTGATACAGATCGAACAACTATATCCTATAGCTCCCATTGGAAAAATTCGTCAATAATTGTTTAATTGTATGGTAAAGTGGTGAAAAGGCCTTTCTTACTGTATTATCATCATTATCATTATTATTATTATTATTATTATTATTATTATTATTATTATTATTATTATTATTATTATTATTATTATTATTATTATTATTATTATTATTATTTTTATTATTATTATTATTATTATTCTTATTATTACTATATTTATTATCTGATATTTAAAGTTAAGTATATACAACTTATAATTAGAGCACACTTTTTCATCAGCTGCGTTCCACTGTGCAGTCGTTTTGTGTTTGTTTTGCGATAGTTATGCTGGCCATAAATTAGTGTAAACTCACACACACAGAGCGACAGACTTGTGCTGATACAAAATAGGCATTAGCATATACACACTCACACACACACACACACACACACATACACACACACATAGACATTTATCTATGTGCGACACAGTTTGAAAGGATTAAATTCTGTTTATGTAATTAAGTTGAAATTTATAATCAAGGCACTTTTTAGGGCTATCTTTGAGCTCTCTGCTGTCCATACACACAAACACATGTACACACGCACACACACACACACACACACATACACACACGTGTGCATACACACAAATAGTAAACACTGGAAATTGTTGTTGTTCTTATGCAAACTAGTTTTCAAGTTCTGCGACCGCATAGTTCTGTCTACACACACACGCACAGGCAGCTGGGCAATGGACAGCAGAGAGAGAGAGTGAGGGAGAGGAAGTGGGCTTGGATAGAGAGGAGGAGAGCGAAAGTTTTTGATTGCGTGGCGTTTGCACGGCTCGTCGCATTTTCGTAGCATACTTTTGAGCGTCGACTGAAGCTGAGAGCTGCATGTTTAATTTATGGCCACAACAAACACACACACACACACACACAGCGTCACACACTCGCACACTCACGCACACATGTGTAAAGTGTGTGTGTTAGTTTTAAGCAGCAGACACACTGACTTAGTTCCCACAAACGCTGCGCAAATTTGGGTTAAACTGACGGCCAACAAGAAAAGCGGAAAATCTGAAAAATAAAAAAAATAAACTGGGAAAAGTGGAAAACTGGGCATAACAAATGGAGAAAATGGAGAAATGCTAGCCAAACCGAATGCAAAATCACGCTAAAAAACAAAAGCAAAAATGTGCCAACAAAAAAAAAAAAACAAGCTAAAAACAGAGAAAGTAAAAAGAGAAAGTGAAAAAAGAGACAGCAAAAAAAAGGGAACCAAAAAATTACATTTTCGAAACATTTTGCAGCAATGCGAATGACAAGCGTATGCGACATTAGCATTAGTCCGCTGCCCCGCCCACCCCTGCGCCCACACGCGGCTGAAGAACTTAAAAGGGTTGTCTCTTGTCTCTTGTCTGTTGTCCTGTCGTTCGTCCGTCCGTCTGTCTGTCTGTCTGTCTGTTGTGTCCTTCTGTTTCGCCTTGACGGGCAGCAAGTTTACAAAAGAAAATCATTTGATAACAGCGCGTAAGCGAGTGGTAGGGGGGAAAGGGGGAGTAGGGGTGCAGAGGCAGGCAGAGACACGAGCGAAAGAGAACGCAGATGAGCAGCTCGGACACAATTTCCTACTTAAAACAGCAACAAAGCAAGGCGGACAGTGACTGTGGCAGGTAGTGAGGGGCGTGCCAGGGGCAGTGGGCGTAGGGTGGGGGTGGGGTGGGAGGTTGTAGGACATTAGGAGTTCGTCTGACTGTCAACTACACAACAGTGAAATGAAAAGTTAAGGGAAGATTTTTCTCCGTTCGCTTTTCTTTTATTTTTTTACTCTACTTCGTGCATATGCACATGCATGTGTGTGTGTGTGTGTGTGTTGGCGTGTCTGTGTGCGTTTGTTTGTGCGTATATAAATTTGGTTTTTATGTAATTTTTCATTTGACGCTGACAGCGCTGCTGGCGTCGCTGCCTGGCTTTTTGGTCAGCTGCTGCTGTTTCTTCTTCTACTTCTTCTGCTGGGCAGTATTTTTTAGCATACTTTTGGGGGGAGTGTGTATAGCGTTTGGCAGTGAAAGTAACGGTAGTTGGAATATGTGATGACTGCGTTTGATTTGCTGTATTTGCTTGACCAACGTGCGTGTCTTTGTGTGAGTCTGTGTGTGTGTGTGCGAGGGTTGCTTTTGTTGTTGTTGTTGTCTGTACCACATTTTATAATGTATGTGCATATGCATGAACATGTGCGTTCTCAGCTGCTGCCACACTTGCTCCCTCCACCCACCTCTCTTTCCCACTCCCCCTCTCTCACTCCTCTCTCTGGCTCTCTCTGCTTCTCTGGGCAGCACTTTCTCTAGCTGTTTATTAATGTGCACAAACAGCACCAGACTCTGCCTGCTCCTTATTCTTCTCCCTCTCTCCCCTTCATCTATTACTTCTCCCTCCTCCCCTTGTTGCTGTGACAGCTGCGTAATGTTGTGACATATTTCACACAGTGGACACAGCTTTCATTTCGTTTTCAATATTATTTAATAGTTGTCGCTTGTCAAATTGTTGTTAAGATTAAAGCCAAAAGTTATGGTCACCCTACTAAGGTAACATTAACTCTTTAACTGGTCTTTTAGAAAGGGACAGATTTAAAATTATTCGATTGTGCAACAAAAATGGTCACTCTAATTTAAACTAGTAGTTTATGGTCACCCCACTTAAGTAACTTTAACTCTACACAGAGCATGAAAAGGGTTGACTTAAAAAATAATAATCTTTAACAAGCCAAGTATGGTGAGTCTAATTTCATTTAGTTTATTATGGCCATCCTATTTAGGTAACTTTAATGCAAATTTAGAAGCTACTCACTCGCCTGTCTTGTTCTATTTTAGGTACGTCTTTCCTTTAGGCTTTGTGAGGCAGCAGTTTTGGTCACCCCAGCTGTGTAACTGATGGTCACTCTACATGGACACACTTGTAAGCTGATCAACTCTAAATAGCTACGTTTCGAAAGCTTAATTTTTGAATTACTTATGAATTATGGTCACTCTAGTTGCATTAGCAGTTTATGGTCACCCTAGTTCACTTTAAAAAGTATTCCGCTTAAATAACAATTTAAAAATAGTGTTTCATATATAATAATACCAATCACGCTGCTTAATAAACTTCTACCGTTGATGGTCACCCGAATTAGGCATACCTCTACATGGGCATAGTTTAAGTTCTATTTTGTGCCGATAATTCTTAGCCTTATTGCTTTTAGCACTGACAATTTCTGAGTTTCAAAGGAAAAGGAAGACCTCATTTGCCCCAGCCCCCTGTAAAAAGACCCCCCTCAGCCACTGGCAGCCCCTTGCTTCCCCTAACGACTAACGCCCCTGCGTTGATTGCGCTTTGATCACGCTACTTTAATCTATTAGTCGAAATAGTTTTCAATCTTATCGCTGGAATTGCAAAGACTAGAAATGGCGGAAGAAGAAGAAGAGGAGGAGGAAGAAGAAGAAGAAGGAAGTAGGAAGTAGGAAGTGGAAAGTGGTAAGAAGAAGCAGCAGAAGCAGTTAACATAAACTTGCAACTTACACAACTCATTTCCGGAACTCTGATAAGCCCACGGCTGGCCAAAAGTAACTGTCCTGCCCCCTCAACCCCCCCGTGTGCGGCTTACATGTGCTACCCCCTGCCCCGCCCCCTGCTGGCCCTGTGGACACCCTCACCTTATCGCGGTAATAACTGTAAGCATGTAAGCCTGGCCAAAGGGGGTGATTTTCTAATTTTCTTTACATTTCTTTACTTGAGCGTCGACGTCGCTGCTGACGTCGCTGTCGAGGCCATTGCTGCTGCCAGCGTCTACGCTGACGTCGACGTAATTTCGTAACCCTTTTTTTAGCACGATTTCTTCGTGTTTTTTTTTGTAGTCTGCTTTTTTTCAGAGATTTTTGCCTGTTTTCTTCCTCTTTTTTACTGCTCTTCTTCTGCCCCTTCTTCTTCTTGCCTGTTTTTTTATGGGAAATTCAGTTGTTGTTGTTGTACATTTTCTATGTAATTTGGTGCGTTTGCTTCGGCTTCGGCTTCGTTTTTGTTTTTTTTTTGTGCTGGTCAGCTTTTCTGCACGCTTTACATGGGCGTGGGGGTAGGGGATAAAAGGGTGAACGGGGGAAGGGGGGTGGAGGAAATTGGGGTGGAGAAAAGTAGGCTGTGTGCAAAAAACGAGCGAAAGAAAGAATGAAATGAAAGCCATGGCCAATTGTCCCAACGAGCGTGTGTGTGTGTGTGTGTGTGTGTCTGTGTGTGTGCAGCATTTTCCATCTTTTTCTTCCTGTTTGCCTCCTGTCGCTTGGCAAGAAGCAACCCATTCTTTGGTTCTTACCTAACAACAGAGTCCACCTTCTACCCTAACCCCTCCTACCCCTCCTATCCCGTCTTACACCACCCTAACCCCTCTTACCCCCTTTAGCATCAGCGTTTGTTACAGTTTTTGGTTCGCTTTTCATACCCTGTAAATCAGCTACTGCTCCGGTTGAACGGTCAACTTCCCATTGCATATATTGCAGTCTCTTTGCTTAACAAACTGCTGTCGCTGATGGGCACCCTAAGTGGACACACCTCGGCACAGATATACATGAAGCTGCTGATGGTCACCCTACTTGCATACACACGTTTACGCTGATGAACTCTATATAGATATAGCCAAATGATAGTTTAAAAATTACTTCAACTCAATAAATAATGGTCACTCTAATATCAAGAAGTGGACTATGGTCACCCTACTTTATTTACTCCTACTGTTCTCTCTTGTGCTGTTTTAGGCATTGTTGAAACTTGAAAGAACAAATGTGGTCACTCTACCTCTGTAACAGACGGTCACCCTACTTGACCACATTTTTATGCTAATCAAGTCTAAGTCTAGAATAAGGTCAGTTTGAAAATGAAATGTACTTTAACTCAAATTAGTTTGCGGTGCCTTAGCTAAGCACCCTGTGCAGAGTATCTGTCGTTCGAGCATACCCCTCTCTCTTTATATACATTTAATATAATATATATAAATTTTTTTAGGCTTCTGGCGGCTGGGGCACTTTTTGCGCAGGCGAAAGGATTCGTGCGAAACAAAAAGCCTGTCCAGTTGACCATGCCCCCTCAGCAGCCTTCACCCCTCCTACCACCCTCCCGTTGCCCACCCCGCTGACAGGCTGGCACACGCCAAGCACATTTTGGCTGACTTTATCATGGCCGAAAAGCAGCTCAGAGCTCAGAGCCGAGAGCAGAGCAAAAAAAAAGCATCTCACAACCCTCGATGGGCGAATGTGTCCAGTCCTTTGGTTTTTTAGCATTTTCCATTTTCTTTTAATTCAGACAGGCGCTCACACACACACTCACACACACGCACACTTTCTTTTGTGCAAAAAAAGCAAGAAAAGGAGTGAGGGAGAGAGAGAGTGAGAGATGAGTGAAAGTAAAAGCAAAATTGTAAATTGAGTTACGCATTCTGACAGTTTGCATTACGATCTTGCCATCCCTTTCGCACGCACAAGCACACACACTTCCCCTTCTCCTTACCCCTCCCACCAGTCCTGCTGGTCACACATGCTGGCTATCTATCGATCTACTTTTTACTCTTCATTGGCATTATTCCGCTCCCGTTCCCACTGTGCCTCTCTTCGCCTGCCACTCTACCGCTCTCCCGCTCTCTTTGCTTACTTGGCGTCGTCATCTCAATTGAATTCGTTTCATTTCGTTTCGTTTCAATGAATTTCACTTGCCCTTTTGCTGCTGCTTCTTCTTCTTCTACTACTTCTTCTTCGTTCTTGCGTTGACTACTATATCAGCATAAATCTCACACACACACACACACACACACTCACACGCATAAGCTGTGTCCGATGCGTGTGTGTTTTTTGTTTTTAGCTTTTTTTCTATGTGTGTCTGTGTCTGTGTGTGTCCTTTTTGGCCGAGTGCTCGCTTCAAAGGATTCGCATATTTAAACATATTAAATATCAAAAGACATTTTCATTTTCCATTTTCCTTTCATTTGCCATTTTCAATTTGATTTCCAAATTCTCCCATTTATCAATCAATTTCATTTTATTTTATTTTTATTTTTATTTTATTCTTCACTTCTCTCCCACTCTTCCACTCTACTTTCTTCCTTCCTTTTTTGCTGACATTTCGCGTCGCATTGCCAATTAAATTTGCATCGTTTGCCGGGATTACTCCATTTGTTATTTGATACAGGCACACATTGGGTTTAATTCTCGAATAATCATCGATTACTTAGCTCTTTAGCTACTTATTTTCACACTATGAATACTTAACTCAACTATTTGAGTTTACTTCACAAATTAATACAAAAAGTAAATTGGAGTTGAAGTTTTTCTTCGTTAACAAATTTAAAATTTTTAAAACTTTTGTTGTCCGAAAATTTAAAACTTATAGAGACTTCAACCATTTCTCATTTAAAATAGTGTTTAAACATTATTATGAAATTATTGTTTAAGGTCCATATTTATTACGAATTGTAAGCTCTATTGATCCTTCTTTTACTTATTAGACCCCTTACTCAATTAGAGCACAGCGGTAGCAAAATGTGCATAAAAGGTAGAAAGAGGGTTTTCGATATATATAAATATAATTATATATGTTCCTTATCAGCATCAACAGCTGAGAGGATATAGCAATGCTCGTCTGTTGTCTGTCTTTCCGTATGAACAACTGAATCTCAGAAACTATTTAAGCTAGTGCCACCAAATTTAGAATGAAAATCCGTTTGAGTTTTGAGCAAAGTATTTTAATTGGGCCACACATTTGGTGCTTTAAAAATTGTTTATGCAAATTGTTTATGTTAAAATTAATTTTGATTTTAGAGTAATTTTAGACTAGATTTAAAACACGTCAGTTTGAGCATAAGAATTGCCATTTTATGTTACTTATTTATTTACTTAATTTATTGTTTATTTGCAACTTGAGTTAAGAAGCTAAATTTTTGAATATTTAAAATATTTTAATCAATTTATTATCAGCATAAAAAAAATGTAAATTTAAATTTAGAAATAAAATAGCTTCTGTCCTTTGTACGATTCTAAACGCGTTAAATATAAATATTAATTACATCATTAAACTTAACAAAAACGGTATTAGCAAATGAGAATATTTTTGCTTTAAATAAATTGTTGTCCTTCCCGCTTTTGTTTAATTTAGCGCCCTTAGTTATTATTTTTTTAAATTTGATTGCGGACGCTGAAAAATAGGCAACAGTTTTTTTCTAGACAATTGTTGTTTTAAGCCGCAGCACTGTGTGCGTGAGTGTTTTTGTGTTGGTTTGTTGTGCATAGTAAATGCAAATGCTCAGCTCCCCAACACCTACCCCTCCAACACCTCCGCAACCCGCATCTCTCGCCTGCGGCTTGATAACAACAACAACAAAGAAGCGAAATAAATGGATTTGTATTTTTGTTAAAAATTCAATTAAAATTGTTTAGCTTAGACGAGAAAGTTGCCGACAAACAACAACATACAACAAAATTTATATATAAAGAAAAAAAAACACATAAAATACATTATATATCAAATTGTATAGAACAGCAACAACTACGACAACAACAATAAAAAGCAAAGTAAAATGAGAAAGAAAGCATAAAAAATATACAACAACAACAAGAAGAACAGCAGGAGAAAACTCACGAAAATAAAGAGTTACAGCAACGTCAACGTCAACGCACACGTGCACGTCGACAGCGACCGCGACGCGGCGTCGCTGCCGCAGCGGTCATTTCAAACAACAGACAACATAACGAGTCCGGTTCAAAAAATAAAAAAATAAACAACCCTTGAATACATGTATATCAATGTGTATGTGTGTGTGTGTGTATGCGAAGCGAAATCAAATAAAAAACACGAAACGAAAAGCATGTAAAAAAGTACAAAAAAAAATAGAAAAGAACGCAAAATTGAGAAAAAATAAAACCCGCTTAAATTAAGCCCACCGGCTGCCCAACACCCCCGCCCACTCTCACCACCAACGCCACCAACACCACCGTCACCATCATCAGCTTCGTCTAGTGTACCACACGCACTCGGCACTCAGCCACCACTGGACAACGCACGCACGAAGCATCCAGCTCAACGCACGAACGGGTTAAGGTCCAGATCGTGCCACGCTCTCTCGCTCTCCCACTATGTTTCTTTACCCGTTGATGAGCACACGACTGCCCACTCCACCGACACTGTGATAGCGTCCAGTCACTGCTGCTGCTGCTGCTGGCGACAAGAGAGAAGCGGTTGAAACGGTTCAAACGGGAATAACGGCAATGACGCTGCTCTCGTCTAATGGTCGATGGAAAGGTTGAGGGGGGACTGGAGTGTTGGGCAAGGGGAGGCTGCTGCGTTTTGATGGCTGCAGAGCTGCCCGCTGGCGCTTGCCAATTTAAAAAGCACAACAAAAGCAACAAAAAAAGAAGCCAAATGAAAACGAAAGGGGACATTAGTCGACTAAGAAATACCCTGCACTAGTGAGGAGTAAAAGCAGTGTATTTGAAATAAAATTTACTACTTTTATGTGAAATAATTTTTGATTGAGCTTATCTATTTGATATGTATATAAGGAATGCTACAAAACTCTAAGGAGCGTGTTACTTTTTTATTAATTTTTGCTGTTGGAAATTTCAATATGTTTTATTTATTTTATTATTTTATTCTAGCTTAACTACATTTAATTCGTTTTAATTTAAGATCATTTGAATAAGTTTTAAAATTTACCTAGTAAATTTTTTCATTTTAATTTTATAGGTATTTTAATTATTTTAATTCTAAAAATTTTAAAGCATTTTTAGAGTTTTTAAACAAAGAAAAATTAATAAGATATTTTGCAGAAGGGAATGCGAAGTTTCGATTTAGTAAGAATTATCTGCTTAGGCAGAAATACTTACATATTATAATATTATATTATAATAACATAATAAGAAGAAAACATAGTGAACTAGTTAATATGCCAGATTGCAGCTGCAGGGTATCAAAGCAACGAGAAACGTAGCGATTGGCAACGAAACGACCACGCAGCATAAATAAAATGCCAAGCTAAATAAAAAGCAAATACAAGCAACCCTTTTGGCCAGCTGGAGTCCTCTTCCCCCTATCCTCCCCTCCCCTCCTCATACAACTCTTTCTGACTCCCCATCCACCTCATTCCCATCTCTATTCTCATTCGCATTCTCAGCCTTCGCTCTCATTCCACTTCGTTGTCTCATCGTGTCCACCTAGAAAAAGAAATTCAAAATTATGGAGTCGCCTTCGTCGTCGTCGCTGTCGTTTGCATTGTTGTTGTTGCTGCCTCGTTCGCGCCATTTGTGCCGTTATCCTTGTCGTGTGCTGTTTCTCCTCCCCTCCCACTTCTTTAGCCAGCGTTTGCCTCTGTGCTGCTCGTCGGGCTTCGTTTTCGTGTCTGGTCGTTGGTCAGTGCGTGGACATTAAAATGCGTAAATTTGCAAGGCCTCTGTCTGCCTGTTTGTGTGTGTGTGTATGAGTCTGGGTTTCTGCGTGTGTGTGAGTGTGTAAGCCGCCAAAAGTGTGTACGTTGCTATCTTTCTCGACAGCATCGTCAACGACATCGCACAGTGGTCAAAAGCATTCAATATGCCGCACAAATTAAAAGACTAAGAATTTGTTATATTATAAATAATAATAAAAAATTAAAATAAAGTTTTCTAAATATTCCAAAATTTTGTGGGCTGTAATTTTAATTAATTAGTACAAGTACTTAATTTCGATTGTATTGCGCTTGGTTTACATCTTTATTAAAAATAATCTTAGGAACTTTAATAGAACTTTAAGCTTAAGTTTAAGTTTATTTAAAAATATATATATTTTTAGAGCAAAAATTAATTGTAAACTTCATATAATAAAAATACAAATATTTATCATAAGGTTAATAAGTGTGGGGTATTAGTATTAGTATAACAAAAACAATCAAATGTTTATAAAAAATATTTATGGTTTGAGATTTTTCAGCTCGCAAAGAGCATAACTACCGATTGTCGCCATACAAATTTCCAATCTTAGTAAATTTTTCATAAAATTAGCTAAAAATCGTCAAAATGTACCTATTTACAATTCAATAGAACTATGAAAACTAATTTTTATTTTTCTAACTTAAATTTTTGAACAATTTTACTTGGTTTAATTAAAACTTTTCACTTAATATATGTAAATAGTATGTACTACATACCTCGACTTTTTCACTGCTTCACAAATGTTAATATTTGTGCTTTTTGTGCCACTGTACCATAAAAATGAAATTCCCGAAGGCCGCGGGGAAAACTCAGTCAACGGGGCAGATGATTGGTGGCACTGCGTGCGTTGCATGTACGCGTGTAATGCCACATAAAGCAATCGCTTGCATATGTTATAGCACCCCTTACTCTTCTACCACCCACCACCCACTGCCCTCTCCGCCCTTGGATTGAATTATACCCTTTACTTTCGATTGCGAGGGCTGCGCTTGACTGGATTTGCGTCCTGGTTACTCCTTCATCCTTTTGCGGCGCCTTCCTTAATTCTTACCTCCCCCTTCCACTTTTTTCCTTCTGTCCCAATGGCTGCAGTAATATGATTTACTGGTCTGTCTGTCCGGAGTCCGTCCGTCCTTCTGTCTGGCTTGTTTTGGGCTCGTTGATTGCTCGTTGCGCCTGTTTGGAATTTGTCTAATTCGTTGCAGGTGCCAGGAAAGGGAAAGTTGCGTAATATTTGGAAAAAACTAAAAAAAAGCAAGGAAAAATGTTATAAGCTCAAGACTTACTGATACAGATTACTCAATTGAATATGTTGCTTAGTTTTTAGAATGTAGTAATAGTGTAATAGTAAAAATGCTAAGGCGCAGAAAAGTTTGATTTATTAAGTGTGTCTAACCCAATGTAATAACGATTTACTGTTTGCCTTTTGTAGCGTTTAAAATTCGCTTTCTAGTTTAACTGTAAACAGTTTTTAGTTTGTTATATTTTATTATTACTTATCAGATTTCTTTGTGTGCGCGAATGGTTCTTGGTTGACCCAGCAGCAGTCCGAAGGAAAGGCAAAAGCAAAGGCAAAAAGAAAATGCCTAATAATAAAACATACAAATAATAAAAGCAGCAGAAACGACAGCAGCGGCAACAACAACAATAGTAAACCAGAATTCGTTCTGGGCTTGCAAGTGCAAGTGCAAGTGTGTACCTACCTCTACACACACATACATATGTACACACATTGGTCTAACTGAATGTCTGTATGTGCGTTTGTGTGTGTAGACATGTGTTCCCAGTCTGCTGGCAGCGACGCGTCGCCTTTGTTCCCCATTATGTTCGCCTGGCAAAATTGGAGCATTTATTGTACCAACAAAAAACGCATAATATGCCAAACGACGGACTGCAAACAAGCGAGTTGTAGCTGTAGTTGTTGCTTTTGCTTTTGGTTTTGCTTGCGCTATTGTTATTGTTATTCTGTTACTCCTTGTCTGAAGCAAACACCTAAGGTGCCAGCTGCACAACTGATGAGCATGCCCGACTTTATGCTACCCTGTTAAGTTTAACATAGCGAACGTAAGAATAATAAATTTTAAACTACGAACGATTTAAATTTTAATCATTTAAAATACATTAAATCACAAAATTTATTAATTAAAACATTAAATATATATACTCAGTCTACCGCTTAACTCAAACACAGAGTGCAAAAGCTATCGGCGCCACAAAGCGTTGACTCAAACCAAAGCTTAAAGCTTAGCCAATACAGCAACCCAATACAAAACGAGCAAAGCTACAAACACTATGGCTGCTACTATGACCGTCCCGCTCTAACACTTTTTACTTGATACACATTGTATGAGTGCAATGGGTAATGCCAATTACACAGAGGCTTTTTTCTGCGTTATGTTTGTACACGCGTAGCGATAAGAGCAGCCACATAACTTCGACAATACAAAACTGAAGAGAGCGTGAGCGAGAAAGCAAGACTAATGCACAGCTATTATTTAGGTCGTCGTTGTGCTTTCGTTTGCTGGTCGCCTATTGATGCATCTAGGGCAAGTTCCTAGAATGTTCATTCCAATAAGCCACCATGGCCGTTGCAACATCGCAAAAATGTTTAAATTGATGTCAAGCGAAATTCGTAGAATTCACCCGAACTTAATAGGCCCACAGAAGCTGTATGGACAGCGTTAAAGCACTTGACGAACTTAAGCGTGACAGCGATGTACGGTAACAACATGTTTGTACCGGCGACGACAACATCGCGTCATGCGCGTCGCAAATTCAGCAGGCGAGCAGAGACAATCCGGCAGAGACCCCGCCGATAACCCGCACAGACAGCAGACAAAATTCCACCATTACCCCACTCCACCAAAACAGCTGACTGGTGGCTGGCTGGCTGACTGGCTGGCAACGCCGCAGACAACCCATGGCCGAGCACACGGGCCAGGATGCCCAATCACATATGGCCGCGCAGCTCAACGGACTCCACATCCACATACGGCCAATGCCAATGCTACACAGCTAACGGCGTGCTCCACAAGCTCCAAATACACACTAAGTATGACGTACGCTTTTAACACTTTCGTTTTCTTGTTCCAACCAAACGCTGGCCGCTAAATAGGCGCTCAGCGTTCAACAGCAGCGCGTTGCCAAGCAACAGCCCCCACAAACAAAACAGTGAACGCAAAAGCGACTGACACACACACACACACGCACACCCGCACTCATGCAAACGCTGCCAAAGAAAAAGAGTAACAGAGACAACACTACTACACAGCTGAGCTAGAGCATGGTATGTACAGTATACTTGTCACACTTGCGCGCGCACTCTAATACTCGCGCCGTTTCACTCATGCAACAGCTTCAATTTGCAACAACACGAATGTGTGTATGTTTGTATGTTTGCATGTGCAGAAGTAAGTAAGCTGTCATGCAACTAATTATGTGTGCGCGTATGTATGTTTGTAGATATGTGCTTATGCAAATGTCATGCGATGCCAATGTCCTTGTATAAAAAACAGTTTTTGTGCACAGGCGCACAGTGAGCGAGAGCAGTAAAACCGGCAAAGCATTTCTGGTTTGATTTGTTTTGGTTTATGTCTCTCTGAAAGCGCGCTCTTTACTGCCGCTCTTTACTCACGCTCTTAGCAGGCGCTTGCTTCACGCTTGCTTGCTTGCTTGCTCACTCGCTCGCTTTGTGTAATGTGCGTATGTATGTATGTAATTATGTTTGTGTCTGTACATATTTACAAGTACTGGCTATTAGCTTTTTTTCTTAGCTTCAAACCCGCTGAGCAGTCAGTAGCATGCAACAGCACAGCACGTACACGTAGGTATGTTTGGGTGTGCATGTGTTTTGTGCAATTGTGAGGGAGTTGAAGCTTTCGATGTTCGGTCTTTGGCTGCTTTCTGGGCGCCTGTTCAATAATCGACTGACTGAAGGCCCCTGAAATCGTGTGCGCACGCGATGACGAATGCTCTACGAACAAACGCGACGCGACGCGACTTCGTTTGGGGCTCTGCTAGCAGCAGAAGCAAAGAAAACGTTGCACTGTCACTCACACTCACACTCACATGTGTTGCAGTTGCATGTTGTGTGTGCTCAGTGCCACATTGCGGCGCAAGCTCATTAAATCTGATTTTTAATTAATACTAAAGCAGGCAGACAAGCACTAGAAGAGAGAAGGCGGGCATGCCCACTCCCCCCTCCTCTGCTGCTTTCCATTCTACTCCAGCGACAACTGGCACGTGGCTGCAGCCAATTAGTGAAAAATGTTGCTGTTCTCTCCACATCCCCCTCTTCGCCGCCTTCTCCATCACTTTCACCCTCTTCATTAGCTGCACACATTTCGACCTACGCTTTTTGCAGCACATCTTCTTCTATCCTATTACGCTGGCATCGTCTTAATTAAAAAGCCGACAACCCACCCCGCCCCCTTACGGCGCACTATGGTCGACGGCACATTTTTAATTGCTTAATTGGAATTGCGTAGCAATTTAACAGAGTGCCATCGTCGTGTCCGTTCCTTGGGCCGCCCACTTATTTTTCTGCGACGCCCTTAGCATCATTGTGTCCTTGTCGCTCTTAGTGTTGCTGAGCAATTAAGCGTTTTGCGGCGCACCGCCTTTTTCGTATTCAGCTAAGGGGGTGCGCTCGCATCCGGGGCTGCTCCGTCAAGGTCATATGGGAGTGGAAGGCCCCTTGCGAGCAGACACCACGCCTAGATACGCCTCAAACTCAGCTGGGCTAGCAGGCGGCCAGCAAACGGCAGGATAACGTCAAGGATTCAACGTTTGGAGGCTGCTCTGCTGGATGCTGCGATATATCTTCGTCTCTCTCTCTTTCGCTCTCTCTTACGCATCGTCCTTGGCTCGCAATTCAACGCACGCTTACGGTAGTTTGAAAGCTCTGCACAGCTTCTTGGTTGTAAGAGCGAGTGCGCACGCAACTGCGTAAGCTTTTAAAAGCGCTAACCCGCAAAGCGCATATTTGACTAACGGTAAAGAGCTTTTCAGTTCATAGTAAGTGATGAATGGCACAGTGGGCCAAGCACGCAAATTTTGTGTTGTGCAGGTAAAGAGTAACGCGGAGTAGCAAAATAGATTGATTTATTTAATAAATAATTCAACAGTTTGGCAAGATTCCCATGGAGCCTTTTTATTGTTATAGATTGACATTCTTTATTATTCTTGTACAGTTTTTTGCATGTTGTGTCCCTTTTGGGTGTAGTACATTACATTCAAAATATTTTGTTCAATCTTTTTTTAGTATTATTTATTATTAAAGTATTTAAGCATATTTTATTTGATTTTCCAAATATGTTTTTTATTTAATTTAATTTGAAAACTTAAATTCATAACAGAGGTTCAGTTTTTATTAATGTTTCAACGTAAATTTTGACATCATTTAGCATTTGTTTATTTTGTGGTGAAATATATAATTTAATTCTGTATTTTGTTTTCATATAGTTAGTTTTTGTTATGATTTGTAGTGTATTTGTATTTATTTATTGGTTTATTTGTTACTATTAATTAGTATTATTTTATTTTTAAATAGTTATTGTCAGTGTTTATAGTTTTTATTATGATTTATTTTATTATATTATGATTTGATGTTATTTTTAAATAGTTGTCAGTGTTTTAGAATTTTGTTTATGTTTTGTTGGGTTATTGTTATGTTATGTTGTTATTTCAACAAGTTGTGATTATTTATATTTATTTTAAATATTATTAAATTTTGAAGTATTTTGTTTGAGTTTTTCCTTTATAGTTTGCCTTGCCATTGCTTCTTGCTTTGAATGATTTGTGTGTGTTTTGTGCTTCATTTTGATTAGTTTTGTGTTATAATTGTCAACTTACTGATATTTTTTGTTATTTTTGTAATCATGTGAAATTTTTTTGTTATTTTTTTTTGAATTTTTTTATGTTTGTTGCTGTTTTTGCGAGTTACTTCTTGGGAATAGCGCCCGATTGTAGCATTGCCATTGAAGCCGGTACCTTTTCAAGCTTAACATTCGGATCACAGGCAATGGTCAAGAATAGTGTAGAAAACATGCTTTCGAGGCCATCCTGAGTCATGGAGCGGACGTGAATCAATCCGGATTCATGAACTACGGCAACCATGCCGGGCAGGGTATGATTGACGTAGTAAGCAAAGCGCGAAGGTTTCAAAGCGGTCTCCGAAGTCAGTCCATAGGTCTTTGAAAACTTCAGTAGATTGATCTTCCAGGGAAAGATGCCCATGCCCACAGAATGACTATGGAGTGCCGTCGATTTATGGAACTTGCTTCGAAGCGGAACGTTAGTGATTCGATCGATTGTGGTGAGCAATATTAGTTCGGCTTCGCACAGTGTTTGCTTGCAGCTAGCGTTGCAGATTAAAATGCAGCCATTGCCCCAGATCCAAGCATATTTAGAGTCCCTCATACGTACGGCCAAAACATTAATTGTGGGCTTGTAGCTGCTTTTTTGCAAGTTCTCCGCGAGATGCTTCAGATCCAGCTTACGACCCAATTCTATAATGCCAAAAATGCCTAAATAGTGGAATTGAATATCCAGTTTAAAACGTTCATCGACAACAATGCGTTGATTCCTGCCACCCTGTTTGATAACACGTGGAGGCTGCATTGCCGGCATCAGAATCGTGCGATTTAACTTATCCAACGATTTTTGTTTCTTCATCACCATTTCGGCCTTTATTTGGGCAAGACGTTCTTCACGCTCAAGTTTTAGCTTCTTTGCATCCTGCTGACCATCGCTCTGACGCTGCTCCTCGATGGTAACAGCCTGACGTTTGAGTAAGTTATTGGCTTCAGCCACTTGTTGCTGCTTTTGAACTTCCAGCGCTGCTTCTGCCTCATATTGCGCTTTTCTGGTTGCAGCCGCTTCCATTCGGAGGTTTGCTTCGCGAATTCTTTTCATAGCTGCTGGATTTGCTTGGCTTTCAGCACTTATGGGTGGCTTTTCGACCACAGCGATTGGCTTTGCCACCACAACGGTTGGGTTTTCCATCGTAGCTTTTTGCTGTTCCATCGTAGCTTTTTGCTGTTCCATCATAGCGTTCTGCTGTTCCATCAGAAGTCTCTCCTGTTCCCTCAAAGCAGCAAGTCTGGCCAATCTAAAAGGGGTAAAACAATGGAAATCGGTATTGCCCACAATTTAAAATTTGCTACTTACTGATTCTTGCCTGTGCCCGGCGGGCGTCCTCTTCTGGGCTTTGCAGGGAGGTCTGGGTTCGGTGGCACCCCAGCTGCATTTGGTGGCACCTGAGCTGCCTTCGCAGCCTTTGGAGTTGCCCTTGCTGCCTTTGGAGGTGCCTTTGCTGCCTTTGGAGGTGCCTTCGCTGCCTTCCCTCCCTTTGCTGGCACCATAGCTGCCATATGAGTTTCTATAGCTGCCATTGGATTAACCATTGATGCATTTGGAGTCCCCCACATTGGAGTTCCCATAGCTGCCATTGGATTAACCATTGATGCATTTGGAGTAACCCAAATTGGAGTTCCCATAGCTGCCATTGGATTAACCATTGATGCATTTGTAGTAACCCTCATTGGAGTTCCGTTAGTTGGCATGGAAGTTACCATTGATGCATTTGGAGTCCCCCACATTGGAGTTCCCATAGCTGCCATTGGATTAACCATTGATGCATTTGTAGTAACCCTCATTGGAGTTCCGTTAGTTGGCATGGAAGTTACCATTGATGCATTTGGAGTAACCCACATTGGAGTTCCCATAGTTGCCATTGGATTAACCATTGCTGCCTTTTGAGTAACCATTGTTGCCATTGGATTAACCACTGATGCATTTGGAGTAACCCCCATTGGAGTTCCCATAGTTGGCATGGAAGTTACCATTGATGCATTTGGAGTAACCCCCATTGGAGTTCCCATAGCTGCCATTGGATTAACCACTGATGCATTTGGAGTAACCCCCATTGGAGTTTCCATAGCTGCCATTGGATTAACTACTGATGCATTTGGAGTAACCCCCATTGGAGTTCCCATAGCTTCCATTGGATTAACCATTGCTGCCTGTGGTGTCACCTCTTGTGCTTTTGGTGGCACCTCCGCTGCCTTGGGTGTCTCTGCTGCCTTTGGTGTCTCCTCCTTTGCGATTGATGGCACCTCCACTGCCATTGGAGTCTCCTCCACTTCCTTTGGCTCGACTTTTACTTCCACTTCCTTTTCGCTTTCGGGTGAAGCGGGCTTGGTCCAATAGGGGCATGAGTAATGAGTTGTAGGTTTTGGATCTGGTAGCATCTTTACCTGCATACCGAGTACTTTATGCCCATTGTGAAAACATTGTTTTGTTTTCCGCTTGGAATCCTCACCCGAGTCTTTCTCCTCCTTCACATTTACTGCTATTTCAGCATCATTAGCCATTTTGTTACCTGCATAATCTGGTAGCTCTTCTCTCTGAAAAGTCGCAGAATTGTATTATGTTAGGTTAAGTTAGGTTAAGTTAGGTTAAGTTAGATGTCCTCCTGCGAGCACAAAACATAGACCGTGGAGGATTACAACGGCCTGAGTTCTGTAGGATCTGGAAAAGCTACACGAACGCTAGCAAGTCCCGTGCCGGAGTTTTATTAACTGCGATTTAGTTATGGATCTTTTTAATTACCTGAAACTGTGCAAACAACTGTCTGGCTGCGGCATCAGATTTGTTCTTCCTCTCTTTCTTCTGCTCCATGTCCTCGTCGGACGAGGAAGACGACAGCCGATGCCTTGGACGAAACACTTTTTTAGATTGGTAATACTCCGGCATTATGAAAGTCTTTAATTTTACAAGTTTTCACGTTTACAAGTTTTTGAGTTTTAGAGTTTTAAATTTATTTTATTTTTTGCTAACACAATTTAGTAACTTGCCGCTGAGGTAACAATTGTACAATGACTCTGAGATTTGTGTGCTGACATTTAGGAAACTTCAGACATGCCGATAATTTAAAAAAAAAAAAACAGTCGCAGTAGTCTAGCGAAATGCAACACTGTGCCAGGGTTGCTTTCGATGGGAGTTGGGTGTACTTTTTAAAAAACTGTCAAAGCGTTGAGTGCTTGAAATATGTTATCGATACCATTTGAATTGGAGTAGAAAGAAAGCTGTAGTGCAGCGGCTATACTGTAAAAGACCCTGTACTCGTTTAAGAGCACATTACTGACTATGGAAGTATTAAGATATAGCTATGATATATGTTATGAATATATAGAATCATAATGCTTATAAACTGTCTAAGTTTTCTTACGATCGCTCTCTTAGCAAAACATTATTGGAGTAGAAAGAAAGCTGCAGTGGAGCGGCTATACTGTAAAAGACCCTGTACTCTTTTAAGAGCACATTTCTGATAAGCCATAGCTATGTTATATGTTATGAATATATAGAATCATAATACTCTAAGTTTGCTTACGATCGCTCTCTTAGCAAAACATTATTTTATTACAATTGAAATCCCTATGGGGGCTATATGATATAGTTATGCGATTCAGACGAAATTTGGTTTGAATACACCCACTAGTACCTGGCACATAGTGTGTTAATTGTGTCCACATAGCTCTGATACTTTAGAATTTATTGCGTTTCAAAATATTATTTTGTTTTTGTGCATAACTTTGATGCCAACTTGGCTGGCTGCAGTGCTTCAAATCTCAAACATCTACAACTACTAGGTCTAAATAAAAACTCAGTTTACATAGCGCTAAGCAAGTGCAATGAAATAAAAAAACGTTTTTTGAGTTATTTTTTCTTTTTCCTTTGTTAAATCTCATATATATTAATCATATAAATACATTATTGGAATTTGTTGTTTGGTTTTGATTTCGATTTTGGTTTTTGGTTTTTTGTTGTTTTTGGTTTTTGATTTTTGGTTTTTGGTTTTTGATTGTTACTCATTGCACGGTGGCGTGCTGAGTTTCCATTACTACTTTAATAATAATAATAAAAAAAAAACGTATTACAATAACAGCATAACGTAATAGCATAAGGTAACTCAACTATCAAGGTAGATAGAATAGAACAGGAAATACATATTAATTAATTTAAAACGACTTTATTGCTAAGTTGCCCTATTTATTGTTTGTTTGACAACTCGGCCGTCTCTAGCTCTAGATACCAGTGCTCGTTGCTTGTTACCATTGCCAGTTCTAGTTCCAGGTCCATTGCCAGCTCCAGTTCCAGTTCCAGCTACAGTTCCAATCCCAGGCCCAGGCACCACTCTTCACGTTCATAATGCTCATGATCGTCCACAGGTTGGCAGATTGACGCGAAAGAACACATTGAGCTCAATGAGCGAGGCAAATACCATAAATACCAAATAGATCACCAAACATGCGATCCCCACTTTCGTATCCAATTTGAACTTGTTCATCGAGAATGTCAGATAGAGCAGAAACAGCGTGGACAGCAATGTTATGGCCGAATACTCCAGACCGGCCGAATTAATAGCCACATAATTCTGTCCCGGTTGTATCGGGAAAAAGACCGCCTTGATCAGCCAGGGCACGCCCAGGCACAGTAGTATGTCGAACGTATTCGATCCAATCGAATTGCATATACCCATCGATCCGTGACCTGATTAAAATAAGATAAATATTTATACATACATATATAGATTCTATATAAGATAAATACATTAGAAAGTGTGTCTCTGGCATGCCAAAGGTTTTGTAGGGTCCTCTATCGGTGCTACGCTATTTAGGTTAATGCAGATTTAGCTCGATTTTGATCAGAGTTTGATTTCAGCTAGAATATGTAGTTGTAGGATATAGAATGTGTATCACAGCTAACATTTATTTGTTTCGAACGTTTCTACCCTGACTATATGCTATAGTAGTCCGATCTCAAACTTGTACAAAATGTGTAGCAGAGTACTAAAGACATATTACAAACAAATTGCCTACTTTAGTCGTATAAACAACAAGGTCTTCCATAGTCCAGATTTTAGTTGAATGTAGCTATATGGCATCTATATAATATAGCTCAGATGAAACCATACAACATTTCCTGTTGCCCGCAACAGTCTAACGTGCCTGGGAGCATTACTACTACACCCACTGCAAGGTCGCCTCCAAAAGAAAGCTAGAGGATCTGCTCGCTTTTGTCAAGCACTCTCGCATCCACTAAAAGTAACGAATTCCTCCACGACCGGATAACTAAAGGCCATGAAGAGCCTCCGGCTTAACCTAAACTAAACTCAAGGAGCAACGAAGCGATTATTTTACTACAAAGTAAAGGTAGATTTTAAACTGTACTGAATCCTATATAAAATTTGAGTAGTCTGTTTATACCAAAAATTCTTAGACAGAGCTTGGAATAATTCAAGTATTCCATAAGAATATCAGGTATAACTCAATTTCTGTAGGGATTTTTTAAAGATATATAATGACTGGACTATGGAATCAAAAATTTCAGGTAAGTAAATGAATCAATTCCTACCCTACTACTCCTCCTACCCTCAAACTTTGATTAAAACTTACCACGTTTGGCCACAATGACACTGGACACTGCCTCGGGTACACTGGTGCCTGCAGCCAGGAATGTAATGCCCATAACCGAATCGGGTATCTTAAGTGTGTCACCTGGAAAGAAGAAGTTCCATGTGTCACTTACTATATAGACGTATTCCCCTTTAAGTTTAGCAACTCACCAATTATGGTTATCATCCACGCAACGACATAGGACAACGAACCGATCCAGACGATGCACATGATGAAAGTCAATGGAAAGATTTTGTTATTTTTGGCCTTTTTGCAATCGGGTATCGCGATGCGGAAGAGCAGATGAATGGGCCAAATGATAAGCCAGGTGAATTGGGAGAAACAACTGGTGCCCTTCGGATAGGTCAGCAGTGAGTAACCCTCCTGTTCTGGTTCCTCCACAGCAGCCGCTGCTGCAGCCGCTGCTGCCACTGCAGCGAGTTGTGACTCGGCATCGGCATTGTCCACAATTGCCACAGGTACAATGGGTCCAGCAGCTGCGGTGGTGCCGCCCACTGTACCTGCTCCACCACCAGCAGCAGCTGCACTTGCTTCCAATCCTGTTGTCGTCGTTGTTGTTGTTGCTGCTGCTGTTGTGGTCGTGTTGCTGGTTTTGGACTGATCGTTGTTGAGGCCGCCATTCAGCTGGATGCTGGCCATGTTCTGGCAGATGCGATTCTCCACGAGCTCTGCGAAAAGTTTGAGAAAATTGTTATGGGAAAGTTGGAGAAGAGAATATGGAAGAGAATTTGGGACTCGAAGGTGTAACTGGAATAAGAATGAAAGTGTGTAAAGTGTAACAGGATGCGTAACTGGTAGACTGGAATAGTGAAATATGCAGGTAATTGAAACCTGGAGGTGATGATGGAATAGGAAACTGGAAAGTCAACAGAAAAGTGAATATGTAACTGGAGCTTAAGAGTTCAATGGAAAGTAAAGCTAAAATGTGGCTCTCGAAAGCGGAACTGGAAGGTCTTAATGGAATGTGGAACTGGAAAAAGAAACATTACATTGGAAAAGCAAGGCTAAGAAGTGAAACTGATGGTTATAAAAAGGAAACAGAAAGTTGTAACTGGAATGACAATGCTTAGAATGCGATGCTTGAAATGTGGCACTGGAAAGTTCAACTGGAATGTGAAACTAGAAGGTGTAACTGTAAAGTAAACATATAATTGGATTCAGAAGAGTAAAGCTGAATGGTATAACTGGAAAGTTGTACTGGAAAGTTAAACTGGAAAGTGCAATTGGAAAGTTAAACGGAAATGTGAAGTAAACCAAGAATGCGGTTCTTGAGAGTAACTGGAGAAGGCATGACTGGAAAGTTAAACTAAAAATTGCAAATGGAAAGTTTAACTGGAAAATTCAACCAGAATGAATGAATCGAATTCGGTTCTGAAGAGTAAAGCTGAAAGGCATAACTGGAAAGTTGCACTGGAAAGTTTCACTGGAAAGTTTCACTGGAAAGTGCAATCGGAAAGTGCAATTGGAAAGTCGAACTGTGAAATTGTAAGATATAACGGTAAAGTATACCTAGCAAACACTTCTGGAAAGTAACGCTGGGAGGTATAATTGGAAAGTGATATTGAAAAAGGAAATAAAAGGTAATGGAAATGAATGGAATCATGAAAGTGAAAATATAGTGAATAGAAAGGGATTTAAAATTTAAGGTATTGACTGTTGTTGACTGTGTGTACCTGGATCCTTCTCATTGCTGTTCTTTGTGTGTATGCTGCAGTTTGAGGAGCGGCTGCGCGAACGCGCCTGCTTAACGCCACCTGTGTGTGAGAGTATGTATTTTGTATGTATGTAATGTATATTTGTATAGGTAGCTACATGTCTATACTTTTGCTAGCTATAACAAAATAAAAACTATTTTTACAAAAACAAAATTTTGTTTCATTTTTTTCGATTTTAAATACTTGTCGGAGATTGAGTAATTTCTAGTTTAATACTGATAGTAAGATAGTGTAGACAAAGTGACATGTCTTGTTCTGGACTAGAATTATTCGCTATTCGATATGAGAATTCATACGACCAACACCTGGGGGACTCGCTGCTCTAGCTGTTCAACAATTTCAGCCATCAACTGAAGGCAACAAATATTGTTTCTCCGACAAATTTATAATTTTGGAAAGTCGTATTTATAAAAACTTACAATATTTCCTCGAAAGTTTCTTAACAAAATCTGTTAGAATTTACCGTTAACCGTTAAAGGAGCAGCGTGAAATCGTAACACGACAAATGTTAACAGAAAGTAGTTTTTTCTGTGTATGATCACAAAAGAGCGTTTAAATGTACTTACCTTTGGCGCACTTTTGAAAGGATTTGTCGAAATACATGACTGCCAAGTAGACCGCATACAGGGATACCAGAATCAGTGCCTCATACCACTCGACCCGCTCGTCGTGCATCACACAAATGAGTATGGCAACTGTGACGCCATAGGCAATACTGTCCCGCGTCAGGGGCCACCAATCCAACGGTATAGTCTATAAGGCATAAAGGGTATGAGTTAAATAAGTAAAGCACACTGGAAATGTCGGCTAACTACTTAGAGGCATAGAAAGTGTGGCATACTCTTAGGCGCGCACTTGGCATGCCAAACTAAAATGATTTTAGCCATAATTTAAAGCAAACAAATAAGTTTTAAGCATGTAAGATAGAGGCCACAGTCGAACGAGCCGACTGTAAAAGACCCTGTACCTATTCTACTGGGCAGTGTAACATAGAAATAGGTAAGTTTCAAAGGATTTGTATGGGAGCTATAGCATATAGTTGTACGATCAGGTTAAAACTTGGTAAAAATAGTTATAATCACGATATAAACATTATGCGTGACTTTGATTGCGATCGCCCTACTTTCGACCGATTTGTGCTATTAGAGCTACAGGATGTAGTTGTCCGATCGGGATCAAACTTGGTGTGGACAGTTTTAATGTTACTATACACATAATGTGTGAATTTAGTCAGGGTAGCTCCAGTAGCTTTAAAGTTATGCTGTTACGTAAATAGTTATACAGAATTTTCGTGGGCGGCACGGGGCGTGGCATAAGTTTGAAATAAACTTGACCTGCCTGACATATAAACGGACCTTCATTCCAAATTTGGTGGCTCTAGCTCCTATAGTCTCTGAGATCCAGGTTCAGAACCAAGAGACAGGCAGTATAGCATCTTACAAACAACTCTCAGCGACTACTCACCATGCCAGCACCGATGCCGCAACAAGCGGCCACAGCGAGTATGTTGAACACCGCAGAACCCACGATAGTGCCGACACCAATGTCGCCCTCCGTGATGAATGTGCCTATCACATTGACGAAGAGCTCCGGCGCCGATGTGGCCGCTGCCATGAAAGTGGCACCCGCCACATCATTGGACATGTTGAGTGCTGTGTTGGGGTTGAGATAAAATTTTGTAACTGTACAGTACAGGGTAAAAATGTATTGGGCTTACCTGCACATATTTTCTCAACCGCTGGCACAAAGTACTCATCACATACTACTGCTAATGCTACAAATAAATATAAACTGGCTATAACATGAAGTACAACAGCACCGGACTGTCTTTGCGCCTCCGTGAATAGATCTCTGGGGAAATCATCAATGGCGGGCTGAGTGCAATTTACATCTGCCGAGGAGAAAAAGAAAATAATTTAGGAAAAAATATTTTAAATCGGTCTTAAAATAATTTTTGTATTTTTCCATTGGATTTTGTTACTAAATTCAAGGCCTAACTTGGTGATTAAGCTGTCATAGTTTTATTTACAGTCACATTCAGTTTGGTAATCAGTTTTAGACTCATTTTTGTGGATATTTAGATTGTTATTCATAGTCATAGTTATACTTTTTAACATATTTATTTTGTACCTCTTAGTCGTATTTATATTTATTTGCATATTAATATTTATAATCATATTTTGTTGTCACGTATGTTTTCATAAGAATCTTCTGAATTATACTCAAGCTTATATTTATTTTGTTTAGAACAATTTCCATTCCATTCATGTGAATAATTTCGTTTTTTTTTACTTAGACATATATTTTTTTATTTTTAAGTTTTATTCTTCCGAACTTAAAAACTTTCGCAAGAATCACACTCAGACATGGAGAACAAATAACGAATAACTATAAGTTATTAGGGCGAGAGATGATGGGGTTCAGGGTCCACATTCAGATTCGAACTCATCACAGCATAAGGTCTCATTATGACAGGTCGGCAGCTTAGTGCGCCGAGCTATATAATTTCCTATAGGCCAAAACGCTTAGACTAATCACGGGAGCTCCGTGGTCCATGAGAACCGGGCAGAGACCTCAAAGTTCTACAAATAAGGAATAGAATTCAGAAGGTAGCCAAAAACTAGCATGAGAGTCTCTACGCTCAGCTAAACAGCCTAGCCTAGACTACTAAGTGCATCAGCTATTAGAACCACGAGTCTCCGAGCTAGAAGCAGAAAAGTTCAACATCCTCAAGCTCTATCGAGCCGAATCTTAACATAAATAATTACAAATCACCATTAAACCTATGTATGATAGTCACTTTCCCTAAGTATTACATTTCTCAACTTATGTGCTCATATATTTCAAACCACTCATGATAAGAAAATGGTAATTGTAGTTACCTAGTTAGCAAAATTACATCAAATAAAGAAAGGTAAAATTATTTATATTAAACAATTAGCTACAAAAATCGTTGCCTACTTTTCAGCGACATTATTTTACTTTATTTGAGCTAAAAATACTTAAAATCTTTTAAAGAGTTTATTGCCTAGAAAATTTTACAAACAGTGAGTTAAAATATATATTTAAAAGAGTTTTAGAATACTCTAAGCAAAACATTTTGAATAAATTAAATAACACCAAAATTAATTGCACTCAACAGATTTTAAATAAAATAAATAAAATATATAATAATAAATAAAATATAAAATAAAATAAATAATAAATAATAGCAGTCTAAAACATGAAGTCATGTATTGGTGGAAAAATAAAAGCAAAAAGAAAAATATTTAAGCCGTTAAATCATTTCTTGTTTTGCAAGTGCCACTTGTATACACATTTGGAAATGTTTAAAATATTTTATGGTTTTTAGAATTTTTATAGCACATAATTTGACTTTTAAGAACAACACATTTTTACTCCACACAAAAGAAAAAGAAGACTTCAAAAGCTAGAAAAATATATATGCATTTGCGAGTGTACAGAACGAATAGTTCTATTCGCTTGATTGATTAATGAGTTGCATTCACTTTACAGTTCACAGTTCTTGAAGCTTCAATTAAAAGATCAAACTTTTAACATTGTTTTGTCCACTAATTTGATTGACCTATTCATAGACGTTCGTGGTATGTAACAGATAACGAGTGTTAAATGAATTAATTAACATAATGCGCACATTTCATGTTACTTTTTGCACTGTCGTTTTTTGTGTTGTTTTTATTTAAAAAAAAGAAGAAAAAAAAATGTTTTTAAGCTTTATTTTTGTTTCTATTTTATTTTTTTTTTTGCGTTTTTTTCGGGCTTTTATTTTCTTTTTTGTGTCAGTCTCAAGCGCCGGTAAAGAACTAAACCCAGCAAGTGGCAAGAATAATCATAAGACTATCATTCAACTTGGAAAACAACCACAACGAAAACAACAACAAATAACGGAAGCTTCTTTATTGAAGGGAGACCGCTGTGACCGATTCCGAATTCGAGTTCGACTCGAACTCGGGCTCGCATTACGTGTCCGATCTCATTGTCGTTTCGTATTCAATTCTGATTCCGATTTAGGTCTGCACTTGAATATCGATCAAGTAGAGCAACGATACAGTAGGTTTGTAGGTAGTTAGCTAAGTAGGTAAGTAAGTAGTAGCTTTGTTTGTTGCTCTCTAATCATGGATCTCTGGAACTATAAAAGATACAGCCACCAATTTCGGCATACAAACTCCGTCTAGAAGTCAGGCAGATTTTACATATTAAAATGAATACGAAATAACATTTTTTTTGAAACTATCTAAATTGTAAACTCGTAAAAGAAACTCAACAGATGTCACTCATTAGGTGTATGGCACTGCTTGGAATATGCGTTCTAAATTTAAGCTGTTTCGAAGTACAAAAACATTAGTTTTCATATCCAAAAGTTGAGGTATATCAGCTAAGCTTTCGTACAAGAAGTGTATGTAGAAATCCATAACTATATTGAAAACTTTTGATCATATTGAGTAAGTCGGTACGCTCTACCCAAGAGTTTTTGTTTTTGTTTTTCTTTTTTATCGTGTGCCAACGGAAGCGATAAATATAAGAAAACGCTTTGATCTCGGGATCCATCGGATTCCGTCAAATTGAATAAAGTGCAACTAAATTTCTCATCTCCGATTGCTGCTACTACTTCTCTACTACACACCCCTTCTCATCGCTTTAGATCAGTAATCAAACGATTATCGAACGTAAACAACCGATTGTCTAGGCAGTACGTCAATCGAGGTTAAATGCCGTATCTTAAATTGTTTACACTTTGAGACAAAGTTTTGGTGCACATTGAATTTGATGCTTAAAGTTTGATTATCTTTGACTTTTATACCAAAATTGACGATTTTATAAATCAAATATTGTCGGCATGTTGAGGAATTAGGGAGGAAACTTACACTCATTTCTTAAGTGAAGTTGTGAAGTGTCGGAGAGTAGTCAACAAACAATCAACAGTCAACTTTCATGTCTCTTTATCTAGCTCTATGCCCTTTCGCTGCCTTTTCCCTTCTCTCTTTCTCACACTCACACTCCGCTGTCTTTTTCTTTCTCTTCGTCTTCGGAGTCAATTGAACCGAACTCATTTTGTAACCGTCGTGCCCGCATAATGCAATAATGCTTAATCAGCACTTACATAGCTCAGATCAGTTTGTGGGCGTGGCAAAAATGGGCAGTGGGCAGTGGACAGTGGACAGTGGGCAGTGGTAGGTTAATGATAATAAATTTAACATGGATAACACTCAACCAAATGTTCAATCTGTAAATTAAGTTGACTTTAATTGAATAAGAGTCGACTAAACAGTAGACGAAAGTAGGAAAAAGAATGAGAAAGCAGAAGAAAGTTATACAATGAACTAAACTTCACGTACAACTCGACCTTAAGTATAAAATTAAAGAATGAATAAACAAATTTTGTTATATTTTGCCAAGACCCTGTACTGTGGGAGCTATAGGATAGAGTCGTGCGATCTGGAGCAAATTTAGTTTGGTAAGTTATAATGATACCATAGACATAATGTACGATTTTAGTCCCGATAGCTACAGTAATTTTCAAGTTATGTAATAGTTTCTTATGGGGTCTGAAAGTCTCCTACTGTCTGAACTTGACTAACCACTCTACTCCTGATGAGTAGAGGGTCTAAAAATATTGTTGTTGGTCTAAAAATATTGAAGGAAAGCATTAAGAATAATTGGATTGTGTTTTCGCTTATTACGTGCGTCACTAGCGTGGTTTGCCCTGCAAAATTGAAGCATATGCTCATCAAATAAGCTGACAAATAACATAACAATTGAATTCCACACATTTGTGGAGAGGAAGTAGCAGATTCAACGTCATACCTAGCCACATTTTACAACACTGAAATGGAAATCAGGTACAAAATCAAGTATTTCACAACACTACACTTTTAAGCAACGCATTTAAGTGCCATAGAAAGTATATAAGTACTGATTTTAAATACAGAAGTTGAAGAAAAACTACAGAACAGTGTTGTACAACACTGGTATGTGGCTGTCATATTACGTATACGTCTCATTGCCACAATTGGCTATTGTTTTACAAGACACTCAGAGTCAGTGGGACCGAAATGAACTTGGGCTCTAGTCCGATCTGAGTACACACATGTGAGTGTGTGTGTGTGTGAGTGTGTGAGTTAAATATATATATATAGATATATATTTTGTACATAAAGTAAGCAAAATCAACGGGACAATGCGTTTTAATATGACTTTTGTATACCGTTTAAGTAACTTTGAGAGCACCCAAGTTGAGACTGAGTCTCAGTCAATGTGGCAATCTCCACGTTTGTGTGTAGCTGTATCTTTAGCTGTAGCTGTAGCTGTAGCTGTAGCTGTATCTTTATCTCTATTTGTATCTGTATCCATAGCTCTGCTTGTGGCTGTTGTATCTTGCGCAAGTTGCCGTGCACCCAACGAACAACGAACGGAATGATACCGACAATTTAAGATTTATCCAAATTAATCATGTTTCACGCAAAGAAAAAAAATTAAATAAATAAATCAAAAACAGTTTACAAACTACAAAATGTTCACTAATCAAAGTTGAAGACAGTATTTATCGGATTAAAACTTGTATATAGGAAATGGATGAAAATTAAACAAAATTTCTTAAAAGTTGTAAGTTTTTGTCAACTTTAGTTAGTTATATCCCACTAGTCATTGTATATAATACATATATGTTCTATCTTTTGAGCTGTAATTAGTTGCACGAAATCCAAAAAAGCAGCCGAGCTGGGGCTTAGGGGCGGTAGTACGCCTACTATTAATATATATATTTGGATGTTGCTCATATATTTAATGCATTTTTGTCACGCATCATTTAATTAAAGCTTTTCTCTGAGTGTAAGAAGACCAGTACAACCAGCAACTGCAGCACACAGAGCGTATGCTTAATCAAATTGCGCATACGCCGCTTTGTACGGCCTAATACAGTTACAAATGAAGTCATCTATAAAAATTAAGTTTTCCGCAGCAAAAAAAACAAAAACAAAAATTAAAAAAAAAATACAAATTAAAATAAAAAAGGTAACTAAACAATAGCAGACTGTTTTTTTTGGTTTTGTCTATTTTGTTGCTTCTTTTTGTTGTTTGTTTCTTTGCATTTTGTTGGGTTTTTTTTCTATTATTTTCTTTTTTTTTGTGCATAGTAAATGTCATTAAGTTTCACTTAATGAGCCAATTTAGACAATTGATCCATATGCTTTAGTTTACGCGACACACAGACAAACACACACACACACACAGTGGCACTAATACACATATGAATAGATTATGTAGGCATGTGTGTGTGTGTGGGCGTGTTTACTTGTGTGTGTAACGAGAGAAAACGCGCAACTAAAAAAAATTCATTTCTAACCGTCGACAAGTTATGTATACAATCATACACATAGCTATATATAACTATATATGTGTATATATATAATTATATATATGCTCATATAGTATGTAACTTATGACGTCATGCACACACACGCACACCAACACATACACCAACGCACACACACAGAAGACTTGTAATTTGTTTTAATTAGTTGATTCGCTTTGATTTAGCCGCAACACAAAAAGGACAACAACAAAAAAAAATTATTAATAAATTGTTTTAAACTTTTTCTCAGTTTTCTTTTGGTTTTTTAGTTTTCCACACTTTTTTTTGGGTTTTAAGAGTTCAAATTTAGTTAAGTTTTTTAAGGAAGTTTATTTATTTCTTTAGGTTTTCTTTTGATTTGATTTGTGAATTGATTTGGTTTTGTACCCGTACCCGGAGTGCTGCTAAGACCCCAATAGTCTTCCATTGCTGCACGGTGTTGTAGTGGTGATGGACACTCGTAAACTGCGCTGCGGCCTCTATATGAAACGCAATCTCAATCTCAATCTCTGTCGCCGCTTCCACTTCCACTTCTCAATGGTGTTGATTTGCCCGCTTTTTAGCCTCGGCCTCGGCTTTAGCCGCAGCACTCACACACCCACACACGCGTATACTAATCCACACACACACACACGCACACCGACAGGAACGCGTGTAAGCCTGTTCTTTTGTACTTGTATAGGTATTTGTGTGTGTATTTGTACGCGCGTTATTTTCAATTGTCGTGAAGATCTCTTTGCAATGCGTGGGCAAAGAGAGCGGGGGAAACTGGGAGGCGGGGGTGGCGGATAGATAGATCACAGCGTGCTTAGGGTTTTGTGGGAGGTGGATTGTGGGCTGTGCTGGAACGGAGCGCGGACGGGGGGTAATAGACTGCGGTTGGCGGCAATTTAAAGCACAAGGCGCGGCGTGGCGCGACACTCATACACACCCACACACAAGAGTAGCAGCAGCCTCAGCATCGGCAGGCAAGAACATGCACATATACATACATATAGACACATACATATGTATGTGTTTGTCTCACTTAATGCATTTCGCGTTGTCGCGGCGCGCTTAAAAAAAAAATACAAAAAAAAAGTCACTCACACACAGACAACACACACGAAATGCCAAAAAGGCAAAGGCATAAATCAAGGGGCAATCATAAAAACGCCGACGCCACTGGCTCTCAGCTCAGCTTAGCTTAGCTCAGCTCAGTTCAGTTTCGGTTGCTTCTCTTTTTGCTGCTTCCTTCTTTTTCCTTCTTCTTGCACTTGAGGCAACGTTACAGTTATTTGAATGCCCTGTGTGTGTTTCTATTGCTAGCTCGTTCTATCGCGCACTCGCCTCGTGCCAGTCACGTACTCTAACCTCAGCTTTTCACTTGTGCACAACAACAACAAGAACAAAAACAAAAACAAAATAACAACAACAAGAGTCCAAATTTGTATCCCGTTTCCAATGCGAGTACTCAGTTGACGATGCGCGTCTTTCACATTTCTTTATGCTCGCATATGTATGTAGTATTTATGTATGTGTGCATGTGCATGTATTTGTGCATACACATAGTATCTTTGTATGTATTTATAGTCTAGGCTTTGATTTGTTTTGTTTTTGCTTTTGCGTTTGCATTTGCATTTGATTTGTTTTGCTTTCTTTTTATTTTTGATGTAGTGGATTTGTTTTTCTTATTTTTGTGGTTTTGTTTTTTTTTTTTTGCTTTAGCTTTGCATTTGGCTTATTTTATTCTATATATTGTCTTGATGCCGCCGACGTTGACGTTAAACTGATTCGATGTTTCGGATAGCGCTTTAGTCGAAACTGAGCATCGAATTTTTTTAGTGCCGAGCTTGATTTTATTCGCTATATATGTATGTATGTAAGTATGGGAGCATCAGTCAGTCGGTGTGTGTATGCACATACATACACTACGCTGTACGTATGTATTCAAATCTGTGCGCTGCTTTTATACAGATTAACTAACTATAGACCATTTACTAGTCACACCGACTCATGCACACACACACAGAAGCGATAAGCGATTGCATGCACCTACACACACACACCCATCCCACTCGCTAGCTTAATGTAAGTGTGTGTGTAGCGCTTTGTTGTTGTCGTCGAACCGTCTCCAGTTTCCATACACAGCCTCACACACTTACACACACAGACAAAGCGAACAAGTGAGCAATCGTATTAACAGCATCCACAATCCATAATACGATCCAATGGGATCCGCCAAAGGTCATGTCATGGTACAGCGACTAACTAATTATGTTCTACAATACAAACAGCTCGTGCCATCAAAGAATCGTCCGATTAGGCTTGGCTTCTCCGCCAGCAACAACAACAATTCTCATTCTTCATTGCACACACACACACACACACACACACACATATATTGCCTACTTATAGTACTGCCCCAACTAGCATAATAATAAGTTTAATTAACCTACATTTATTGCTCTATTTTTTCCTGTTTCCACGCCCCAAAAATAACAACAAATTCTTTAGTTCAGTTTATTAACACTTTAAAAAGTATTTAGTCTTATTTATTTTTAGGCTTCATTGTTTAACTATTTGAACAATTTGAAAGCACTTTAATCTTTAAAAATGTTAATAAAATGTCATCAAAATTATAATCAAAAAATAATTATTTTGAAATTTATAAAATTTTTTTTGAAAAACTAGTAAGAAAAGCTACAGTCGATCGAGCCGACTGTAAAAGACCTCGTACTCATACTTGATTACCGTTTTCCATACAAAAAAAGCCATTTTCGACCGATTTATCCTATGGGACCTATAACATATGGTCGTCCGATCCACATTAAACTGGGCGAGTATAGATTTATTGGTACCTTACACATAATGTGTAAGTTTGGTCACTTTAGCTCCATTCGTTTTAAGTTAACAAGCTGATTTTAAAGTGCTTTTTCACAATTGGCGGTAGCATTTGGGGGCGTGGCAAAAGTTTGAAATAATCTAGATCTGCCTGACATATAGACGGACTTTCAGTGCAAATTTGCTGGCGCTAGCTCTAATAGTCTCTGAGATCCAGGTGTTTATACGAACTTTATGGGGTTGGAAATAGTTTTTTCTACCTAAAAAACCTAATAAACCCCTCTCCCCTTTTATAGAATAAGGGGTCTTAAAATTACGTTCTGCCCAACCATATCTTTTGATTGCGTGATCTATTTGATATAGTTTAGTGGTATATACTCTTTGTAGAACAAAGTTTTGTGTCGTTCGTGATTATACAGTTGGTAGCAGTATTAAAACCATATTTATTAAATTTTTTAAGTGCCCAATTAGTTTTGATTATATCATATGTGAAATCGAAATTTATTTAGCGGGATTCCCTCTACATTTTGCAGTCAATTGTTGTGTAAACATGTGAGCAAATTTGTTTATCAAAATCAACGAATCAAAATGAAAAATGCTTCGTGTCTGACAATGTTTGATCTGTGCGCAGCTAATTGAATCGGAACGTTTCTAATTAGGCACGAAAATGAAATAGTTAGATAAATGCTAAATGACAACAACAGCAACTACAACAACAATTAATGAAATTGTCGTGTGTCTTTACAGTTAATAATGTCATATTATATATCATACATGGGTTTGGATCTCTATTTCATTCCTGGCTCCGAGCTCAACCGAAGCACAAACTGATGACTTTTTAATTAGACACGCATCGCTATTACGCTTGTTACTCGAGTTACACAAATCTCTAGCCAAAGTCCACTTAGCTGGGTACCTTATTTACCTCCGGGGATGACAGAGAGCTTTCACTTACAAGAGCGACAAAGGATTTTTCCAAGCTTAAAGATATTAAGTAATATATTATTTTGATCTTGCACACCCAGAACCTTGAGACTTTATGAGGTGGAGCCGTTAAATCTTACTTTTAGCTATATGCACTTTTTAATTAGTATATATAGGGAACAGTTGAACCTATTATGGATTCCATAGAAGCATACTAATAAGTAGTACAAAGTTCTTTCGGTTTAATACAGCATAACTCCAAAAAGTATATATTTAAATTCCTGATCAGTCTATTCATTAAAACATCTAGATCACAGTGAGCTTTTCAGCTGATTAAGCCAGATCAGCAATTTATCCTATAGCTGTCAATAGGTCAAATCGCTCAATCAGATGACATTTGTATGAAGACACGTAGTATTACCCGGACGATCGCAACCAAAGTCACTCATTATGTGTATATCATGATTATAACCATTCTTACCAAGTTTGTTCCGAATCGGGCAACTATATGCTGGATATAGGATAAATCTGTGAAATATTGCTTTTCTGTATGTTTAAACGACCATTAGAATGATTCCGTGGTCTTTTACAGTCGGTTCGCTCCACTGTAGTCTATCTTACTTGCTTTGTGTACTCCTGATCGATAAACATTATATATTTTCTCTAGCAATCGAAAAAACTTTAAATATCTCAAAAAAACTCACACATTGCTTATAAAACACATTATTATATAACTAGGCTAACTCCCATAGGTTTATTTTGTACTTATCACTGAATTCGGTTGAGATTTGAGATATCTCAATAGATTTTGGTAGCATTTGGCGTAAGAATAGGATAAAAACGTTATATAACTCACCAATTTGTATCAAAAGCTTTTGATTTTTAATTATTTGTAAATAAATAAATAAAATCACTTTGTTTTTTGTTTCTGTACATTTAATGTAAGGTATCAACGGGGGTTTTTAGGCGAAATATAGTACTATATGGGGATTATCGCTTGCCATTTTGGTGTTACAAACTTTAACAATTAAAACTAGGAATTTGTTCACTCTTAAGCTCACAGACACAGACACACATACACACACACGCACACACACACATGTAGAGGCAAACAAATGCTGCTTTTATATATACAAATAACAAAAGTCGTGTATAAAACAATGAATTTTCTTGTATATAAACCACTTAATCACTTAAGTTAGTCAGGATAGCAAAAGTTATTGATTGAAATAAGAAAATTAAGTTTAGTCAAATCCAACAAATCAAAAAAAAAAATAAAATAAAGCGAGCGTGAAAAAATTAGAAAAATAACATTATGCTAAACTATACATATATATAATAAAGATATAGGGTATATATATATATATATAGTGTGCAGCATTGGACAATAATCAGTTTGGCATGCCGACGCCCTGCTGAAAACTGAGCGTCTCCTGCTGCTTCTTCACCTCGTCCTGCATCTCCAGTGCCATTTTCTTGTACTTTTCCGCCTCCTTCTCATTCTTCTCGATGCCATCGCCACGCGCATACATCTGACTGAGATTTGCGCACGCGTACATGTTTCGCAATTCGCATGCTTTGTACGCAAACTGAAATGCCTTCTTCATGTCCTTTAGCACAATGAAATCGGTATCCTTGGGACTGGCCTTGGACGCTGTCGTCACTCCGCCACTGCTCGCCGCATCCTCCGGTTTCTTTTGTACACCCGAAATGTGCATACCCGACAGATAGAAGCACGCGGTAGCATTGTTCATATCACAGCTCTTGGTGAGAAATTGCAGGCCCTGTAAAATGCACAAAGGTTAGAGCATTGATTGAGCTGTTTAAATGGGTGTAATGGAATGTGTAGCAATGTGCAACAGTTTGGTAGAATCTTAAGAGATCTAGCTTCCTATGGAGTAGTACTATATATACTTGAAATCCTTAAGTCTTACCTTAATTCTTTACTAAACTGATTAAAAATCTATATTTTATGAAAACTTTTTAATTTTGCTTGAGCTTCGACTAATTTATAAAACACTTAGTCCCCAGAATGTGACTGATTATCGTCCAATCGAAATAGAACGATAATTCTTATAGAGAGACAGTGAGAGAGAAAGAAAATGTTTCCAATATGGTCTAACTTAAGCTGAACCAGTACCTTTATGATCAAGCTGGTATATAATATATAATAATGTAAAAAATATTTATATATTTTAAACCAATCATAGCCAAAATCAAAACAAGTTAAATAAATCAGACTTCTTATCATATAGCTGATATAGGAATAATTGGTCGACGTTTGTATTCAACTAAAATCAGACAGCAAGAGCACGAACTGAAAGCTCTACTCGCGGACAGCTCTCTCAGGGGGACAGCTCGCGTAGCCGGAAGAATTTTAATTTTTACCATGATTTTTATACAAAATCCGATCTCAAAGGCGGACGAAAATACTGTAACCTTGGCTTTCCAGACAAAGCAGCTTTCACTGTATACCGATTTATACTGACTAAATCGAAGGAGTAATCCCTACGACTAACAAATGCCCTTTTTAATATGTATGTAACAAAAGCACAGTCACCCACGTACTGGACCTTTTCACCCACTTCTACTAAGCACACTCACACACACACACTCACCTTGGGCACATTCCGGTCAATCTCCTTGGGCATGGAGCGCGACACGAGCAACAGACCAGAGTGCAGACAAGCATCCGAATCGTTTAGATTGCAGCCCTTCTCGTAGTACTGATAGGCGACACGGGGCTCACCTTTGCTGCCGCTTTTACCCTTGCCGAGGAAACTGTAGTTGCCGTATTTGTAACAGGACTTTGCATAACCGTAGTCGTCACATGTCGATTTATACACCTTCGATGCCTTCTCGAAGTCCTTTTTGATGCCCTCCAGGTAGTCGCCCAACAGATGACAAACTGTAAATAATTTCCAATTGTATTTACATGCATACCAAATCAGTTGTTTAGTTTTGTTTTTCTCTTTTTTTTCATTTTGTTTTTGTTATGTTATGTTTTGTAATTCAATTACGAATACACAGAAACCTAGGTTAGAGTTGTTGTTGTTGTTGCAATGCGAGCAGACCGCCTGTTGTTGTTGTTGCTCATTTTTTTTTCTTTACCTTCCGGTTTCTTTTCGGAGTAGCAACCAAAACGATACTCAACGCCCAACTTCTCGACGTACTCCTTTACGTCGGACTCCTTTTTTAAGTCGTAAGCCATAGTGTTTAATTTCGTTTATATTAATAATTAAAGAAAACAGCCAGAATTGTCTTTGCCTCTCTGGATGTTATGTTGCTCTTGTTGTTGTTGCCAGTCTCTTATTTTTTCTTAGCTGCTGTTTTTTTTTATTTTGACAAGCAGTGTTGGAGAATGTAAAACACAATTATTTGAGCCAGACCATCAGAGTTAATACAACTAGAGCTGCCACACGTTGTAAATTTGCATATTAAATCATATTAAAAGTATACTTGTTATATATGTGTGCGTATTTGAAATATTCAACAAGCTTTATTATGTTCGTGCTTTTTAGACATAGTGGCAACGCTGCTCACAATTATCGATAAGTTGGCGGCATTCAACAATCCTCCACAATTTAAAAGTAAGCCAAATAAAAATGCGCAAATGTGATGTTTGTAATAGAACTGACCAAGATGAAGACGAGGACGATGTCTTGCTGTACGGCGAATGGATGACCAAACAGAATGTGACCGTGCATTACTATTGCTTGGTAGGTGGTGCACAGTAAATGCTGCAAACAAAGATTCATGTCTGTGTGTTTTCTTCGCAGTTACTTTCCACTAATTTGCCTCAACGCGGTGGCGACTCCAGTGGCATACTGGGCTTTCTGCTGCGCGACATACGAGTGGAGATTGCTGCTGCACAGAAACGTAAGTGTGCATTTTGCAAGACACAAGGCGCCAGCGTTGTGTGTCACATATGCCGCATTGTGTTCCATGTGGCCTGCGGCTTGGACAATCGCTGCGTCAGCCACTTTTGCGATGAATTCCACAGTTACTGCGAGAACTGCGCGCCACATGATGACTATCAGCTGCAGCTGTTGGAGAATCCACCCAGGAATACCGAATGCAGTATTTGCTTTCGTTCCATTACAGTTTTTACGCTCACCAAGGTCACTTACGGCGATTGCTGTCGGCAGGGATTTGCGCATAGAAAATGCATGCGTCGTTACGCCATTGCTTCGGGCTATTATCTGAGATGTTTGTGGTGCCGGGAAAAGAAGTTCCACGATACAATCAAGCTGCAATCGGTATTTGTGCCAGATCGCGATGCGTCCTGGGAGCGACAACCGAACGCATATGTGGAACTCCACCACAAGCGCTCGAGGTGCGACCAAGAAGTGTGCATCTGTCCCAACGGTAGGGACTACAATCGTGGCACCTGGTGCATACAGCCCTGCATATTGTGTGCGGCGACTGGAGCGCATTTAAAATGTCGCGTGGGCACACTCCGCATGCCACGATCCATGCCAGATTTTAAGTGCAACTTCTGCACGGAGGTCGAAAAGAAGCTGGACAATCATAAGAAACAAGGCAGCAATGACAACGACAACGGAGCCAACCCAGCCATTGACACTTCCTTCTTTTTGACCAAGAAATCCAGTGATTTGTCAGTGGCAACCGATCATGAATCACCCACACAATCCGATGAAGACAATGGATTTACTTTTAGTGATCGGGCGAGCATTGTCACCGTTATATCCTCACAATCAACGCCGCAGGCAGCAGTTGAAACAACGCCTCCAAATGATTCACCCACGGAATCGACTTCGATTTCTGTCATCGAATTGCCGGATACGCAGCCATTAAACATTCTCAAGACACTAAAGCCACCGCTGCTGCTCTGTGAATCTTTTGACTGCGAGGAGTACTTCTATTTGGTCGTCTACGAGTATCAGGATCAGCAGCCAGAGCCCATCATTGGCAGCTGCACGCTCCGCTTTGCGCTGTCGGACGAACGCATTCAGGACAAGTCCGAGGAGGCGCTGAAAATGCTGGAATTAACCGAAACCGATGTTTGGATTCGGGACAGCAATCGTGGCATCTACGACAAAGTCGATCAGTATACAAATAATTTTGGTTAAGTCTAAATTGTTGTTTAAACTTGGATAAATAAAAAGATTTTTAGAACTCAAGTGGAAGGAGCAGTAGATCAGTGGATGCTGCTTTACAGTGGAGGAGATTTATCAGCAGGAGATATAACCTCGAGTACCGTAACGTTGATGGCTGAGCCCTCCTCTTCGAGGTCCTCCAGGTAGGCTACGTAGACGTCTCGCAAGGTCAGTCTTCTCGGAGTTATACACCTCCAGTATATCTTCCTTAATGTCGACCTCATCAGACAGATCAGTTAGCTCGTGTGTCTGATGTGCGCCTCGGAAAAGAATGACTCGTCTCGAGAAACCCACCGCTTGGAACTTAATCCCAATCTAGAAATCCCTTGGAAACTGCACCAAAAGTTTCCTTTTACTTAGTTGAAAATCTAATTCTCTTTAATTAAAAATAAGTTTGTCTAATTGTATTAACTAGAGTTCTGGCAACAACTAAATAACGATAAGGGTTGTAGCCTCGCTACCGCTTTACAGGATATCTCAGGTAAGCATGCAGGTCTATGCCTTGGCTCTGAAGTCAAAGAGTTTTGGTATCACATCGCCGCACTTGGCCGATATTTTGATGTCCGCCAGGTGATCCGCGCGCGTCTCTCCAATATTGACAATGGCCACGGGCAGCTTGAGATCCTTCATCTGGAGGACAATGCGATAGCCAGAGAACACTAGCAGACTGGAGCCGAGCACTAGCAGACCATCGCTATTGTAAACCATGCCGGCAATGGTGTCCAGTCGCTGTCGTGGCACACTATCGCCGAAGAAGACAATTTCTGGCTTGAGATCACCACCGCAGCTGGGACACGTGGGTATCACAAAGTTCTCGATATATTCTAGAGGTATTTCCACATCACCATCGGGTCGTATCATATCGGGTGCATCCTGAAGCGCTGGATTCACTGAGGTCAGTATAGTTTGGAACTCATGACGATCGATGCGATAATCGCATTTTAGGCACTTGACCACATAGCCACTGCCATGGACCTCTATCACCTGCTTGGAGCCAGCTTTCGCATGCAAACGATCGACATTCTGTGTGACCACTGATTGGATACGATGCTCACGCTCGAATCGCGCCAGTGCATGATGTGTGGCATTCGGTTCCTTGCTCGAGAAATTTGGCCAGCCCACAAAATTACGTGCCCAATAACGTTTCCTGACGTTACTCGACTTGAGGAACTCCATGTGCTGTATGGGCTTGTGGTTGCTGCGTGCATAGAGCCCGACACCAGCTGACCTGTAGTCGGGTATGCCTAAAGCAACACACACAACAGGGTATCAATGAGTGGAGATCAAAAAGCGATAATTCAATCCAAACACAAACCTGATTCTGTGGAAATCCCAGCGCCTGTGAGCACCAGTATGTTTGGTTTCGACAGCAAAAAGTCCTCCAAGCGTTTAATGTCGTCTTCCAGCGCTGGTTTGTGCTCGGGCACGTATTGTTGCCTCAGGAGGCTGCGGCATCTGAGCGCGCCACCCAAACGCATTGTATAATTCTTGCTTCAAATTCAAAACGAGCTCCGAGCTAACAGTGTTGCCCTGCAATAGTTTTCCACACTTTGTGCGCTTTAACAACTGTGCAGCAACAACTGTGTCTTGTGCACACTATTTATTTAAATATTGTTTTATTAATTATATTATTTTGATTTTGTATAATTATTCAGTATTTTATAGTATATACAATAAACAGCTGAGCATATTTTGCATACGTTTTACAGCACTTGTATCGTCAAGCTGCTATCGAAAGGGTGGCAACCCAACGATATGTGCGAGAGGACTGCATTGTGAGAGTTATCGACTGTGGTGCGATAACGACAGCGCTTTCACATCTCTATGTAGCAGCGGCCGCAGTGGTGAAAATTTGAGAATAGCAACCTTTTTTTTCGTGTAGTTTTTAATTGCATATGTATGTAAAAAGCGCATTTTGTGCACAAAACTGAAGACACCGAAATAGATACGCATGTGGTGTGTGCCTAAAAGCGCACGCTTTGTTAGTTAGTGACGCGATCGCATATATTCATATACAGGAGACCACACAAACTAAAATATCATACACGATTCACATTCACATTCACTCATATATTCCCCGTGTGCGTGCATGCTCTATGTGTGCTTGTGTATGTGTGTGTGTGGAAGAGAGACTGTGTGCGTGTATGTATGAGTGTCGGCTTTAATTTGCACGCACACCAAAAGCAACAACAACAACATTATTAATATACAACAATATTAGTATTTAGAAAGACAAAACACACACTGTAAAGAAAAGGAACAACAACAAAATGTCATATCCACCGCGTGCGCCGATGCCGCCATATATGAATGCATCGATACCATCGATACCACCGCCGCATGTAAGTACACGCATAAAACTTAAACGTTTAACTACCGTTTCATTTGACACACAAATATGTTTATTTGCAGCTGATGCCGCCGATGGGCAATCCCCCGCCACGCAGCTATCGCAATTCGGCCACGATCAGTTCACAGCCAACAGTTTATCATCGGCCACCGGAGCCGCAGCCGCAGTTTCGTGGACCAGTCATTACCGTCTTTGTGGGTAATATCAGTGAGCGTGTCCCGGAGTCGTTGCTCAAACGCATTTTAGCCACATGCGGTGTTGTTATTAACTGGAAGCGAGTCTCCACCTTCGGATTCTGTGAATTCGAGTAAGCAAATCCAATCAATAACCATGACCCAGTTGGGACTTGTGTGCTTCCTTAAACACTCAATTTAATAATAAACATTTCGCTTACAGCGGCCCCATTGCGGCGATGCGAGCTGTGCGTCTGCTGAGCGAACTGGAAATTGATGGTAAGACATTGTTAGCCAAGGTGGATGCAAAGAACAAAGTGTTAATCGAGGATTATAAGGAGAAGGAGTGCAAGAATGGCGAGGGTGGACCCAATGCCATGGATGAAAAGACTGAGGATGAGTATGCGACCAGCCAGATGCACGAACTGCTTGAGGAGCACAAGCATGAATTTGATGGTTTCGATGGCAGTAATCGTGGTGACATTTATGGCAACAGCGGTGCCAATAATCGCAACAAGAAGGCACGACGTGGCGAGGATGATCTTAAGATCAAATCGTTGAATGAGAATGCACTCGAGGAGGAGAAACGTAATTTGATAAGTAGTGAGATTGGTAAATTTCGTAAGCGAGCCGAGGCCGATGAGCATCGCAAGGAGCTGGAAAAGGAGAAGGAAAAGGAGAAACAGCTGGCCACCAAGGAGAAGGAAAAGGAACGCGAACGTGATCGTGAGCGCAAAAAGCAGCGCGAGACCGAGCGGAAGACCAGCAACAGCAGCAGCAGTGGCGGTAAAGCAAATAATGCCAATAATGCTCTCAATACCTCCAATAGCAGTGAAGTCGAGGAGATTGTGGAGATCACGGACAAGGATTCCACCGGAAAGGAGGTGACCAGTCGCAGTCGCAAGGAATCAATTGTCGCCATTGATGAGTCGCCGGTGCGCAAGGAGCACAAGGAGAGCAAGGATAATCGTCGACGTCGCTCCAACTCACGCACCAAGGAGCGAGATCGTGAGCGTGACCGTGAACGCGAACGAGAGCGTGAACGTGAGCGTGAAATGCGCGAGCTGCGCGAACGTGAGATGCGTGAGCTGCGCGACAAGGAGCGTGAAAGGGAACGTGAACGGGAGCGTGAACGTGAGCGTGACCGTGAACGGGAACGTGAAAGGGAACGCGAACGAGAGCGTGAACGGGAACGCATGGAGATGCGTGACAGGGAACGTGACCGTGAACGGGAACGTGAGGAAAAGATCATCAAGCCGGTGCGCGATGCACGACGTGAAAAGGAAATGGAGGAGGAGACGCGCGAACGCAAAAAGGCTGAGAAGAAGGCAAGGGAAAAGGAGGCGGCATACCAGGAGCGCCTGACCAACTGGGAGATACGCGAGAAGCGCAAGGCCAAGGAAAACGAAAAGGTAAGGAGTTCAGGGTGGAGTCAAAGGGGTGTAATCCCTGCGCAATCCAATTCATTACATATTCCTCTTTGCAGTACCGTCTCAAGGAGATGATGCGCCAGGAGGAGCGTGAAAAGGACGCCAAACGTCTGAAGGAATTCGTTGAGGATTACGATGATGAACGCGACGATGCCCTGTACTACAGAGGCCGTGAGCTGCAACAACGTTTGGCGGAACGTGTACGCGAAGCGGATGCCGATTCCAAGGATCGCGAGAAGGAGGCAGACGAATTGTCCGAGCTTAAGAATAAGATATTTAGCGGTGAATTTGAGAATCCATCGCAGGAATTCGAGAAGGCACGACGTGAGATTGAGAAACTCTACGAGCCAAGGATTCTCATCAATGTGAATCAAGAGATGCAGCGACGTGAGCTGGAAATGCAGCAAACAACACAGCTTCAGCTGCAGCAACAGGAACGTCGCAAGCATCATCACCATCAGCTCGATGGCTATGATAATCTGGAAAGTGGTGGCGTTGGTGTTGCATCAAAGGCGCCACCCTCTGAGGATTCCATATCGACAAATGATGATCGCGCCTCGATTGCCGATACGGCATCCAATGCCAGCGGTTATTCCCATCTCAAAACCAGCAACAACAACAATATTAGCAACAACAATAATCAGTCCACGGATAGTGTTAGTCGACAGAATAGTGAGTCGAGAGATTCGCTGTCCAACATACACACGGCCACAATGAATGCCATGATGGATAATGATCATCATCATGGCTCTGCCTCAGCAGCTGCCTCCGCCACGCCCCCCATGAGCATGCCCCTCATCTCGCTCACACTGGGCAACAATCTCAAGAAGAAGAAAATCGAGGCAACCGGCGTTTTTGTGAATGACGACGACAACGATGAGAATATTAATCCCAAGAAGCGCAAGCTTGTTCCCCTAGGTTAGTAGTACGCTTCGACTAACACTTGAAAGCTGAAATTCTTGGATTAGAGCGGGACAACTGCACTGACATGGCATGAGAGAGAGAGAGAGAGAAAGAGTAGGAGACTGTTTCCGATTGGTAAACAATTTCCAATTGGACAGATTCTGTCTTTTAGGGTTCAGTCACTGGGGTCAGAAAGGTTTAAGCAGCAAATTGAGCATTTTCAATTGTTATTATTGTTATTAATTAATAGTTTTTGATGAATAGTTAGCACACTCGACTCTTGAATTTAAATATTTCTTATGCTAACTGGTCTTACGTTGGAAAAATGGAAACCGGGTTAGAAATCTACTTCAGAAGGGGCATTGCATAGGCCACTTGTGGGGCCCTTCCTGCTCCGGTTACAGAGGAATTTTGATTAGAATTCTTGTGGGGAAAAGCTAGTAGCTTACCAGGCGTAGTAAATGGAGTAGGGACGCTCTCAGACACCTAAGCCTTTGATATAACTTTTTGATAAAATTGAATTTATAACTTTTATACTTTTACAGATTATGATGACAATATAAGTAACAGCACGACATCGGTGAGTGCATCCCAGACGGCCGCGGAGCGTCAAAGTTCTGCTGTATCAGCGGCAACAGCTGCTGCCGCTGCCGTTAGTCAGAAGATAGCAAATGCCACCGGCAGTGGTAGTGGTGGCAGCGGTGCTGGTGGTGGTTCCGGTTCAGGTTCAACATCCTCGGGTAGTGGAAATGGCAGCGCCAGCAAAGGCAAAGGCAGTGGCAGTGGCAGCAGCAATAACAAACACCACGGCAAGAGTGATGGAGCTGCGTCAGCGAGCAGCGGAGATGGGGCTGCATCAACGAACAACAACAACACCAAAAAGGATGAGAATGGTGCCAAGGTGCACGATGAGAAGCGTCGTCATATAAAAAGCATTATCGACAGAATACCCACACAAAAGGAGGAGCTATTTAATTATAAACTCGATCGAAATGAGATCGATAGCGGTCTGATGGAACGCAAAATACGTCCATGGATCAATAAGAAAATCATCGAATATATCGGTGAGCCAGAGCCCACGCTGGTCGACTTTATCTGCTCCAAAGTTCTGGCCGGTAGTCCACCCCAAAGCATACTGGACGATGTCCAAATGGTAAGTATTCCCTGCCCTTCTGCACCAAAATAGATCTCTAATCTCTACACTACCCAAAACTGCAGGTGCTGGACGAGGAGGCTGAGGTGTTTGTGGTGAAAATGTGGCGACTGCTTATATATGAATTGGATGCCAAGAAAAGTGGCATCGCTGGCAAATAGATTGAATATGGGCGTGTATACCAGTGACCAATTAGCCAAGTCATCCCCCTTTTTTTTGGCCATGGCAAATACGTTGCTATACTTTAAGTTACATTTGTAATGCCTAGACTCTATTAAAAAACAAAACAGACAAATGATAAAAAAAAAAAAACAGTAAACACTATGATTAAAGTGTATATATATATACATATATGCCAGGAATTGTGTCCGATAAATTCCAAAACAAATTTTCATCGATAATGTAAATACACTCACCAATACACACACACACGAAGACACAACACACACACACAAACAAACAAAACAATAAGAACAACTACAAAAAAAATGAATTACTGTGCTCTCCATGTGCATTTCTTTTATTATGCTGGGTTCACACTGCAGACTGCGGACTGTTAAATACGCTATTTTATTATAAGAATGTTTTGGGCGGCTAGTTAGTAGGTGTGTTTAGTTTAAAACAAATTTTGTTTATTTTTTGACGAATGCATGCGCTGTGGCGGGTATTTTTTTGCAATACTTTCGTTAAAAAGTCTATGCATAAGTTCCTGTATGAGAATCAAAAACGTTTTAACTGTACATTTCCGTCGATATTGAAATTGGTTTGTTTTTTTAATTAAAGCAAAGAAAATAAATAAATTGGAACTATTTTTTGTTAAAGTGCGACATTTAATTACTAAGCGAACGCTTTTCGATTTTTCCCAGTGAAAAAAGCAACAAAAAACAGTTAATTTAAATTTAAACATAGAACCGTTAAGCTTTTTCAAACTGCATATTGAAATACAAAAATTGCCCAACACTGCACTTGCGCCAGCTCACGGCACGAACAACTGCTACCAAGCAGTTCAACTGCAGTGCACTGCTTGCAAGCTGTACATAAGGGGAAATTTGCACTGCACTACTTACTTTTAAATTTTAGCCCGCTAAATTTGTGTCAAACAATTAATCAGCACATGTAAGTTTTATAAATATGCTTTTATTATTAATGTAGTATTATTATTATTATTATTATTAATTTGTTTTGCAGGTTGTTTACTCATTTTTGGCAACATGTTAACAAAAATATTTTGTTTAAACAAAGTAGTTTTTAGACTGTGTGAGTATCTGTATAGTGTAGTTGTGTGTGTGCGTGTGTTTGTTTAATGGAATGCTTGGGTTATAATATAGTATATTGTATATTTTTTTGTTGGTGGGTTTTTATAATGCTGCGGACCGTTGTGCATTTTGATATGGTTAGTTTTGCTTTAACCTGTGCAGTTCTCATTGTTGGGAAGTCTTCCATTAATTCTATAAATGTTTGCAGTAGTAGTAAGTAGTATTAGTTGTTGTTTTTGTTGTTGTTGTTGTTGGGCTAGCAAAAGTGGAATGTGTTTTGTGCTTTGTAAATGGACGAGTCTGTGTTTGCTGCTGAAATCTACAAAGTTACTTTAGTTGCACACACATATATGTATATATATATATATATAGGTATGGTTATAGTAGTATATGGTAAGTAGTAGTATCAAGTATCAAGGTTCTTATATAGCCTATGGTTGCTGCTGCATAAAACCAATTCAAATTCAAATTTTGCAATATATTTATGTATATTTTTTATCTCGCTCATATTTTAGTTGTTTTATTTGTTTTTGTTTACAAAAAGTTGTAAATGCATATGCTTTTTTGTTGTTTTTGTTGTTTTTTCTTTGTTTTGATTTACATTGAAAATTGTAAATGTTGTTGAACTTTACAAAATGTGTTCATTTATTTATTTATTTGTTGTTTTTTTGGAAATATGTTTTCATCAATAGCAGCTTAAAGCATGCTTCATGTGTGTGTGTGTAGGGGTGTGTGTGTGTGTGTGTGTTGCAATGTACAGTTGGTATATATATGTGTTTGTATATATATTGTTCTCTTGTGTGATTACTTTTCCATTAATTATTAATATATTATATACATTTAAAAGGTATACAAATAAAAAAAAAAATTGTTTCTTTATAATTAAGCAACAAATACAAGCGTACAACAATAAATTAATTAACTTTTGCCGTTTTACTTGGGTTTCTTACTATCCTTCATGTATATATATATATATATATTTATATATAGTTTAAGCATCGTATATATATTTTTTGCTTTTATTTACTTAACTCTCTCTCAACATTTTATCGCCTTTCTCTGTGCGTCTCTTTTGTTTTGCTTTCCTTCCTTCCCGCTCTCTTTATCCTTTGTTTTTTGCTATACAATTTCTTTATTTCATAATTCTAGCTTATGTTTTTCTGCTTTAGGGGAAAATGCATACATACAGTTACAGTTGGCTATATATAGCAGTATTTAGTATATATACTTAAACTTTTAGTTGTAGTTATCATTGTTGCTGCTGCTGTTGTTGTTGTTGTTTCTCTTGTTGCTGCTGTTGTTGTTCTTGTGTGGTTACTTGGATACATACTAAAGTAAACTGGTGGCTTTTATGGCTTAGACTTAACACTTCACATTAAGCTTAAATTCTACACTTTATATTTAATATATCATAGTAATAATAATATATATAATTCATATATATATATAAATGTTTTATTACTTTATACCCATTTCAAGTATAAGTAATTTTCATTTCTTTCTTTCTTCTTCAGTTTTTCTGTTTTTTTTTATACAATTTTACACAGTTTATGCGATTTTGGATGGCGCTCTAGATTAGTTATAGACGTAGAGCCCTAGGCTAATGCGACTTATAGTTATTAAACGCGATTACAGGAAGAAACGACGTGTGGTTGTGGCATCAAAGGGATTTTACAGTAAGAGAGACCGAAACAGAGACAGTTAGAGCGTGAAAAGTGTGTGTGTGTGAGAGAGAGGGACATAGTTTATATAGAATGCGCACTCTTCTAGTGGTATGGCTTCAGATGCTCCACATAGTTCTCCGGTATGAGTCCCGTCTTCCCGTTCAGAGTTCCCTGCAACCATCCGGGCTCGTGTGAAAAGCGCACTGCAAAAAAAGAGTTGGAATTATTTTAGTTTGTTTTGCACAGATTTATTTGATTTGCTGCACTTACCATTCGTTATTATCTGATTGGGCTCAAAGGATAATTCACCCTCGCTCTCGCCCATGCAGGCGTATAAAGTGCGTACTCGCCTGCAGAAGTAAAGAAAATATTTAAGTTAATAGGTTTGTTTTTGGGTAAATGGATGGATGGTATTTCCTTTATTTTTTATCCTTCCCCCTCTTCTTTTATAATTCCTTATTTAACTATTTGGACTTCCTTTTCTTTCCTTAAATTCCTCCTTTGCTTACTTTTTCTTGTACCCTTCCTTTCCTCAGCCTTTTTATACCCTTGCAGAGGTAATATATTGTTTGAATTGAAATTGAAATTTGGTACAGGTCTGTATTCTCTCTGCAAGCAGTTCATATGTTAAATTCGGCTAGATCGAACCACTATATGATATAGCTCCCATAGGAACAATCGGTTGAAAATGCTTAGTAAGAAAATTTCGGTGTCTATTGACCGATTTCAACGAAATTCACGCAGATAGAATTTCTCATTGTCTCACATCTGTTGACCAAATTTCATCCAAATCGGACTTCTAAATCATACAACTACCATAGAAATAATTGGTTGTTGAAACCAAATTAATGCAATATTCATGACTGCAAGGGTATTTAATCTTCGGCGAGCCGAAGATAACCGTTTTTTCTTGTTAGCTTTATTCTTGTACACTTTCTGCTACTTTCTGTGCTACATTTCTATACGTTCCTCTTCTTAAACAATTCTCTTCTTAATTTTTGTTATAATTCCTTATTTAATCTATATCTTTCTTTTCTTTAAACTACTTCCACATTTTTCATTGTATTTATTTAAATTTGTTTTCTTTATGTTCCTGAACCCATTCGTTTCTTTCTCTCCTTTTGTAAACCTTTTTCTTTCGAGTTCTTCTACAATTTTTATTCCTACTACTTCTTTTACACCTTTTACTCCATTTTCTTCAATTCACCTATTCCTTCTTGGGTTACGGTTCCTTCTTCTCTCAGGTTTTAACCATTAAATACTTATTCATTTACAATCGTCTTTTATTTTTCATTCGTAATCCTTCTCTACTTATGCTTTCTACTCAATTTCTTTTCTCCTACACTTCTAACTCTTTCTCTATTCTTCTTATCTCTAATTTCTTCAAATTGTTTCCTCCCTTTTCTTTCAATCTTCTCTTCATCCAATTTAACGCGTATCTTTTGCTTCTCTGTTATTATTTCTTTTTCCATTCCATCCTTAACTAATCCTCCTCTGCTTTCTTCTCTTCCTTCCCCCCTTGCCACATTCCCCCCTTCTCCCCACCCCTCTACTTACGCAGTTCCCGCTGTCAGATCCCGTTTGATTTGGTTAATGTCCCGATTCCGATGCATCTTCGTTGGCGCATAGTCGGTGCTTTCGTTGGTCGAGCCGCTGTTGCTACCACTCAGACTGCCCATGCCTCCACCGCCACCGCCACCTCCACCGCCACTGCCACCTGCACCACCAATCATAGATGGCGCTGCGGTGGCGGTGACAATGTCATCGCACGTCGAGCCCAGGAGCGTGGACAGCGACGATGTCTGTGAGCCAATGATGGGCGGATAGTCGATCGAGCTGCGAGCATTGATCAAACGCTGGACATTCGAGGTGCTGTTACCCACACCGAGTGCCACGCCTCCGCCCAGTCCCACTCTGCCGCCAGCACTGCCCACCGCTGTACCCGCGCCCGCACCCGCACCGGCTGCTGCCAACTCCGCTGTACCGCCACCCAAGCCATTGTTGGATGAAAGCGAATCACAGACGCTCTCATTGGAACTGGATGTGGAGGCAGCGGCGACAGGTGAGTAGTGTTTCACCTGCCCATAGCCAAAGTGACTGCGCTGTACGGGCGGATGCTGTTGTGGACCAGAGCCCATGACGCTGCTACTACTCCCAGAGGTCTGGAGTAAACGCTCCTTGCGCATCGCAGCCGTGGGCGGGGAAACATTGTTCAAACTGAGGCGATTGCTGACAACCGAAGCATTCGTGTAAATGTTGTGACTACTCGCACCGCCTACAGGTCCGCTGGCGGATTGGGCAACCGGTGTGGCTGTGGCCATCAAATAATCCGTGTGCCTCAAGTTATTTGTTGCTGTGGCGGGTGTTGCGTGATGTGCCTGCAAGGTGGCGCCACCACCGTTTGTACTCGCACCGAGTATGCCATAAACAGCCGCAGCATCACTGCTAACAGCTCCAGCTCCAGCGCCACTTGCCGCACTGCCTGCACCACTCCGACGTCCACCCATGTCACTTTGGCTCAGCGCATGCAAGTTCTTCATGCTGCCCATTTGCGTGGATCGTGCACCGTTTGTGGCATTGTGTGCGGCACTGTTGCCGCCATTGGTGTTCGCATTGCCGCCGCTAGAGGGCGTGCTTGTGCTCACACTTGCCGGCCCATGGGCATAGATCATGCCATTTGGTATATTCTGCAAACTGGATGACATCGTGGGCTCCGTGTAATTGGATTTGGTAACCACGCGATAGACTTTCTGCTGCGGTGAATACATTGAACTGCGTCCCACGCTTCCTCCACCGGCGCTTCCTCCTCCCAGTCCGCCACCACCACCTGTGGAGGCTGCTTTGCCCACCTGCGAGGCACGTGGCATGCGCGTGGGCGGACTCGTGCTGCTGCCGTGCAAATTAGCCGCATTCACTCCACTGCTGCTGGGATCATTCTTAAAGATGCGCTCATAGTTCTCAATCAATATATTGATGACAATGTTATTGAATTTAATGTCCAATATGGCAGCCACCGTCTCCTCCATCGGACGCAGCAGAGTTGGCCCAAAGACCACGCCCAAATTGAACACAGACATTTTGTTCTTCTCGTACTTGCGCGAGACTCTGAAAAGGAGCAGAGAAAGACTTTAGTGGTAGAACGTTTTAAACTGGTAGGAAAGGCTACAGTAAGGCGACTGTAAAAGACCCTGTACTCATTTTAGTGGACTGTTTTCTATATAACTAAACAGTTCTCGATCGATTTGTGCTATGGTAGCTATGGGTTGTAGTTGGCTGAGCAGTGAGTCGACTTTAAAAGACCCTGTACACATTTTAGTGGACTGTTTTCTATATAACTAAACAGTTCTCGAACGATTTGTGCTATGGTAGCTATGGGTTATAGTCGGCTGAGCAGTGAGTCGACTGTAAAAGACCCTGTACTCATTTTAGTGAGCTGTTTTCTATATAACTAAACAGTTCTCGATCGATTTGTGCTATGGTAGCTATGGGTTATAGTTGACTGATTGAGTTTAAGCTTGGTGAGGAGAGTTATAGTCGTGATAAACTCATAGATCATGAGTATCATGACACTACATGTCTTCATACCAAGTAATTATTTTTAAACGATTTCAGCTATGGAAGCTATAGGATATAGTTGTGTGAACTAAACTGGTTGAGTGTAGTTAGCTTAGGTATAGTGGCTGCTGGTGTTTTGCACATGAGCCGAGCTCGGCACATTGCGATACCTTGGGGGAGACCAAAGGGAAGAACTTTTGGAAGATACAGGATACGTGGCTTGGATGAATCTACCTATTTGCTAAGATTGTTTACTGCAAATTTCCCACAACTCATTGAAAAGAAAGGCACCAAGATGTAGCTGTCTAAGTTGAGCTAAGACAGCGCGAGGACAGAGGAAATGAACTAGTGTCTACCCTTCCCCTTCTTCTAGTCTATTGGCTTGTAGGGCTGCTTACCAGTGAGCTATTAGAGCAGTACGAACTCTAGAAGTCTTTAAGTAAGCTAGTGATGTCACAGCACATCATACCCCAGGGGAATACCCCTAACCACTCTAGTGACACATGCATCACTCTAATGACTGAATTTCAGTTTTAATTGTTGCCAAATACATTTAATTATCTGTAGTTAACTAACTACAATTTATGTAACTACTTGCAGCTATTATTACTAGTTATATACAGCCGACTTACGCTTGCCAAATGACGTGACAATATACAAAGCTCAAGTTTTAACAGACTTTACATGACTTAAACTAAACTATACCCTATGATAACTAATTGTTTGATTGATTGACTGATTGATTGATTGACTACTCACTCAGTCAAATGCCTGATGACCATGTCGAGCATTTCAAAGTTTGGCTGCGGAAGTTTGTAGACCAATTTATGCACCTCATTCACCCGCTGATTGAGGCTCTCTTTCTCTGTGAAACAAATGAGAAAATTGAATGATTGATAAGAATGTAATTTGATTGATTTACTTACTGGCTGCCTCAATAAAGCCACTGTGATAGTGATAAGTCATCAGCGGTTCATTTAAATTACGCAAATACATTTTCAGGGCACTCGCAATTGTATTGCTCTCCATGAGATCACGATACTTCTCATCGGTGAATACATCGTCCGTCTCCTTGCGCTCCATGCCGAGAGACAGCAGTTTGTTGATTTTGGTACCGACGCCGCTCTTACGGTAAATGCCCTCGTCCTCGAGTCCCCGACTCTCCAGTACCTGTATGCAGCGTCGCACAAAGATAAAGCCAGTCTCATCCAGTTGATAGGCTTCGTTAGCCTTCATTTTGCCAGGCGCCAGATAGGTCTGAAAAGTTATAAAACAACCGATTAATGATTGATTGATTAACAAGTTGCGGATTTGTATGGCAAAGCTTTAAAGCTGAGCTCTTGGAGTTTTGGAGTTTGCAAAACTGTGATCTTAACCGAATTTTGGCTACAGTATTTATGGTAATCAAGTACTACTAGTAGTGCTAGGTCTCTAGGTTGACCCAATTTAGTTTTGTATTTATCTGTTATTTTTTATTTTTTTATTTTTTTCTTTGCTTTGATAACTCAAATACTTGATCTTCAGATTTACAGAATTGGGTATCGTCTATGGTTTATTATTTGTTAACTATTTTAATTATTTTTTATTTTCTTTTATTATTTATACTCTCTGCAAGAGTATATTGGGTTTGTGCAAATGTATGTAACAGGCAGAAGGAGGCGTGGCAGACCCCATAAAGTATATTTTTTTTATTATTTTATTTATTTATTTATTTATTTTTTTGTATTTTTTTTTTATAACTTAAATACTTCATCTTTAGATTTACAGAATTAGGTAACGTCTATGATATATTATTTGTTATTATTATTCATTAATTGTTTTTTTATTAATTTTTTTTTTTTTAATAACTTAAATATTTGGTCTTCAGCGCAACGGAATTGAGGTGTCTTTTTTTTAATTATTTGTTAATTTGGTTTTTATTTTTATACCCTTGCAGAGGGTATATTGTTTTTGGCGTGGCAGACCCCATAAAGTATATATATTCTTGATCAGCATCAATAGCCGAGTCGATATAGCCATGTCCGTCTGTCCGTCTGTCCGTCCGTCCGTCCGTCCGTCCGTCTGTATGAACAAAAGGATCTCAGAGACTATAAGAGCTAGAAAAATGATAGTGGCCGCAAATGAAAGGTACAATACCCAAGCAGTACAAGTTTGTTTTTGTTTTTTGACACGCCCACTTTAGGACGTTTTATTTGCATATAAAGGTAAATGTACAGGTAAACGTAGAATGTTTTAGTACAGAAAACTTTTTTGTTAGCTATGCTATCTGATCCAAATTTACACGGAAAGTACATATCTAGGAAGTACATGTACTGACCAAGTTTGATCCAAATCGGACAACTATATCGTATAGCTCCCATAGGGCCGATCGGTCAAAAATACGCTACAAATATGAGTACGTATGAAAAACTTTTGCGTTAACTAAGCTAGATTAACCAAACTCACACAGAATACATCTGCCAATAATATATATATACTGACCAAGTTTGATCCAAATCGGACAACTATATCGTATAGCTCCCATAGGAACGATCGGTCGAAAATATGCTCTAAACATGAATTTCTATGAAAATGTTCTGTGTTTGCCAAGCTATTGAAACTGAGTAACGGGTATCCTAAAGTCGCGAGGCGACTATAGCATTCTTTCTTGTTTTTTATTTACTTTTTTATTTATTTATTTATTTTTTTTATTATTTTATTTATTTACTTCTTTTTATTTGTTAACTTTAATCTTCAGGTTTACCGAATGGGGTATCGTTATTTTTTTTTTTATTTCTTAATTTTTTTAGTTAGTTAATTTTTTTTTTTTTTTTTTTTTTTTTTTTAAATCTTAAATACTAGGGCTCTAGGAATCGTGTTGTCTTTCTTTTATTGTTAAATTATTTAATTTTATTGTTAGCTTTTTCTTTGATCACTTACCGGTTCTGTGCCATCCATGGCACTTAGCCAGGAGCGATGATCCTTCTCGCTGAGGGCCTGAAACGTGTAGACAATGCCCGGCTTCTCCTTGAAGGTCAAATCAAAGCAGAAACGCTTCTCGAACTCAGAGGCCCGTCGCTGGCACGAGAACAGTGTCAGTTTCTCGTCCTCACGGGCCTCGGGCCGAGTGAAGCTGTGGTTCATTTGATTGAACTGGAGCATTGTGAACTCGCGTTTCTGTTTCTTGAATGTGCAATAGTATTTCGTCCATGTTGCTTTGAAAGGCTCTAGAAGTGAGATTTTCAGAAGGGAACCTAGAGAATTGTTGTTTGTTGTTTCGATAGGCAGAGATTTCAGATATCAGAGAGTTTACGGTTTGTATGTGTGTGTGTTGGGTGTGTTGGGTGTGTGTTTATGTTGTTGTTGTTGTTTTTGGTTTTGCACAGTCAGAGTGTTGCAGTTGACACCAAAATGTGAAGCACACGGCAGGAAGTCACAGTTTTTTATGCCCAACACAAAAAGAGTTACGTAGTTGATTTGGATTTGGATTCGGATTGGATGGAAGGAAAGGTATAGAGAAAGTATCATAAATAAAAGACACAGATCAAAAAGTTGCACACAAAAAATTAGTAAAGAAACATAAATATTTTGCCAAAGTGTTAGTGCGTAAAATGTGCGAGTGGGTGTGTGTGTGTGTGTGTGTGTATGTGTGTGTGTGTGTGTGTGTGTGTGTGTGTAGTTATAGCCAAATTATAAATAGTGAAAAGTTAGAGCAGTTGGTTTAGGGAGTTTTTGGGGGGTAGAAGGGAAAGAGCAAAACATTTATCGTTAGTTTAAGGTTAAGCATTGCGGTTTGTTTTTAGACAACATTTAAACACTTAAATTAATCATTTTAAGCGTTCAGTGGGCGAAGAAGTTGTTTGAAAAAAGTACACAAATTTTGTAAATACTTTAAGATTTAATTTATAAAATGTTTTACACTTGTAACAAAGTATAGATGTGACTTGTTCGCTCATTGAAGTTTTTATAGTTTATTGGCAATGAGTTTCTGGCTAAAAATACAAGTTAGAAGTTACATTATAGCCCTATGTCCATAGGGCTTTAATAAGCTTAGAGTTTTCACACAAATTTGTGATTTACGTTTAAATTTTAGGTAGTAAACTGAAGTAATTTTAAGTTCAAACAGCAAACAAAAACAGTTGTTTTAAACAGTGTTAATTTTAAATCGTTTGAAGGGGTTTTCCCCTTGACAGTTTTATTTATTAGCTTATCAAACTGTTTATTTTTAAAACCGTTTGCACTCACAAAACATGTCGAAATTTATGCTGATTTGGAAAACTTCTGCATTTCTAGCAAGCCACTCATTGCCCACAAATTTATCTTAGACATTGTTAATAATAACAATAAACAAAAAAAAAGCAAAACAAATGAAATGCAACTAATAAATAAAAAGTAAACGAGAAACTTACTCTTTTCCATCAAAAACAGATAACCGCGTTTGGTGAAAATCTCCTCCGATTTCTGGGGAAGGAGAGAAACAAAAATTCCATTAAAAATGCGTTCAATTAAATAAAATGAATTTTGTTTTAGATTATTTACCGTACGCTTTTCCATGTACTTGGTTTTCAGTTCGGTGACCTTTTCGCGAGCCTCCTCGAAATTTTCGCGAGTCTAAAAAGGTTGAAGAAAATTGATTAAAAGATGTAAGTTTTTGAAAATGAATTCAGTTTTTACCTTTTGAACTTTATGCCTCAGATCCTGCAGATAGTCGCGATGATCCTCGGCCTGCTCGTGGGCGGTATGATAGAAGACAAGCCAACCGGAAATGAAGGCCAACAGAATTTCCACAAATTCAAATTTGATGCGTTCCTGGACTTCCTGTATGCGCAGCACATAGCTCAGCGACTCCTGTATGTACTCACGCTCGTGCATGCCCAAACTGGCATCGGCCTGCGGAAAAAAAAAATGTTGAGAATTCGTTAAAATTCGCCAAATCGGTTAAATGTCAATAACAAACATCAACAACAACAAATGGCATAAAAAAACAAGAAGAACAACTGAAAAACGATTGCAACTTTGACCTTTTTGCTCGCTCGAGAGTTGGAGAGACTTTTCCGAATACCTTTTAATTACGCCTACGCACACACACACACACACACACTAAGGCACACACCAACGCAGAGTTGCCAAACTTTCGCTTTACAGGCACAATCCCCTGTTTTCATCCCTGTAGTCGAAAATATGCTGTGAACATTTTTGTGACGTGACGCATTGTCACGTATCAAATGACATTTAGCATTTCCAGCTTCCTTTTGATTTATCTGCATACGCAAACATTTATGTTTTTTAAAACCCGAGGGCAGCCACTAAAGTTTGCCATAAGCTAGCTGAGCTTACAACTACGTTTTAGTATTTGATAAAGAAGCAAATTATATTAATATATATAGCATATAAAATAAAGAAAAAATCACTTTTATTTAATATTTATATTCTTATATTATTTTTTTTTTGTATTTAATATTTTTAAAATTTTTTTTTTTAAATTGAGCAACAAAACAAAAGCAAAGTGTAACTTTTAAAAATATAAATAGTCGTTTTTTTTTTTAATAATTAATATTAAAAATGTTTTATTAATTAAAATTATTATTTTTTAATATTTTATATTTTGTGCAATTTTTTAAAAATTTAAAAACAAAAGAAAAGTGTAACTTTTAAAAATTTAAAAAATCTATTTTTTTATTAGCAATTAATATTAATAATTTTATTAAATTGTTATATTATTTTTTAATATATTTTTTTTAAATTAAACAACAAAACAAAAGCACTTTTTTTGAAACTGTAACTTTTAAAAGTATAAATAGTCGTATTTTTTGTAATAATTAATATAAATAATGTTTTTATAATTAAAATTATTATTTTTTAATATTTTATATTTTGTTAAATTTTTTTTTAATTTGAAAACAAAACAAAAACATTTTTTTTTGAAAGTGTAACTTTTAAAAGTAAAAATAATCGTTTTTTTTTTAATAATTAATGTTAAACTTTTTTTTTAAATAAAAATTATTATTTTTTAATATTTAAAAACAAATTAAAACACTTTATTTTTTTAAGTGTAACTTTTAAAAATAAAAATAATCGTTTTTTTTTAATAATTAAATGTTATTTAATTAAATTATTATTTTTTAATATTTTATTTTGTGTGAAAAATCAAGCTCATTTATTTTTTAATATTTAATATTCATCATATTATTTTTGAATTATTATTTATTAATATTATTTATAATTTTCCCTTTTTTTAAACTTTTCCGAACTTTTCTAAATTTACTTAAAATACATAAATTTACTTTTAACCCAAAGTTTACCTGCCTTAGCTTATTTAAAACAAAAACTCTTCTTTCCTACTTCACCATTTCCTACTTTAACTTTCCTCTCGCCCAAGTCCTGCTGCAACTTTTGTAGCCACCCTCGCCTCGCTCCTACTACTCGTGACGCATTATTCGATACAATTGAACTTTGATATTTTGCTTACAAGCTCTGAGCATAATTGCAATGGTTTTTTTTGCGGATTTTTGGTTAAAGAGCACAGACAAAGGAAAGCAAAACCGAACTGCTCTCTGAATTTTTAAAAATATTCTTATATTTTTGATCTTTCACCTTAAATTGAATGTCGAATGTAAACCTTGGGTTGCTAGGTTGGGATTTATTTTACTACAAAATTTAGTAGTTTCTTGCAGAGTTTATAAGTTTATATTTTTTTATCAAAAGTTTCCGCAGAATGTATCAAGTTTTTGTTTAATTCACTTAATGCAAAAGTTTCATAAGAAAGTTTTGCACATTTTGCACTTGGTTCGCTGGTTTTAAAAATGCAGAGCGAATTTAAGGAGTTGACCCAATTACAGTAGACAAAAGAGCTGGTTTTGGTAGGTAAAACAGTCATTAAAAATAGCTAAAAAAAAACTGGAATTAAACTATTTTCTACAAGAAAATAAAATATTTAAGCATTTTTTGATTTACTTGCATATATAATTTAAAGTTGTTAAATTTTTAAATTTACTTTAGCTTTAAATTAGCTAAACTGGCAACACTGTATAACTTAGTAATTTTTTATAGTCTACTTTCTGGCGCAGTGTTTGCTTGGCAACAAACTTAGTCTAGGCTTTGTGTGTGTTTGTCTTCGTGCTGCACACAAAACACCTGTTAGTTGCTACACACACACACCAACACACACACACACACACACACACACATGGCAAGACTGATAAGCGGCCATAAAACGAAACTGTTTGCGGTTTTTAGCCTGCAACTTGCAACATTATCGCCAACTAAGTGTTACCTGTGTAGCAGGTGTGCCCCTAGAGTTGGTAGCTGGTAGTGGCCAGTGGTTGGGGGTGTTGGGTGGCTTTTTTTGTGGTTGATTAGTTCATGGCAGCTAGCAACACTTACCACAAATGCAAACCGCTGCCGCGCACTGCATTTTGCTCGACTGTTATTTCTTTTCAATTAAAATTTCTTAGAATTGTGGCAGGTGAAAGCGACTCAAAAACAAAACTCAATTAACCAACACGAAGACATTAAATACTTGGCTACTTTGTGGCTAAAAAGTAGCTGAAAGCGCATAAACACAGCACAAACTTAACAAACTTCAATTCACTCAATTATTTATAATTTATTTAATTTATATTTTATTTTAAAAGTTGAAAGTAGAAAAAAAACAATAACAATAACAACTCTGAGCTGAGTGAGAAACGGGAGAAAACAGGTGATAAATTCGTAGACACGACGCGCCTCAAAGAAAACACGCACACACACGCACACGCACGCACACACACGCACTGGCGCGCACCAGCAATTTTGTTAGCCTACTTTTAGGCGCTGCTTTGCTTTACTTTTATTTCATTTCGTGATTTTGTAATTTAACTAATTTCATTTCATTTCATTTTTCTAATTTTTTTTCGCCACTTTTTTTTACTATTTTTTATTTACTGCATTAATTGTTTGCTGTGGCTGCTGCTGCTGCGTGTCGATTTGATTTAGTTTTTAGTTGTTTTCCACGCACTTTTACCATTTGCTAAACACACGCAAACACACACACGCACACACACACACACACACATAGAGTGGCAGCTGAGTGCGCGACGCGCATAGGAAAATGCTGCGCAAATTTTGTTGTTGTTTCGCACTGAGTTGCCAAAAAAGGCCACGACGTAACTGACAACGACAACAATTACACTAACGACAACAACAAGAAGCGGAGCAAGAAGAAGAAGAAGAACAACAACAACAACATCAATGACAACGGCAGCTGTGTCCTCCACTGCGTGGGAGAGCGCCTGCGCTGTTCCTAGCTTCCTTGTATACCCAGCACTTAAGTTGGGCTAAAGGGTAGCTACAGATCAGTTTAGAAAACTACAAAGCTATAAAAACATTTTAATTTACAGTAGAAATATATTTTTAAAAGAAACTTATACTAGATTGTTCAGCTGATGATGCTCAAAATGAATCAAATTAAGGAAATAAAATTTTAAATAAATAATTTTATAAAGAAGGTAATGTTTAAAAGGTTCAAAATAAAGTCATAATGTCATAAATAGTTGTAAAAAAAAATAGTAAAGCTTAAAAATATTGTTTCCTTAATTTTTTTTTATTTTAAAAGTTAGTTTTATTAACTTTTTTTTACTATTTCTGCTTATGACAGATAATTATATTTATTTTTCTTTTTGGATGGTTTGACACCTAGGGACATATGTATAAGTTGGGGCAAGACTTAAGGGTTGTGACTATCAGTGATATGGGAAGATTTGGTGGGTTTTATGTCAAGACTCGGCTAGCTACATCTTGAGAATGTTGGTTTTTAATACAATTTTAAAAATAGATCTAATATGGCTAATAATAACGCCAATTATATGCCAAGTCTACTATATTAGTTTTGACTCAGCTTCTGTAAATAAATAAAATTCAAAAATAACTTTTCAAAAACAAAATTTAATTTTTTTATACAAAGTTTTAAATCCAAGTAATTAACCAAAACAAATGGTTAAAAAAGTCTTTTAAGTTTTTAGCTATAAATTTAAAGCTTAATTTAATTTATTTTGTGTTAAACAGTGGACTAAACGCGCATATTTTCTAGTCAAATGTCAAAGGATGTTTGCAAATCGCGCATCAGTTTTACAATATACAAATTGCTCACAATTTAAGCGGAGAATGTCGTAGTTGTAGTTGTAACAAGTTGTCTTTCAATAAGTAGTAAATTAAATTTTATAATAATTGCAGTAATTGGGTCATAATTGGGTATTACTAACTATTTACATGTCACGGTCACCGCAACCACCTCAGTAATCAATGCTATTGAGGTACAGCAGCAACGGCAACACAAACAGCAACACCAATATAAACACAATATAACAACAACAAAAGGTAGCAGTACTTGTGTGGCACTTGATAAAAAGTGGCAAATTACATGCTCTACATGCAACGCACACAAAGAGGAACACACAGGCACACACACTCACACTCACAGCTCTTGCCACAAGTTGTTGTAACTGCAGCAAACGACATTTAAGGGTCGTTTGTGTCAACAATAACAAACAGCAACTGTCGCACATACACACACGTACCCACACAAACACACGCGAGGTGCAAATCAGCTGCACATAGCAAAAACCATAGCATACTTTTGAGCACAACGTTTGCAAGCAAAAAGCTCTGTGGCACTGAAAGCACGCTCTTTTGCTCTCTCTCTCTCTCTACTTGTGCTGCCAGAGTTGCCACACTGACAGACACAAATTGCACCTGCTTGCAGCTATCGATACGAATTATTCAACATTTGTTTTTTAAATATTAGCAATACAAATGTTTTGTTTTGTTAAATAAGTAATTTATTTTGACATTTTTTTGGCTTTACTTTTGGATTTTATTGCTTGCTTTTTATATTTATAGCAGACAAGGACATGTCAAGTAAACTTGTTTCATTTGAGAGTAAGCATTTATTTAGTTATATATTCAATTTAAGTTAAGTTATTTTTAATGACTTCGAGAACATTTTGAACAAGAAACAAGAGAAAACGATTTGCTTTGGCTCGCCGAAGATTGAATACACTTGCAGTCAATCAATTACCAACTGTTCCTATTTTAGCTATAGAATATAGTAGTCCGATTTGAATGAAAGTTCTCATCATATTGCATAATGTGTGAAATTGGTTGACATTGTTTATAAGACACTTTCATACTAAGCATTTTCATATAGTGGTCCCATCTGGCCAATTTTAACGTATGAACTGCGTGTAGAAAGAATACACAACTGTACCAAGTTCCAAACAGATAGCTTTAAAACTGAGAGAGCAGTTCACATATAAACTGACGGATAGACGGTTATACTGACTAAGAATATATATTTTATGGCATCGGTCAATTCACTTCCTACTTCAATGCAAACATCGTGACAACAACATAATACCCCCGCTGCAGGGTTAAAAACATACAAATGAGCAGAAATCCAATCATTACCTTAAGCCAAACACAAAATAATAACATTCCTCAAAATTAAGTAGTTTACGCTCTCGTCCTAATTTACCTATCGATAGCTGTCACTGCCTATCGAATTTCGAGATCCCAACGGCTGCAAAAAGCTCTTTTTCGCACAGAGTTGCCAGAGTGGTGCAGGAAAAAGAGCTTTCTGCCTGTAAGTTGTGTGGGAAGTTGTAAGCGGCGTCACAACACTACCTCCCCCGGCCTTTCTACCCCGCCACTCCCCTCCCCTACCCCATGACGCTTTGGTTTATTTCCTTCTTTTTCTTTTCTTTTTTGGCATTTCGCGTGGGACAAACTTTTATTTACTGGCCACAGTTTGGCGGCCGGCATTATTGCCGGTCTTGTTACTAAATATAGATGAATGCTGCTGCACACAGATACAAAATACGTATAGATTTCTGTTATATGGCAGATACATAGATATAGATACAGCTGCCGTTACAGTTCGAGGTTCAGATACATAAACGCGTTGCTTCCTTTTTGGTCAAAGCGTGTAAATAACGAACGCGTGGGCGTGGACGTGAATGTGGGCGTTAAAGGTAACGCTTCCACTTCGTCCTTTCTTTTTCTATAATTTTCTTTATTTTTGTTCTTAGCTGTTTTTCTGTTTTGCCACTCTACTCTCTCCGCTGCTTGCCATAAATTTTCATTTGCGTGAAAACGGAAATTGCCATGGAAATTGTTTGCATGTCGCTTTTCACAGCGATTGCAATACCTTGCAGCAGCTTAAGAAAATGATACTTTTGCAAATAAAAAGCGACAACTACCTAAAGAAAAAGTGTAAGAACACGCACACTCACTCGCACACACACACACAGTGATGCAAAACCAGCCAGAAACCTTCCCCCAACGAGCAGAAGGTCGCTTTTTTTCACACCCTTCAAGCGGTGACAAACCCCAAAGATGGCAGAAAATTGCAGCAGTAAATTTGATAAGGCACAGGCAACATTTACACCCACACACGCACACACACACACACAGTCACCTTAACGAGCAGAGGGTGGGCGTCAGGGTAGCTTCAACTCGCTATTGATGCTAGCAGCAAGAAAGCTAAAACTTTCAACGCTTTAAGGCTGCAGCTCCACAGTTTTTTCGGCCATAAAACTAAGCTTCAAGTACAGTTATTTTTGAACACTTGAGCGCTTATTAGCCCATTAGCTAAAGTAGACAAGCAAATCGTTTAAGTAAAGAAGTTCTTAAAACCATTTTTACTATTTATTTTCTATCTGATTTTACTGTAGTTTTAGAGTACTTTATTATTATCTACATATTATTATAGCACAAATAGACAATGTAGTGACAGATGTACTGTTTTAATTGGCTTGTTTTAGGGTTTCCTTAAATTTATAATAAATTTGTAAATACCAAAACTTTAAGCTTCTCTAACTAACCGATTTCCTAACATTAACTTTAGTCTAATTGTCTGTTAGTCGATTTCATTTTAATAGAACTTAATAGGCTGAATACTTTTAAATTTGTTAAAATCTTACAGCCCTTTAGCCCCTTAGCCCCTTAGTCCCTAAGCCGTTTAAAGATTTTAGCCAAATGCCGCCAAATAAAGCCACTTTTGCTTAATAACAAAAACAAACTCGCGCCCCTTTTCATGTGGGCTTCACAACAATCAGTGCGCGGCTTACAAGCATTTAAAGTATTTTTTTAATTTTCTTAGTCGTATCTTTGCTGCCAACGCCCTCAAGGAGTTTTCCAAGATTGGATTTTCCTGGTAAACTGCCCACAGTGGCTAACAGTCTAATCCTTTTTAGCCTCTTTAGCTGCAGTTGTTGCTGAAGTCGAAGTTATTGAAAGTCTGGCAACTAATAGGCTTTGCATATTGAACCCCTTTTGAGTAGATTTTGTTTGTGCTTGGAAAAGCGCATTAACAGGTAGAGAAAACTTGCGTTAACAAATACCGGTAAATCAAGCAAATGAAGTTGAAGAACTTTTTAGCTTTAATTTACTGTAAATTGTAGTTTAAACAGCAGTAATATAAAAGTTATAGCATACTTTTAGGCTGCGTTGCTTTAAACCCTAAAACAGTTAGAACTAACAGTATATGTCTGCGTTCCCGTTGGAATCTAACTCAATTATTGATGGCAATGAAAATAAAACGGTCGCCATCAAATGCAATTAAATCAACTGCAGAGCCCATGAAATACACCCGCCTGTACGCAGAGTAACGGGTATAGAAAGGAAGCACATATTATAAGCTTTAAGGGAAAACAAATAAGCTGAAGGGTGTGGGCTGTTGATGAAGGGGCTGTGGCAGTGGCAGGGGTACGAGCGTGTTGCAACAACCGACAACGACGCGTGACTGATAACAAATTGTGTTGCTTATGCAGAAAACTTGGTACGGCCGGCATGGAAACCGCCACAAAACCGAGTCACTTGGGGGTGTGAGCGACTGCGAATGCCACAGCCGGAAAACAATGCGCTCAGGATACATGGGATGGCGAAACAGGTACAGTGGATGAACCTGACGGGGCGGGGGAGGGCAACGTGACACGCATGCCAAAGCAGGAAAATCAATAACACAGCTGCCGCAGCGCATTGCAGCACATACAGTGCAGAGCAGTGCTGTCGTATTAGCCTTTTTCCCGACAGATTTACACCAGAAATGGTTTTGAAATTGTTATTAGAATTAGAAATTTTATTATATAGATTTACTAAGGGGAAAGGAGAACTAAGAAGAACTGTTGTGGTTGCAGTTTGGAATACTCGGAAAAGTTATTGAAAGGGTACGCCCCTAGGTTAAGGGCTGGACAATGGCAGAAGCTTCCCCTCTGCTTTCCCCTCATTGCCACAGCTTCCACAGCAGTGGTGTTAATTCACCGACAGTCTAAAGGCATAATGATTAACTTAATTAATTTTAAACTTTTTAAAAGCTATATCCGATATAGTCCAAACTTTATTTAGGCTAAAAAAAAGCTGAGAATTTATTTATATAATTTTAATACTACTAATAAACATAAAATATTTCATGCCTTCCCTGGCAATCCTTTGCTTTGCTGGCCCTTCTAGCCTTTTTTACACTCCTATTTTGCCAGCACTGACAAAGGTAGAGACAAGGACAGTGAGACAAATCGACATGGCGGCGGAGAAAGAGACGGCGACAGACAATTCCAATTTGAAAGTGGCGAGTAAAAAGTTCTTTATCGTTTCTGGTTCAAATGATGGCAATTGTGCAGTCGGAAACAAGACATTTGATTGATTTCAATTTGTGGCTTGACCTGCTTTTCGATTTGCTTATAAATGCTTAATGACCACAGACGCAAACACACACACACACTTACACACACACCCAAAGAGTCAGCCTGCATTATTAATAAAGTGACACTGGTGGTCACCCCAAAAACCAGACAAATAACATTGATATATTGTCGCAAATCCCACCAATTAGTTTAGCAGCAAGTTGATTACTCCCCTAAATAATTAAAACTTCAACTGAACATGGAGGACATCAACTACCTGTTATGGAAGTTGCGTTAAGTTTCAAAGAAAATGAAGCCAATTTTCTGTCCATTTTAAATTAAAGTTTCAATTTGCAGTACTGTGAGTCCTCCATGCTCACTTTCTTTAACAGTCACTTTCAGTGCTAGCGACTAAGCAGCAGATAGACAACAGTTTTTAAAGTATTCAAGTGATTTACTTTAAACAAAACTGTTTTAGCCAAAAAGTGAACATGGAGGACCACTCATTTACAGCAATACAGCAGCTAACCTACAAAATATTAGGCTCAGTCACTTTTTTAGGGCAAACCATAAAGTTTTCTTACCTCTTTCGAAATAAACTAACCATGGAGGACGCCCAAAATACGTAGAAAGAAAACTAAATTAGTAAACAAGTGAAATTTCAACCCGAACAAGTAATCGAATGCATTGTAGTTGTAATCATCGTCCTCCATGGTCACTTTTAATGAGGTAAACACGTAAAGTTCATTAAGTTATTCTAATGAAAGATGTTGCCATTAATAATCCATTATAACAATCATTATTTGCATACTTTCTGAATGAACAAAAGCTACACCCAAAATCGACCCAATTCCAAGTTTGTAGCTACAGTTGTATCTACATATGTCTGTTTAGCTATAGCCAGATGCAGCTGGCTACTATTTTTCTGCTTTTTTTTTTTGCGCTCTTCCAAGAACGTGTGCCAGATGTACGGCAATTACATTTATATGCAATTAGCTCAGCCCACCGTCAATGGAGCTGCATGTGGCATCCCCATTATGCACTAGGATTGAGATTATGTGCGGGTTTTGGAAGAGAAAGACCCTGTACTTTGACAGCACAAGTGTATTCTTGATCAGCAGCAGTCCAGTATGGTAAACTAAGTCCATTTTCAGCGCTTTGACTATACTAGAGCTACGAACTGAAGCTGGGAAGTTATTGATTATCTACTATTGATATTTTTGCTCTCTCAATCGTTACAGGGTCGATTGAGCTTTGACTCAGAGCTAGATACTAAAGCTGGAAACTTATCGATTAAGAAATGATCGATTTTAGACATTTGTATGCCCCCTCATCGTTACAGGGTCTACTACTACTAGGCTCTGTCGACTGTAGTCATTCCTTTTCTTTTCATTTTGGGGATTGAATATGCATCATTAGTTTACAGTTCTCACCGGGGGCAGCCTGTTTACATTGGCCGCATTTCGTGTGTGAATGTTGCATGCGGAAAAAAAAGAAAAGCAAAAGAAAACTAAGCAAAAAAAAAGCAATGAAGAAAATTTAACTGTGTTTACTTAACAAAGTTCAAAAGCATTGCCCGGTAGTATATATTATCTGGCCAAAAGATTCTTAGCTGGGAAGCGGAAGAAGTGCCAGGCGACAGGTGGGCAGGTGGCAAGTGAGGACCATACAGCGACAAGCTGCAATTGCAGTTTATTGACCCTCAAAATTTGTCGGAGTCAAAATGCTGCAGAGACGACGAAAACGGCAAAAAAGTTGTGTAAACTAACCTCATTTCTCTCAAAAATCTTTACGTTTTAACAGCATTTCTAGATACTTTTCTTAAGATACCCTTTAAAATTTTATAAATTTATTGAATTATTCATGTATTTACCAGTTTAGTTAACTAAATCGTTAACGGGTTGTAAATGTTTAAAACAGTCAATGACTTTTTTGATTGTCTAAGTAAAGTATCTCGTTCTCATCGCAAAGTATCGCATTATAAAGTTTTTAAACCAAAGTACTTTACTGGCAAGCTTTTAGGACCTTAAACATTTTAATTTCCTAATTAGCTAGTTGTAAAATTTAGTTATCCCTCACCCAGCAATTAATTAAGTTTTATTTTACTGCTTCTAGTACAATAATTTCGCCTTGATCATACTCCATTTTCGATCCCTGTGCAACCATAAAATGCATGACCGGAAACGTGTTGGCCACAAAATGGCGACTCGGTGCGCGCATGCTTGGCCCCGGTGTGGGAATTTGGTAATACAATTCGTACTCTTCCTCCACTTTACACATCCCAGTTACCAGTTTCATACTAACTGAAATTTGTTCGAGTATAAGGCGCAGGTCAGGAATTTACTGTTCCAAGTGTGAGTTGTGGCCAAAAAAAAAATGGGTAAAACTTTTTTATTATGCATGTTGCAGGCAGAACCCACCCACAGCCAATATATACACAAACACACACCGACACACACACCCACACAACAGTAGATTATGTGCTGTGCCAGTTAAAGTTGGTAAACGAAGCGTAGAGAGTCCTGGCCAGAAGCCACAGCCAGAGGGTTGAGTAAATAGCTGCAAATGCAACGATTGCATGCCACATTGTGTATACGTAGTGCAGTTATGTACGCCGGTACAGTAAATAGTCCATAAGTGGGAATGTGTTTAATACGAAGAAGTTTACTTTCAAAGCAGTAGGCAATTTCATTGTGGACTGCCTACTAATAAAAGTAAAAATTAAACTAATGAAAATATAAAGAAGAATGCTAATGCTAATGCTAATGCTAATGCTAATGCTAATGCTAATGCTTATGCTAATGCTATTTGTGGACTGCCCACCAATAAAAATAAAAATGAAACTAATAAAAATAATAATGATAATGCTAATGCTAATAATAATGCTAATGCTAATTGTGGACTGCCCACCAATAAAAATAAAAATGAAACTAATAAAAATAATAATGATAATGCTAATGCTAATAATAATGCTAATGCTAATTGTGGACTGCCCACTAATACCAATGCCAATGCTAATACTAATGCCAATGCCAATGCTAATACTAATGCTAATGCTAATGCTAATGCTAATACTAATGCGAATGCTAATGTTAATGCTAATGCTAATGATTATGCTAATAATAATAATAATAATAATGCTAATGCTAATGCTAGTGCCAATGCTAGTGCTAATGCTAATGCTAATGCTAATAATAATGCTAATGCTAGTGCCAATGCTAGTGCTAATGATAATGCTAATGCTAATGCTAATGCATAATATAAATAAAACGTCTGAATTCCTGAAACAACTGACAGTTCTCTTTATTCCTTTAGACTTATAGCCTGTATTTTCGGCACTTAGCGAGTGCTTACTGTATGTGCAGCTATCTGCTGTTTAATATTGATGCAGTTTAACGTAGGTCATGGAACTTTGTCGAGTTTTCTCTATACATACACACACAAACACACACTTATATAAATGTTTATATGCTTTTCGTGAGTAGTGGAAATGCCAACAGAGGAAAAACTACTTTGCCAAGCGAATCCTTGGCTTGGGTTTTTTATATTTTTTTTTTATTTTGGCCGTTTACTGAAGCCGTGACTAGAATATCCAGACGGATAAGTATTGTTTTTCTTCTTCTTCTTTTTCTGCTACTTATTTTATTTTCTTGGCACAACTTCAATAGCAATTTTCGTAAAAGAAAAGTTCGAGCGCATTTTGATTGCAATTTGTCTGGAAGTTTTGTTGTTGTTGTTTTTGCAACATGTTTGTCGTATAAATGATGAAATATTTTAGTAGATTTCAAGACGCATCAAGTTTAATATATTTTTTCCGGTTTTTTTTTTAGTGGCACTCACCTCTTGTATCGTATTTTCTGGCTTTTTGGTTGACATATTGAGGAAACGCTCCTGCGATTGACAGAATTTCTCTGTTTTCTTATCAAATTTCTTTTTATTCTCCTTAACGCCACCGATTTGTTTCTTGCGAAAGTCCTCCAGCGATTCAATAATATGTTTATCGGCGAGTGTTAGCTTTAAAATAGTTGTTAAATATTAGTTAGATACGATTTATATAGTTGTTGTAATTAACTTACCATTTTCTCGCGTTCATCTTCAATTGTACCAATTATGGCACCGAAGCGTTTTAGACTCTCACAAATGACATTTTCATCGTCGGTTTGTGCAGTCCCAATACACTCAAAGTTGAAGTCATTTAGCAGAATGGCCAGCTGTTTCATACGTGTGGAAAGTACTGCAAATAATTAAAAAATAGTCGTAGATAAGTAAACAAAATGTAAAACAATATGAGAAAGTAATGCGAGTTAATGTATTTTTGGTATGGATAAGGCACTAGAATTTTTCTTGGCTTCAAAATACATTAAAAATTATATACTAGCTTAAGCAAATTAAAATGGAGTATTGCTTATATAATTTTAATATTTTTGCTTTACCATAAAGAATGATTGATTTCAAAAAGTCTTCATATAACCTCATGTATAAAGTAGATCAAACAGACCTCAGAGATGGTAAGCGCTACAACCTCAAATTTATTCAGTAAATAAACTTCATACTTAGTTAGTGAGTACAAGAATATTGTTTTTTATCGATGCCACGCCCCATTTGCCCACAATAGGCTAAAAACAAGACGCACCTCGAAAAAAGTTGATGTTTTTAGCCAATACCTCAGTAACTATGCGATTTAGGAATGCCAATTTTGGTACGTAGGTTCCTAGAGACAACATAAAATTGCCGTTTTTATGGCATTTGTTCTTATCGTACAGTTTTGTTGTTACATATTCGTTTGAACGCAAAACATTTCAAGCTATCCTGAAAGTTGCCTACAAATCCAATCACAAACAATTTTCAATTAAACGCAATGTCAATGCATGTGTGCAAGCGAGACAGAAACACAAACAAACGAATGTTTAAATATTTAAATATTTATTAGTACGCCTAGGTCTATAATTTTATTTCAGATAACCTTTGCTTTTCACACATTTAATTAACACATTTGTTTTTATCATTTAATACCACATAATCGGCTTTTCTTGATCAACTCCTTTTTTTTTGCCATTCACCCAGCTGCATTCACAATAATAATTTCATTCCTGTTCATTATGATTTCCTATCAACTTTCACTTTCTCTAATTACCAACGTTTTTGCATTAGCTTTTCGCTCACTTCCAACACTTTTCTCATTAATGTACAGATATAATTTTTTGTGTATATTTTTAGACCCCGTACTCTATGAAAGAGTAGAGGGGTCTATTAAGTTTGTCAGCAGCGAGCTGTGCGTAACTGGCAGAAGAAGGCGTAGCCGACCACATAAAGTATATATATTCTTCGACAGCCGAGTCGATATAGCGATGTCCGACAGTCTGTCTTTCCGCTGTCCGTTTGAACACCTGGATCTTGTAAACTACAAGAGCTAAAGCTATCAAATTTGGAATAAAAGTCCGTCTATATGTCAGACAGGTTAGGTTTATTTCAAAGTTTTGACACGCCCCCTACCGCCCCCGCAAATTGTAAAAAACTATTTTCATTACACTACAATATCCAAACTATAAAAGCTATCGTGACCAAATTCACACTGTACGTGTCTGGTATCATTGTAACTAGCTTCATCAAGTTTGATCCGGATCGTACGACTATAGGCTATAGCTCTCATATGACAAATTTCACACTAAAAGTAGTACGGGGTCTTTTACAGTCGGCTCGCTCAACTGCAGCCTTTCGTACTTGTTGTTTTTTTTTTGTTTTTTATCACCATAGACAATTATGCTTTTTCTAGCGTTAGTGTCGTTCTGGATCCGCTTGGTTATGATATTGCCATGATTATACGATTATCAAAGTGTCGAACAAATTGCCATTAAAACGTCTTTCTGTCCGTCCGTCTCTTTGTCCGTTGGAGAGCCGAAGAAGAGGCGATTTAGAATGGTTAGCTGGCTGGTGAAGAAAGATTTGAATGGCCAATTAAAGTCGGTGATAAGCCATACACTAAACTATAAATCCAGCAACGTTATGTGAACATGTGTATGTTAGATCTTATATAGCTTGTCAGCATTTTGATGACCATACAATTTTTAATAGCTTGTCTTTTGATTAAAACCCATAAAAAAAAAAAATACCAAAAAAAGAGAAGAAAAAAATGTTTAATAAGCCATAAACCAAGTGAGTGGGCCGCCCAGCTCAGAATAGCTGCCGAGTTTTGCTTCTTCTACTTCTCTTTATTCTTCTTTCTTCACACTTCTCTTTCGTTTCTACTTTTCTACTTCTAAACTTTCTTATATCAATTCATTTTTTTGTTGTCCGATTTGTAGGTGAAAGTTTTATCGCTTGGAACGTTTACAATAAAAAAAAAAAAAAAGTTTTGAAAAAAATAAAAACAAAAACAGCAACGATTTCAAGTTAAACCTTTTTGTATATTTTATTTATAGTTTTATCGTTTTCACATTGATTAATCTAACGATTATCGTATCACAGCGCATTGTAAGTACAATTATATTTTATTCTCGTCAAGGTCATTCAAAATTACAACTGTAAATATGCGCATTACATTGTTAACCACAGAAAAAAAGTAATAATAATACTACTAAGTAAACAACAGTTGTTTGCTCTCTAACTTGTTGTTGTGGTTGTTGAATTTTTTTTTTTTTTTTTTTTTTTGTGCGCTCAGTGAAGCGTTGCTTTTGTCATGATTTTTCAGCTAGACTACTATATGGCTTGTAACTAGAAATGTAGGAATACTATATAATCTGAAATGCATTGAGTGCAGTGTAGAGTACCTATAAGAGCAATAGCTGCCAGAGTTATGTACTAGAATTCGGCACTTTGTGATACCATATGGGATTTAAAAAGGGAGTACAGGGTCTCGTTAGTCTCTTGAACCGTAGAGATCCAAACCGTGGATGAATCTCGCTATTTGCTGAGCAGTTTAAGGTAGAGAAATGTTTCAAGATAGATAAACTAAAACAAATAGATCGATAGTATAGTATTACATAGCTATTAGTACATAAAATAAGTAAAAAAATCGTATTGTTATTGAAAAACTATCAAAGAGCTATAGACAAATATATTACTCAGTTGTAAATATATTTTAAAATATTTTTTTAAATTCCCTATCATTTTATATAACACCTTCACTTCTATTGCCAACGAATAACTTAGAATATTTCTTACTAATTTGTTGGTAACGAATTTGGTAAATGAAAACCATTTGATTATACGTTAATTATGCATTTCACATGACTATGCTAAATTATTCGATAACTATTCGATTTATAAGCATGTAAATGCTACAAGTTCCACTCAAAAGTCATTTAAAGCATTCTCTTGATTATGTAAGCGTAGATGGAAATTATTTCCATTCTAAATGAGAAACATGACTTACAAAAATTGTATGCTTTTAATTGTTAAAGTGTTGTTGTGTTTTTGTGATTAAATATTTACTCAGATTAATTAATTGATTCATTTTCCATTCTTTTCCCCTTTCTTGCCAATTAAAAGTCTTGACTGCAAAGGCTTTGAAATTTCAAGCCCCAAAAAATAAGAGAAAAGAATTTCAAACTTTTAAATGGGTCAAAGGCGCACACATACGCACACACACACACACACATACTGAGATATATGCACACACTAGGTATGTGTGTGTAAGCTTAAAGTTGATTCCAGATTTTAGCATACGCAGCATCCCAAAAGATTCTTGGGCAAATCACAAAAAAATCTGAGAAAATGCCAAAAGATACAAAATAAAAGAACACAAGTTTAAGCACGACTAGTTTATACCCTACGCGCGATAACTAATTTATATAATTGTGTCTATAAATAAAACTAAATTATGACTGCTATAAAATTAAATTAAATTGTTATTTCCTTCTTCCTTCTGTCTGACAACTGTTGTGTTCAGGGAGTATTATCTGGTTATTAAGCTGTCGCCAAGTCGTGCGGTAACAAACTTGTCAAGTTGTCAGTTTATCCCGACTTGCGACTTAAGCCATCAATCTGTTAAGCCTTAGATAATCATTTACGAGTCAGTAAAGCTCAAACTCTTGTATATAGCTAGAAAGCTTGAGATTTATAGCATGTGTAGATATATGCGTAGATTGTAAATTTTGGGGCAAAAGGTAAAGTAGTAAAGTTTTTAAAGGTGACTTAAAGTTCATATTTTATTTATTTTTTTTTTCGGCCAACGAAAAGCGGTCTTGAATGATTAGTTAATTTATTAAAATTCACAATTAATTACAAAAATATCTAGTTTGTAAAAACAAAAGTTATTTTATCCTTGTAGCACACTATATGTTATTTAACCTTCCTACGGTCTTCAAATTAACTGACGCGGACGGACTTCGGGTCAAATTTGACCCATTACTATATTTTCAAGGCTTATACTTGGTTTTTGATTATTTTTACTGTTAGGTTTTTTTTCATTAAATGGGTATCTTAAATACAAATGAAAATCCAAATATATTTATTCCATTATCATATTTTTTTATTAATATATTTATGAAAATTTTTATTTTATTTCTATGTGAATAATAGAAACTTTAACAAAAACGTTTATTCAAAAACAAAAAGATATTCATGAATAATGAAAACTTTAAATAAAAAGTGTATTTAATAATGAAAGGAAAAAGAAATAAATTATTTCAGACAGTTTGTACACAAAGTAATAGTTTTAGAATGTTGTTTACATATATATTTATTACAAATGTCGCAAACTAATCCTGTTTTGTTATCAGTTTTTGAGCATAGTTGACATCGACTTCTTTTAGTTGTTTTCTTTTCCGACGTGTTTCCAAATTGACCTGATGATGATGGTTGTGCATCCAGTTGAGAATCCTTTCGTATTTTTTTGGCAATTTCAAGAGAAAAAGGCGCTCGTGGTAAAGTTTGTCGCTTTTTTATATAGGGTGTTATGAGCTGCATACCAAGGTTTTCCAAGTAAAAACGGCGCTTTGTAAGACAGCCCTCTTTCCAGGTGTGGTTGGCGGATTTGAATAAAACGAAAGCGTTATAAGCTGAAATGTCGATTATGTTACTAAACACTACTTGAGGCCACCGTTTTGTCATTCGTTTGCAAGTGTAACCGCTTACAGCTTTGTCCAATGTGTCTACACCACCTTTACATTTATTGTAGTCCAGTATTATTTCTGGCTTTTTATCCCGACGATTACTAATTTTTGAATCATGGTGTAGAGTGCTTAGTAGAATCACAGCTCTATTCTTCTTAGGTATGTACGAAACGAGAGTTGTTTGTTCAGTAAAAGCGAAGATTGACGAATTTAGTGGTCTTTTTTTATGTTCACTAAGTCTGGTGGTAGTTCGGGCTTGTTTTTGCGTATTGTTCCTACTATCGTAATACGTTTCTCCAATAATTTTTGTGCCAATTGATAAGACGTGAAAAAATTGTCGGTTGTGAGATTATGTCCTTTTAGCCCTTCAATCAAATCAAGAACAACACGCATGCCTTGATTTTTTTCGGGGGTACTTCCGATTGCCTTGCCAGTGTAAGGTTGGATGTTCCAAACATAGCTCGTTGTTGAATCACAAAGTACCCAAAATTTGATTCCATACTTTGCAGGCTTTGCTGGCATGTACTGGCGGAATGGACATCTTCCTCTGAAAGCTACTAATTGTTCATCGATGGTCACGTTTTCCGTTGGATTGTAAAGCTTAGGTAATATCTCAACCCATTGATTCCACAAATCACGTATAGGAGCAAATTTATCCATTGATCTTCGTTCACTTCGAGTTTCCCTGTTGTCGAACCTAATCACTCTCGATATTTTTTTGAAAGTCTTCAAAGGCATAGTTGCAGCGAATATTGGTCTTCCGGTTTCAGGGTTCCAAAGACTTTCACAGCTTTCATTATTTGATCGAAAAACGCCAGCTAATATTAGCAATCCAATAAATGCAAATAGTTCGATGTTTTCAATATCCAGCCATTCTTCACCGTATATTCGTTTTCCCTCAATGTTTGTGTAGCTCAATATCGTACGTATCAAAGGCTGTGGGAAAAATAGTTCAAAGCTAGAAATTTCTTTTTCGGTAATTCGTGAGCACGAGTAACGCGTTAGTCCAGGAATCAAGCTGATAATATTTTCTCTTGAAGCTCTTCCGGCACTTGTTACAAGAGGGGTTTTTGAAAAGTTTATTTGACCATTTTTTGATGACATCATTTCAGAATGTACAAGAGAATTTTCGACATCACTGAAATCACTGTCGGAAGAATCTGCAACCTCAACATGATCTTCGAATTCAGAACATGATTCCTCATCATCCGAAAACGCGGCCAAAGAGAATTCACTTTCACTATCACTCATCGTTACGAAATAAATAGTCGAATAACCAAACAAAGCACGTGCTTTTAATTTTATGTTTACTGTAAACTCAATAAAAGCAGATTAAATATTACAATGCAACCGCTGAGCCGAAAATTTGCAATTAGCAAATAAATTTAATTCAAATAACGTGTGATTTATACGTTGGGTCAAATTTGACCCGAGGGTCGTAGATGTAAAAAAACTTCTACCGGACAGAGACTAAATTATTTTATTTTAATTTTACGCTTATTATATAAAATAAAATAAATTAGAAAAAGTCACGAAACATCAAGTCCTGAAAAAATTTGGTTGTTGAAAAAACTTAATTTTTTTTCGTGAAATGGGTCAAAAATGACCCGAAGACCGTAGGAAGGTTAATCTTAAACTGATAAAAATTAAGAGAATAAAAGAATTTAGCCAATGAAATTTTAAGTCAATTTATGACTAAGAACCCAAACAAGTTAGCAAACTAGCCCAATAATTATTCTCCATAAAATTTAAAAATAAACTAAAACTAATAATTCCAAAAATTCTTGAGTTTAGCTTACTCTTCTTTATGTTATGAATTAAATACTTATTTTAGCCATTAAAAGTACATGAATCTACATTGAAATAAGATAAAGCAAGCAGAAATGCCATTGACAGTCTAAAGTTTACTTGTCAGCACACGTCTAAGCTTAAGATAGCCCATTACTGCCTGCACATAGGGTATAAAGTTGCAAAGAACTCGTCGAAAGCGTTCGTCGCTTACGCAGTCGACGTCGCCGTCAGCGTCGCTGTCGCTGTCGCAGTCGCAGTCGACGACAACGGAGTCTGTGTTGGAGTCAGCAGTGAGCAGCGATGGCGCATGCGCAGCTGTCGCGCTCATGTTGGCGTTGTGTTTTGGTGTGTATGTGTGTGTGTGTGTGTTTACCTGCGTGTGTTGTTGTTGCTTCTGCTGTTTTTGGCATGGTACAAATCTCTCGACATGGCTAAGGTCATTTCTCTTATTTTGGCCTACATTTTGCTTTATTTTTGTTGGCAGCGTTTTTATTTTATTTTCATTTACTTGTTTTCTTCTGCTCTTTTTTTGTGATGCACGCTTCTGGCTCAAAAACAAAAACAACAACGAGAGGTAGGAAGCAACCAAAAAAAAAGTGGCTCTGTTCGTTTATGGATGTTTTATGACATCAGAGACATTGGGGGACATGGATGGATGAGCCATTGGCTTCATTTATCTCCTCCTTCACTTGGCTCTTTCAGCTCCACCATTCTAAGTTCTGATTAATTGCACAATTTCAGTTTAAATTACACAAATCATAAAGCGAAATTATTATTTATTTTCAACACACGTTCAGGCAACTAAATGTTACCTACTTTACTCTCAATGCCCTGTATAAAGGTGGGATAGGGTATGCTAGAGGATTGAAGAAGTCATTTCATTTACTTGAAGTTTTTACTTTACTCTCAATGCCCTGTATATAAAGGTGGGATAGGGTATGCTAGAAGGCTGAAGAATTAATTACGTTTACCTCAAGTTTTTACTTTACTCCCAATGCCCTGTATAAAGGGGGGATAGGGTATGCTAAAAGCCTGGAGAAGTCATTTCATTTACTTAAAGTTTTTACTTTACTCTCCATACCCTGTATAAAGGTGGGATAGGGTATGCTAGAAGGCTGAAGAAGTCATTTCATTTACTTAAAGTTTTTACTTTACTCTCAATGCCCTGTATAAAATTTGGGATTGGGTATGCTACAGGATTGAAGAAGTCATTTCATATACTTAAAGTTTTTACTCTCAATGCCCTGTATAAAGGCGGAACAAGGTATGCTAGAGGATTAAAGAAGTCTTTTCATTTACTTAAAGTTTTTACTTTACTCTCCATACCCTGTATAAAGGTGGGATAGGGTATGCTAGAAGGCTGAAGAATTAATTACGTTTACCTCAAGTTTTTACTTTACTCCCAATGCCCTGTATAAAGGGGGGATAGGGTATGCTAAAAGCCTGGAGAAGTCATTTCATTTACTTAAAGTTTTTACTTTACTCTCCATACCCTGTATAAAGGTGGGATAGGGTATGCTAGAAGGCTGAAGAAGTCATTTCATTTACTTAAAGTTTTTACTTTACTCTCAATGCCCTGTATAAAATTTGGGATTGGGTATGCTACAGGATTGAAGAAGTCATTTCATATACTTAAAGTTTTTACTCTCAATGCCCTGTATAAAGGCGGAACAAGGTATGCTAGAGGATTAAAGAAGTCTTTTCATTTACTTAAAGTTTTTACTTTACTCTCCATACCCTGTATAAAGGTGGGATAGGGTATGCTAGAAGGCTGAAGAATTAATTACGTTTACCTCAAGTTTTTACTTTACTCCCAATGCCCTGTATAAAGGGGGGATAGGGTATGCTAAAAGCCTGGAGAAGTCATTTCATTTACTTAAAGTTTTTACTTTACTCTCCATACCCTGTATAAAGGTGGGATAGGGTATGCTAGAAGGCTGAAGAAGTCATGTCATATACTTGGTAAATTTTATGTTTTATTCTGATTTTTTGATTACATTTAATTTATTATAGGCGTTTCATTCCAAGGAACTTATAAACCCTCCAATGATTTCCATTCGATGAGCTAAAATATTGTTATGCATATTATTTAAAGATAGTTCTACAAACTCCTGATCGAGTTTAACCCTTAATTAATACTACTCTATGCTGTTTTATTGTGATCTGTTATTCTGTTTGGCCAGAAGAGAAAGTATATCCGTAATGAGCACTCACACACACATAAGTATTTGTAAATTTAGTAATAATACAATACAATCGATTAAAACGAACTAACAATCATAAACGTAATTGCCATCGATCGATTCAGTCATATCAACAAATGTTTAATTAACCTTACATCACATCGAATCAAATGAATTGAAATCAAATCAAATCAACTCTTGATTAACTCTGCACAAATTATCAATAAATATTTATATTTACTTACATTCATTGTAATCAATTTTGTTTTCTTTCTTTTAATGTCTATAGAATTGCATAAACGTTTGGTGTCCATTACATTAGGAAAAAAGCTCAAATTGAGACATTAACTTTATATATTTATAGCTAAATCTATTAATAATCCAGTGCTTATTACAGGGTATTATTGTTTACAAATATAAATGGCTGGCACAAATATAATCACGTGGATGAGTAAGCGCCAATGTTGATTAAAATCCATTTAGATTAGATTAAACGCCTATTTTCTACCTGGGAATACCCCTTGCCAAATATTTTTGTATTTAGGGGTTATATGTAGTTATCATCTTTTTTACAAAATTGGAAACCTATAGATCAAGATACAGTGAAGTTATAGCAAGAAAATAAGATTTTTTTCCTTTAAGCTTTAACTGCAACTCGGTAAATACGATATCTTAGAAACGGCTTGTTTGATCACTCTACAATTTTTACACAATCATCTAAATATATTTTCTAGGAACTAATCGTGCCTGTTGCCAATTCAACACTTATGTTAAATTTTATATACAAAATACAGCACAAACTTGTTTTCAAAAATTAAACTTTTTGCTGTCATTTTGTAAAAATTAATATTCGATACACCGATCGATTAATTTCTAGTTTCATTATCAAAATAAATTAAGTTATTTGATTTCCTGTTATTCAATCTTATGTTATGATGTAAACCGCAAAGCACCTCCTTTAGAGAAGGTTGCGAAAATCGCCTGCAGCGCCCTCTACAGTCGACATTTTTACATAAAAATAATTGCTTAAAATTGAAGGATTCATAAAGATATTATATTGAATGATTTCAGAAATGTCTTAAGAATACATTTTAGAAACACATGTTTTTTATTGAGCTGCGTATAATCCCTTTTAATTTTTCCTCTTTATCTTTTACCTTTTACTTATTTTTTAATAGCCATACAGCTATATATTTTATAGCTAAAATATGTACAATAATCAAGAAAAACTTGCACATTTTTGTAGCCCGTGACTATTGAAATTTGCATAGCTTACAAGTCAGAGCTACCCCATATGGAAAAACAGGGCATATTTAAATGTATTTTAATTGCATTTCGGATTTGATTGTGTGGCGCGTTTTGATTATAATTTGCACTTTTCGTTATGAAACTGATTAATCATCCTATGCTGCTGACTCTTAACTGTGTCTACACTGCCTCTCCCTCTCTCTACCTCTCTCTACCACTCTGTGTTTTAGTGTGTTTGTTGGCCAATTAGACACACACTCGTCTGTTTGTAGACGAGCTAATTGTATTAGTCAAGTGGCGCACAGCTATCAAAGCTGAAGCTAAAGCTAAAGCCAAAGCTAAAACTCAACTTGAAGTTGAAGTTGTAATTTCAGTTTAAAGTTGTAGTTGAAGTTGAAGTTGAAGTCGTCGCTTGACCCTCCGCTTTCCCCTTAAATACCCTAAAGTAAACGCCATGCTCTTTTCACTGTGCTTTACGTGCACTTTGCTGATTGTCATTTTAAAGGGTATTTTTGTTATGTTATTTAATATGTCGTCTTAAACTTGGGTATGCAAGTCTTAAAAAGCAGTAAATTTCTACCGTTTACAGCAAATATTTGCTTTTAGCGTTTAAATAATCCATCAAACTTTCAAGCATAGTTTTACAGGGTATTTCTATTAGTTTGCTTTAGTTTGATTTTTCTTGTGTGTAGCACATATTTGCTGCATCTCTTTAGCCAAGCAAACAAGCCAGTACATATTAAATGGCAAATATTTGCTACAAATATTTGCTTATTACACGGAAAAGCAGAAAATTTCTGCAGCAGCTGCTTAGTATACGTTTTAGAAAGATTTAAATAGTACTTAAAAGTATTTTTTAATTTTTTGGCAGTACATGGAGTAGTTATGCTTCTGTTTAAACTTTTAAGGGCATCAAATCTTCGGTGTGTCGCATTTGTTTTTTAATTTTTAACATTACTTTGCTTTGCTTGGCTCCTTTGCATGTTTTTGTTTTGCTTTTTGTTGTTATTTGTGGCTGCTTAACGCATCGCTGCGTCGTCGCCGTCGTCGTCGTCGTCGTCGTCTGATAAACCGTTAGCCAGCTCTGCTGCTGTCTTGACTTGACTCGCTTCGAGTTGAGTTGAGTTTGAGTCGAGTTCGAGTCGTTGCGAAAGTGCAAACCGCCCTCGGGCTGAGCCCAACTTTCTGCAACGTCAGCCAAGTCCAACGTCAACCGTCATTGTCATTTGTCAAACGCGCCAAGCGGCGTTTTATGGAATGCACAGCAAAACAAAACAAAAAAAAAAAAAAACACACACACACATGTGCACACAGTGCACCCAAAGAGCAGCAGCAGCAACAACAACAATATAATTCATAAAAGAAGAAAATAAGAGAGTGAACCTTAAAAACATAACAGCACAGTGAAGCATAAGCAGCAAGCACTACTTGTTCATACCCTGTAATAGCTAAGTACTAAGTGCTACTAACTTTTTTCTTTAAAATTCAGACACTATTAAATTTTAATTATTTTTATTTCAATTCTCTAATTGGATTTAACATATAATTTAATATTTATTAAAAGTATACAAATTCTTTTAGTCCATGCCTCCTTACTAAGCCCCAACTGAGCACAGGGTATCAAAACAACAAAGTATAAACAAGAAAAAACGGTTATCTTCGGCTCGCCGAACATTAAATACCCTTGCAGTCGTGAATATTGCATTTATTTGATTTTAATAACCGATTGTTCTAAGCATTTTCAACCGATTGTTCCTATGGGAGCTATATGATATAGTGGTCCGATCTGGCCAATTTTTACATATGAACTGCGTGCAGAGAGAATACAGGTCTGTACCAAATTTCATTAAGATAGCTTTAAAACTGAGAGACTAGTTCGCATAGAAACAGACGGACAGACGGACATGGCTATATCGACTCGGCTGTTGATGCTGATCAAGAATATATATACTTTATGTGGTCGGAAATGCTTCCTTCAATGCGTTACAAACTTCGTGACAAAAACAATATACCCTCTGCAAGGGTATAACAACAACCACAACTTTAGCGGTACTTTAATGCAGCAAGGGGCGTTGCCGTGCTGCCAAAGTGATTATGAAAAATGCACAACACGCGCAGCGAGCTGAACACAGCATCACAGCAACAGCAAGAACAACAGCAACAACTCGAAAAAAATTTATCTCAAACATTTTTGAATGAAGAACTCTGCTATGAGCCAGATAAGGCAAAAAGATCCCTTTTTGATTGATCCTTTTGCAGCGACATAAACCAAAACTGTCAGTTCCAATTGTTTAACAAATTATTCAAATGATTTCGAGTGCATGCCACACAGGAATATCATTAAAACTGCATACAATAACATTTAACTACATTGACATTAAAAAATGACATTGACATTAAAAAATGTATTAATTTTTAATGCACAATGTTGCACAAACTTTTGCTGCTGATCATCAAAATTATGGACTCAAGCGTAATAAATTGTTAATGAACTGTTTATATGTGATTTATATTTTATTGGCACATTTTGAACTCATTATTTGTAAGCAATTAATGACCGTGGAAACTTTGTTGCATTGTTAATGCATCGAATTGTCATTTTGTCGCATTGTAAACGCTTAACAAACAGACAATAATTTTCTTAAAAACGTATTAATACATTCCTAATATCATTAGGCTGATTCATTGCATCTTTGTAATCTACCTATACTAAAATCCTACTAAGAAATAGTTACAGAATTATTTTATTGCATTGTTAATATCATTAAAAATAATTTTTACATTTGAAGTAATCTATCAATATATTAATGCATTGTCAATTTCATTAAAAATTAATTTTTACATTGTTTTTTTCATTATGCTTTATAATTATTAAATAATCTACCAATATTTAGTGAATTTCATTATAAATTAATTTTTACATTGTTTAATTCATTATGCTTTATATTAAATAATCTACCAATATTGTATTGCATTGCTAATTTCATTAAAAATTAATTTTTACATTGTTTATTTAATAATGCTTTATAATTATTAAATAATCTAACAATATTTATTGCATTTCATTATAAATTTCATTTTACATTGTTTAATTCATTATGCTTTGCATTAAATTTTAATTATTAAATGTCAAACCTTGCTTTAAATTAAGTTTTTCATTTTAATAATTATATTATCACTTATATTTTCATTAAATAATACATTGTTAGTCAATTCTGAACAACTTAAAGCTACACTTAAGTTCTAAACAACCGACAGAGCTTGAATATGTATCTAGATACATGTATCTTTGGTTTGGAATACAAGTGCAAAGCGCACTTAATGGCAATGAACGTACTCAAATGTACTCATAATTCTAAGCACACGCCTCAACTTTAAAGCCCACACTCTAAAAAAAAACTATAAAAAAGAGAAGAAGAAAAAATAATACAACAACAATGATAACAACAACAATTGTTAAGTTTCATTGAACTTCTGTTTTAAGATATTTCGCTTGAATGTTTCGGCCAAACGGAGACTATCTTTAGATTCCGTTTGCCGGCATTTCACAGTGTGTGTGTGTGTGTGTCAGTGTGTGTGTGTGTAAATCACAAGTGCACAACATGTCAAAATAATAAACGAAAATAACTTGTCACTTCTTGGCTAGGCGCAGAGTGAAAGAGCCGACAGTTAAGACAGTTCAGACAAATGGACAGATAGATAGATCGTATTGACAGTGGGGCGGGTGGGAGGTAGGTTCGGGGGCAGGGGGGCGGGGTCGGGTGTATGTCAGACCCCAGCATGATGTCCATATGTCATTGCTCCCGGTATTTAATATGTTGTACTCCGAGTGTGTTTGTGTTTGATTTTGTGCTTTGAAGGCGCTTGTAAATTTGTAGCCTACATTTGATTTTTGTTTGTTTGCTTTTCTTTATTTTTTTATTTTTTTTTTTATTTATTTATTTATGTTTGTTGTTGTTGTTCTTGTTGTTTGATGTCTTGTCTTCGTGTGCGTGTCTGTGTTTGATTGACGCGTGTAAATTGACACCAAAAATTATATAGAATTCAATGCGTTTGAGCAGCGCACGCACAAATCGTTACCCACTTGTTATACCCTGTATAATGGGCAATCAAAAGATTGTAGCGGTTCCCAGATCAAAGCAGCAGTTTCTGCACTTTATCAACAAAACAATCAAATCAAGCAAAGTGACAATTTTATTCAATAAATAAAATAAAAAAAATATATTTAAAAATTTCATAAAAAAACAGAAATTGTGTCAGAACGTAAATTTTTAATATGCAAACAATTTTCAGCAATTTTCAATTTGCTTAAAGTTTTACTTGTTGCAAATATATTTGTTGTAAGTTAACTTCAGCAAATATTTGCTTCATAGGCAAATTAAGTTTACTTAGTTTAATTATAGTATATGCCTATAAAACGTAGCTTATTAAAATTCTATAAAACTAACAGGAAACGTAAATATTTTCTTATAGTCCAGGCAAATATATGAATATGAATGGAAGTTTTTGCATAGAAGTAACACACTTTTTGCTACTCAAGCTTGATTTTGTTTATAAATTATATACAATATGTAATAAAGTTAAGGATATCTTTTCCAATCTAGTATCTAAAGTCTAAGTAAATATTGACACATGTAATATTACATAATTATCGAAGGATAGTTATGATAAATATCGATTAAGTAGTGTTATCTACAAAGAGTATCAATTAAGAACCTTCAGACAGGATGACTTTAGGATAAGACTGATTAGACTGATGCAAACGTGATCTAAGCCTGCTCTATATCTACCTAGCTATATCTATAAACCTTTGTACAAGATGACTTTAGTATAAGACTGACTACTCGCTTCTTCTGGTAACTGTCATGGAATGCAGACGTGTTCTAAGCCTGCTCTATATCTAACTAGATATATCAATGAACCTTCAGATAGGATAACTTTAGGATAAGACTGATTAGACTGATGCAAACGTGTTGTACGCCTGCTCTATATCTACCTTAGCTATATCTATAAACCTTTGTACAGGATGACTTTAGTATAAGACTGACTACTCGCTTTTTCTGGTAACACTTTAAAGAGGCAGAAATGTTCTAAGCCTGCTCTATATCTACCTATCTATCTATCGATAAACTAACCTTTAGATAGCATTTTCTTACGTTTACAGAAATAAATAAATATATATTTTTTAAATAATGACCTGATATCGTATATATTTCTATCTACTTACTTTTCTGTCTTTAAATTAATATTAATATATGTTTCTTGTTAATTAAACTCGTGCACATTTTCCACTCGATTTAAACTTTCATTCGTAGAACAGGGCACAACTGTTGCTTCAATTTGTACTTATTATTACCAACAAGTTTTCCACTTGATCCAATCATCATTATCGAACATAATTACAATTTCGTTTCATTTCATTTCATTTCATGTTTTCTATCATTTGTTCTGCTTCTTTTTTATAATTATCATTAAGTTAGAACTAACGAATCAACGGTTCTTTTGTAATCTGCTTACATTAGCGGTAATTTTTTTTTTTTTGGGGTTCATCAGACATTTTGCCCGCTCTGCCTCTCCTTCTCCCCCTCCCTCTTCGTCTCTCTTTTTGCCCCTTTCTTTATCTCGCTTACTGGTTATGTGTAAGTAACATATGTAGCACATAATATCTTGTAGTGCAGCCAAATTTAATGAACTTTTCAGTTTGCTGTTGCAGCTGCTGCTGCTGTTTGCATACCCTGTAATTGGTAGGAGGGGCCATTTGGCTTTTGTGCTTACGTATGTTAGGAAGTGAGAAAACATAAAATGTTTATTTACTATTTAATAGCTTAGATCTCAGTTGATATATAGTTTGCAAGCCTAAAATTTATTGGGTCTATATTTGAATTATTTTAAGCCCCAATTTTCATTCAAGTGTGACTTTGCATTAGAATTATAGCAATTTTGTAGCTACTATTTAAATCTAAAGTTGCAGATTTATTTCTTTAAAAGCTCTGAGTAGCTACAGGGTATCTTATGGTCAGGCGCTCTCCATCAAATTATTACTACTTGTTTTTGTAATGTATTTTTTATTTTTTTATATTTTTTTTTTAGAACTTTTAATTGGATTTACCTATTAAGCGTCAAGCGCCGCACACAACCCGCTTACAATTGATGAAAATTGTTAAGCTTTGCTCTAATTGGTTTCGGCTACCTCCATTCCATTCCATTCCATTCCATTCCAGGCCAAGCACAACGAGGGATGGGGACTGTGTGGACTGTGTGGCTGTGGGTTTGGGGATGCTTGACTATGGGTTCCCTTCGAGAAGGGGGTTGACTAGGGAAGGCATAGCTAATTAGGTGTAATTAAGTACAGCACGATGTTGTTGTCGACCCACAAGCCACAGCTAAAACTTGTAACCGACAAAGGCCAAGTCAAGCCAAAAAAAAAAAAAAAAAATAGAGGAAGAAGCTAGATAAATGTGCTAGAGACAGAGACGGCAAGGCAGCCTTAGAAAGATAGAAAGAGAGAGCTGGCAGATTGTAAGTAACCAGCACATTTTTGAGGATCGCATTGAAAGATAGCAAAGAAATTGCAAATAAATTTTTAAACTGACCATTACAAGAGTCTGAAGCTAAGATAAAAGTAAGACGAAATAAACTTTGTCACAATTTTCTAAAACAATTCACAGTTCTCTATATAAAACTCAAACTATATTTATAACTATACCACATATATATATATATCACGATATATTTCAAGCTAAACGTTTCGCGTAAAAAGGAATTAAAAAGATCAAAGAAAATGTGAAATAAATGGTCCAATTTCTTTGATTAGAGCCATAAATCATTAGCACTAGACGTGCTAATGGATATTATATGATATACATATTATACGAGTAGCAAAATAAATGTGATGTCATCTATCATATTCCCATCCACACAATGAAAACTTTTGCTTGATTGGTAATCGAATCTCGTAGAAAAGTAGCACAACACATATAAAGAGTTATATATAAATTGGCATATATAATAGCTGTGTATATAGTTTATTTCTAGATATATTCTGGTATTTTATAAACGTAAGATGTTTTACGTTTTGCTTCGAAGGGGCGTATACGTGTTATTTATTGGTTCCGGATAAATACATTGCTCGACTTGGCGGCTACTTAATTTTTGTAATTGCCATACACTACACAGCGGCAGCGTCAGCGGAAGCGACTGAGGCAGCGGCAGCGACAGCGACTGAAGCAGCGCTCTCTGCCCACGGCTAGCAAGAAGGTTGCTTGATGTTGATCCACTTTCTGTTCCATTTGAGTCGGAATCTTGTCATCAGTGTCGGACTTACTGACAGCTCAAAGACAGCTACAGACAGAGGGTGACAGTGAATGAGGCAGAGAAAGAGAGAGAGAGAGAGAGAGAGAGGGAGAATGAGAGAGTACTGTCAACTGTGGACTGTCAACAGTTGACAGTCCAAGCAGTAGCAAAAGACGCCCATTTTTTACCCTACGCCAGCATTAGCTGTAAAAATAATTACAGATACTCTGAGTATCTCTGCTTCTTTCAATTATAAATTTAGAACAAATTAACTAATAACATTAAATTCGAGTCTAAAAAGTCTTTTAAACAATGCAATAAAATTAATATTTAGTTTGAAAAACTTTATTTCTTAACTCCCACCCAGCATTTGTACGTTTGTTTTATAAGAAATTATTTTGGTAAGTCTTAAAATGATTTACTTAAAAATGATTTACTCTTAGGCAATTTTAATTACATAATTTCCTTAGGTATATGAATATGGTTCAAAGAAGATTCGAAACTGATGAGAGGAAGACTTAGGACTCTAGACCCAGGACTTTAGACACAGGAAGACTAGAGTACCATTTTCTTAAGACAATTTAGTCATACAGATCAGAAAATGTGCTTATTTATGACTTTTTAAGCGAATGGATGGGTTTATTGATATACAAATTCAGTCATTTCTATACATAGAATAATAATTAAATTAAATTAAAATTAAATTAAATAAATGAATGCTTGAAAATAATATTTTTAAACTAAGCATTTTTTAAGAATTTAGAATTTGTTTCATCACAAGAAGTTTTCCAGCTGAAGAAGCAGCTGCAATTTTGATCAGTGTAAGAGTATGGAAATGTTAGTACACCAAACCATCAGAGTTTGCTCGGGAATGTCATTGTAAGTGTGTGTGTGTGTGGTTGTGTGTGTGTGTGTGTGTATTACTCGTATATTGCTAGTTTCCGTTATGGAGGAGAAGCTAAAACTTGGGAATTGAACTGAAGGTTCAAAAGTGTAGGCAAAAGCAGAAGAAATCATGATGGGAAGGGCAGATGAGAAGGAAGTCGAGAATTGAGTAGATGAAGAAAATGCAGAACAAGAAGAAGTGAAGGAAGAGGAGAAAGAAGCAGCAGCAGAAGCAGAGAAATTAAATATACAGCACCAAAGTTGATTGGGGGCAGACACACAGACACACACACACACAGACTGCGAGCGCTGATAATGATAATAATCATAACAATGATGATGATATGCATGATAATAATGAACATACACACACACATATTCGTTTATACATATATCTGCATACGAGTACATGTTGTTGGTGACGCTGATGTGAAGTGCACTTTTTATGCGAGTACTTAGTACTTAGACTCTTGTTGGTTTTGTTGGGCGTAGGTCGAGCACACCTCGCTTTATTGCACTCCCTTATACCCTGCTTGCAGAGGGTATTATGAATGTTGGGGCACATGTGTAACGCAGTGAAGCACAAAGCGGTTTTCATGGCAAAGATCTTTGTACTAAAGTTAGTTCATTTATGGGAAGTAGTTCAAGTGAGAGATCGTTTGAAAGTACTGATTTCTTGCACACATATTTTAACTACCGATATGAGGTTTATTGCTATACAATTTAGCTATTAAAATAATTAAAACATATAGCAATTACAAGCTAAAATAAGAAATTTAAAGCTGCTTTTAGCGTCTTAGACTAAGACTACTTTTCATAGAGTATTAACAAGTGCGTCTATACACACTTCCTCCTTTATTAGCTCTAATTGTGGTTGTTGCTTTGGTGTGTTTCAAGCTGAACTCGAGTCAAATGTGTCATAGATCTCGCTGCATGGGGTTGCCGTAAGACAGACCGATGGAGCAGCAAACTATGGCTGAGCGAGAGAGGGGCAGAGAGGGGCAGCAAGAGGGCAAGGGGCTGTTGTGGGATGTGCAATAAAACTGATGACAATTATGGCAAATAATGGAGTGCGGATTAGGTCATGCATGGCAAAATGGCCAGCGACTCTAACGGAAAGTTACTAAAACAGCAAGTTGAAACGTAGTCGAACACAGAGGCACGACTATGAGTTACCCTGTGTTTAGATACTTTACTCAACGCAGCCTGAATACGGAAACACTTCAAGTCTATAGCTTAAAATTGTTTTGCTTCGAGTTTCAAGTCTGCAGCTGTTATAGTTGCTCATCTGAACTAAATAAAATATTTATTTATTCATTGGCCTGTTACCAACTCCCCTGTAAGCCGCTTATACCCTTTATACCACAGGGAAACAAGCGCTGCCAATGAACCAGTCTCGTTTAGCGTAGTCAATACATGTGTACACAACGTTAACAACTGTTGCAACTGCAACTGCAACACAGCAGCCATTGACATTGCCACATTGCGTAAAAACAACAACAACAAAGTTGCCAGCGAAATCAAGCGTCTCGTCGTTCGCCTCGAGCCGCGTTTTCATTTTCAGTCGAATGTCAAAGCCAATGCTGACTACCCCGCCCAAAAAAAAACGGAGCACCCCACCCAGCCACGCCCCCCTTCATTCACCCACAACGCCCATCTTTCATTTGGCAAACCAGCGAAGCGGCGAGTTTCCTAGTTTGCCACAACTTTTTTATTTCGTTTTGTTTTTTTACTCTTTTTTTTATTTTCTGCCTGCCTCAAAAATGCGACAATGTGGAAAATCGTTTTCGATTACAGCCGATAAAAAAACGCAACGGCACAAGTTCCCCATTCCACTTTTACAGGGTATATATGGGTGTGTGCCACACACTACACTTAACTTGTGGCTCAAAATATTTTCAATTTTTACAAGTTTTCAAATTTGTCACCAAATCAAGTCAAAAGTCAGTGACGCATCGATTTAATTATGTTTTAATGGGTAGCCATTTAATGAAAATCAGTTTTAAAAGACCTCGTACTCATTTGTAACCTATTTGTCCTATGAGAGCTATGGACTCTCTTGGTTTAGTTAGTTATAATGGTAGCAGACACATAACGTGTGCATTTAGTCTCGTTAACACCAGTAGTTTACAGGTTATGTTACAGTGTTGTACAATTTGCAGAGTTGGTAAGGAGGTTTGGCATATAAACTTGATCTGCCTGACATATAGACAGACATGCTTAGCAAAATTGGTGACTCTACCTCTTCTAGTCTCGGAGATTCAGTTGTTCATACAGCTATATCAACTCCGCTGTTCATGCTGATTAAGAATATATATACTTTTTAGCGTCGGCCACGCCTTCTTCTGCCTGCCCCGGCAGGCCACACTACTCTTTTAAGATTAAGTAAAATTTAAAACCTCAACTTGCCATTAGTTTAGGCCACATTTAATATATATTCTTATATTTTTCAGTCTATCGAGTTGAACCTCTAAACTTTTTAGCCCTTCATCTCCATGTTTTATTTTCTTTTCTCTTAAATATGCTTTTAAATCTCATGTTTCTATCAGTCTATAAATTATCTGAATTTTTTCAATTTCTTTTCTTTTCCTCTTCCTCCTTCTCTGCCTCTTTCTTTTTATAGATTTTTATCTTGCACGCGATATGAATTCCTTCATTCATCTAGTCGGTATTTTAAAAATTTGGTAGAATTTAAAGTCTCCATATCTAGCGGGAAAATCGCTGCGTTGACAGCTCTGCTCGGCCGATAAGCACTCGGTATTAAAGAATTGACATTTCTGTTTAGTTCTATCGATTTATAGTTTTCCACTTTAATTCTTAAAAGTTATTGCATTTCTTCAAAATCTTTTGATTTTTCATGCTCTTTCTGTGCTTCCTTTTTTATTAGCAGATTCACATATCCTTTTCTTATCCTATATGTTATTTCAAGTGTTTTATTATATATCTTTTAATGCCATATGCCACTTTAACTTCACTCAATTAACCCCACTTTGCCCCTCATGTTTCATCGCTGCGACTTTCAAGTAAAAGTGAAATTTCTACACACACAAAAAAGCTCTTGAAGAAAAACTGAGAAAACAAAAACAGAAAAAAAAGACAATAAAAATTGTCAACGCTTCTAAACGCCCCAAAAGCAACAACAAATAAAAGTGAAAATATTACACACAAGTTTATGGTTAATTGTTGTTGTTGTTGCTGTTGTTGTGTTGACTCGCATGACCGTTGCTTTTTAGCGCCTAATTTGAATATTAAAGAAAAAATAAATAAATATAAAAAAAAAACTTGACAAAAATTTTTTATTGAAAAGGCAAAAATGAGGGTGGAAGGGAGACAGAAAGCTGCGAAGTGAGAGGTGAAGCAGACAATGCGATTGGCATAAAATGAACTTGCGATTTTTTGCCGTTGTTTTTTGCTTTTTTTTCCGTCTTTCTTTTTAGCCATTATTGGCTTTCTCGTGACGGGTCGCGCGGCACTTTGACATTTACACACATGACCGCCCTGCCCTCCGTCCACAGTCCACCGCACCCTCCAACCGCTCGTTGGCCAAGAGCAACAGCTGCAGCCGTGCCACACGCTACATGCCACATGCCACACTGCAACTGGTGGCAAGACAAATCATATATTAACACACGCATCTTGTAGATACTTTTCTACATGCGCACCGTTTCTTGGGTATAGCGACTAGGTTGCTGTGTGAGCAACAGATAGCGGGAGAGCGTGGCAATTGGCATAAAGATAGTAATAGGAATATGGACTATGAAAAAAAAAAATATTTTTTACATTTTTAATAATTTTTAAAACTTTTGTGAAACTATTATTTTAATAAAATACATTGCGCTATTAAATATTTAGCCCAAGAATAATTTTTAAGACCTTTTTTTTATATCTCCTAAATGTAATATTTTTTTTTCAAATAAAAAGAAATTTTCTATTAATAGTAATTATTTAATACAAAATAAACACTTTCTCAAATTTTTTGAATTTAATTTTTCATAAGAAAATAGTCTTATAATAATTTATAATACTTCTGATTCTGTTTTTTTTAATTTCTTCTAAATTCAATATTTTATTTTAAATAAAAATAAAATTTTTTATTAATAGTAATGATTTAATAACAAAAAAAAAAATACTTTCTGAAATTTTTTATTTTATATTTTAAACCTTTTGAATTTTATTTTGAATAAGAAAATAGCCTGATAAAAATTTAAAATACTTCTGATTCTTTTTTTTAATTTCTTTTATACTTAATATTTTTTCAAATAAAAAGAATTCTGCTATTAATATTAATACTTTCTTAAATTTTTTATTTAATATTTTTTAAATTAAATTTTTAATGTTTTTAGTTTAATTTTAAAAAAGAAACAGGCTTATAATAATTTATAATACTTCTACCTTTTGTAATATTTTTTTTCTACATTTAAATATTATTGATTTAATATAAAAATAATACTTATTTTTTAAGCCAAGCCCAGAGACTGTTTTAATTATAAATTTGTATATTTCTTTAATTTAATGAAAATGATTGTTTTAAACTTTTAAACTCTGCGAGTGTAAAAAGACTGCGGCATGCCCCAACTCAGACTGTCTTTGCATTTGTTATTGTTTCTTTATTTTTTTTAAATTTTTGATTTTTTTTTTTTTTTTTTTTTTGTCTTTTAGCTTTTGCTTTGCTTTGCCTTGACTATTTCACTTGGCAATTAGTCGGCCATTTTCATATAAAATTGCCCCATGACACGCATAAGTAGTTGCCACAAATGGCAACGTCGGCGATGCGTCTCATCTTCCCAGCTCTTTCAGTCTTCAGTCTGTTTCGTAGTCACTTCCAGCTTCGACTCAATTCAATTCCACTTTCAGCTTAACTCATTTCATCTCATCGCATCACATCGCATCGCATCTCATCTTTTTCATCTTTTCTTCTTCTATGCGTCTTCTTTCATATTCTTGGCTCTTCCATTTCATGGCTTGTTGGGAAGAGACGGTACTGCCAAAACCTCATTATGATCATTAGCGGCTCTAATGGCAACGCGCCTGTCTGTCTACCAGTCGTAGTGCCACACAGTTTACTAAAGTATCTGTAGCTATAAGTGTATAGAGATACATTTATATTGTATCTACGGCTATAACTGCAGTTGTATCTTTTTCTAGCAGCATTTTTTAAAAACTTAGATTTGTAGATTTTAAATTTGATTGGATCAGCTGCCAAAACTTACAGGGTATATTCTAATCGAACACTATTTTGCTTATATAATTTTCATTCGATTTCGATTTTTTTTCTTTAATTTTCTGCTTATTATCATAATTATTTCGATTGCATTCTGTGTGCTCATTTTAACAAATTGATTTTTTTTTTTTTTTTTTTTTTTTTTTTTTTTATTCTTTGATTCTTTGTGTCTTTTTTGTGGCCTTCACGAAAAGTGTTGAAAGAACAAAATGAATAGAACAAGCGCCCAAGGTTTATGGCTCAATTAGAGCGTAATCATGCCCAAAAGGAAGAAGACAAAAGAAAAGAGTGTGAGAGAGAAGAACACACAAACAAATACATTAGTTTGCAATTGCTGTGATTCTCAGTTTAATGACTGTGATTCAGTTATGATTTAAAACAAAAAGACAATTAAATAAAAATACACAAATTTTAAGCTGATTTTTAAATCCATCCCGACACTACAAGCTTAGGAAATAAGCTAAAAAATTAAGTTGAATTTAGAAATTTATTTTAAAAACTAGAAAACTTGTTTGCAAACAGGAAACTGCTTGACAATGTTTAAAATATGGACATTAAAAAAAAGCATTAAAAAATTATTAAAGTTTCAAACATTAACTAACTTAAACTGTTTACTAAGTGCATTTTTTTTTATGTTTGCAAAATTTAGCCAAAACTTATGGCATAATTTTATTTATTTTGACATTTTTCAAGGTTTTTTTCTGTAATTTTTTTTTGGGTATTTTTAGGTAGTTGAGGTGACCGTCCCTAAATAACTTCCATTGTCGCATTGCCCCCTGTTGCTGTCCCTGTAGCTGTGGATGATGAAGCCACGCAGACAAAGCGAGTGGAGACTGACAGACAAGTTGCAAAATTAATTGCTCATTTTTGCATGGCAATTGTTACTAACAGGGAACAAGTTGCTTTGGACAGCCATAAGACGAGCAGGTGGAGGAGGACTCAAATATACATAAAAACAGACACACACACACTGAGCGAAATACATGCAGCGTGTGTGGGTGCGTGTGTTGTTTGCATGGAGCCTACACTGCGCACAATTGGCACTTCAAGGGGTTACCCGCAGTTACAGCTTTGGAAATTGGCTTATTAAAAGCATTAAAACGATGAGTAGCCGTTTTGCAGTCAAATTTAGCTAATTTTCAATATTTTTCAAATTTTTTGATTAAGGACTAGATTAAAAATACTTTTAACTAAGTTTTTTTATATGTGATAATCGACTTCAAAGCAATATTTGACACCGCAAACGCTTAAATTTAAGACATTGATTCTTTGGCGGCTCTTTGCCTTAATATTTATAGCTATATAATATATATAGCTGTATTTTATATATAGCTATATAATATATAGCTAAAGTTGTGTGGTTTTCTTTCAAAACAGCCTTAAAAATGGCCTTCTTTTAGCACATACTAGTGTGGGTAACCCTTTAAAAACAACATTTCTAGTTTATATCATTTTTAATTATATTCCCAATCAATTGTAAACATAAATTTTATATCTAAACACGCTCTGAAGTATTTAAACGCATTTAAGCTCTGCTGCCCACCGATTTTGCTCAGTGCACTTGCCTACTTTGCCTGCTTGATCACCTCGGCTCCACCTTCTACCGGCCCCGGGGCGGCCCCCACCCCTGCCGACTGCCCCGCCCTTTTATTGACGTCGTGTGGGAAACTGTGAAAACTGAAATCCAAGCCTGGGCCAATGTTTTTCTATTGTTCGTTGTTGCTGTTGCATTTTAATTAACAATTGCAGCTCACACGACAGCCGCAAACAAACAAACAAACACACACACTTGGAGCTATACAGATACACAGCTACAGATACTTAGATACAGATACATAGATACATTTGATGGCGTAGCAGAAGACGAAGGTTTTTAGCCACAAAACGCAATTGTTGCTGCAATTGTTGTGTTGTACATTGAACTTTAAATTGCCTTGCCACGAAAATTGCCGGCACTTGCAACATGTTGCAACATTCGCAATGCTTTTACGTGTTGTATAAACGCACCGAAAGAGACAGAGATACCAAGAGAGAGAGGGAGGGAGGGAGAGTAAGCGAGAGAAATTGTAAATGCTAAAGTAGTAAAATGTAAATAAAAAATGAGCTGGTAATTTCTCAAGCAGGAAAACAAATGCAACAAACGTAACAAATGCAACACAACAGCAACAACGGCAACAAAATCAATTAAAAATCAAATTGCGTAAAACAACAGCAACAACAACAGCAATGAAACAACAACAACAACGAGGAGTGCAATGAGCCACAGTCATTCAATTAGCCAAGTTGAGAGACACAAATCAAGTGTTGCAGCTGCAAGGGACACACTTCACACACACACAAGCTCTCAACACACACACACACACACACACACACACGTAAGCTCTCAACACACACACACACACACACATAGTCCCCCAAGGAAAATTTCTCATCTACATGAAAAGCAAGTCTTAAGCTCAAACCTCAAACCACAGTACAAACTCGTAAAAAAGTCTACTGTCGTATGAACCTGACTGCTTAAGACCCTGTACTTGTTTTATAAAAGATAGCATTTAAGCTAGCGTAACCAAATTTACACATAATGTGTCTGGTACCATCATAACCAGCCTCAGCAAGTACAGCCTATAACTTCCATAGGCAAATCGATCGAAAATAGCAAAAAAGGAAGGTATGTAGTGTAGACATGTAGTGTTAGTAGAGCATGCACAATCAAACTCATAAAATATGAGTATAACATGTCTATAACTCTCACCACTAAGTTTGATGCCAAACAGTCCACTATATTCTATAGCTCCCATAGGACAAAACAGCGGACATTTCTTAATTTGAATGGAAAACTGCACACAAGAATGAGTACAGGGTCTCTTTCAGTCAAAGCGCTCTACTATAGCCTTTTAAAAGCACTTCAAACTGCCGAGAAGTAAACACATACATTTAACAATAAAAAATTGCATATGCTCTTTGTACTTTTAATGTACAGGGTCTCAAAATGCAAAGTTCAGTCAGAAATATCATTCGAAACTTTTGCATATTATAAACTGGGTTAAACATTCTTCGCACTATCAGGCAGTCCCGACAAATGCACTTGAAAAAACTACACGCAGCTAAATGTATAATACACTTGGAAAAAAATCATACAAAGTCATCACATTTAAACTTTAAATAAATACCATAAATTAATTAAAGAATTGCATATTTTGATACGTTAAGTATATCTTTTATTGCAGTGTAGAATGATACCAAAGCACAGAAAAAACTACACTCAGCTAAATGTATAATACACTTGGAAAAAGTCAGACAAAGTCAACAAATTTAAACTTTACATAAATACTATAAATTAAATAAAGAATTGCATTTCATGACACAGTAAGTATAACTTTTATTGCAGTGTAGAATGATATCAAAGCACAGCTTGCAAATTGTCATAAAAGCGGGTATAAGAGTATTTAGTATATACCCAATAAATAGCATAATTGCACTTTAGACAGGACAAGTTGCAGGGAGAGTGAGAAGAGGAGAGAAAAGAAAAGAAGAGGAGACTGAAGGAGACTGAAGAAGACGCCGACTTATTAATCTGCCAGCTGACATTCAGATCCAAAAGTGGGCTTATCTCGCAGCCGGAAATACCAAGACTCTGAGGTTATGACGAGATACTAAAATAAAATACTAAAAAAAACACCCAATTGAGCTTAATCTCAAAATGCTTATGGCTAAATAAGATGATGCAACAGTACTATAATTAAAAGATATAGTAACATACATTATTCAGTTACGATTTCACTATACTATCATAAGTATTAGTCTCCTTTAACTTCCCTTTGGGCAAATCATTTGTGCAACTTTGGCCATCATGTCACATACATTTATTTATATCTCTGAACATTTGCATATTTAATATATATATATATACGTATTTATGTCGCAATGTCTGGCATTAAGATTGGAACTTGGTCTGGGGATTGGAATTGAAATTGAAATGGAAATTGCAACTGAAACTGGACACATAATTCTCTGACTTCGACGCTCAAATCATTGGCATGCAAGCAACGCGCAATAATGTCTGGAATTTATATTATAGATATGAACGTAAATCCAAATGTGGAGTGCGGAGTGTGGAATAAGAAGAAAAGAAGAAGAACAGGAAAATATGCAGTCAGGGGGTAAGCAGTGGAGCTCTAAAAGAGCTTTGATCATTTGACTTATTAACAATGTACAAATTTTGCGAAGAGTTATCAAAGAGTTAATAGAAAAATCGGCAGTGCAGTCCAATGCAGTCGAGTACCACAAGTACGGAGTATCTACTGTATCCAGTCCAACCTTTTCTACCTTAACTTATATATATGCATACCAAGAAATACATAAATAGTCACCTTTATACTGCACTCCAAGTACAGAGTATCTTTGAGTCATATACTGCGTCGAGTGCAGCCTTTTTCTTTCTTTCTGCATCTAAAAGATACACAAGTTCCCTATCTCTGCCTGCACCCCAAGCACAGAGTATCTTTCAGTCGTATACTGCGTCGAGTGCAGCCTTTTTCTATCTTTCTGCATCTAAAAGATACACAAATTCCCCATCTCTGCCTGCACCCCAAGCACAGAGTATCTTTTAGTCGTATACTGCGTCTAGTGCAGCCTTTTTCTTTCTTTCTGCATCTAAAAGATACACAAATTACCCATCTCCAAGTACAGAGTATCTTTCAGTCGTATACTGCGTGGAGTGCAGCCTTTTTCTTTCTTTCTGTACCTAAAAGATACACAAACTCCCCATCTCTGCCTGCACCCCAAGTACAGAGTATCTTTCAGTCGTATACTGTGTCGAGTGCAGCCTTTTTCTTTCTGCATCTAAAAGATACACAAATTCCCCATCTCCAAGTACAGAGTATCTTTCAGTCGTATACTGCGTCTAGTGCAGCCCTTTTCTTTCTTTCTGCATCTAAAAGATACACAAACTCCCCATCTCTTACTACACCCCAAGTACAGAGTATCTTTCAGTCGTATACCGTGGCCTTTTCTACTGGTTTCAGTTTTTACTCTTTTTTGTAAGCTTCCTGACATTTGACTGACTTTTGTTATTGAGACTTTTTGGTTGCAACAATGGCAACAGAAACAAGTAATTAGCATGCCACATGTCCGCCCCAACTATAATGTATCTGTCTATCTAAGTGTGTGTGTTTGTGTGTGTGTGTGTGTGTATCTTTGTGTTTGCTAGTATACAAGTGTTTGTTTGTTTCTATTGCTATGGCAATGATACTACAAAAGATCAACAGGTTGTCAGTCAAGTGCCAGCCATAGACCCCCACTCAGTCTTGTCTTATATTTTTCTTGTTTTATCTATCTCTTTTACACTGCCTTTGCTCTCTTTCGCACTCACTCGATGTACCTACGTCTTACTCGCTCTCTGTTTAGTTGTTTGCTTGCGGAATTACAACTTTTAATTAACTTAAAGTTTAATTGTATCAACAAAACGTTGCTATTTATAAATTTAAGAGAAAACAAAAACTGCAATTACGGTAGAAGTGGCTATGTGACTGGTAGATACCCTTTGATTTGTTTAAAGAATTTTACAAATATTTATTAATATACTATTTAATAGATTTTCTACTTTAAATTTACCTTAGTCCTTCAACTTAACTTTAATATTGTTAACTGCCGTTTCCTTACCTGAAAGAAAGAAACAAATGAAATTGTTATTAAAATATATTAAATAAATGTATAGTTTATTTTTAAGTTCAAAGTTATTTATAGAAATTGTAGATTGCACTGCCTAACGTATTTAGTGTGAGAAATTTTCAGTGTAACTGTACACAGTGTGTGACTGAGAGCTAAAATTACTAACCAGTCATACTAAATAATGAACCCAATAAGTTCTTTGACATATTTATAGAAAAGCTAAGAAAATAAACCACAATTCACGCTGTTTAGCAGAGTTTTTAAGAATCATTGTGGGGAAAGTTTTGACTTGTAATTCCCAACGGATTTTGTAAGTTTTTTTTTAAGTAAGTTTTTTTTTTGAATAAAACTTAAATAAATTTAATTTGTTTTATATATTATACATTAAATGGCAAGAAATTAAATTTATTTAATTAGTTTAATTATATATTTTGTTGGTTTCGACGGAAATGCTATTAAGAGCAATTTGTCGCTTTTTTTTCAATTTGTTTAAGCTACAAAATTACTGAATTTAAACATGACTCAATGAGCGATAATTTGTCAATAAAATCCCGTTTCCCTCTCTCTCTCGCTCTCTCGGTCTTTGTTTCTTGCTCTTTTCAGCAGATAATCCTAAACTCAACGACCTTGACAATTCCGTATTTTTATGCATAAAACTCTTAATAGATTTTTTTTTCAAAACACACATTTTGTTGTATGCTCTTCTGAAGTTAATTAAAAAATTGCAACATTAAATATTTAATTAAAATTTATTTAAGTAACTAAATATTTTTTTTTAATTTAATTTAAATTTTAATTTGATGTAAAAAAAATATTAATTAATTTAATAAAAAAATTAAGTAACAAAATATTTTTTAAATTAATTAAATATAAATACTCAGTGCATATAAAAAAAATGTAATAAAAAAATTAATTAACAAAATATTTTCTTTTTAATTAAATATACATTTTCAGTGCATGTAAAGAAAAAAAAATTTATTAATAAATTTAAGTAACTAAATATTTTTTATTAAATTTTAAATGCCTAGTGCATTTAAAATAAAAAAAACAAATATTCTATTTATAATATAAAACTTGACAATCTTCAAATTTAAAATTCTTAGTGTATTGAAAAAGTCAAAAATTCTTAAAATCTTTCAAGATTTTTTGTATGCACAGACATTGTTTTAATTATTTTTTTTAGTCTTTTAAACCGCAAAAAAAATACAATTGATATGCCTTATATGTTTTAATGTGCTAGTGTGTGTGTTGTGTCACCGGATGTTATACAAATAATTGCCAAGTGCTAACTGCTGATATCGATGTCCATATAGAACTTGAGACTCGTTTTATAGGAATGGAAATAGAGGAATGTGGAAGACAAATGAAAATGAAAAGAAATTAGTAAGCATGACGATATGCGCACACCACACCACACACACACACCACACACACACTATACAGTTTTTCATTTTTGGTCTGGTTTCGTCTATTACTCAGGGTCAGAGTCATAAATATTATATAGTATAAAAGTATTTACTTGTGCACTACTTATCTATAGGGTCTTATCGCTTGTCCAGAAATAAACAATAAAACAAATACGCACACAAAGAAAGAAAAAAAATCCCAAAACGATAGACAAGAGAACGCCCCGTTTTAAACTCGCCTCAAAACCGAACCGAAACGAAACGAAATGGAATGGAATGAAATGAAACAGCAGCGAAACCGATCAAAAGAAAGTAAGAAATTACAAATTTATGGCGCGTTCATTGTCATCGATCGTCGACTGAATCTTTTTTTTTTTTATTTAAGTCTAGCTCTCTCTTAGTCTCTCTCGCTCTCCCTTTTTGGCTTGGGTGTTTTTCTCACTTGGTAACATTCGAATGACTCACAACAAAAAGCAACAAAACAACAACAACAATAACAACTCACAATTGTTTGCAACGTCGTCGAGTCGCGCTGTTGATTTTTCAGTTCTTTTTTTTTCCTAGTTTTTTTTTTGTTTATCCGTATTTGTTACACTTGCTAAACAGGTTATAATAACTTCTTAATAAACTTGGCTTAAAGCATTCAATTCTTTCATATCTTATTACTCTGGTATACAATTTCCACTTGGTTATTGAGTTTTATGTGCGATTAGCAATAAATTGTTGTGAATGTGAGGGCGTTTAAAACAAACACTATTTTAAGGCAAAGTTTAAACAATTTAACTTAATGCCTTTACTTGTTATAAGCACTAAAATGGAATGCATTATTTATTTATAAGAAAATAACTGTCTATAATTCGAATATGCTTTAAAACGGTGCCAATTAAACTTAAGTGAAGCAACGACGACTTTAAACTGCTCATAGTTCTGTACTCTTAAATAATAAACACAATAAAATACATCATAAATTTTGAAAAAATACTAAAATGTAATTAATCATATTCAAAAACTAATTGTGAATTTTTCTTATATGCCTAAAATGTTTAATGAGTCACTTCATTATTTTTAAGTAAGTAAATGAAAAGCTAAATGTAAAAAAAATAATTAAATTTTCTTTTAAATTTACACAGATTTTAAACAACTGTTGCATTGTGTTAGGGCATACAAAGATTCAATTATTTAATTTTATTGTAGTTAACAATTCGCTTGTTGTTGTTGTTAAAGTTGTTGTTCGATCAACCTTTGCAAATGACCCAAATTTTGGCGCAATATTCACAATCGCTACGGGTGTTTTGACGTGGTTGCTGTTGTTGTTGTTCCTCTTGTTGTTGCTGTTGTTGTTGCTCAGCCAGTTCGACATCCAGTTGCGACTTCGACTTGGACTTGCCACTTGGCGCACTTGTCGTGCAACAGTTAAACGTTATTCGGGGCTTTTGTGTGTTGTGCTTTGGTGTGGTTTTGTTTATTATTATTTCTTTTGGACCCCGTAATCATGAGTAGCATAGGGTGTATGGGGTTTGTCGTAAAAATCTGTATAAACAAAGCATTAGCCAACATTTGAGTACTACTTGGTCTTTTAAAGTCGGCTTACTCATTACTACTGGGTCAATTTTGTGTCTTTGTTTTTTTTTCGGCTCTTTGGTTAACGTGGCTCATACAATATTCTGCTATAGTTTCGCTTGTTGTTGTAACTAATTGAAAGTTAATTTGCACATGAATGCAACGAACGAATTTTAAGGCTTCGCTTTGAATGTTAAATTGCCTCTGGTTTTATTTCTTCTTAACTGAATTTACACCCGACCTCCCCCCACTTTGGCCTTGTTTGCTTAGCACTTTTACTTTTGTCTTTTATTCAATTTCAATTTCACTTGCAGTTAAGTTAAGTTTTTGATAAGCTTACTACTCCCTTCTACTCCCTTTGTCTTTGCCTACTACCTTCCCCTACTTTTCAACTTGATTTCACCACAATTGTTAGCTGTGTTCATGCAGTTTTCAGTGCATTTCGTGTTTCAAATATGCTTCAAGTGTAACTTAACATAATTTATTATTATTCTGATCATTTCTATATATTTCTATGGTATAATTCAGCAAACTTCTAATAAACTAACTTATAACTCTTAGTTAGCCAAAGTTATCTACCAAATATGAAATTTAAGTCGACAATTTTCAATTTATTTCACTTCAAGCTTTTTGAGTAAAATTGAAAATTTCCCTTTTGTGAGCTAGTTTCATCATGACATGTTTATAAATAGAACCAACTTCAACCCACTGGTTCACTGATTGGCAGTACTAAGTTCGCCTTTAGCTTATGCAAAGCAGTCAATAGGTTAATAGCTAACTGTTTTGCTTTTAGACCAACACCAAAAGTGGCAACACACATGCCCCGATGACATTATCAAAAAAAAAACGGAATGCTAAAACAAAAAAAATCTTTCTATCGTTGTGTTTCTTAAGTTAATTGAGTTTTGACTGTATTTGGCCAAGATTGAATTATGTGGCACATACACACAGCTACACATATATGTGCATATGTGACATACAACTTGGCTATATATAGAGACTGGTAGAGTTGTCTCTTGGGCTGACCAAACCAAAATGACGCCCATACAATTGTTGGCCAAGGATTTGCCTAAAACAGTTTTCATTACCAATCCAAGCAGAGATTAACTTTTATACATTAATCATTTAGATAAATGATTATTTCTCAAACTGCATTTCAACTCTCACTTTTTTTTTAAATGTATTTTTTTGTCCCACTAGCAGATAAATATTTTTATATACATATATATATTTAATAATCTCTATTTTTATACAATAAAAGTCATGGGCATTTTTTCTGATGCCGTGACATCAGCGTCATGACCAAACTAGGGCAATCTATTGTGATCGTCGTGTTCTCTCAGCTGTTGTTATCGTTATTGTTGTTGTTGTTGTTGTGGGCAACCAACCAAATGAGGTAGTATTAAAATAAAATTATAGCAACTATTTCTTATGAGGTATTAACGTAAAGGGAGTGCTTACGTCTGTTGTTAGCTAGAAACCAGTTCTAAACATTCCCTAAAAAGCGGTTATCGATAAATTCGATTACTTTAAGACAGCAAATTTAAATTTATAGAACAAGGCATGCAATAGTTGAACTGAATTTATAATTATTCGACTTGTCATAGTTTCAATTGCCTATAAATTATAGTTCATTTTAAAGCTAGCGATAATAAATCGATAATTTTCATCAGCAACGATTATTTTATAGAATGTCACAAGTGGAATGCCAAGTTATTTCCATACGTATATAAATGGGTTACCATATTTACATTCGGAAAGATAACCAATAGCAATTTAAACTATAAGAAGTTAATAATCGAAGTTATCGATGACTTTTAGCAGATTAATTAGCTGCCACTATAAATAATTTTCAGACGTTTAGCTTAACCTGGTTGTACTAGCATGACCATACAAGAATAGTCTCCATATTATCGCTTACAACATAATAATCAAAGTTATCGACATGATTTTTAACAGATCCCTTCTTCAAACCCTTTTCAGACCTTAACCCCGATAGTCCACATACTATATAAGTCAAAAACTTAAGGCTTACAACAAAATAATCGAAGTTATCGACATGATTTTTAACAGATCGATTACTTGCCGTACATCAAACCCTTTTCAGACCTTAACCTCGATAGTCCACATACTGCAGAAGTCAAAAACTTAAGGGTTACAACATAATAATCGAAGTTATCGATATGATTTTCAACAGATCCCTTACTTGACGTACTTTAAACCCTTTTCAGACCTCAACCTCGATAGTCCACATACTATACAAGTCAAAAACTTAAGGCTTACAACATAATAATCGAAGTTATCGATATGATTTTCAACAGATCCATTGCTTGCCGTACATCAAACCCTTTTCAGACCTTAACCTCGAAGTCAAACTTAACTATAGAAGTCATAAACTTAAGGCTTACAACATAATAATCGAAGTTATCGATATGATTTTTAACAGATCCATTAATTGCCTTGAAGTACGGCCTTTTCAGACCTTAACCTCGATAGTCTACATACTATAGAAGTCAAAAACTTAAGGCTTACAACATAATAATCGCTGTTATCGATAGAATTGTTAACAGATTAATTGATTTTGCCCCAGAGGAAGTTCTTTCAATATTTTCCATTACAATACCCTGTACTCGCTAAAACAATAGCCAACAAATGTACGAACACAATTTTCTTTTGGTCCAATGTGTGATAAAAAGAATGCCGCTAAACACTAAAAAGAATTCGACGCAGGGAAAATGCGACGATGCGAAGAAAAGCAGAGAAAAGCGTGAGGAGGTGGCAAAGGGGTACGGGGGGGTAGGGGGGACTGTGATGCTTGGACATATCATCACCATATATCGTTGAACACTTTGTACACATTGGAAAAATTTATGAAGCGTGCGAGCAGAGTACAGCATGCTACACAACTGTCAGATACCCTGTAGATAAAGACATTTGTAGATATTTCAGAATTATTGGCATGCCCAGTTGTTGATTGCTTTACAGGGTATGTAAAGAATTTAAAGTCTGCTGTAGCACCATTTGGTCAAAAGGCGCTACTGCTGCCTTCTGGGGCAGACAGGGAGACGCGGCTGCTGGCTAAACGTTGTTAGACCCTGTAACTAAAATATATGCAGGGTTTATTAGAAGTGTCGGAAGTAGTGTTTAGAAAGCAGAAGTAGGCGTGGCAGTCGAGTTGATACCAGAACCATAAAAATCAGACACATTACACTAAAATAAAACTACGCGGTCTTTTACAGTCGTCTGGCCATTCTTTTACTAGTCATTACTGCTATTGCTGCTGCGGTTGTTCCTCTTGCTGCTGCTGCTGCTGTTGTTGTTGTTGTTGCCACACATTTTGCGCCAAATTTGAGTCAAAACACATGCATGCAATACGCGCCCAGTTCGTTTGCCAGCCGCGTATTTAAATTTAGTTTAGATATTCTGGCATTTTAGTATGTAATACCCTTTGAAAAGCAGGCACCGACTAGCGGGTATGCAAGCCAAATAAATTATTTCTTTCAACTCTTAGGCCTTTCGCACTTTGCAACTCTATACACTTTATAGAGCACTTTATTTAAGTGTGCAATGCCCATTCCATGTGTGCATTTTACAGGGTATCCACATGACATGCCCCTCAGCTATTTCCCTGTGGATTTTCTTGCTTGCTGGGGAATTTTTTGTATATTTGTTGTTGCTGCTTTGCTTTTCACAAAACCAAATGAAATATCTATAAAAAACGTAAAAATTTGTTTCAATTTTTATGCGAGTGTGTGTGTGTGTGTGTGTGTGTGTGTGTGTGTGTGTGTGTGTGTGTGTGTGTGTGTGTGTGTGTGTGTGTGTGTGTGTGTGTGTGTGTGTGTGTGTGTGTGTGTGTGTGTGTGTGTGTGTGTGTGTGTGTGTGTGTGGATGCCTTTCTTAAGTCTCTGCATATCAAGAAAAATGGTCTAAAAATGTTGTTTCTTTTGTTGTTTTTGTTTAAAACATTTATGTATTTGGGGATTTGCCTTCTTTTGCACTAATTTCACTAAAAATAAGGGGATAAAAAACGTTTTTGTTTAATTATTTGTTGTTCTTCTTATAGAACGGAAATTTGGCCATTGAATGAGTAAGTTTGTGTTGTTCTTGTTGTTGTTTTGATATCATTGAAGGAGAAGGCGAAGGCCGCTGACTAAAAAAAAAACCATTCACAATGGCAGCGTTACTTAAATTAAGTGCTAATTGTTAAAACACTTGAGGAAATGTAGTTTGTTTTATTTGCATATGCATGTGAATGTTTTGGGGTATGTGTGTGTGTGTGTGTGACTGTATTGCTTCGATTTTCCCTACTGACGTCAATTTCCCTGCGGCTTTGTTTGTTGAAGGTGTTCGCTTTGCTTTGTAGTTTCGTAGTTTTGCTTGCATTTGGAACATGTTCATTGAGCACTTTCCAACTTTTTCAAACAATTTTTTTTTTCTCCATTTTTTTTTTGCTTTTCTTTTTTCATTCATTCAGTTGTTGTTTTTTGACTTCCTTCCATTTTCTTAGGTTTTTCTTTTTTTTGTGCTCTTCGCTTTTGGTTCAATTTATTTGACTTTCGACATGAGCAATTAATATTTGTTTATGAAGTTTTTGTATTTCGAAAACTTTATTAAGGGCAATAAAAGTAACGGCAATTGTCGATAGTTATCGATGATTTCGATTATTATTGTCTTCTTTGAAGGGGCAGTAACGATCAACTCGATAACATACATTTTTCCGATAAACGATAACATGTCTTTGTTAATTGTCATTATAGCACAATAATAAAATATATTTGGTAAGCATAGACAGTGATAAAATGACTTTTGACTTAGGGAAGTATCGATAAAATCGACAACATTGATTTATTTTCGATAAACGATACAAAATTTGATATTTTATGGAGTATAAACAGTATTTAAAGAAAAATTGTAATTTGATTTGGTGTTGAACCTTATCATTAACCAAAAACAAATTTATTTTTATCGATAACAAATTTAATTTGCTTTAGTTTTCGTTCTAAACGATTTGACTGCCATTTTAATCATCATAAAAGAAAGGCAATCTATTTTTAGATAAATAACTACATATAATAACTATAATAGACAATCAAGAAACCAAAGTTGTGAAACCAACGATAACAAAATCGATATCTTCTTACATAAAACGTAATTTATCGAGTGTACTTCATATTTTGTAATCTTTAACAACATTAACACTCCATGTAGTAAGTGTTATATTTATTTCTAGCGTAATTTACACTTTCAGAAAAATAAATAATTTATTAAGAGGACGAAGAAAAAAAGAGAGATAGAGAGAGAGAGAGAGGGAGAGACACTTATTAAGAGTGAATCATGTTATAAATTTATTGACTAGTCGTAAAGCGTTAAGCAAGCAAAGTACTATTAACTAAAGAGATAAGACAACAAAGTCCACAGATGGATGATAACAAGTTGTCGCGAGAAGAAGAAGCAGAAGACGCAGAAGAAGAGGAAATGCACACGTTAAGTAAGTAACACAACAATGATAAATCCGCAATTCCAATGCGCAGACATCAACAAGTACAAAGATATAAGAATTACAAAAAAATGAAAGAAAAAAAAGAGCGGGTGGTCAGGGGAGGGGAGCGGAGAGATACATATATATATATTTGTACTTATAAAAACAAATAAAGAAAACGGTGAAAACTTTGCATTTTGTGCAGTGGCACGTATTGGGGTACAATCTGAAAGCAGCGAATAACGGAGGTAGCGGCAGGGCGAAGAGTGTGAGAGTGGGAGCGAGACCGCACCCACGTCGATGCTGTGACGGTAATGTGTGCGTATATCTGTGTGTGTGTGTGTGTGTAGGCAACTGCACTTGCGATTATCAGGCAAACACACAAATATGTGTAGTGCATGTGCGTGCGTGTGTGTGTGTGTGTGTGTGTGTGTGTGTGTGTTGAGTTCGTGATGAAAACAAGCTGAGAAATAATAAATAAATAAATAAATACGCGACAAAATACAAATGCAAAACAAACAAGAAACTGTGTAAGTATGTGCTTTCCTTATACCCGCGCACAGTGGGTCAAGTAATTCTTTTCGCAAAGAACAAATTGTACGCAAATGTAAAAATTACAAAAATAATCGATAAACACCTCGACTCGTAATATACTCTAGTAAATAGTTCAGTTATTATCTACATACAATTTTACAAATTTTATTAAGTTTAAAATGTTAACTTACGATTTTGTATTCCCTATTTTATTGCTTTTGCGATGAGTAGATTTTTTATTAAGCTTACAACTTTATAAATAATACTTTAAAATACTTAAGGTATTACAAAAATTACCCTGTACCACAAGATAAGCTGGGGGTATGCTTATTTTCTTTACACTATAAATGCATTTCTTCATATGCCCATTTAATCAATGTTTTATTTTAGCAATGCATTTTCAAGTGCAATGCCCTTGTGGTTAGTCAGTTACTCAATAGGTGACGACAGTTTTATTTATTTTATAATATTTATTAACGCATAATGAACTATTAAGATTAAGAGTATAATGATAAAAGATTTTCCTAACTAATTTATACTTAGAATTATAATAATAATATCGATTTCATTTTTATAGATCAATTTTATTTGTATTCTTAAAACAACGACAAATGATCTCAAATACTCGATATCTTTTATAACAAATGTAACCAATATGTGCAAAGAGAACTAATCACTTCAGTGAGCACTTCATCAATATATTTGTAATCTCTATGACGCTAACGTATCCAACGACATGACTATATCAAGTTATCAACTTATTGCGTCAATGACAAAACTTGATAACTAGATCGTTTGTCACAAATCGGGCAAAGAATTCTTCTACTATATATAGAGAGAGAATCGAAATTAAAGCTAGTTTTTTATACTTTAATTCAATCGAAATGTATTCTGTATGAACTTTATAAATTTTTTACATTTTTCTTAAAAATAAATCGCTAGAATTCCCCCTGAACTTGTAGCCATGTAACCGAATTTGGTAAGAATTTGTTTATAGCTTAAAATTTGATGTAATATCTTAGTGTGTAAATTACAAATGAATTGTTTTCGTTATGTTTCAGTTTTCAGCGGCTTTTGCATAATCATAAAATTCACACACATACACACGCACTCAGATACCAACACATATACAAATAAAAATTGTAAATTATTTATAAAAATTTGGAATATTCGATTGCATTTGCGTCAGAGCGCCCTTTATCGAAATTTTTGGAATTCATGTTTTGTTGTTTTTACAAAATGATTTTTGTATACTTTTTCCAAACAAAAAAAAAAAAAAAAACACCATTTATATATGTATTTGTTTCATTTCAAGTGCTGAAACATTCATTCATTGGCACGAACTGCACGCATCTGTTGTTAGCCAAATACAAGCACACACACAGCCACATTTATTGGATATGACCATATCATATTATTTGATCACTATTCCAATAAAAATTATTTCATTTGTTTAATAAATACGCGCGAAATTTTGAAATGCCACGATGAATGCGCCTCATAAATGCCCAAAAATAACAATAAATTGTAATAACATTTGCAATTAACGACAGCAACTGAAAACTACACTAACAACAACAAGTTCTCCAAGCCAAAAACAAAACCAAACAAAACAAAACAAAATTTTATTGTCGCTTACAAATTTTATAACACGAAGAATTTTTAACTACAAATTCCCAGAGATCTGTCCCAGCTTTTGTCTATGATATATGTGTTTGTATATGTATGTGTGTGTGTGTGTGTTCCCCTGTAGGTGTGTGCATAACTCTGCTCTTTTCCCGCCTGTGTGTGTATGCGGAAATGTTGTTCGTTGTTTACAAGAAAATTGTTTTAACATTTTTTTGTTGTTTCGTGTATTTTGCTGTGCATCTTTCTTTACCTACATACCCTGTAATTATGGTTATGTGGCTTGTGGGTTAGACAAAGCAAAGCTTAAGTAAAATTGTTTACTAAAACTGAAGTAAAGAGTAGCTGTTAGTCGTCTCAAAACAGGACGTCACAGAAAAGATTTAAAATTTAAGATTATGTATAAGCAAAAAATAAAAAACTAATGATAACAAATATTTTTTAAAATATACCAACAAATAAAAAAATGATAAAAATATCAATTTCTTTTTAAATTTTGTGCAGAAATTATAGTCAAACTAAAAAATTTATGTTGAAAATGTCAGTAAAATTAGTCTGTTCATTAAAAAAAAAGCTTATATTTAATAATAAATATTAACAAAAATAATTTTCTATAATTAAAAAAAATTCGTTTAACTGTTCTTAAAGATTTCATAAATTCATGCACATTTTTGTCTGTCATCTTTCGATATGCTGTTATCGATAAACCGATAAAAACACAACTGTTTTCTACAGCTGCTAAGAACAGCATTTCAATGAAATTATTAAATTCATACAGGGTATCAAAGTAACGACTAGATAAGGGCATCAATTGTAGACTTTTGTTGTTGTTGTTGTTGTAGTTACTTGGCATATGGTTTACGAAACTGTCTGTGTGTGTGTGTTTATTTCTTAACCCTTTTTAGCCACAACTTTTGGTACACTTTCCAGTTAACTAAATTGTAACTGAGACAATTCGTTTTATATGTATGTATGTCATAATTAGCCGTCTGTCTGTCTGGCTGTCCGAATGTCTTTAACAACAATTTTGTTTGAAATTGTTATTTAAACAAATTGAAAAACAAAAGCCGTTTCTTGGTTTTCTTAGTTTAATTATTTAGTTAGTTAGTTGGTTATTTAGTTAGTTATTAACTTGGTTAGTTGCTTTGTTTCGCTAGCTGTTTGGACTTTGAAACTAGGTCTAATTGCTGTTAGCTCGAGGTCATTGAAATTGCGGCTAAATGTTCGAGCCAAGTGTGTAAACTAAACCAAAAAATACAAATAAAAACAACAACAAAAAATAATCACAAATAAGTCGATATGCCAATCAAAAAAAAAAAGACTGGCACAACTAAAAGTCTGTCAACTGAGAGGGTTGCTCAAAAAGTTCTCGATTAATAAACATTTTTGGTTTAATTTTAGTTAGATTTAAATTAAAAATTTTTTTTCTGTTAAAATAAATTTTAGTTTATATAATTGATTTAATTTTCAGCACTTTTCATGCCACCCTCGCCCCAGCAAGTTCTTTACCATTTTTCCGATCATCAACTGACCCAACATAATGAGGTGTGCGGCAGGCGGCACAAGGGCGTGGCATGCCACAAACAACACACACAGCCACGCCCCAAAAGTGTCGTTTGGCTCACGATAATAAACAAATTTATTTATGAGTTTTAATTGCAACAAATCGGCTTAAAGCGTCGCGCTGACTCTGTCTCGTTTTCACTCTCCCTCTCACTCTTTCTCTTTCCTTCTCTTTCACACTCCCGCGTACCACAAACCTGCGTTGTTTCAGGGTCATAAGGGTACGCTGGAAGTATAAGGACTTCTAAGCCCTTTAGCAGAGAGTAAAGCGATGCAGTTCTGCAGGGCCCAGCTCAATGGAATGTGGGGAATACAGAGAGCAAGTTGGGAATAGGTTCCAGTAGTTGTTGTGTGGTTTTGGATAGGAGTTTTGGAATTGTCAGTTTTGTGACTCATCTCGCAGACAAGCTCCATTAATGGAGAAATTTTGTGATTATTTGGAGTATCAGGCATCAAGACATTTGGATAAACATCACAGAAAGTTCATGTAGGTTCAGTTCATCAGTTTGAAGCGAGTTTTGCACTTGGCGGGAAAACAATGAACGTCTTTAGCGAAATTGCGTCAATGGTTTTCACCTGACCGCAAATTAATCTTATTTTAAAGCAGAAGAATCGACTCACACGACAGTATCGAAAATGTATGCCCAACAGCTGTGAGAGCAGCAGTACCAACTTGTAATTGTAAACTATCGACTAAACTATCGACTAAAAGCAACTAATTTATTTCTTAAGTTTTATAAATTGTATATTAACAGCATTTAGTAGCTGAAATTTGAAGACATTGAAATCTTTTTGAATATTTTTTCTGTTATTTTTTTGTTTTTATCATTCATTTTGTGTTTATCATTTCTCCCTCTTCGCCTTTAAACCCTCCCTCCCTCCCTCCCTCTCTTCACTGTGGAGGAGTCATATGATTTTGTTTTCTTCTTTGCTTATTTGACTCTTAATATTTATGAGCAAAAGTCTGTTCGGGTCTCCACAGTTAAATATCATTGTCGAATTGGTGACTAACGCAGCAACAACAACGTCATCATCATCATCGTCATGATCGTCATCGTTTTCTTCTACACGATGAGCATCTTATTCCAGTTCATCTGTAACTTCATTATGATCATAATTATCACATTATGAGCGTCACGTAGCAGGTTAAAACTGAACTTCACTCCCCTCTCTCTGTCTCTGTCTCTCACTCTCTGTCTCTTCTAGGCTCAACTCTTGCTCTCTCTCTCAGCCTCTTTACTCTCTTCTTGACCCGTCTTTCTGCAGCTTTTGTCACTTTCACATTAAGCCGAGTTTGTTGCCTCCTCTTGAGTTTTTAATTAGCTTTTTTCTTAAGCTGTACAAACTTATCGATATGTATCGATAAACAATCACTAATGTCATTATCAGTTACGAAAGCTTTAAAAAATATATATATTTATGCATTTTTTAAATGAATAGAATTTATAAATGTTTTTCCTTTGTCGAAGGAAAAATGAATTTTTGAATAATGCGTTTTTCCAACGATTTAAAATCAATTTTCCAAGTAACACATTCTCCCAGCTCATTTTTCGCTTTCGCTTCCAATAAATCATTTATTCAAAAGACTTGGTTATATATATAAATATCTATACTTATATATACGATGTTTAGTACCAAAATCACAATCACAGTCATTATTTAATTGCCAACAATTTGTTGAACTCTTTAAACAGTTGGCACTCGGAAAAATCAACAGGTCATTCACACTGTCACAAAAGAAAACACAAACAAACACACACACACACAACAAAATGACAACAAAAATGAAAAAAAAATACAATAAAATAAAAATAAAAATAAATAAAATGTCAGCAGTTTTCGCTTGGTTTGACACAACAACAGTTATTGATCACATAAACTAGACGGCAAGTTAAAAATATATTAACTGAGTATAAATAAATAAAACTAATAAAAAATGCAAAATAAAAAAAGTTAAATTAAAAAAAAATATAATAAAAAAAAAGCAAATTAAAATAAAACTATTTTTAGCAGTTATGTCTACTTCAAATGGATAAGATCTTAAAATGAATCTATAATAAATAAATCAAAATATAAACTAAACTTAAAAAACTTTAAAAATTCAGCAAACTTATTATTAGTTTAGTATTTTTATAATTAATAATAAAAAAAAACAAATTAATTTAAAACTATTTTTAGAAGTTATGTTTACTTCAAATGAATAAGATCCTAAAATGAATCCATAATAAATACATCAAATTGAATTACTTTAAATGAAAATATAAACTAACTTAAAAAAATTTTAAAATTCAGCAAACTTATTATTAGTTTAGTATTTTTATAATTAATAATAAAAAAAAACAAATTAATTTAAAACTATTTTTAGAAGTTATGTTTACTTCAAATGAAAAAGATCCTAAAATGAATCCATAATAAATACATCAAACTGAATTATTTTTAATGCAAATATAAACTAAGCCCAAAAAACTTTAAAAATGCAGCAAACTTGTTATTATTTTATTATTTTTATAAATGCAGCTATAATCTTAATTTAATAAATTTTATTGAAACCAAAAAACTTATTTATTTTTAAAAGTGTAACTAAATATTTGCGAGTCTTATTTACCAACTTTCTTAAACTTAAATACTTTTTTTCAGACTTTCTTTCAATCATTTAAACAGAATGTTTCTATCAAATGCCACAAATATTCCGCTGTTTATCTTGTATCTTTTTTGATAGCATCTCGAAGATACATTCGGTCAGAAAAGCAAAGCATTTCTCAATTTGTTGCTGTCTCTGTTTTTTTTTATGCTGGAAAACTTGAAGAGCAAGCATTAAAAAAACAAAGTTTATTGGTTCGTGGAAGCGAGTTCTTTGAGGTTGACCAAATTGGTAATAGTTCACTTTCAATGGAATTCATTTTGACCAAGATTAGTTGTTGTCGCTACCTGTTGACTGTAACTAAGTTGTGGCTTAGATTGTGTTTATCTTATCATCAAATTGCGAATATTCTTTATATTCTTTTGGCATTTCTTGGCATTTAGTGTGTCCATTTAGTATATGTACACAATGTTTTCTGATAAACAAAACTGCGACAAAACAGCTCTTTTTGGCCAACCTGTCATTTGACTAAAGAGTTGACTTTTGTTTATTTTCTTTTTCTTGGTTTTTTTCGTTTTTTTTTCATTATGACAAAATCATAAATAATGCTGCCATAAGGCGAATGAAACTTTAAGCTCTCAAGTGTTGCCGACTGCGCAAGTGCGAAATTCGATAAGTAGAAAAATTTAATATATATATGCACGTATATATATATACATTTATATACATACTTATACTTGAGTACATATTTGCGTATGTAGATCAAATCGTTTGAGTCAATATTTAATTTGTGTTTTTTTTTTGTTCTGTTGGGCAGAATATCAAATGGATTTGCTATTCCACTTTGAAGCCTCAGCGCTCACCGATAAGCTGGCAAATCGAAACTGGCGATGACGATAACAATTGGCGATCAGTGTGAAAGCACAGCGATAATTGATTACTTGCAAATAAAGACAGACTTCAAGTTACTTACAGTTCTAAAGTGATAAAAAGCAGTAATAAATATTAATATACTGTTATCGATAACAAAAATATATACTTTCGATAGCATATTCATAGTTATATTAAAATGGCGTCATCTATAAAAGCAAATTAGAGTGCAAAGATGACGCCATTTACTCTACGAAAGCAAGTTAGAGTGCAAATCGATAATTTATCGATAAATAAAAATATATCAAGTCAGAAACTTAAACTAAACTTTGTATTTCTCTTATTGATTACGTATTAAAAGCGAACTAAATGTAACGATAGACACGTTGTGCCGATTTATCGATAAACATCGATTATGTATATCGATTAAAAATACATTTTGCAGCCTTTGATTTATTTTTGTATGTATATTTTAAAATCACTTTAAACTTTACTAACAAGCTATACACATTTATCGATAGCAACGATAGACCGATACACCCCACCAACTTTCTACACACACTCCAACGAAAACCAGAAAAAAGAGAGCGAAAAAATTAAGAGCAAATAAGCGAATAAAACGAATAAATACAACGAGTACTCGAACTCAAACTCGCACCTTGAAATTTAGCCAATTGACAACAACAAAAAAGAAGAAGAAATAGGAGAAGAGGGGAAAATGGCAGATGAGGCAAACAATCGGTTTGCGTGTCTGTCGCGCACTTTAAATAGCTGCTCCCAACAATAAAAAAAATAATAATTATTATAAAACAATATAAAAAAAAAAACATTTCTTTTTTGTTGTTCAGCAGTGCAAAGAATTTTAATGTCAGGTGTGGATAGAAAAGTTCACAAAACAAATACCAAACTGTGACATAAATTGCTAAATAAGTATGGAAATCATTAGAAAACTAATATCGGAAGAAAGTAATGTTTGCTATAAGACATTAGTCACCTTATCAAGCTAAAAATTTGCATGTTATGAACACTCAAAATGAGATGATTTAGTTAGCTGTACATATTTAAAATGTTTTAAGTTTGACTTTCAAATAAAAGTATCTATGTAGCTATTGAAATCAATTGCTGTTGTTGGAGTTCTCCCAATGCTCAAGTGCTACATGTCTCCAAAGAATCATTTTTTGTTATGGATTATGGCGCGAATCGTATCGTTGGTGACCACAACTGGACACCATTGAACTACTTTTTGTGTGGCTGTGAGAAGTCAAAGGTTTATGCTAATAAATCCAAGAGTCTCGATGAGCTCGAGGCCAACATTCGAGCCAATTCCAGCTGCCATTGCAGGGTCCGAATTGGTATGTCCGAATAAGCCAATCACACTTGACAAATCACTCAGAAATCTTTGAATTTGGGAAATTTAAAAAATGAATGCCAACCGTCATTAACTGGACACAGTGGAAGATTAAGGGGAAAGGGCAGAAAGAGGAAGAAGGGGGAAACGTATTAGTTAATCGCTTAATGCGCTGATTAGCTTTATAAACGATATGTAGAAGTATTTATGTGTATTGACCATGGGGTCCCCTATTTTACGACGATCGTTTGATTCTTTAGCGGTAAAATGGCCAGAGAGAGAGAGAGAGTGAAAGCATGACAGTGAAAGAGAGAGAGAGAGGAAAACTAGAGTTGGGTGCGTCACAAGCTTATACAATACCCGATCTATGTTGATGTTTGGGGCCGGGCCCAAAGGCGTACGTATTCTGGTGGTGCTGGTGGTAGGGGCAGGTGGGGCCTGTCAATCAACAGGCACCGCCACTTCTATGGCTTATCTAAAGTAACTAACGCGCCGCTAATCGATCATTCTTTATCTTTTCGCCTGTCTTTCTTGCGTACACTATATTTATACGCTTTACAGCGGGCATTTTGGCAGCACTGATCAACGTAGGGCCTAAACAGACAGAGGAATGACTTTTAAATCCCCAAAATGACTTTAAAAATAGCTATAGCTAGTCTATATAGTCATGTACACCTGTGCTACTAACTTCTGTAACGAATAACTCATTTACTGATCATCGTACGGACTAAACTATAAGAGATGCGACTTTACAAAATTTTAATTTGCGTTTAAAATTAGTTTTCTTACATTTCTTCTAATCTTTTATAGTTAATCTTCGCCACTGAACACACACAAGTCGAGTGTAGCTTTAGTATAGCTTTCTATAGGGTATCATAGCTTCGTTATGCCCCACACAAACTTTCTACCTAGTTCCTCGCGTTCTTGCTTTCTTACAAGAGCAGCAAATAGATCGCTTGTGAGAGCAAGAGAGCCGCAGATGAAGTATGTGGCTGATAAGCCAAAGTTAACACACAAAAAAAAATAAATAAACGGGTTTCTCTTGACCAAGAGACGGCAGGCGAGTGGGGCGTGTAGCGGGGAGGACTGCGGGAGGACGGCAAGAAGGCGGCAAACGATTTATCAAACCGAAAACCAAAAAACCAAAGCAAAACAAAAAGAGAGAAAAAAAAAACATAAAAATCAAATGATTCATACCAAATTCAAACGTAAAAACGATGCGTTGTTTAGTTTCAGATTCGGCCAACAAACGCCGGATACACACACACACAAACACACACTCACACACATAGATACTAGAAGAATTGCTGCTTCTGGTGGCCAAAAAAGATTGATCGCATTTCAAACAACAGACCAAAAGGCGATCAAATTTAATGCACAATCTGGCCGAAAAGCCGTTAACATTTTGCATAAAGTACAACACACACAACAGTACACACACCAATACACACACACACACACACACACACTCTGTTTACATTTGGCTTGAATTGCCTTAGCGTCAGCGTAAAAAAATTGTTTCTTTTGCAGGTTTTTGGTTTCGCTTTGAGTCTGGAGGTGGTTTTAAATATTAAAGCATTATATACCCTGTACTTTTTGGGCATGAGCACGTAAAAACCATTCAAAAGCACAAAAAACCATTATAGTTTATTTCTAGGGTATCTTACAGTCGCACCAGCTTCACTTATGCCCAAATTGTCAATTTTGTATGCCAGACGCATGCGTGACATTCAATCGATTTGTTTTTTATGTAGTTCTGGTATCGATTGATATTTGCTCCTAGAAATTGTAGCCAAAAAATAATGGAAAACACGAGCTTCGAATCTACACAACATTTTAAAGCAAAGATAAATCTTATCTCGGCTAAAGATAAACCAAAAACGAGTAAGAAAGGCTACATTCGAGCGAATCGACTGTCAGAGACCACGTACTCATTCTAGCATGCAATTTTCCATACAATTTAACAATTTTCGATCGATTTGTTCTATGGAAGCTATAGGCTATAGTCGTCCGATCTGAAACAAACTTGCTGGCGATAGTTCTAATGGTAGTATAGACTTTATGTGTGAGTTTGGTTGCAATAGCTTAACTAACAGAGCATGTTTTCATACAAAATTCCCATTTTTTACGAATTTGTCCTAAGGGAGCTATAGGCTACAGTTGTACAATCCTGATTAAACTTGTTAAAGATCGTTATAAAGCTACGGTACACAAAATATGTGAATTTGTTTACGATAACTTAAGTCGTCTACAAGATATGGTGATGTGATGGAGTCGGTAGGCAGCGTGGCAATTTGAAATAAACTTGAACTGCCCGACATATAGAGGAATTATCATTTCTTGCTACTATAGTCTCTGAGATTTCGCTTCTGACAAACCTAATAGACCCGTCTACCCCTTTTTCAAGAGTACAGGGTCTAAAAAAACCAAATTCATATGGATATACGTGTTGAAAGATAAAACGAGCAGCATTTCTTTGTTTCTTATTTGACAAACACCAAAATCTGAAGATAACTGAGGAATGTTGGTAGAACAACGCATAGATTAAAATCTTTAATCTGCAGATATTTCAGATATGGCTACTTAAAAGATCGTTAAAGATCTCAAATGAATAGTGTAAAATGAAACTGAAAATTGTTGCGTCTATTTGATTCATATGCAAATTTCAAATACTTTCGAGCAGTGGATCGGCCACGCCTAATGGGGACTTTAAAATATAGTTTGTTTGACTTTTTTTTTTATTTATTTAATTTTTTTTGAAGGTCGTTTTTTTTTTGGGCATTTGCATTTGAAACTGAAACTGAAACTGAAACTGGCCTCGCACTTTGATAACTAAATAGACTGTCTAAAGTTGTTATTGCCCACTATCAAATTTTGTCACATTGACCTATTTAAAGAAAGAGATAGACACAGAGAGAGCGAGAGAGACGGACAGAGAGAGACAGTGAGATGATAGAGCCGTTCTGAACAAGTATTTGTATTTCTATTGATTGTACATAAGAAATGTTGGGAAAAACAAACGCAAAACTCAATTTTATGTGCACGATTTTTGATGTATGCTTGCTATATAAATACCCTGTAGATAAACAAGCAAGTGGGTGGATTAGTTTTATATTTTTTTAAATTAAAAGAAAGTTTATTTTAAACTTGTACCTAAAGTTTAAAAGCTTTTTAGCTAAAAAACTACAAAAAGTTGTCTAAAGTTAGCCTTTTTCTAGCTAAAAAATTGTACGAAATTTTTTGAACTTCTTGCTAACTCTAGACGGATTTTGTCACTAGTGTGGTTGGCTGTTTACAGTCGCTACGTCCATTTGCCTGGCACAAACATGGACAGGTGACAAACCTTATGGAGCTAATGAAGCTGATGAAACTGACAACTAAAAGAGCTATAACTGCAAAACGAGTACCCCCAATGAATATACAAATAAGTGTGTCTGTGTGTGTGTGTGTGTTTGAGTGTTTTTGAGCATTACAAACTTGGACTTGAGCTGTGATTTTGACAATGATGGCGCTACATGTTTGGTAAATGCGTTCAATGGCAAGCTGAATGTGGGCTGAGAGGCAACTCCTCCCCTGCCACACACACACACTCTAACTGTTGTTACCCACACTCACACACACACAATCAGAGTGTTGACTTTGAAAAACACGCCATAGGCACAACAACAATTTTGATTTGTTTAAAAAACTTTAGTTGCACTCAATTGGCGGCTGTCAATGAGCATTTCAGCAATCAATCAGTAAATCAGTTAATCAGCCACTTGGTCAGTTAGTCAATAATATTGAAATTACAGCTTGTATTAGCTTTTTATGGTCAGTAACTCTGTTAGCCTTCATTACAGGGTCGAAAAGTTTAAGAAATTTATTTTCTTCTCAAAATCGCATTTCTAAAACTTATTTGACTTTATTTAAACAATTAAATATTTTATATTTTTAATTGAAATGGCAGCCACTACGTTTAAGTAGCCCTCACATAATTAGTCGTCAAGGTTAACTTAACTAAATAATCGAAAAGTCGAGTGCTTATCATTCGATTGCGTTTGTCACGCCGTCTCAAATTTCATTTCGAATAGATTTAATTCGATTTCGTACGATTTCGATGCTTTATCCTGATTAGATTGCATTGCTTATCAGTTATCACTGTATACCCCTTATATATTCATTTGGTTTATCGATAAATAAGTGCTCTTGTAGCTTTTAATTGCTATCGTTATCACAATTTAATTTAGTTTGTTTGCTTTAGATTGATCAAACTTGAACTTGACTTGGGGCGTGGTCAGTGGGCGGTACATTAATGTAGATTACATTAAAGGGTTTTTTCCACATTATCGATAGGTTATCGGAACATCGTTTTTATTTCTAACAAAGACACAATTCTTGCCTACATTTAATTTCAGCAGTTTGTCAGCAATAAATGTCAAAAATATCGATTAAATCGTTCAAATTGTTAATCGATCGTTATTAATCGGGTGAAAAAATCTTGGTTAACATACAGTTAGTAACTTGTTAGTACTTCTAGCTTGGAAATCTACAAGAAAACCGTAGTTAATGCAAATCAAACACAATACCACTTGATTTATTGAGTAATTTGCAGCACATTACAGGGTATACGAGTGCACTGTGGGTTGTTTCTTATGTCTGTTTGGATTTTTAAAAGGCTGTGGCGACACAATTGCATAAGAAGGAAGCTCAATACGAGTGAAGACGACTCTGAGAGACCGCTTAAAGCCTTATGATTTAAAATAATCGTTTAATTAATATAGGAAAATAATAACCAGCCGGTAAATTGATTAATCGATTGGTACCCACTGTAATTTTAAGGTACAGGGTCTTTTTCAGGCTTGTTTAAAATCCAGCAGTGAATTCAGGTACATACAAAGCAGTCAATAAGTGTGCACATACATATGTAAGTTCTTTTGTGTGTGTGTCTGTGTGTGTAGTTTTGACTTTGTGCAAGCAGCTGCATGCACCTGTTGCTGCTGCAGTTACTGCCGCAGTGGCTGCCGTTATTGTTGTTATTGTTGTTGTTCTGGCTGCTTGTTTTTCTTATTCGTTTGTTTTAAACGTATTATGACTGCAGCAATAACAATAGGTACACTTGACTAATGATCGCTAAAACGATATAAACATGGCTACACATACATACATACATGTGTATTCATGTGTATGCGACTGCACTTAGCGACACAAACAGCAACAAAAAGAAACAATATTGAAACGGAATGCAACTACCGTTATAAAAGTACAGGAGGTGGAGTGAAGGGTTGCAAGCGTTCGTTCTGTTCGTTCTCCGACTTGCCGCTCTCTCTCTCCCTCTCTCTCTCTCTCTCTCACTGTACTGCTGTTTAGAAATTGTTCAAGTATTGTTTTGTTGGTTTTATTTGTGCTACTGGTTGACCTTGACAGCCATCGACACACACACGCGTACACAAATGGGCATGCTGACACTCACACAACTACACACAGAGAGTCAGAGGGGCATGCTGACACTCAAACACACACACACACACACACAGCGCACATTCTCACGCATGAGAAACGCGCGTTCCATTTGTTAGACACAAAGATCGAGTTAAAGTGCGTTAGACAGAGAGCGAAAGAGAGCACATAATTTGTCTGTGTGAGAGTGTTAAAGTCAGTGTTGCAGAATTTAAAGTGCTAAAATAGCTAATTGTAGCACAGAAAGTAGCCAAAAAACTGCAAACCTAAATAAACTATAGTCTACCCTATAAAAAAGCTCAAAACTAACAAAATTTTCAGTAAATTATTAATTTTTTATTTATTTTACCAAATGACCGGAAGCACTTCTTCTGGCCTAAAACATTCTAAAATATTTTACCACTAATCAAAATAATCTCCGTAATTTCGTCATAAAAACGTATCAACAAATTGATTTAAAGCAATGCGATTGTTTGAAAACATTGCTTTCTATCCAAAATAAACACCATAAAGTACTTAAAATTGAAACAATCAAAATCTAGCTATAAAATGGCCAGCAGCACCAGCACTGTGCAGTACTCACCTTTAGCGGCACTCATTAGATCTTTAACCTCTTTGATAATGCGCTTGATCTGATGACTAGTGTGATCCAATTCCTTTTCGTGACGATTCAAATTATCACGAAATTCTGGACTATCCACAATGCATTCCTCAAATTCCAATGGCTCCAGGCCGCGGCGCACATCTTTGCCGCCGCCCATTTTGATGAATTTTGAACTCTTTTTAACTGCACTTGTTTTAGTTCCAGCAGTCGCCGCTGCTGTCGCTGCTGTTGTTGCTTTTGCTGCTGTGCTATTGAAATTTGTTTTATGCTTAATTTTATTATTATTAATAGTAGTATTATTATTGTTGTTGAATTGAGAGGCGTTTGAATTGTTGCGACGAAAGCGACGACGCACAAAATAAATGTGTTTGTTTTTTAATTTGCTTTTCGTTGCAGTTGCAGCAGCTGTTGGTGTAGTTGTTGTTGTTGTTGTAGTAGTTGTAGCCGTGTCGCTGTAGCTTTGCAGATGTTGCGGCTGCTGTTGTTGTTGTTGTTGTTGCTGATTGTAATTGTATTTCTTTTTATTAGTATTCGCTGTTTGCGGCTCATTAGTATTTGTTGTTGTATTGTAATTAATATTATTAATATTGTTATTATTATTGTAATGATTATGATTAATTTTGTGTTGCGTCTGCTTCATAATTTTAAGCAACAAACAATTTAAACAAAACAAAAAAAATATATTAATTTTTTTTTCAACTGATTTGCGCGAGGGGCGGGGGGCGTTTCGCGTATTAACACTTGCACTTTTCTTCTTCTTGTTGTTGTTTGCAAACGAAACAGATGCAAAAATAAAATAAACTGCAAAAATGAAACAAAAATAAATAAACAAGAATTTTAATTATTTCAAAACACACGCAAATTATTATTTTTATAATTAAGCATATATGTGGATGTATGAATTTTTGTTATAATGCCAAAAAAAGCACAAATAATTTTTGGAAATCACAAAAAGCATAAAATGTGTAAATGAAATTGCACACGTATAAAACAATAACAATTCAAAATTGCAACGAAAAAAAAAACAAACAAAAAGCGAAACACACACACACAGAGAGAATAGTGAAAAGTAATTACGGTAAGTACTAACTTTTTGTTTTTGTGTTACTGCTTCTTGCAATTTGAAGAGAGCTCAAAATGCAGTAGCAACAACAACAAGTAACAAGCAAAAGCAGCAGCTATGTAAGAGCAAGAGAGTGCGCTGGCTAAGCAGTGCAAAGAGAGAGGCGCTCTCGCTCACACCAACACACAACACACACACTCACTCACACGCACGCACTGGATGCTGCAGCAGCAAGCAGTGGAAAGAAAAAAAATTATTTATGAAGATACGTTTAGATTTCGTTTTAGAAAAAAACGTAAAACAATAGCAACAATTTGGCCGTCTAAATGGGGTTGCTGTTAATAGCAATAAACAAATTGTTATTGACAATTTGCTGCATTAACCGCAGCGAAATTTCATCTGGCAGCGCTTCGTTGTTGCTGTTTTCGTGTTGCTGCCCTGCTTTTGTTGTGTCTCTCGTTGTTGTTGTTGCTTGTAATTTGAATTTGGTTTGCAGTTACTTTTTGATTTCCGTTTGATGCAACTAATTTCATTTGCTAAAAATCAAATTTCGCTCAGCTACAAACACACGCACACAAATATACACACACGCAAACTCATACGAACACACACAAACACACACACATGCAGTCGCGGTCGTTTTTAGCAGAAACTTGTTGAATATGTACGTAAAAAAAAAACTGGTTGCGCGACAAAGGCGCGTTCAGTTCGGCACATACACAATACACACACATACATACACACACTACCACAGATTCACACATACAACAACTAAACTGCACTGCATATTTGCGTTGTTTATATTTATATTTTATTATGATTTTAACTCTTCTTTTATAGTTTTTGGCAAATTTGCGTACACACAGTTAATACATATACAGAACGCACATATACACTCTCAAACACACACAAACACACGCGCGCACAGTGTCCAAAGAGTGCGACATGAACTTTAAATTTTCCCACATGTGTATTTTAAACCGAAAAAAAAATTTACAATTTTGAAAAAAATTGCAAATATTAGGAGAAAAAAAATAATGAGAAAAATTTGTTGAAACAACAAAAATTACACACTTCATTGCATAATTTCAGCTGCTGCGGCGGCGGCTGCTGCTGCCATTTTGATACGCGCGATCAAGTAAATACGCGTATTTCAAACGCAACACCGCGGCGCTCACACGAAAAAAAAAACAACAAAATGCAATTCTCGGCCGTCGGTCGCGGCGACGTCGAAGTCCGTTCACGGCAAAAATCCAACAAGACAAAACCGAAAACAAGTAACAAAAATAACAACGGCACGCATTCAGCGGCTAACAAGGTTACGCTCTGTACGCCAACCGTTAATGCTGCCGCTCTGAGAGTGCTTATTTTCTGTTTGTGACGTCCCGCGAATTGAATTTGTAACGCGCGAAGTACAAAATCGTTCTTTTTTCTTTTAATTCACTTGCTAAATATTTTACAATTTTTTCAGAGCTTTGACAATTTGTTTTTCTACTTACGTTTACTTCTGAAAGTTGTCAAATCAGACATTTAATTCAGCTACATGTGCACTAGTGACGTCACAATTACCTCTGTTACTCTCTTGCAGTGGCGCTGTTATTGCGCTGTTACTAAGTTATTTTGACAATTAAAGCACTTGTGCCGATAAAACCATTTTTTAAGCTAACTGGGTAATTTTTATATTAATTCTATGATTATTTGTCTTTAAATATGTATGCTTAATGGTATATGCAGAAATGCAAGTTTAGAGTTTGTTTACTTAACAGCCGGTTTTCAGTGTTGCTTTTCGCTGAGTTATCGATAACGGCTATTTTAAACACGGTTGCCATACTTGGCGATTTGGAACCAAAACTGGCTATTTTTTACCGTTTGGCTCCCTGGCTCTTTTTTTTTTGTAATTGGCTCCTTTTGTTGACGATTATTTGATTTCAATATTTATTCATTTTTTTATAAGTTAAGGGAGAAAATGAAGAATTTTAAGAATACAACATCAGTTTAAATAATCTTTAATGAAATCGTTTATTTTGTAATTAAGCCCATGCACACATATCTATAAGAAATTAATCAAATGAACTGTCTTTACTAAATGAAAAAATTATTATTTTTTATTTAAATATGAATTGCTAAGAAACCAGTATTTTTGGCTCCATTTTATTAAAATTGGCTCTTTTTTTAATTTTTTTTGGCAATTTTTAAAAAAATTATGTGGCAACCGTGATTTTAAAACAAAATGTTCCTGTATATAATAAACCACACTAATACATTTCCCCAGTATTGTTTGTGTTTTGGTCCCGGGTATATTGGGACATTTGCGCACAGGTGAAGCTTACTGTAACTGCCGACAGATGGCTCGTTGTAGCCGTCACGAACTTGTTCATTTGTGGATTTAAAAACTTTTCCCGCCATTAAAATTGCACAGTAGTAAAATGAATTGCATTTTAAATGTAATTTATATTTTGTATATTTTCAATATGTATATAATAATAGCAATTACACAAAATAATATTAATAGACAATAATATAATAATAATAATAATCATAATAGTACAATAATGATCAGTATATATTTATATATATATATATGTAGATATATATATATTTATTTATTTTTTAATGTAATCATTTATTCATCGATGCTCAACGATGAGCCAAATCAAATCAAACATTCAACATGCAAACATACAAAAAAAAAAAAATTAAACAAAAAAATTCTAAAAAATATAATTGAAAAAAAAAATACGTATTGTGAGTGGAAAACAAAAACAAAATTCAGTTGAAGAGCCATGGAATAAAGTTAAGAATTTACGTATTGAAAATAAATGAAATTAAATAATATTAATTATAATAATAATAATAATGATATAATAGATTATATGCTTGCAGTGGCATGTTTTCGTTTTTTTTTTGTTTGATTTTTTGAATATTTTCTATATACGTTTTTATACCGTTAGCATATAGTAATAGTTTGAATTGAATTTTGCTTCAATTAATTTCATTCATTTTTTTTATTTTATTTTTGTTGTTGATTCGTTATGCGAATTGGAAAGTTTTCTCTAGTTCGTGTGAGTGTGGATCGTGGATCGTGTTTTGTGGAACGCAAAAAATTTCTAAATTTAAAATTATTATGAATTAACGTTGCATTTATATATTTGATTTTTATATATATATATATAATTTTTAACGTATTACGTTAATGGATTTATTTGTTGTTTTTTAATTTCTCAATTTTTTTTTTAATTTGCTTTAAGTTAAAATCTTTACTTTAAGTTGTAGAATGTTTCGTGAGTTTGTTTTTCGTTTTTTGTTGTTTTTTTTCTTTTTTTTTATACAAACAATTACAATTTTTTTGACATAAACTGGCAACAACTTAAGCTTTCAAATAATTCGTTATATTTTATTTTAATGTTGCCACAAAATTTTGTTTTTTTTTTTTAAACATTAACTGTGCTGTAATTTTGTTAAGTTTTTGTTGCTAATTTTAAAAAATGTTGCATTGTTTATAATTGTTGTTGTTGTTGTTGTTGCTTGCGGTCTTCTTAAACATAAACACAAGTGTTGTTGTATTTTATTTTATAACTGTTTTCTTTTTTTATTATAATTTTGCAGTTTATCGTTTTCATTATTTAATAAATTTTATTTATTTAATTTGTATTTATATTTAGTTTTTATTTATATTTATGTTTTGTGTGTGTGTCTGTGTCAGTGTCAGTGTGGGTGTGTTATGTAGTTGTGTGTGTGTGTGAGTTTTTCTTGTTGTTTATTTGTTGTTTTATGCTTAAAGTGTAGTAAATTTAATAATAATAATAATAAACTACGACCAATTTTTATTTTTTATACTTTTAATTCTGTTGAACACTAGTTTTTTTTTGTTTGTTGTTGTTGTTGTTGTCGCTTTTTCTGTTCATTTTATTATAAATTTCATCTTGTTGTTGCTCTTGTTGTTGTTGTTGAGTTCGCGATGTTGTTGTGATTCGCTTTAGTTGCTTTTGTAGCTGTTGTTGGATTAGAAAGAGAAAGAAAACACATGCAGTTATTAGAAAGAGCTAGCATTAGTTGGCTTCTCAGTGGAATATTTAACAAGTAACAATTTGTGTGAGTAATTAAAGTAAAAAAAAAGTAATTGTTATAAAGAAATATAAACAAAAATCGAATAGAAAACGAATGTAAAAGATATTGATAAAAAAAAATAAATAAAATAAATATAAAAAATGAAAAAAAATGAATTTAATTGAAAAACTATATAAAATAAAATAATTAAAAAATATAAATATATATGTTAAATACTCAATACTTAAGATTTTACAGAAAGCCAACTTTTTATATTAAAACCAAATCAAATTTTGTTGAAAAATTGATTAAATTAAATAATATAAGAAATTTCAAACTAAAAAAATGTTAGAAAAAATAAAATTGCACTGTCTTAAGATTATATTTATACTTATTCATTTTTTGCATTTAAATAAAATATCAATCAAATTTTAAAAGAACTGAATTCAGTCATATTTTAGTCTAAATAAAATTGAAATCTATTGCTAATTTTCATTTACTCTGAATTATAGTATATTGTATTTTAGGGAAGAAAGCTTTGTAAAAGAAATAGGTAAAAAAAATAAAATTTTAAATACAAAAATCATTAAAAAAAATATATAAAATTTATATCTGTTTCTAAATGTGATTTAACTCTTTTTTTGTATTTAAAATTTGCTGCCTAGATAATTGCTTCATAAAAAAAATAAAGCAATGCCAAAAAGTAGTAAAAAAATAAAAATAAAATAGAAATTTATAATTTACTGTTGGTGTAAATTGGTTAAATAAAGTAATCAAGCAACTAACCGAATCTGTTGTATATTATTTTTATGTATGTGTTGTGGGTGGTGTCTCAACATTTTGTTTGAACTAATAAATATATAAAATATATAGTATATATATTTTCATTCTCAACGTGTTGTGATCTCAGCTGCATAATCATCTTCATGCGGTTGTTGTTGTTGTGGTGTTGTTGTTGTTGTTGTTGGTCGTTGATTTTCGAATTCATGCAATTGTTCAGTTGTTGTTTTTGTAGTGTTTTTACTGCTGTTGTTGTTGTTGTTGTTCTAGTGTTCTAGTTTGATTGTTAAATTGGTTGGTTGGTTGTTGTTGTTGTGGTTGGTTGTTGTAGTTAATGTTGTTGCTGTTGTTGCCTACATGTAGGGATATCCCATGTTGCGTCCTTGCGCTGCCGCAGCCGCTGCTGCTGCTGCTGCCGCTGCCGGTGGATAATTTGTGGCATATTGTTGTGGCATCCCCATTGCTGGACCGGCTGTTATCATCAACTGTGGCTCCATTTGTATAATGTTTTTATGCTCCGTTGTATCGTCCTCCTTCTCCCGCTGCGCCTCATTCAGCTCCAGTTTGTCCACCTTCGTGGTGTACTCACGCAACACCTATAAAAACAAGCCATTAATATTGTTAAACATTTACACAGTTTACTCAGTTGGTAGTCAGTTTTACCTGTATCAAGTAGGGCATGGCAAAGTCCATGATTTTGTGCTTCCATGCCAATTCCAGGATCACATCGGGACGCAGCAAATCGTAGCACTGTAAGCACAGAAGGCACGAGTTTAATACGAGTTTAATACGCATTTATAAGTATAATGTATTCGACTTATGGCCTTAGTTAAGACTTTACTAGCGTAAACTAAACTATAAGTATACTAATTATATAGCTTAACAAGTCTGTGGGTGAGCGAGGCGCATTCCCTAGTCTCTAACCCTTCATAGGGACCTACGACCATACGGTCGATATGCTGTTCAAGAATATATATACTTTATGGCGTCGGAAATGCCTCATTCTGCCTCTTACGCACAAACCTAATGGACCTTATTTTCGAAAATATATAAAAAGGGTTAAGTTAGGTTAGGTTAAGAAGGATGTCCTCCTGGTTGTATAGGATTCCATGGCCTGAAGTCATGTAGGATCTGGCAGCGCTTCACGAACGCTAGCAGGTCCTTAGCAGAGAGAGGCGGTGTGATTAGGCACCTTAGTCTTGTGCGCTCTAGAGCTGGACAGTGACATAGAAGATGTTCCAGCTTCCCAGTGGGTGTTGCTGGCGACACTTATGAGACTCCCAGCCTTTAAGCTGCAGTCTTTCCGTTGGAGGTGCAGAATGTATTGACTGAGTTGTGCTTCGTTTGTGTACAGGGTCTTAAAAGCCGCTACTCCCTGTGCCTCACCTGATATAGACATGCCGCAAAGCAATCGTGTGCATTGCGTTCCAGGAACCAGCCCAAGAGCTCCTCGGCAATCTCTTGTTTGCCCGATTCGGCAGCATATTCCATAGCATCCTTGTACAGTTTGTCCTTTTTGCACAGCTCCACGCTCTGCTTCCAGCGATTGTTGCCTAGAAACAGAGTTAAAAAACAATTTAAATTAAAGTTAAGCTAAGAAAAGAGAGCAAGTGACAACTAACCCTTGTAGAGATAGGCCGCAATGCGACGGAATTCGGTTAGTTCGTGCTTCTCGAGCTTCTGGGCCAAGGCGATGGTGTCAAAGTTATCGAAACCATCAATGGAATTGCGTAGACCCTGATAGTCCTCCTCATCGATGAGCAGACCGTTCAAGGCCTCATTGATGGCCTTATTGTTGAGGGACTGTACGGAGCGTAGATACGGCTTGACCAGTGGCAGATAGCCCGTTTTGGAGAAATAACTGACGGCACGGGTGTGATCCATGCGTGGTGCCAACACCAGCAACATGTCATTCAACAGCAATGGCTTAAAGTCCAGATAGAACTCAATGGCCTTGTAGTAGAGCTCAATGTTGGCCACCTTGGTGATGATGTCCTTAAAGTGTCCCTCACGCCACGCCTCTGTGGGATGTGCCATCATAGCCAGCACAGCGTTATCATACTCCTCATACTTGTCATACAGAAATACCAATTCGGACCACAAGTGAGCCGATTCGGCGGCACGTAAAACTTTCGGTATATTGACACGTGACCAGAAGAGTTCCAAATGTTCACGCATCTTGGATGGCTTGAATTTCGAATAGAGTATAGCCAACTCACTGAACATGCCCATGTGGGCACGCTCCAGTCCCAAAGCGGACTCTAGCAATGCAATCAATTCCTCAAAATAGCCACGATTCTGATAGTAATTAATCAAATCCTCCAGCTCATCGGCATGGACAACAATATGCAAACCACACATTTGGGCCAAACGGAATTCCTCCGCATCCACACAGGCGAAACAGACCTCCTTCCAGGTGCGTGTCGAGTTGGCTTTACGTGCCGAATCCACGGCACCCTGGAACTCCTTCAAATAAACCAAAGTGATGGCCAAACGTGCAAAGTTACTGACATTATTGTACAGCAATTTGGCAGCATCGTACATGCCATCACTGAAACAACGATCGCCAATCTTCTGTATATCGGCATGATTTGGTCCCGAGATGAATTCCTCCAAATCGGCCAGTCTACCCGTGCGTGCATAGGCATAAATCAATTCACTTTCGATATACGATTCACGTGCCTTCTTGCGTGCCATCTGCAGATAACGCACTAGATCATCCCAAGACTCAACTTTACTGGCAACATCTACGACATCCATGTAGGCACTGGGATCATCGGCTTTAATGTACGAATCGATGGCCTCCTTGACCAAACCCTGTTGCAACTGTGCCTTGGCCAGCTGAGACCAGACGGCTGGCTCATTACAACGCTCGGCAAACTCATTGGCACGCTCCAAGTTGTTCACCTGATCGATGAGCACCTGTATAGCCGATGTGTTCACATCGAATTTCTTGAATATAGCAAAGGCTTCCTCATACAGCTGATTGCTGATGGCAATGTTGGCAATATCGGGTGCATCATAGTTGTCCAAGCGATTGATGTAGTCCATGACACGTGTACGATCCGCCTTGATGGCTGTCAGTATCAACAGGTTCTGCAAATTCCTATGATCACTGAACACAGACGAGTCCAGTATAATCTTCTCCAGCAATTCAATCAGTTCATTGGGCAAATCGGCAGTCATGAATGCCTTAACCGTAACGGAGATATCATCGGGATCTTGTGTCTCCGAGAGTGCGGTCTGCACGACCTGATCGATGAGCTGACGCTTGTAGGGATTTGCCTCGGACAAGACCTCGGCCCACAGCTCTGCATCCCGGCGTCCCACCAAATAACGTGCCTCGCTCTTGAACAGCGAATTCTCATTACAGACGGCAATCAGTTCGCGATCGCATTGACCACGCTCATAGGCCACACAAGCCAAATGGGGATCACGCTTCTCACAGTAGCGTCCAACGACACGGCTATCATAGTACTGATTCTCCTTGAGGAAACGCTCGGGATTGTTGTTCGAATCAATGTAGATCTTGGCCAAGGCATTGTGTGTGGCCGGTTCGATGCAGCCCTCATGGACACGTGACTCCAGCCAGGGCAGCAACAGCTTCAGGCGATTACGTTTCTCCACCTCCTCAACGAGCTCATCCGTTGAGAACTGCCCCTTGACGACCAGTATAAGATTCTTGATAATGTCCTCGCTGCAGTCGACATCGAGTAGTCCACCCACCACAACGGGCAGACGGCTTGGATTCACCTTCTGCACATAGATCTCAATATATTTCTGCAAATTATTGCGATACAAATAGAGCACCAAATCGTGCACGAAGTCAAAGCGATCGCAGACAATGATCAGTGGCAGCTGATCGGTTAATTTGGCTTCCTTGAGGAAGTTCTTGACGCGTTCGGGATTATAACAATTTGATTCACGGCAAATGCGTTCAACCTCCTTGATTTGATTGGTTTTACAGGCAGCCTGTATGTACTTGAAGTGCACTTCCGGATCCTGTGAGAAGTTGACAATGCTGCTGAGGAAGTAGAACAAACCGTCATAGCTCTTGAAACTCTCAAAGAGATCAATCAACGCCTTGGTGGTAAGTTGCTCATGATATTTTGTGGCAATCTGCACACAAATCTGTAGATTTTGCCTCAAATTTGCAGTTAACATGGCCTTCAGACACTCGAGCGAATCCTCCACAGACAGTGTGCCAAAGAAGCTAACCAACCACTCGGCGTTCAGCATATGAGTGTGCACCACAGCGCGCTTAATGTCATACAGATCGGTGTAGTGCTCCAGGGCACGCTGGAGTAGACCCGCCTTCTCGCACAGCTGAGCGATGTGTGCACGATCGTAGTGCGTGAACATGGCATTGCCCAGTATAGCATCCGCTACCTGCGGTGCCGACATCAAGTTCATTTCGAGTAGACGCGTTTGGAGTGCACCCTCGGCGGGACGATTGTGCTTGAGGGCATCGAGCAGAAAGGCTGTGCATTGCTGTACCATCGAGTGTTCCATAAAGATGTCAACGATTTGATTGATGTCTGCAAGGGGTTCCTCCTCCGCCACAAGCATGGAGGCAAAGCCAGCGCCCTGCTCGGGATTGCTGCGCATCACCGAACGCAAGAGGAATATATAATCGGGTGTATAGTTAACCTTCTTGGCATAGAGCACAATCTTTTGGAATTGTCCCGTTTCGGCAAAGCATTGTATGACCTTGTTGGGCACATTGGCGCGCAAGTAGATGGACAGAGCGAGTGTCAAGTCCGATGTCTTGACCAAATCACCCAATTCCTCGCTACACTCCAGTTTCTCCTCCTTCAGCCACTTCTCGCACAGCTGCTTCTTGCCCTGCAGCAGCACGGGACGGCACAATTCCAACGATTCAAACTTATTCAGCTTGCCCTGATCCAGTAGAATGCCAAAGTATTGCAATAGCGGTGGTGTGGTTGAACCCGCTGGGGTTTGCACTTGCTGGAAACGTTGTATGGTCTGCGGTGTGCGCAGAATAGCCTTGGGTGCCAGTGCAGCGACCTTGGCTGCCTCCGCATACTGTCCGGCCGTAAAAAGTTTATTGAATTTACGCACAAACAAATCCTCAGCTCCGGCCAAATTGTTGCGTACAGCCATACGTAGAGCCAAATCGGGATTCTGGAGCACCGTATTGATGTAGGGTATGATTTGTTCCTCGTCGACGGTGACGGAGAGCACTTGTCCCTTGCGATTGACACCGATGATGCCACCGCTAGCCTCGTGCGGTGCTGTTACAAAAATCGTATCGGCCGATATGCGATTCATGTAAATGCACGTGGCCGTTTCCATATCGTACAGATGGATATATCCATATTTGGTTATCAAATAGATTGTATCGTACTTGGCGGAAACCTGCATCGCAACAGGGAAATCATTTTGTGCCTCTGGCGGAAAGAATACATCCACTGCCTTCTTGGGGAACGGTTGATTGCCATTCGGTGGTGTCCCCACCTCAATGATATGCAATTTACCACCCGTTGCGGTACGCACAGCAAAGCAAAACAATGTCGTTGGCTCCTTGTTGCCCTCGATCTTGAAGGTGGCAAAACTGGCCGCATGTCCTTCAATTGCCTGGGATACTTTACGCTCCACGGAATACAGTTGCATGGCACCAGCCACGCGACTTGGTAGCGCCGATATACCCACCAGCAATAACCATTGCTGGGATGCATTGCAACGATAATTGATGATCTGACAGCCGTTGAGCGATGAGTGGCGATCAAACATTTTCTGTGGCATCGAATCGCCCTCCATTGACCAATGGAACACGCTCGTCTCGGTGACCAATGCCAGCGTATTGAGCGATATCCATTTCCAGAACACCACGTCCTCGTTCATCGTGTGCGCCTTCATCTTCGACTTCATTTCAATGTTGAAGATTTGCAATGTTTTTTGCGCTGCAAGGCAAGAGAATTTTATTTTAGTTATTTTCTATACTTTTCTGTAGTCAGTTAAGGCTAAAGTCGGGCGAGCCGACTGTAAAAGACCCTGTACTCCTTCTAGTGCGTGTTTTTCCATACAAATAAGCTATTTTCGACCGATTTGCCCTATGGGAGCTATAGGCTATAGTTGTCCGATCTAAACCAAACTTGTTGGTTTGCTATAGCTCAACTAACACTACATGTCTTCATATAAATGTTTCTATTTCAACTGTTTTCGACCGATTTGTCCTATGTCCGATCCGGATCAATTTTGATAAGCATAGTTATAACCATTATATACCCATAATGTCTGAGTTTGATTACGATTGCTCAACTAAAACAACATGTCTTCATACAAATGTTATATTTTCAACCGATTTGTCCTATGACAGGTATAGGATATAGTTGTCCGATTCTAACTAAACATGCTGAGTATAGTTATATTGTTACCATAAGCATACCGCGTGAGTTTGGTTGCGATAGCTTTAGTATTTTCCAAGTTAAGCTAATATAAAAATTGTTTTTTCACAATTACGTGGGCGAAACGGGGCGTGGCAACAATTTGAAATAAACTGTAGCTGCCTAACATATTGTCGGACTTTCATTCCAAATTTGATACCTCTAGCTCTCGCAGTACCCAAGATCCAGCTGTTCATACAGACGGACGGATCAACTAAGCTGTTAATGATCAAGAATATATATAATTTATGGTGTAGGAAAAGCGTCCTTCTGCCTGTTACCTAATAGACAACTGTACATTGTTTAACAGTTGTTTCTAGGCCAAATAATTTATTAATTAATTTAACACTTTTGACTAAAATTTGATTAATTTTTGTACATTCCAGAGTTTTGTATAACATATTAGAGACCCAATTTATATCGTTTTATTTACCTTTAAGTGCAATCACCTTGCTGGCCGGATTCATGATGGCCGAGTCCGCCGATATGGGACGACGCGTCGGATTGGATGAATCGTTCATATCGATAATAACCACTTGGGCGGTATCGTTGCTCTTCTCACGCACACAAATGAACTTGTCCGACTCCATGGTGAGCGTGCTGAAGGAGAACGAGTTCGGATTGATTCCAACATTTGTGAGCTAAAGAAGAAGAGGAAGAAGTAGAATTAGTAAAGTTATATTAGAAATGTATAGGTATGAATTCTATAAATTGTTTAAATCAATAATATAATTCCCCTCCCAGCCCGTCTATATAAAATCGAAGCAGGTCTAGACTAATGTCTAGACTCTCGTTGATAAGCAGAGCTCTAATAAATCATACAATCAGTTGCAGCCTCCTCTGTACCCCTTCACCACCCATCCTTACACGCTTTCTCCCTTGCACTCCCACAGCAAAGCACTCTCTTTTCGATCATCTCTTAACGCCAAGCCAAAATATAACACGCAATTGTCAACCCACTTGACAACACTCCCCCCTCCACCAGCCCATCTTTGCTCTTAGTCTACCCCTCCCATTCACACCCGCTGAAACAAAGAGACTGATCGTTTTGATAAACAAAATGAGAAAAGTTCAAGGTTTTGCAATCGATTAAGCAGACTCATGCTATCTCACTCACTTGCACTCGCTGACCGCCCCCCACTCTATTCACCACACTTCCCACTGCCATTACACTCCGCTGTCTCTCTCTCCCCTTCCCACTCAGCGTCCGCTGTACAAAACTGTATTTCCTTTTTGGCTTCTGTTATACACAAATAATTGACATGCAATGCACTTGAGAACAAAAGAAAAGAAAAACAAAACAAAGCAGAGAAGAGGATAGGAGAGTAGCGGCGAGACGAGTATAACAAAAATATAACACAACAACAACAAGATTGGGGAATTTTTGAGCAAGCAAAAACAGAGCCTTAAATGGCAATTTGCCAGTTTTAATTTAATTATTATGCTATACTAAAAATAAAAAGAAACAACGATAACGATAACAGCTAAAAGCTAAAAATGAATGAAGTATTTCTTATTTTGCTCAGATTGGCATACATTGTATAAAAACATATTTACATATGTACATATATATAAAAACGACAAGTGGAAGTTGAAGCCGGCATTGCCCGTGCCCTTAATCACTCAAATTAAACAATTGCAATTTTAAGCTCAAATCATATTTTAATATATACAAATATTTGTATAATTTATTTATAACTCAGTTGCTTTTATTTTCATATAGAAAAGTTGTCAAACAATTTTGATAAGCAGCTCAAAAAGAGAGCAAAAGTTGTGTATTTGTTTGCTTATCAAAAGAGAGCTGTGCCTGGTACATACACCCCATAAAAAATGGGATCAAAAACCGCATGACAAAAGTATACAAAACGAAATGATATGCAGATTCAAGAAGCTCAATGGCTCACCCCTGTACGCCCTAAAAGAAGGCCCCTCCTTTTGATATTAATAAACACATCTGGAACTGTCTGAAAATGTTTATTTTTTTTATGTATTACATAGTTATGTTGCAAATAGCCGGCAAAGAATCAATATCTTAATTTCAAGGGTTTGCGATGTGCAAAATTGCGGTGAAATGGTTTATTGGGAACAAAAATTATAGATATCTTGTCCTTCAATAAGATGAGTCTATTAGTACCTGAGTAACAGATTTTAAAAATCTTTAATTTTAACACGCTTGCCTCACCCCTTAAAATATAATTACTGTATTACTGTATGCATGAATCATTTGAGAAAACTGCATTAACTAAGCAATCAAAAAAATATATATATACTATATACCATATAATTCCTAAAGCTATGATAAGGAGGTATAATAAATAAAAGATATCGCTTGTAGTTATCACATTTTGATTTGACACGATAATCGGCTGCAATTCTCCCAGACCCACAAACGCCCAGAGGTTATCAGTGCCGAAATTTCAATATTGGGGGCGTTTATTATAATTTCCTCTCTTTTCTCTCTATCTCTCTCTCTCTCTCTCTCTCTCTCTCTCTCTCTCTCTCTCTCTCTCTCTCTCTCTGTTATTAGTCATGTAATTATTTCACTTGATTCATGTGTTACTTTCTCATTAACTATTTACTTTTTACTTTCCTACTAACTGTTTATCGATTTATTTTATTCGTTTTTGGCGTAGTTTTAATGCTTTTTTGTGTGTCATTGCGCTTAATACGATTATTGATCTGAATTTGACCTCAAGTTTGGAAGTTCTCAAATACTAAGTAAAGAAATACTGCCATCAACTGTTATACAAGAATTCTCTACTTTAGACGTTCTGGTATATTTTCCCTCCTCGTCTCCTCACATTTATTTATGTCAATTACAAATTAACATATGCTCATTTCGCACTTTGTGGCACGACGGAGAAGGAGACGAAGAAGACGATATGAAAAGACGCTCACAACTGCGTGTTCCATTATCAAATTTATTTCTACGCGCCCCATTCTCTTCTCTGTAGGGTGGGGTGTCTCAGTTGGGGATTAATAACGGTAAACGTACAAAGTTAAGTTAACAAAATTATTTATTTTTTTAGTAAAATAAATTAGGCATTTTTTTAATAATTTATTTTTTATTACTATAAAAAATTAAAAAAAAAAAAAAAAAAAAATTTTTTTTTATTATTACTATTTATCGCTTGGCCATACATCTCCCTGGAGGCACTTGTATTATTTGTATAAAAATGCGACCACAGATAAGATAAAGCGTCGCCCCATAAAAAAAAAAGAAGAGAAAAATAACTGAACCGCCCTAACGCGTTGCTGCCGAGTGACTTTCTGACATGGATACAAGTGAAAATTAACAACAACAGTAATGATGATGATAATAATATGGGCAGCTTCATTTCAATGTGTGTGTGTGTGTGAGGATGTACACGCACATAGTAACTGTAAATACATGTGCATCAAACGAAAATGCTTTAAGAGCTACAAGAAGAAAGAGCAGAGCAAAAGAAAGACTTTGATTTATTCAATCAAAAACACAACAACAATAAGTGAACAGCAAGCGGCTAAGCTTAAGTTACAACATGCTAAACCGTGGTGAGTATAGTCCACTTGTGTGAAATACATACACACACACACACACACACACACACACACACACAGCGCGTTAATTTCACCACAGCGCCAAGAATGAGTGTGGGAGTGGAAGTAAGAAACGTAAAAAAAAAAAATAACATGTTGCTCTGGGCTCAGACAATGAACCTACCGTCACACACACACTACAAAAATATATAACAAATTGCATGGAAAATAAAAGAAAACATTAAAATCAAAGTTTGCTGCTGCGTTCCCTTTTCCAGCAAGAAGAAAAGAAAAAAATTCAAAAGCTTTCGTCATTATTGTGAAACCGGTTTGGCAACACCAACTCTACCAGGCATGCAGGTGTATGTGTGTGTATGAGTATGTTTGTGTTGCTTTCAATGTATACATGCAATGTGTATTCGTGTGTGAGCCGGCGTTTGTCACCGGCAACGTTTGCAATGCTCTTTGATTTCCAACACACACACACACACACACATACGCATACAACAAGAGAGGCACTCATGTATGTCCATGTATATGTGCAATATTCATTAATAACAGTTGCATTTCGACATGCAGCGATAGATAGATGGTAAAAGAACGGGTTGGAAAGAGAGGGCGGCTATATTTGACAAATTGGAGCAACTGCTCTTCGGCTGCTGCTGTTGGTGATGTTTCTGTTCGTCAAGTTCCCATTATCAGCAGCAAAAAAAAAATCAGCCACTCAAGAGTCAGCCACAAACATGCGATAAGCGATTGAGTTAAAAAGTGAGAGAACAGTGGGTAACAAAAGCTGAGAGTGGACGACGTTGGTTTTTACCTCTGTGGGCTTCCTGCCGAGTGTGACTCATTCAACATATTCGTAAGCCTCGAAATAATCGAAATCGTTGCGACTAGTTTCATTTTCTACGAAATGTCATTAACTCACACACACATACACACTGTGCTTCTAATATCACTTTCCAATTGAAACATATGCTAAACAAAGTGTGCATGACACATTTAATAACAAAAGTTATTTATTTATTACTGCTATTGTATTAAGTTTAGTTGCTATGAAAAGCAATAGTAATACAATATTATAAACAAAAATTTTCACTTTTTTATACACTCTCTAACCAGAGTGCAGTGAGTAATTGTATAGCAGTCACTCTGTTGCCATATGGTTAGACATTTTGGCAGTCCCTCTAACCACAGTGCAGTGTATTCTTATTAGAATTGTAGCAGAGCTGCCCAATGTTTTCCATATGGTAAGCAACAAACATAAATTCTTGGGTCAACAAGTGGTTTACTCAGTGATATGAGGCCCATCAAGCATGACGGACGGCATCTATGGCCTTTTTCTCGCACTTAAGTTAGATAGGCAAACTAAATTTATATATATTATGCATAATGCTGTCTCCCTTTAACACTCCAATTAGAACTCTTTTTACTCACCTGTAAATGCTCTTGAAAGCGTATGGGTAACGGTTGCGTCATCTTGACTGGCTATTGTGGCGCTCTCTCTCTCACACGCACACACACTCACTGAAGTTGAGGCTGCTGCTTTTGTTGTTGTTGTTGTTTTTAGCAGCTCCTGTCAGTTACTTTCGAACGTTGCTTCTTCTTCTCGTTTTTTTGGTGAGATTACACACGCACTTTTATTATTGTTGATAAAGAGTAAGTTAGAACGGGATAGAGAATACGAATACTGTTGTCTGCGTCACACAACGTTGACGTTGACTTTGTTTTTGTTTTATTGCTGTTATTTTACTGAATTTTTTTGTTGGTCGTTCGTTGTTTGTTATATTACGTTTATTTCTTCGTCTCGTTTCGGTATTTTTTTTCTTTCTTATTTAGCAATTTTTGTTACACGTTGAAGATACACCAAAAACTGTTTAAACAAAAAACACAAATAATTTTTACATTTCTTTTTACCTCTTTAAATACTATTGTTAATAACACAAAAACTAAATTCGAATGTATATATGAAGTAAAGTATTTTTTCCAATGTTGTAATTATTAGAAAGTTAGCGTCACCGCCTCTTAAAACACTAAATAACAAGCAAGTAGTAAAAGGGCAACGCTTTTCGCCTCACTCAATCACACACACTACCGAAATGTAGCAGAAAACTTCCTCGTATAACTGTTGTGGTATTTTTGAATTTAATTTTTATTATTTACTTGAATTTTCACACAGTACTTGCACCGTCAAATATCGGCAAATACGCAAAACAAAAACAAAAGAAAGAAAATAAAATTATAGTATATTAGTGAATCGACAGGGGGCGACAACATTGACAGACAGACAGACATAATAACAAGTACCAAGTCAGTGACAGAGGCCCCTATGGTGTGTTTTACAACTCAAACTCACCACATCTACTGCTACTTGCTTGTTTGTGTTTGTGTGAGTTCGCTAAATGCGTTTGTGTTCGTGCATGACAAAGTCAAATATTGAAATGTCAAAATGCGCGCCGTTCAAGTGTGACCACACACGTTTGAATTGCAAACAAAAAAAAATGATTTACAATTTAAAAATAAATATTTTACACCAAATTTGCAACGAATTACACATTTCTACAAAAATTTTCTTATTTGCCGTGTATTTATCTCCCCTTCTTCTTAATTTGCTTTAATATGAGGCAACACTGCTGCTTCTTCATAGCCCACCACACTGTCAGCCATGTTGAGTTGCGCTCCGACACACTTACTCACACATACTTATTCTCGTGCACACACGGACACACACTTGCATTGACATATGTACGTGTGAGAAGTGAAAAAAAATTGCTATGCGATGTACTTATATATAAATGAAAAAAAAAAAAACACTTTTTGCATTGATTTTTGCCACGCAGCAATATTTACAAAAATCAAGAAACTAAATTCAACTAATCGAATCTTAATTGCCCTAAAAATGCGCCACAATGCAGCGCAATTGCTTTGCACACGTATGCCACATAAACAAAAAAAAGAAAATTGTTAACATGAAAAACACCGCCCACTAACACTTTGACTCAGCTATGAGCGTCAAAACTTTAGCTTTCCTTTCTTTGTCAGAGCGTGTCCGCCCCGCTATTTTGCATTGAAAATCGCTGACAATACGATCGTGCAATCTGCATATTGTAAATTACGTGTAATTTTCTATTTGAACCCAATAAATGAAAAGAAAAAAAAAACGCCAAAACGACGGCTAAAAAAAGTTGACATCGTTGTATTTTTTTTGGGGGGAGACGGAAGCGTACCAGTTTTTTATTGCTGTAGTTTAACAATTGCACGTCTGCACGAACACACGACGAAACGATTCACATTGAACTCTTAACACATTATTCTTATTCGTTAAAAAATACACGAAAGAGCAAAAATTACATCGAAAAAAAATTATGAATGAGACGACGTCGGCCACTGCAAGGGATGCACATAAAATACACATCGATTTCGATTTTATGTGCCACTCATCGAATACTAATATTCGGATTAACATAAAAAATACCGATTCATCGACTTAACAGAGTTACTTGAAAATATCAAAATTTATGTAAAACAGTGACTTTACCATTCTTTTTATATATTTAACATTAACAATTTATTTGTCTCAATCAATTTTAACTCCTCATTTAGCAGACCATAGCGCTTATCGAAAATTTATATATTTTCGCGTTAATTCGATAACGTGCATAGTTGAAACAAGGCGCGCATATTTAAAAGAGATTCACGACCGTTCAAATTTTGTGATAAAATTAAATTACAAAATGGATTTTAAATGAAGACAATTTTTTAAATGTTGCTTTAGTAACAAAATAAATGTAATTTTTAATAATACAAATCTTAATGAATATCTGTCATTTTATTGGCAATTTTAGAATACGTACGAAACGATAAGGTAATTGTTCAACACTATTGATAGATGGCGCAAAGTCGCCGTATCGATAGTGGCAAATCAAAACAAAAATTCTGCGCAATTATATCGATAGCAACATCGATAGCTCTGCAGTTCTAAACAAGCCGAGCAGTGCATAAAGTTGGCAGTGCACAAAGTAAATTATACTTAAAATTTCAATTTAAACCACACGTTTTCGACAACAATTTCGAACGAGCGCTGCTGTGTGTGCGCGATAAATGTGTAAACTATTGATTGCAATTAGCATAATTGCCATGTTTGTGAGCAACGAAGCATTGTTTGCGCTTTTCCAACGCATTCGTTGATGTTTAAAAAAAAACACGCGCGTTGCGCGTCGTACGAACGTATTCAAAAGTTGTTTGCTTTGCGATGCGTGTGTGAGTGTTTGTTTGTGTATGTGTGTGTGTGTGCTGGCTTTATTAAACATTAACATTGCGAAAAATCAATACACATTGTGTTTGTAAGCTTGTGTATGTTCGACTTGCTATTTCTATGTGTGTGTTTTGTGCGTTTGTGTGCGCACCGTAAGGAATTTCTATAAGATATTTAACAAAACAAAAAAAAACCTAAATCAAAAACTCAGTGCAAAAAAACGACGCACAGGACTCTCTCAACAACGCCAGAAAGAGGTGGTGAGCAGCAGGCAGGGGGCGGGGGCATAAACACGCGCCCAACATACGACGGCCAGGTAATAACAATGTAATTATATACAGTACACACATACGCGCACAAAGATATGTATATGTATATCCTTGCAACTAAATATAAACAGTCGGGCGATATCGGTGCCACAAATAAATAAATCGGCATCAAACGGCATTAAGTATTGTTAAAGTGAGCATTTGTGTGTATATGAATCTGTTTATATTATTGTTTAATTGATGCCTTTGTCTCCCCAACTCCGTTTCGACTTTCGACAAGCAAAAAAATAATGCATAATTTTTGTGTGTGTTGGTGTTTTATTTTTTTTCTTCTGTGGTGCCTGACGCGACGCTGACGCTCTCCCGGCTTCTTTATTTATTTAGTTTTTTCTCGTCTCTTTTTTGTTTCTTTCTTTTTTATTTTTTTTTGCAGCAGCAATTCTTGCGATTTATTTTGCCCACACAGCACGCACACATACACAGACAGAGACGCATACACGCTCACATGCTGTCTCCTCTCTGTGCTTCCTTTTTGTGCCGCAGCTTTATTGTTGTTGCTGCCGCTGCTGCTGCTTTTTGTTTGTTATTTCTCGCTCCTTTCACAAAACGCACTATACAACAACCCGGTGAGTGCGAGCAGGCGAGGGCAACAGCGAGTCGTGTAGCGGTCTTTTTTGCTCTCTTTCTTCACATTTTTGTGTTTGCTTAGCTCTCCTGCAGCGTTTTTGCATGCAGGTTTATTTTATATTTTTTTGTTGTTATTTATTTTTATGTTGTGTGCGCTTATACAAATTGTTGGTGGCATTCCTTAAACTGAAAGTGTCGGTGAATCCAAGATCAGTCCAATTTAATTTCAAGTTACTAGCCAAAGTTCATAAAAATAAATTGCGAATTCAAATTATAACGTCTTTTTAAAGCACAGTTAAAAGCTGCTTGCTATGGTACCCGTGAGATCAACTTAAAATATATCGATAGCCTGGCGCGGTAAAGCGGCCAGTCAATTGTCACTGGCAATTTCATTTTGATTTTACTTTTCATTGGTCTCCTGCAACGGTAGCTTTTTTCCTTCTCTGATTTTGTTTGTTTTTGCCGTCAACACATGTTCTCTCCTACCAACGCATATGCGTATGTGTGCGTCGACTACATGCATGCATGTGTGTGTGGCTTGCTTTTGCTTTCATTTGCTGACGCTTCATTGATGCTTGTTTTGACAGCTGAAGATCGTTCAAAGCAAACCATGAAAAAAGGATGACAGTTTTTGCTTTTGTGACAAATGTTTTTACTTAAAAATATATGTATAAAACTATGAAATTAAATTGAAACATACGCAACACAACAGAAAACAAGTTTCAACCCTCAATAATTTGATTTGTGCTGCAAATATTACAACTTCGTTGTCTTGCTGAATTTTTATTTTTTGCTGTCCAACTTGTTGTTTTATTCACGCTTTTAATGCTATTTTTGTGTTACAGTCTCCTTTGTGTTGCCGCAACAGCGTCGTCTTCTCCATAGCATACACAAATACATGCATACATAAAAGTATGTGTGTAGTGTGTGTGTTGTATGTAATTCGTTTTTATTGTTGTTTCCTTTTACTGGAAAATTTGTTGTTTTTATTGCTGCTGCCAATTTTGCTTTGGCCTTCTTGTGTGAACAAGCGAGTGAGAGAGCGTCTGAGAGCAGACAGGGGCTGTTCATGTTTTACGCTCTCAACGCTCGCTCTCTCTCTCGCCTTTGCGCTCTCCACTAAGAACAAGGAGTTTGTTTTATGTTTTGCACCAATTGCAAATTTGCAGGCACTAGTTTTGAAAATGTTAATTAGTATTTTTTAAGGTTACTAACAAACTAAGGTTAAAAAAATAGTAATTACATTCTATGCAGTAAATAGTCTTAGATACTTCAGAAAACCATTGCAATTGTTATTTAGTGTTATTGCTCTAGCAAATTTCCAATTGGGATGCAATTGTTACCATATGCCTTGACTCTTTTCTCTTTCTCTCTCTTTATGTTTAACATACTCCTATTTTATTTTCGTATTCGCGACTGTCTGCAAAACAAACAGGTGCAATTACCGTGCACATAAATATATGCATTTAATTTTAAATTATAAACTCATTTCAAATACTTGAACTTATTTTAATATTTTTAGTAAACTAATACTAATAATAATAAAAAAAAACAATATATTTATTATTTAAGTATTTTTAATAAATTGTTTTATGAATGTTATCTATTCCCACTGTGCAGCTTTATTTCACTTCCTTTGCTCCATTTCCTTGCCTTACTGCGCATACGCCATCTCTCGCTCTCGCAGACTACACACAAACGCACGCACACTTTTACTTTTTATGCTGTGTGTGTGTGTGTTGTGCTCCCTTGTTTTTTGTTGTTCCTGCTTTGCTCGCTGCTTCCTTTTCAAAATGCTAAAGTAAAGTGCTCAAAATTGCTCAGCTCTGCAGCAGCAGCAGAAGCAGCAGCATATTCCTGTTCCTCTCTGCCACACCAACTCATTGCCGCTTACCGCAGCAGCAGTAACAGCAACAACAACGGCCCGTGTGCTTTCCTGGCTTGCTTCGTCGTCGTCGTCTTCTGTCGTTGTTGCTGTTGCCTTCGTCGTCGTCGTCGTCGTCGTCGACATCGGTTGCTGTTATGCTTGATTTTTATTACTTTACTTTTTCAGTATAATTCTTTGTCTTTTGGCGTTTGTTTAATGCAAAAAAAAAAAAAATAAGAAAAGGCAAAGACCAAGACAAGAACAAGCACACACACACACACAGACATGAGACTCAAACTCATGCACACACAGAGGCACACGCACACACATGCAAGAGATACCAAAAAGGAAGAAGCACAAACTACATTTTTAAGCACAGACAAGGAGTCTGTACAAAATAAAATTTTGCGCAACGCGCGTTGTTCTCACATTTTGCTAAATTATTATAATAAAAGGAGCGCAGCTAAAACTACCGCAAAGAATTATTAACAAGTAATGACATTAAACAAAGTAATTAAACAATTTAATTGTGCACTGCATTTATAAAATGCATTAATTATTAATATTGGCGTTGATTTTTGGCAAAAACTATTTAATTTTTGCTTTGTTTGGCATCAATTTCTGCAGTTTATACGATTTAGTTGCGTTCGCGTCGCTTGTTTTCTTGTTGTTCTCGCTGCAGTGGGAATTTGCCGACAAAAACAACAAAGGGAAATTTTTAGCTATTTTCCCCCTTTTATTTTGTTTAAATGTTTTTAAGTGAATATGGAAATGAACACTGTGAATAAATAGCTTAAAACTGAAATGAACGCTGTGAGTGAATAGTTCGATTATTAAATGAATATTATTTGAACGAATATGATTATTGGATGAATATTTGTTTTCAATTTGTGAATGTTGTGAATATGGAATAACTGTACACTATGATAGACTGACTAAGCGAACAGACTGTAAAATACCCCGTATTCATTCTTGTGCGCATTTTATCATACAAATTTCCCATTTTTGATCAGTTTGTTCTATGGCAGCTATAAGATATAGTTCTTTGATTCGGATCAAACTTGCTGTGATCAGTTTTAATGGTATGATACACATAATGTGTAACTTTGCTCACGATAGCTCTAGTGGTTTCCAAGTTATGGTGTTTTTTACAATTTACTTGGCCGGCAGGGGGTGTGGCAACAATTTGATATAAACTTCATCTGCTCACGAAGTAGAGGGACTTCCATTCCAAATTTACTGGCTCTAGCTTTTATAGTCTCTGAGATCCATGCGAATCATTTCTGGCTGGCTCTTCGCAGCTTATCACGTTTTTCTGCAAAAGTTATGGATTGATATTTTGAAAATTTTACATGTTAACATTTCGTACTTGAGTGAAGGATTTCTTTTTTAAGTTTTAAGCACGTTTTACGTGCAAATTTAACTGAAATATGCAACTTTAAAGTTTAAAACTCTGTAAAAAATGGGAATTTTATATTCTGCGTTGAAATACGAGTTTTAAGCAGCTACTAACAGAACTTATGTAGTTGGTTTATTTATTTAAGGGGAATTTATTATTGACTATGCCGTGAGGTATTTTATTTGAATGGTTTACAGGTCATGGGGTCTTAATATGAATTTTTAACCAAAATTCTATTAAAAAATTTTTTTGGTTAATTTATTTAATTTAAAAAATTTTAAGCTTGACTGTGGTTGTCATTTAAACTCCACGAAAATAAATTATTGAGCTCTGCGATGATCAGATTTTGGTATTAGGAGCTTGACAGAATTTAAAAATATTTTTTCTTAAAAGCTTTGAACAAATTCGATGCAACAAAAAATAAAATATTTAAAATTAAATACTAAATTAAATACTAAAGAAAAAATACCAAATAAAATACTAAAATCATATTATTTTCTTACAGTTTCAACTCTCCACGCACGTTAATACAATTTGAACACTTGACGAGCTTCCATTGACGGGCTTCCATTGGCTTCCACTGGAGTTGGCTGGAAATAGCTGGGAATTGGCAGCGAAATTGTTAACACTGGAAAGTGTAGGAGGGAAATTGTTGCGGTCAGGAGCGGGACAACAACAACAACAAGCACAACAGCAGCAGCACAATGAGTGCGGCAACGCAGGAATTCTGCGTGCGATGGAACAGTCACTTGGGCAGCATCGGAGCAGCGTTTCCACAGTTGCTGGCGGGTCAGAGGTTCGTGGACGTGACCTTGGCATGTGAAGGTCATCAGGTGCATTGTCATCGCTTAGTTTTAGCCGCCTGCTCAACATATTTCGAAGCAATACTAGCTGAAAATCCCTGTAAACATCCCGTTATTATATTACCCAGCGAGATCAAATTATGGGAAATTCAGGCGCTGGTGGATTTCATGTACAAGGGAGAGGTGAATGTGACGCAAGCGGGACTGGGACAGTTGTTGCGTTGTGCGGAGCAGTTGCGTATACGCGGACTATACGGCTCCGAGGCGGCCATAAACTACAAACAATTGCAGCAAATGCGGCAAGAACTGGACACAGCGGCGGGAGTAGTGGGAGGAGGAGGAGGAGGTGGAACAACTGGAGCATCGGTAGGAGGAGCCACAACAATCAGCACAGCAACAAATGCAATTAAAACAGATGCACAACAGCAACAGCAATTGGACAGCACAGAGACAGACGATACGGCAACAAATTCAACCACATCGACAACAACAACAAGCACAACAACATTGTCGGCCAAGCAGCAACAGCAGCAGCTGCAGCAACAGTTGCTGCTGCAACAGCAGAAAGAGCAACGCCAGCAGCGACAACAAACCAATGGCAAAGATGCCCTGCAGTTGCAACTGTTGCAGCAACAACAACAACAACAGCAGCAACAGCAGCAGACAAATGCAATTTGCTCGGCTGCAGCATCAAACAACTCGAATGCAGCCACTGAAGATGATTCCGCTGATGACAATTGGAATGCGTACAGTGAACACTACGAGGACAGCAAGTACAGTGTGCAATTGTTGCAGCAACAACAGCAGCAGCAGCAGCAACAACAGCAACACCTGCAGCAGCAACAACAGCAGCTGCAACTGCAACACCACTTGGACTCCACCATCGAAGATGATCACAACTATGTAGCCGCACACGATGAGGACAACGACAGCAGCGGTTTTCTGGCTACCAACAACAGCAGCTTGGGTCTGGGTGTATCCAGTTTATCGCTGAGCATGGACACGGATCTGGACACCTCAGCGAATACATCAATTGGTGGTGGTGGTGGTGGTGCTGGCGGCGGTTCAGGCATGCTGCACAGTTCCATTGATGGTTATACCTCTTACAAGCGTGTACGAAGATCGGAGGCTTCGCTGGCACAGGCAGCGAAATGTGTTTCCAAGGGGGAAACCTTCCAAACCGTCAGCAACATGTTCAACATACCCGTCTCCACCATACGCTTCTACATGGCACGCAAGGGCATTTTACCCAAGCGTAAACGTGGACGTGGTGCCTCGCATGCGGGTAGCACCATCACCACCACAAATTCAGCTGGTGGCACTTCAGGCTCATCGGCTGCAGCGGTGGCAGCAGCGGCGGCAGCAGCAGCAGCCACAATGGCAGCAGCTACCACTTTGGGCAGTTTGTCCACAGCGGGTGCACATCATCATTTACCACTGGATGTGATGCAGCTAAAGCGACTCACGGGAGGCGCCGGTGCTGGCGGAGTTGGTGCAGCTGGTGCAGTGACTGCTGCTGCTGCTGCTAGTAGCCCCAATACAAATGCCGCTGCTGCAGCTGCAATGGCTGCGGCTGTGGCATCCACTTCACCGCATAACTTGGATGTGGCCACAGCTGCGGGAGTTCCCTTTCATTTGCTCAGCGATGCGGCTGCCTTTAAATTGAGTGAGCAGCAGCAGCAAGCGCATATAATCTAACCGCGAAAATTGCTGAGCTTCCACCTGGTGCATATGTGAGATAGAGCGGGACAGCGGCAGCACTAGAGGGAGAAAGAGAGAGAGAGAGATAGACACTTATTTAATTTTACTTAATTCACTTGTTTTTCTACACATTTGCTTGTTTTTACATAATTTCCCTTTATTTTCCCGCTGTTGTGCTGACAACTACTTCGCTCCACGCTATTTCCCTCTATTTCACTACAACTATTGCTGTAAAGAATTTCCCTACTTTAAACGCCTTTTCAATTGCAATTTGCACACTTCCATTTGATCTTTCCATTCAATTCAGCTACTTCAATTTCCCCTTTCGATTCAACTTTTCAACTTGGTTTTAATTCAATTGAGCAATATTTTGGCTACACATTTTAAACTTTATGCTTGTTTTTCAATCTACAACGGCAATTTGTTGTGCAAATTCCATTTTTTTATCTAACAATTTATTTAAGTTAACTGTTTTTGTCTCAACACCATTTTAATTTTTTTAAAGTCTCGTTTCAACCAGCCACTTTCAATTCAACTTCTGTTCAACAAAGTTTAAAAGTGTAAATTGAATTTAGAAGGAAATTGAATTGAAATGACTAATTGCAGCTGCTCAACCCTTTTAAGTTTATAATTTTATTTCTTCAATTCGGTTTCATTAGCTTTAATCTTTAAAAAACTCAAAGTTCAAATCGTTTTCAATTCAATTTTAGTGCAATTTGTATTATTTTTAAAATATTTTAGAAAAGTCTTTTCAATTTAATTACTGATTTGAAGGTTGAAGGAACCTTTAAAGTCTGTTTAATATTATTTTATTATTATTCTACCTTTCAATAGCCAGATTTCCTTTCAATTGCTCAGTTGAATGAATTGCCTTTCAATCTAATATTTTAAGCCAACAGTTTAAAAAATATTCTATATTTCTTTTCTTTTAAGACTGATTTGCTTTCAACGATTGAAAGACGCTTCAGGGACTTCTTTAGACTGCTTTAACTTCATTTTCCTTTTAGCCTTCAATTCCGTTTCAACTCTCTTTCAATTTTAATTGTTTATAATCTATGTTTCTTTTCCTAAGACTGATTTGCTTTCAACGGTTGAAAGACGCTTTAGGGACTGCTTTAATATCATTTTTCTTTTAGCCTTTCAATTCCATTTCAATTCTCTTTCAATTTGAATGGTTAATCTATGTTTCTTAAGACTGATTTGCTATCAATGGTTGAAAGACGCTTCAGGGACTGCTTTAATTTCCTTTTTCTTTTCTTTTAGCCTTTCAATTGCTCAGTTGAATGTGACAAACAATTTCCAATTCAATTTCAATCAATTACTCTTTCAATCTCAACGCTCTGCTGCCAGCCATATGCACATAAATATAAACAGAAACTGGAAGATAAATTGAACGAAACTATAGTATGTATGGAGTATGTATATACAGCTATATATATATATGTAGCATACTATATACATATATATATATATATATGTATATGTATATATATATGTATTTTTTAATTTAATGTTTTGCCTTTAGTCAGCTAAATATAGTAAGATATATAATAACGCTACTCCTTCCCCGATAACTGTACGTATTTTAAGCTTGTAAGAACATAGAAATTAGTTAAACATTTAAATGAATACATGACTTTTTCATGTACTTCGCTCCCCGCCCCCTTTACACGCCCCCGAGAAACGCTCATTAAACTATTTTATAAAGAACAAACTTGAAAACAAAATAAACAATATTTTGTGCAGTTAACAAAGACAGTACAATAACAATAAAAATCGAAAAGCGCCTGTAATAAACAAAACATACACACACATACATACATAAACAAATATATATAAATATATATTTATAAATTTAATTTGTTCACTTTATCATTTAATTGTTGAAAACAAACGAAAGCAAAAGTCATAATTGTAAATGTAGAATTCACTTTAATTTATACACGAATTTTATTTCAATTTATTAATTATACATTTTTGGCAGTTTTTGAATTAAAACTGAAAAAACGAAAAATAAATCGGTACACAATCATTAGCGCTTAAGGCACAGACACACACACATAATTCTTAATTAATTAAATCGGATATTAATTTTAAATTAAAACTAAAAAACAAAAAAAAAACATTTATGCATTTATGCTGCGAGTAAAGACTTGGAAAAGACTTTCGTTTTATTTTTTTTTTTTTTTAATTAAGTTTAAGACTTGCCTAATTTTTAAACTTAATTAAACACATATTTTTGTAAGTCACTCAGTCTCAATTAAATGTTTGCCATACTCGTAAATTAGTTTATTCAAATAAATATTAAATTTAACATTTATATATATTTTTTTTTTAATTTTTTTAAAAACATAAAAAAGACAAAGCGATTTTAAATTAAGTTTTCTTTGAAGCTCAAACTAAAATTTATCAAAACTCATATTTTCGTTATGATCTCTCAGAGCAAGCGGCGTTTTATTAAAAAAAAAATACATAAAATAAAAAAAAATAATTTGTTTCACAATTCTAACAAAAAAAAAAAAAACAAATACCTCGTATACATTGAGCATAAATACATAGTAAGCCATAAAAAAAATAAAGTTAAAAACAAAAAAAAGCGAAACACAAAAAACAATAACCAAAAGCGAATAACGCTTATTTTACACGAAAATGCAAAATAAAAAAAAAAAAAAAAACAAATTGTAATTTATTTAAAACCGAAAGTTGTTACAATAGTCACAAAAAACTAAAAAAAAGCAAATATATATCTATATATATTTTTTTAGAAACCGATTGTACGATATGCAAAAAAAATATATTAAATATATATATTAAAAAAAAAGTTGTGCTGCAGCTTTGCTATTAAGAAATTGTATCTATTTTTATTAAAAAAAAAAAAAAAACAATTTTTTTTTAGGCTGCGTCTTGTAAAAAATAAAAACACGTTGAAATCTACTAAAATTAACAAAAACATATATTAAATGCAAAACAAATGCAAGTATTATGTATCAAACACAAAAATATTAAAAATTGCAAAAAAAAAAACATTAAGTAAATACTATATTTAAAGTATATATAAATATATAGAATGTATACATTAAATGAAAACAAAAAAAAAAACACTTAATTAAGCCAGAGCAAAATAATGATAATTAAAAACAAACAAAAAAAAAGCCAGCAATCGCGTATAATGTTATAAAGCAAATAAGAAAGCAAAAACAGTTACATTTATGTATAAAAGATTAAAAATATAAAATACGAAATCAGAGATGCGATGGTATTTTAAATAAAAACTGATAAAAATTTCAAAAGCAGTATTATATAGTTTTTTTTTTTAATTTTAAATGTAGTAAGTAATTTGTTTGACTTGTTTTCGCATAAAACTTAATTTATGCACGGCATCATTTGCAGGACTACCCTGAACAAAGTGAACAACATGGCTGCCTAACGTTTATGCAAAATTGCCAGCCTCTCTAACTTTGAATTAAGCTGCCATTTCGATAGGCACACAAAAAACACGAGCGCAGCGATATATCGATACATAGCCAATTAACTACATCGAAGTGTTATCGATGTCTGCAATGCACAAGGCACATATTAATTTATGCACACACAATTTTTAAAGGTGAATTAACATTAATAAATTAATGAACACTGCAATACCTGTGTGCCAGTTAGCATTTCAGTTAACAGTGCGGTATTTTTAGTGCTGCCGACTTAACAGCGCTGTTAAAACTCAACGTTGCCAATCGAATGCTGTTACCAGCTAACAGCGCTGTTATTCTCGCCAATCGATACATCTGCGCAAGAAATAAACAAACCGCAAAGGAAAAAAAGAATACTATAAGCACATAAAATTAAATAACAAAAAGTGCAACAAATGTTGCGTAATCGATTGACGTGCATTATTGACGCCAGCAGCGCAGTGCGGCGGCACAAGAGCAGCGGCAGCACAAATGCCGCACGTCAGAGTCGAATACTGGGCAAACTTTTTGGCAGCCGTGTGGCAGGCACCAAGAAACGCTGGTACCCCAGTCACGAGCAGGCCAGCGGCAGTGGGAGTGGCAGCTATCAGCCTCCTAGTCTGGTCTTTCAGGCATCACAATTTGGCAAGAGCAGCGCCAGCGGCGGCGTTGGCTCCAAGCAGAGCACACGCCGCATGTCCGTGCTGAACAAACTGTTCATGACGCACATAACGGATCTGCTGGCAACAGGTGAGGCAGCTGATACGGTGCTCGGTCGTGGCCTGCAGGTGTCACGTGTCAAAATCAGCTCCGATTTCAGTTGCATCAACGTCTATTGGCTGGGCAATGGCGATGGCCACAGCGATGCCACACTGGAGCAGGAGCTGCAGCGCAGCAGTGGCCAACTGAGGCACGAACTCTCCCAACTGCGACTGATGGGCGAAGTGCCGCGCATCAAATTCGTTAGGGATAAAACCGGCAGCAACATCAACAACGTGGAGAACATTTTGCGGGGCCTAAATTTGCCCAAGATGGAGCAGGCGGAGGAGCGGGAAGGGGAGCAGGAGCAGCACCACTATGATGTGGCGCAAACGGTGCGTCAGGAGTTCTATGGCAATGTGGCAAGCACAGCCACACCAACCACCGTGCCACAAATGCGTCACGATGTGCTGGGACTCGATCATCATCTGATTATGGACAAAATTTTGGGTAAAATGCGCAAAACTAAAATTGCCTGGGAGCAGCATCAACAGCAGGTGTCCAACCCCACTGCCACGCCCACTAGCTCTAGTGACACCCTACAGCGACTGCAGCAAAAGTGCTCCGATCTTTCCACCTCAGAGCACAGCAAATTTGAGAATTTTCTGTCCAAGCGACGGGAACGCAAACAGACGCCGGAACGCAAGAAGCATCGACGGGACGAACTGGACATTGGGTCAGCAACGGCAGCAGCTAACTCGGACTACGATGAGCTGCATCACGAGCATCAGGAGGACTTTATACTGGAGGAGGAGAGCAAGGATAAACCGCATAACTTTAATAAATCCTAAGCTAATTTCAAGTGCTTTTAGTCTAGAATTTGTTTATGTTTCGATTTGTTATTTACTTGTTAATAGCTGTACTTTTAGCTAGTTAAACACATGTATTAAAACAATTTGTACGCTTCACTAAGACTGCCAAAGACCCTGTACTTATTGTGGAGCACATAACAAGACTCTACTGCATAAGAGAGTTATAATATAAGATTTATGTTGGATTTTTAGAAAATCAGCTTAGGAACTGTTCCTATGTGAGCTATATAGTGTTAGTTAACTGATTCTAAGCTGAATGTGGTCAGCTTTAATAAAACAAGAACTACAAATTTAAGAAATTAAAGTTTCTTTAGAGATTTTTTAATGTTTATCACAGATTTTGGTTTTTTTCTCCAAGGGGAACTATATGATATAGTTATGGCATATATAAAATCCAGCTATATACACAACTAGCAACTAAATGATATAGTTTTGCTTACCAAATATTACCCTAAGAGAATTACAGTAACACCCAAGTTACACTCCTTTTGAAGTATAATCGCTTGATTTCTGTGGGCGCTAGTGGGCGTGGCACACTTTCAAGGCACTCTTAAGCTGCGCGCCGCATAGACGAACATAAAACGCTCAAGTTTTGTACCCCTAGCACTTTTGGTTTCCAAGATATAGCTGCGTTTATGCTAGTTACAGGGTCTAAAAACACCAAAACTACACAAATTTGTATTGTAGTCGCGTTGTAAGGTGTCTAGGCAGAACAATAAGTTTACTTTTAGTTTGTAAGTGCCCTATAAACAAACAATTGATACCATTCAGTTCGGCGTGCATAGACTCATGTCTGATCTTTAAAACGTACGGATCTCAGAGTTGGTAAGAGCTAGGAGCATTAAATTTGGTATATAGACACTCCAATTGCTCAGCTAGCACATGTTGTTATTCAGTTATGTCTGTCACGCCCCCTACGCCTACTAAACGCCAGTAAAATACTTACTAAGCTATTTTAACATATAATTCTTAAGTTTTAATTATGAAAATCTCAGTATTTGCAGCAAAAACTAAACAGAAACGTTGCTGTAAATTTCAGCCAAATCGGTCCATAAACAACGAACTTAAGCTAGTGCTCTCTCGCTCATACTCATGTGAAGGTAGCGCATGTAGTAAGCCAAATATCTGAGTAACGTACTGTTATAGTTTATACATTTTTATTGACCTGCAGCATAAATATTAAACGGAATTTACATATCATAAAGCATAGAAAGGCCTCTACTACATCATATTCACAAATTAGACTAGTAGTCCACCATAGCGCTGTCTCTGTCACTCTCAATTTATAAACAAAACAAAATATTTCACTCATTTCATCTCATAATTTGGCGCTTTCATTGTTGCTGTACTGCTCTCTCTTGTGTTTAGTGCATATGCCTTCTCTTTCACACGCCGCTTATCGCGAAACACGTGCAGCGGTAAAAGCAGCAAGGCGCACAGTGGAACGCACGGGTTAGTTATGCTGCCAATTAACTTGGGGGGGGATTTTACTCAAGTTTTCAAAACCAATGTTTATAAATAAATTTAAAATACTGAAATATTTACGGTGATTTTCATATTAATTACACTTCCCATTGGAAATTTGTTAATAACTAATCCTATACATACAAATGAACAAAAAATGAATGTAACTGGAATTTTATAGCGGTTTTTCTGCTACATCATGTAATACTCTTTCTGCTTTTCAGAATAAGTACAGCCCCTTTAAACAATAAATTTATTTACTTTTTCCTTGGTCACATTTGACTTAAAAATTGTACTTCGTAATACGCTGAAAATTGAAAAAATCGATGCGCAACGTTTTGGCTCTCAACGCACAGAAATCCCATCAAGCACTGCTCTCGTCCCTCACAGCATGTCACTACTGTAGCTGTACTACTATGGCCACACAGCCTGCGCTTGTCTCAAACATTGTGCTCCAATTTCAATACGAAAATCACAGTTAGTTTTATTACAAAAAACTAAAAAAAAAATAATACATATTTTCAGTTGGGAAAAAAAAAACACTACACTACATAGCATATTTTTGGGACGCATACAAGTGTAAACACTGCAGATTTTTATTTCATAGAAATAAATCCATTGTTTAGTTTTACGATTTGTTTTTTCTTTGTTTTGTATATATATATATTTTTATATATTTTTTTTTGTGTCATTGGTTGGTAAAAAAAAACAAATTTTGAACGGCAATTCAAAGCAATGTGTGCCACTGTGCAATGCAGAAGATGTTGGTACTGCTGGCTGTCCTGCAAGTGCAAAAGAGAGAAAGATAAACATTAGTAACTGCATGTAGTTATAGAGTAACGGTTAAATGTCACAGTGGTGGGGGTAAAGAGGCAAATGTGATCAGTTAAAAACTTATAAAACATCAACGTTTGTTATCAGTCGAAAGATGGTGAAAGTTTGATTCATCACAAGAACAATTGCCAAATTTTCCGTTCCACAGTGCAAAAATAATGCGCCATTTTTTGTTCTAGATTTTTCTATGCTTACCTCAAAGTTGCTTGTTGTTTTTGCTGCACATGTTTATACGTATATACGTTTTTGTTGGTGGTGGAGGGGGGAATTAAGAGTTTTAGTTCTTTATTCGAAGAGAGCGAAACCCATATCGTCATCCTCAGATTCGGATTCCTCCTTCTTCTCCTCCTTCTTGGCTTCCTTCTTGTCGCCACCGGCAGCAGCAGCAGCTGCTGGAGCAGCGGCGGCAGCAGCGCCACCACCACCAACGGGCATGGAAGAGAGTTTCTCGCGTCCCTCCTTGATCAAATCATCGACGCTCTTGCCCTTAAGCTCCTTGATCACGCGGGTAAGGCGCTCGGCATCAGCCTCAATACCGACGGAGCTGAGGATCTTCTCCAAATCGGCATTGGCGGGGCTCTCTTGTCCACCGAGGACAGCCAACAGATATGCAGCCACGTAACGCATGCTAAAAACACAAACAAAATATAAACAAAAATTATTACATTTCAATCAAAATTTAATCCGTTGATATTATTGTAATCGCCTATGCTTTTCATTTCATTTGTTGCAAATAATTTATAGATTTGCTTTCTGCACAATTTGCACTATCACTTACTTTAAGTCTTAAGTTTTTCGACACGAAACGTGAAAATGCACAGAAAAACACAACTTTCGCCTAGGAGACCTTTAAACGAAAAGAACCCTGCTATGCTTTGACACAAGCAAGTCACTTCCGCCTGTCAATGCTGACAGTTCGTGGCGCATGCAACCGTGTGGTTTGAAGTAGATGGCGCTTTGCACGCACTGTTGCATTTGTGGTCGAACCGTCTGTTAAGGTCCAACTAACAGCTGTTAAACAGTGGCGATTTCGATAGCAACGCGCGTTTTCAAAATCTAACAAGTATGTCATCGATAAAATATTTGCCAGAAGCAAAACCAAAGCCGGACGAGGCGGACGTGTGACGCTCGGGTGCGCGAGAGATTTGAGATTTTTTTTGTAACTGTGCGTTGTCGCCTGGTGTGTGTGTGTGTCTGTTGGCTTTACTTCACATTTTTTTCTTTTTGTATTGTTATTTATTGCCGCCGCTTACAATTTGACTCTACCGACCACTACTACTACTACTACTACGGAGTGAGTGTGTGTGTGTGTCTGTGTTTGGTAACAAGTACAAATATAACAGTTAAACAGCATAACGGTCACCTATAACTGTTTATTATCGAAAAGAAAAAATACATACAAATTATTTAAAATTCGTTATTTTTTTGCCGCGTGTGCGCGCCGCTTGAATAACAAACAAAACAAGCGAGAACAAACAAAGATTCATACAAACAAACATATATACAAGCATACAGCGTACCTGGCCAGCAGCATAAAGCGGAGCAACAGTCGGAAAACATAACCAAGAAGAGCACACGTATAAAAGGAAGGAGAAGAAGAAGCAACAGTAGCAGTAGCAGCGGCAAGCAGCGCTTCGATCAGTAAAGCAGTGCGTGTGAAACTGTAAAACTGTTTCGCAATCGAACGAAGACCAAAATTTAAAGACAGAGATAGATAGTAAAAAAAGCCTACCACGCGTCTTTCGGTTCCCCTTACCTCTCCAACTGTCTATCTGTCTGTCTGACTGACTTTGCGTGTGTCGAACTTTAGCAGCAGCGCCGCAGCAATAGACAAATCTATTACAAAAGCAACATAATACAAGAAGCAGCGCAGTCGCGGTCGACGTTAGCGTTGTTGCTTTTGCCTACGGTGCGTGTCGTGAGTGCGTGCGTGTGTATATGTATATGTGCGTGCGCTTGCCACTGTGTGCATAAGGTGTGGTGTGTATACAAAATCGATTTTGAACCAACGCCGCAGTCGCTGCCCCAATCGCAGTTGCCAGACATCGACGTCGCAGTCGAAGTCGCTGTTCGCGTCGCCGTTACGCGATTCTCAACGCATTTTTTTTTCTTGTGAGTGTTAAATTTTTTTCTGTTTGTTGTCTCTTGTGTCGCATAATTTGAGGATATTGTGTGAGCGATAGAGACGGAGCATAATGGATAAATCAACAACAACAACGAATGCGGCAAATGCAAAAAAAGCCGCAAAGGATGAGCCAACAACAAATGGGTGTGGCAGTAGCAGTAACAACAACAACAACAGCAGCAGCTCTAACGGCAACAACAAAAACAACAACACCATCAGCAGCAGCAACAACAACAACGTTAGACCAAATAATTTACAACAACGTTTTTCACAGTCCACAACAAGTGCGCTGCTTGGCATCAACAGTTCCACAACAGTTGCCACAACAACAACTGCATTAACTGGCACAAACAACAACAACACGATGATTAACCTCAATATAAGCACAACAACCGGCGGCAATTTCGGTGTCAGCGTTGAGTCTCATATTACCGTTGAGAGCCTCAAAAAGATTATAGCCAAGAAATTGAAAGTGGCCAAGGATCGCATCTGTCTGCTGCACCGTGAAAAGTAAGTAAAGAAAAACTTGTTAAAAAAAAAGGATTTCGGCAAGAAGTGTACAATATTTTCTTATTCACAAGCAAAACGCACTATTTGCCTCTCGCTCTTACTTACGCGTACGCGCTTTGTTTTGTTTTGACTGTCTCTGGTTTGATCATTAACCTGTAGGAGCAAGCAGTTCAAGCAGTGCCAAGGGTAACCATCTTGTGTTTATATGCTCCTTATTAGTGTGGCCTCTTTTATAAATGAAGGAAGCCGCAAAGGGAGAGAGGCAGAACAGTTGGAATATTGAAAAAATACACGTGCTTATTTCGTAGGCAAGCAAAGAGAGTATAATCAATCGATAGGTTCGATAAAAGCAAATTGCGCGTGGTTGCACTAATACATAAAAACATTGCTTTATTTAACGTTATGTGCTGTTGATTTTGTAGTTCTTTGTTTAGTTAAATACTTTTGATTATCGTTTTTTATTTTTATGTTATCGTTTCGTTGTTTGCCTTTGTTTTAAATATGCTTTGTTGCGGAATGTATGTGTGTGTCACGGTGTCTTTTCATTTTAAATAAAAAATTACAGCGTATATCTGAGACAACAATTCCCAAATCACAGCAATGTCTTTTACGTCTATTTATTACGTTACAAACAAACAACAATAAGAAACTAGCAATTGCTGCAGCGCTGCCAGCGTCAGCGTCGACGTTGACGTCAGCGTCAACTAGTTGCATTGCTTTGCCTTTTGCAGCGCGCAACATTGCCGGTGCATACAAACAAACAATGAGATTGAGAGAGCTCGCGAGCGTTAGCGAGAGGGAGAGCGCAAGCAGAGCATAAGCGAGGAAATGCGCATAGAAAGCGACAAAAACTAAAGAAGTAAAAGCAAGAGGGAAGCAGAAAAAACAATTACGCCTTGCTTTGACTTTTTCGGGCCCTTTTAATGCACAAACACACAACACACAGACGTTCTCTCGCTCTTGACAGCTCTCTCATTGTGCGCTCTCTACAGCGTGTATGGAAGTTTGTGATTGCGTGTGTGTGTGTGTTTGCATGCAGCGTACTATGGTGCTCTTGTACGATTTTGTGGAATCAGATTTTTAAAATTAATTAACTGTTGATGACAACAAAATGAAAATATTTCAAAGTAAGAAATTATAACGCCCAGTTTTTCCAGTTCCGATGAAAATACATTTTATTTAATTCTAAAAAAGGTGAAACTCCACCACAGTGCAGCGGGCTAACAGTAAATACCACATTGCGCTGCTTTGGCATGTTACGTTATTTCTTCACATTGTGTAGTTTGGGAAGGTGTGTCCGTGGAGGGGAAGGCGGAAAAGCATTATTATTATTATAATTTTTTTTATTTGGGAAAATGTATTTGAAGGGTTTCCCGGACAACACAATGCTGTGTGCGCAATGGCAGCAGTGCATGTGTGTGTAAATGAATTTATTTAGTTGTATTTGCCTTTGAGCCTTTGGCTACTCTCTTTGCACTGCTTGACCAACTGTACTAAGCAGTGGAGTTGACAGCGACTACAATAGCCGCAGTTTTGTTTTTGTTGTTTCGCCTTTTGCTTTGTTGCTTGCCTTCTGTCAGGGACATGCCTTTCACTTTAAGAGAGAAAGAGTGATAGAGAGCGAAGCAGAGAAGAAGAGGGAGCGAGAAAACGATGAAGAATAAGCAGATTCGAAAACTTGACTGATAAGAATTTTGCAGGGCATTGTGTTGTTGTTGCGTTGCGTTGTTTTGGTTTCTTCTCTTTGCTGCTTCGTTCAGTTGTTGCATCTGTTTTATGCCGCCTGCCACTTTATACACACACACATGGGCAGGCATGTACATACGTATGTGTGTTTGTGAAGACTTTATTTCATATTTTCTGCAATGTCGATGTCGACGTTGACTGCGGCTGCGACTGCGACTGTGGCTGCTGCGCTGCTCTGCTCTTTGTTCTTTGGCTGCAATCAAAATTGCTGTTGTTGCGCTTATCGGCACCGCCGCCGCCTCTGTTGATGATGATGACGACGATGATGATGATGCATTTGCCGCATTCACTAGAGAGCCGGGCTTCTCCTTTGTTTGCTAAAAGTTCTACGACCACCCAAAATGTCAGATGTTGTTGCTGTTGTTTAACCCGCAGATTTCAATCCCCTCTCACACACACATACACACGCACAGCACAAATTCCCCTTACTCCCAAATGGGCTTTTGTGCTGATAACGTGGCTCAAAGTGACAAAAACCCACCACTGAGCAACAGCAGCCGTAAAAAGGCTTTTTGGCTGAAAAGCTACGGCTTTCTTCATCCACCAACAGAGGGAGAAAGTGTACGGAAGAGTGGAAAAATAAAAAATAGCTAAAGTGTAGCTACTGTATGATAAACTTTAGCTTTTGATAGCCAAAAATAGCTAAATTTAGCGGCTATAGGACTGTTTAAAAGTTTTTAAAATCATAGTTAAAACTATAATAATTGAAATTCTCAAATATTATAGCCAAATTTAAAGCTAAAAGTGTTGCAACTTGAAATTCAATAGCCAAGTTTGGCTATAAACTAGCTAAAGTAGAAAATGTCGTTAAAGAAATGCGGAAAGAATAAATTTTTTTGGTAACTTCTTTTTTTTCTGGTGGTTTATTTTGTGGGTCTTTGGGGGAAAAGACACCACCACCATCAGCGGGAAAACCAGCAGGAAAAGCACCAGCAAAACCAGCAGTAAAAACGGCAACAGTAGCAACTGAGGAGGAAAATTGAGAAAGGAAATGCGAACATAAAGCACAAGACTCTAAGGGAAATATGGTGAGAAGGAGAAGCAACCACCAGAGAAGACACCACCAAAAAAGCATTGACACCATGCCTAACCTAACCACAAAAACCTCTTCTTATGTGTGTATAAGTGTGTGTGTGTATGTGTGTATACAACCCTTTAATAAGTTACAAAAATACAGGGTATTTGCTAGTCGAGTGCACCCACAGAAGCACATGTTTACTTTTAATTTGTCAAAAACTATTGCGAATTGGTTTTACATCACTAGCAATTGGAAATTCTTAAACATGTACAGACACGCACGTGTGTGTGTGTAACTGTGTGAGTGTGTACACTTTAGATTATTGCGCATATCAGTAGTAGTATGACACAACCCCCAAACCACTTTGTCCACACTGCCTTCCCCTTCCCCTTTTTCTCTCTCTCTCTTTCATCTTTGCTTCCCCATACCTTTTGCTCAAGGTGTTTTCGCCTCGCTTGCGAAGCTGACGCTGACATCGATGTTGGCGTCGCTGCTCACATTGACGTCGACATCTATGACATAAGCTGTGTTGTTGTTATTCTCAATGGAAGCGCGTTCTTTGCGTTGGCGAGCAGAAGATGAGGAAGCAGCAAATTGTGTGAATTTCTAATTCAAATAACTGAATATTATCACATTTAAATAATTTATCTTTGATTAACAACGCTAGAACAGATTTAGTTAGTTATTTCTTAGTTTATTTGACTACATTTATATTCCTTTTCTTAAGGTGCATAAAGAGAGCAAATTTAAACGCTTTGACATTCAAAACTTTTTTTCTTTCGTTAGGCTTCCATGTACGTCATCTAACAACAACAGCCAGCAGCGACGAACCGCCGCAGCGCCTCAGCTCGGCATCTCAACGTCATCAACTTTGCTTTATTTATTTTTTATTTCTTCCTCTCTCTTCTATGCTGTTTTTGTATGTTGAATTGCTCGTGTTGTACGTGTGTGTGTGTGTGTTGAATTGCGAGTATGTTGAGTTTCTCTTGTGGCTGTGTTGAGTTTTTGCCGCGTTTTAGTTTTGTATTTGTTTAGTTGTTTTCTTTTTATATTTTTTGAGGCTGGTCACGTTGCTTGAAATAAATGAAAAAAAAAAAGTAAATTTTCTATATTTATTAGTTGATCGATATACACAACTATTAACTTAAGTAATCTACATACAATAGATAAAATAGATTTTACTGCGCAGCAGCTGTTACCTGTTGTGGCTGTTGTTGATTAGCTCCCCTTAACCCCCGTTTGACCCCCTGTGGCCCATTGGGTCGACAGTGTCGACAGAGATCTTGTTTGAAATATTGGACAACGCTTTGTTCTCGCTTATTATTGCATCGCTCTCTTGCCCTCGCCTTCTCTCTTTCTTACACTGACTTCGCGTGCTTGTGTGTGTGCCTAAAGATCAGGTTACACAAGATGCGACGCTGACGTCGACATCGACGTTAACGTTGTGACGACGCCATCGTCATCTTTACGCTGTGCTGCTGCTGCTGTGCCCTTTTTGCTTGCTTGCACAACAAGAAGACCTAGTAAGAAAGAGTGACAGAGCAACAGCAAAGTAAGAGAGTGTGGAAAGAGCAAGTTTTTGTTTAAATGTGGGAATAGAGAGAGAGTTGTATGAATGAATGAACATAGTGTGTGAGAGGAAACTTGTTTAGTTGCAGCTGGGAAAGTTTAACTATAAAGAGAGTGAGTGAGAGAGCAGCAACCTGTCTGCCTATAACCCCCAACTCCTCCTCTCTCACATGCCCTAGCCACACTTCACTGCTTTTAACTATGCGCATTGATGATTGCCTGGCCAATTTTCAAGCCCCACAAGTGTTAAGCTGTACTTGCCAGTGGACGGACAGAGAGAGAGGGAGAGGGAGACGAACAGAGGGGTCAAGTGAGCGACATGCGAGGTGTGGGTGGGGAGAAGGAGAATGAGGAGTAAGAATGGATGGGGGAACCAAGCTTATGTTTTTCATATGACCCATGCATGGCTGCCATTTTGTTGTCATCTCTCTTGCACTCGTTCTATCCGCATGGGCTTAGCCTTGGGCTTCATTGCACTGCTTGTGTGTTGCAACCCCTTTAAAGCACGCTAGGTGGCGCCGTGCTAAACCAGAGCATAGAATGAAAGAATAGATAAAAGAAGCAGCAGCAGCGCCAACTGCAGCAAAAAACAACTTGAATTCAATAAATTGCGAAATATTTTGCCGTGTTAACGAAAACTAGCTAAAAATAGAAAAAAAACAACCTAAGCGCGTGCAGCTTGGAGCTACAATTAACAACAGCGTGTTGAGGTACAGATACAATGCGCTTTGTTTTTGTGTATCTTAGAGATACGAAAATAAATCGACTTACATAGTTGCAAAATCGGATGCTAATGGCACGTTTGCGTGTTTCTCTCACACTTTGTATTTGTATCTTTCATACATTTCAGATACACACTACAAAGCTTTAATTACGCCAGCAAGAAAATATCAAACAGTTGTCTATTAATAAGCATATGTTCACATTTATACGCACCCATGTATACATACATGTGGAACAACTTTTACTCCTTATTCTTCTTCATAATCATCTGGTGGTTGCGTCTGTAGGTGTCAATGCACCACAGATATTAATGTCTCCTTCACCCACCTTTCCACTCTCCCACTCTCCATTGCTCTCATAAATATTTACTCTGCTTACAACAACTGTTGATAATTGAATATGCAAAAATGTTGCTTCTTCTTGTTGTTGTTGCTATTTCGGCAACAAAGAGAGAAAGACAATTGCAAGACTGATACTGAATTAGGCAAGCAGTGCAAATAGTGGTAAACTGCCGTTATAGCAACAAAAGAGAGTCCAAGCAAAGATGGTGGACCATGCAAAACAAAGCAATGCAATTGAAATGGAATAAATGCAAATGACAGCAACACGTTATGTGTGTCTGAGAGAGGGAGAGGGAGATACGTTCATTCATGCACTTATTCATTTCAATTAAAAATAAAATTCATTACGGTTTCTAGTTTCTGTTGTTGTTATTTCATTCTTGTCTAACATTTGAGCATGTGGAGGCGTTGTTCATTGAGCGAATGACCAGTGTGTAAAGGGGAAGAGGGTGGTGTGTGAGGTTTGGTTAACAGCTTATATGGAGATGTAAGTGTGTGTGCGTGTGTCTGTGAACTCGCACAGTGAGTCAAGTAATTATTGTTGTGAAAATTTCACACATTAAAATAATCATTTTTTTTTTTTAGTAAAATAACAAAAAAAATACTTTTGTGTTTTTGTTTTCTTTGTCGGATAATTTACTAGCTTAACTGTGAGCACTGCAACTGCTTTTAGTTTCCCATTCCTATTTACTTTTGTTTTTTTGTTTGACTTTAGTTTAGTTAAGTAAGCTGCAAGTTTTGCTACTGCTGTTCACGTCGACGGCGACGCCTCAGTCGCATAATAGAAAAGGAGCAAGAAATGAATATAACTTATGGCATCAATAACGTCATTCAGGGCAGAGCAAAGCAGCGCAGTCAGAGGGCCTGAATTCTGCTCCCCACCTCAAGCACACATACAAACGCAGCTTGATTCCAGCACTAATACTCACACACACGCACACATACACTCGCTGTGTGATCTCGTCGGGGCCGGCCGGCAATTGTGTTTGCTTTTTGTATAGAAAGAGAGTGACAGCGAGAGAGCGCATTGTGTGTGTGACGCTCTCTTCTTTGTATGCAGACGCGCTCCCACTAACACTCTAATGAGCGCCAGCCGCCCGTGTGTTTGTGTGCTGCCTTGACTATATGGGGCTTTTTGTGTGCTGTGTTGGTGTGAGGTTTTTGTGTATGTGTGCGCGCGCGCATAAAAGCTGCGACGTCGCTGCCAGCACTCGTTGCTCGTACTGCTGCTGCTGCTGCTGTGTCTGTCTATTTGCATTTCAATGTTTGCCCTTTCGCAAAACGCCTTCCGGTGGCTGCTGCGCTGACTACGCTACAGCGCTGCTGGCTGTCAATTTGTTGCTAGCAGACAGCGACGTCGCTGTGCAGCTTTGCTGAATCAATAGCTCGAAATTAGAAGCAGTCTCTTCTCGTTGTTTTTTGTTGTTGTTGCTGTTTTTATTTTCGTTGTTAGGTGGTCGTCATGGTGTGTAGAGAATGAGCGGGCAGAGGGTAGCGAGGGAGGTGAAAACGTAAATGTAGGCGGCGTCGGAGGTGTTTGCTATTTTTAGTTTGTTTTACTGTGATTTCTCATTGTTGTTTGTTGCTGCTTTGGCTGCTGCTCTTGCTGCTGCTTTCGATGCTGTGTTGACGTCGCTGCTGCGCTGCCCGCTGCCCGTTTTGCCCTCAACGTCCGTTGATTTCTTTGTTTAATTTGTCTTTGTTGTGGATGCTAGTCATTGATAGACCAGGGCTGCCGTGGGGTAATCAAGGGATGCAGTCTGATGGGTGGGTGGAATGGGAACTAACCTCTCTCTCTCTCTCTATCTCTCTATATTGTTCACATACATTTACATATTTATACTATACATGTATGCAAATCGCCGTTGACTGTGGCTGCTGTTTTTTCAGCTGTTTTTCACAGCACAGCACAACACAGCTCATCGTCATCGATTTTCTATGCAACCCTTTTGCGAGCGCTTTTCCAACATGGTGGTTGCTTTTCTTACACCACATTTTCTCAATGGTCATCAGTTGTATGTGTGTGTGTATGTGTGTGTATAACTGGACAATGCTTGAGACAAGTCTATGGAATCCCTAGAAAAGCTGAGCAAATCCAAATTGCGAAGACTTTGAAGGTGTAGCTGGCAAGCTAGGCATATTGTGGTCAAATGTTGACTGAGCTGAGAAATATTAAAATGAAGGAACTTTAGTATAAAACAAAAAATATAAGTAATGAATATAAATAAAATAAAAGACTGGGAATGATAAAATTTAGCGCCTTTTCAAGCCTTAAGAATCTACTCAAACCTTTTTCGGACTTTTATATGAATGCAATCCTCTAGCGAAGGTCTGGAAAAGTCTTCTTCCAGATGATATAATCTCGTACTTGAAGAAAGTATTTTTTTTTTCAACTTTAAGTAATTTTTAAGCACATTTATGTGTAAGTTTTCTGTAAAAATTGGAATTTTAAGTTCGAAACTCTGTCAAAAATTAAAATTTCAGTTGAAAAATTATATATATAAATATATATATTTTTTTGATTACGATTTAAGGGTCCAATTTTAAATATTTTTCGAAATTGAAATCTTTAAAACTGTAATTTATTTCAATAAAATAATTCACTGCGGGTATGTGAACAGCTCTTTAACAAAAGGCTTATCTGCAGGCTCTGAAACCCAGCTAACCGCTTAATACAATTAAAATCTTTTAAATGTTTTATACTTTGTTGAGCTGGGTGAAATTTAAGAAATAAAATATAGGAAAAGTTAAAGTGTTTGTTAGTTTAAATAATTAGGTATTGTATCTTTTGTTGTAAACTGGGTTAGTTTTATCTTAGAGTAAAGTAAAAATGTATCAAATTTTATAAAGTCTTATAAAGTTTAAGCCAAATCGAAACTTATCGAAGTGAATGCAAAGCTGTCATCATCATCAACCCACGAGTTTTGGGTGGTTTTTGTGGTAAATGCTGTGAGCAACCCTGTTGGGGAAAAAGCTTGACTGCCTACCCCAAAAAGCCACGACAACCCCGAGCGAGAGACTTCTTTGTCCCAACCCCAGACACTCCCCTTGTGGGCCCACAGCTTTAGGCCAAGTGCTGGGCTATTAAAGCGTTTTAGGCCAGAAATGCAGAGATGAAAATGGAAAACTGAAATTGAAGTGCTGGCAAAAGTTTGGCAACTCTAGCGGCTTTAGGGTTGCCAAGCCATGTGGACAAAGTCCAGTTAAGATGCCAGAAAGAGATGGCAACACATTTAAGGTGTGTGTTATACTTTAGAGCAGCTTTTTTGCTGCTGGAGACCTGAGAGGGTTGCAGATCTTTACTAATATACCCAACAGACGTGCTGAGTAATGGGTATAAATTATTAATGCACTACACTTAGGGGTGTCTGTGTGTCTGTGTGTGAATGACAGTCAAAAGTTTCTTATGACGCAATGAAAACAGTGTGTGTATCTGCTAGATACATTTGTGTACATGTATCTAGATACATGCTCAGCATACAGAGCGCCTAAATTATCCAATTGTGTACTTTATACAGAGTATATGGCATGACTATATCACTATCTTCAGTTGAAGATACATTTGTATCTGTATCTCGACATACAGACAAAAGATACATTTGGCATATCTACTTTTCTAAAACAATTCAACATTTAATGGGCCCAACTAGCTATAAAAATATGTGTCTCTAAGCGTGCTTAGCTGTATTTATAGCCAGAGATATGTAGATATTGTATCTATCTATTCGCGTATCTAACTATCTGTGTCTAAACTCTTGCCATGACGCAATTTGTGGTGTTCTGATCACATATTTGTCAGTCGAAAACAATTTGATGAAATTTCGCTACTTTTCAACCTAAAAGATACAATTTAAAAGTATCTTTTAGATAGTTATGTCTCTAAACTTAAGATACTTGTTTGAAAAAAAATCAATTTGATGAAATTTCGCTACTTTTGAACCTAAAAGATACATTTCAAAAGTATCTTTTAGATAGATATGTCTCTAAACTTAAGATACTTGTTTGAAAAAACAATTTCACGAAATTTCGCTACTTTTGAACCTAAAAGATACACACATTAAGAGTATATTTTGTATAGATATGTCTCTAAACTAAAAGATACACATTAAAAGTATCTTTTAGATGATTTAAAGGGGGATTTAAAGCACTGTATACTAGAGCTGCTATAGCTATTTCTATACCAGATAATTTCTGTGTAATAAAAATAACTTTGTCGCATGCCGTGTGTTTTTTTTGTCTAATCGTTGCTATTTTTTGCTGATAAAAACAAAGAAAAGGCAATAAAAAAATGGAAACGAAGAAAATGAAAAAAAAAGTTAAAATAAATGTGAAAAGTAAATAAATAAATAAAATAAAAATCAATTAGCCAACAAAATCAAACCAGATTTCTGTGGCTAGGTGTGTGTGTGTCTATGTGTGTGTGTGTGTGTATCTCTGTGTGTGCGCGATATCAAAAAATAAAAACCAGATTAGAAAACAAATTTTAACTATGCGCTTGACACTTCCGTGTACATTTTATTCTGATTGTGGCCAAAAGCGAGTGCCGAAGGTATGCCCGTGCTGGTGGTGGTGGTGGTGGTGGTGCATTGGGCGTGGCTAGGTGGGTGGAGTGTTGTAGGTGAAGTGGTGGTTATGTAATCGCACAACGCGTGACGACAACAAAATTGAAAGACGCCAAAACTTTTCAAGAAATTCTTTCAAAATTAATGAAAGTTTGAAATGTATTGACAGTTTGAATGAAAAGTCGGTACACTGATCAAAACTAAACTGAAGCGGATACACTGCTAACAGATGAAACTAGAGGTAGATGGTTTAGGTGCTTAAAGGGGAGGCGCTACTTTAAATGCTCAAAACTTAAAGGAAAACAACTGTTTTAGGCCACCAACACCCGTTGTACCTAATGCTACAGGGTTCAAAGTATTTTTCAAAGCTATTCAAATCGATTTTGTGAAATTGATAACTGAATATAACCTCCTAAGATATCGTTGGCTATAGTGACTAAATATTAAAGTGTTTCAAATTTATTTGCATAAACTTTAAACAAAAACAATTAAACTAAACTTACTCAGTCGTTAGCTTCAATCTACACCCTGTAAGTACTGTCAGATCGGTGGATCCAAGCTATAACTCGTTGCTTTGTTTCCTACGTCTTCTCGAGGCCTTTTGAGTTGTAATCAAATTTGTTATGTCGTAGTTACAGAGACGAAGCCCCGAAGAATTTGATTAGCAACTAACTAAAAATAATACGGCGTAGTAGCAACTTTTTTGGGGGGTATATCAATTAAGTGGAATTATAAACTTTTAAATAATTTAACACTTTAAATGAAATTTTAGCTACTTTTACTTCAGTTAGCCGTTGGGGCTGAGGGGGTAGAAGCACACAGTCTACACAGCGAGAAATCAGTTAATTTCTTGTTCGACTTTTTCTCTCAGTGCAGCTGTGTACAGTTGCCCTTGAGTTTGGCAGGCTCGTGTGTCTGGTGTCTCCACCGGCATTCGTCAAGCCGCCCCCACGCACAACCCCACTCCCACCCACACCCCTGGGTGTGCCCTTTCCCCCCTTTTTTGGACCAGACATTTAGACGTCGTTTTTGTTGCGATTTCTTGCTGGTATGTGTGTGCGTGTGGTATTAAGTATGTGTATTTAATTTTGTGCTACTCTGCAGTAGGGTATATAGATTTGTTAGCAGAAGTAGGCGTAGTAAGCGTAAAAAATTATAAAAGAATTTTTATAGATTTTTTAAATATAACAAAAATTTAAGTTTTATTTTTATTATATTTAATTATTATTATATCTTTGTTACTTTAAAGAGCATTAAATGTTCCTCTATTTGTTTTAATTTTTTTTTTCATTTAATACAGTTTTAGCTGCGCTGCTGCCACGTGAGTTTCTGCGTTGCGTCGTTTACTTTTCCGGTTTTTATTATGATGCCAGTGGCGACGACGCAAGCAGCGACGTCGACAGCAGCAGCAGCAACAGCAGTAGCAGCGTCAGCACATGGAGTAAACGTGTCGAGACCGAGACGCTTTTGGTGGTTGCTTCTTCCTTTAATGCGTTGACTGCGCTGCGGTTGGTGGTGGAATTTCTCACTTGTGCGAGTGTGTATGTTTGTATTTGTGTGTGTGTGTGTGATTTTCTACTTCTTCTTTTGCCTTGTATCCCTCTTCAATTGCTTTATCCTACTTATGCACTGACTGGAGTGCGTCGTGTGGCCAGCAAAGGCCTCAAGGCACAAGGACAGTTAACTTGATAATTTACGCACACTCACACACATACACCCTCTTACTGTCCTATGTGTATGTGTGTGTGTGCAAGGTGGTGGAATTTTATGTTTGGGTTTGAAATTACATAGCTGAAAAAAACGCTTAACAAAAAAAATCCACAAAAGAGGTAGACGAGGAGTAAATGAGAGAGAAAGACAGTGGAAAAGCAAGGCAGCGAGATCAATTTGTTGTCAGTACTGCTTGCTTGCTTGCATTATCACATAACCTCAATGTCTGTGCTTCCACATGGCAAGCAGTTTGAGAGTCACATGCCGCCCGTATAACAGAGCTGTTACCCACAGCTGACTGCCAACAGTTGTAAAGCAACTGCTGTGAAGTGTTGGTTAAAGAGAGGGGAAGAGCGTGAGTGAGGTGTAACCCCGTCTGTCGCTCTGTCTGGGCATATGCCAGGGCTTTTGTCGCTGTGTGGCCTTCGTTGCTCCCCTTTGATTGGCGTTAACGTAAACAGCGACGTTGGCGTCAGCGTTAGCATCGTCTGTCTATTGCGTAAAAGCAGCGAGGCAAGGCAACGTTACGCTCACGCAGACACCCCCGCAGACAAATCCAAACATACATACATACATACACACAGTCGCCACACCTCTGCTATATAGACATGTGTGTGCGTGTGTGTGTATTTTTATGCTGCCTTTAAGCATTTTTTTTTTAAAGCTTAAGCAACTTTAAGTCCAGACTGCGTCGCTGCCGCCATTGCTGCTCTCTTGCTCTTCTCTGTGGTGAATTTTGCCACCTGCTGCTGTGTGTGTATGTGTATGCGTTTATGTGTATTTATGTTTGTTGCTACGCCTTAGCAGTTAGCTTTCTTTTGACATTACGTTATGCATTACGTAGCGTGACGACGTTTATGCTGCTATCTTGCTGTTTAGTTGATTACTATCAATGGTAATGTGTGTGTGTGTGTGTGTGTAGTTGTGCAACATGCTGCAATTAATTTACGTAAAAAGCTCAATGAATGGAAATTAATGTGTATTTAATTTATGTGCACATACATACACAAACACACACACTCGCACATATGCTTGGTGTGTGCGTGTTACGTTACTTGAGCGTGCACACGCTTGTATGCGTGCAGCGACTATGTGTTCGTGTGCCACGCCTCTTTACTGCTGACCCAAATATACCCGCTGCTTCGCCGCTGCTGCTGCTGCTGCTATGTTTTCGTGTGCGTTAACCAACTGAAAAAAAAAATCTTATCAATTCATCAATCATGCATGCAGTCATTTAACGTTCATTCGTTTCGTTCGCTTCACTTCACTTCGTTTCGTTTTCGTTGTTGTTGTTGTTGTTGTTGCCTGGGTTACCGCATCGACAGCAAATTCGCCGCAACTCTCACAGACGTTCGCTTGCTTGTTCTCTTATGGTCTCTCTCTCTCTCTCTCTCTTTGTCGCCGCAACATAAGCAGCAACAAAGCAAGCAGTCAACTGATGCAATCAAAGTGACTGCGACGGCGGCGTTGACAGCGCTGCTGCTGCCTTTTACTGCCTGACTGCGTGTCTGTGTATGAGTGTGTGTGTGTGTGACACACGCGGCTTCTGCTTCTTCCTTTTGTGCTGCTTCTTTCTCCCTTTTTGGTTGTCTGGCTACAGCATAATATTAAGTAATTTATGTTGCGACGCTTCGATGCCGCTGTCGACGCCGACGTTGTCGCTGTTACTGCAGCTTTTGTGTTTGCCCCTTTTGGCTCGGTTGCGCCCTGTTTGACCCCGCCCCAAAACACTCTACTCCCTACTTTAAACACGACGCCTTTTTCCCATAGATCGATATGGAGTAATTTTTGTTTAGTGTTTTTTGCCCCCCCTCCGTCCTTCTCTCCTTCCTTCGCCAATGAACTATAATTTTCTTTTATGCTGACCAAAATTTATGGGTATTACAAAATAAAGCTCTACAATTTGTTACTTTAGTGCTTGTACTCTATTAATTATTAATATATAGTACGGTTCTTGTTATGGCCCGAACGTTGCTAGCCAAAACAAATGCAACGACCTATACTAAATTGATTATTTATAGATATACGGGCATTACGGGGTTACGAGGGGTCAACTAAATTGCCGGATTTTGGTTTTTTGTTCGTTATGGAGGCAACTGTACTATGTACACAAGTAACTTGTGGGGGTAATGGAACTAGAAATTAGAAAATGAAACTCGATTAAGGTGGCGCAGGGCGTTGTTGCCAAACTTCATAACGTAAGTAAGTTTTCAAAAAAAGTGAAATATTGTAGAAATATTAAATGAATATTTGTTGCCAGACTTCACACTTGAAGAGTTTTTGTAGGAATAGAAGGTGTATGCAATAAAAATAAGCTCAGCAGTGTTGCCAAACTTCACAACGTAAAAGAGAGCTTAAATTTAATTAGGCATTAGCTTACTCAGCAGTGTTGCCAAACTTCATAGCCAAAGAGTGCATTTTATAATAGGAAAAAACTAAAAATAGTAGACGTGTTTAATAAAAATAAGTATAAACATACTCAGCAGTGTTGCCATGTTATTGCACTCGGTGTTTGTGCACAGTGGTTAAACTGTTTATTGACCGCCGTCTGTCGTTTAATGTATTCTTAACTTTTTTGTGCCCAAAAAAAAAAAGTTTGTTGATTTTATTTTGTTAATTGTGGCAACAATTTGTATGTAGAATTCTTTATTGCCTCCAATGGTTGTGCTTGTCTGTCTGCTTCACCTGTTTCTTAAGTCAACAACAAATAAGTAAATAAATAAAGCAGCAGTTGTTGTTGTTCTTGTTGTTGTTGTCGCATTTAACACCTGCACAATGCAATGACCAAAAAAAAAATTACAACAAATTTTTTAATTAAACAGAAAAAAAGTGTCATCAACGTTTAACTTTTGACTTTTTTTTGTGTGCTCCTCGTGTAAACCCAAAACCCAAAAAACCAATAACAAATAACAGAGCAACAGTAACAAAGGCGAAATGTAAACACAAGCGACAGTGACAGACGAGCAAATACCCTAGAAAGTACAACAATTTAGTACTAACCGTTTAAAGCTTTTACAGGGTATAAAGCCGAAATAAATGGTAATCATTTGTAAGAATAAGAAATAAGCAAATAAGAAACCGTAGTCGAAACGGAATGAAGGTAGAAACACAGAGAGAGAGAGAGAGAGAGAGGGAGAACGAGAGGAAGAAGGGAGCGAGAATAAATTGGCAAAGTTCTGGACTAAACCTGTAAAGTGCTTGAACTTTAAAAAATTTTGTGGTTTTTACTTTTTGCTTTTTGTGCTTATAAATTGGCAATAAATTCGTACTCTTCCCATATGGAATATATATATATATATATATTCATTTGTGCTGTTGTCATCGCTTTACAATTTGTTGTTTACTTTTGTACAGATCAGCAAAATCTTTTGATCACTTTGATCGTTAATTATGCCCCCATGAAGTAGCTAAATACCCAAAGAATTTCAAGTGGAAATCCAATACCCATAAAATCAAATAATGGGCTGAAAGTACTGAAGAATATGAATAGATGATAAAGTTTAAAAAGCCGTAAAGATAAAAGTAAAGTAGTAAAAAGCAGTAAAGTAAAGTTTTATCGTTTGGAAAACTTTTAAAAGTTACACAAAGAAAGGAAGTTGAGAAAAGCGTACTCCTAAAGATACTTTTCTACCTAAAGATACTTCTCTTGACTTCTTTTTGCTGCCACCTTCTCAATTTCGCAACTTTTGTGCAAACTTTCGGAGTCATTGTCTTGTATTTAAGGTATATATATATATATATCGGTATAGCTTTAGCTATATAAAGTACAACTTTAAAGTGGTAAAAAAAATAAATAAAACGCATCGATTCGATTTTTATGCGCGTGCAAATTTTCAATTGTTACGTTCTTCGTTTTGGTCGAACTGAACAAAAAGTGTCGCCAAAAATTGCATTACGCATGCAAAGTGCTGACAAGTCAAATCAACAGGCAGACCAAGAAAGAGACAGTGAGACGGGAAGACTGGAAGAAAGAGGGAGAAGGGGAAGAGGCCTCCCTTCGAACACGTTTCGCATAAACAACTGGAACCAAGGAACTTTTTATACGAAACTGTTTAAGTTACAAAAAATATGTACTCCATATAAAAATTTGTAGCTTTTCGATGGGAAATAAGTTACAAGTTGGTATAGGCAAAGTGTTAAATATATAATTTTTTTACAGTTAGATGAATTTAGTTTTGGAGCTAAAGTAACAATTTTAAATATAAAAAAATACTAAAAAAAAATACCAAATCTTCTACTTCTTCTATCTATTTTGATTGGTGTGCTTTTGATTTTAAATAACTCTTAAGTGGTTTTAAAAAAATACTAAAATAAATACCAAAACTGTTGCTTCTTTTAACAGAACTTTATCACTCTTGATAATATAAGTTTGAATTTTAAGAAAACTCTATTCTAAATAACAATAAATAATAAAAAATACTAAATAAAATACCAAATACCCAAACTTCTGCTTCCATCAAAACTTTAACTGCTTTGATCGCTGTGTGTCTTTCATTAAGTGGCTCTTAAGTGCTTCAAAGTTGCTTTATTCTTGCTGTCGATCGAACAAACAAACAAAATATCAAATTTAATTATAATATCGATTAATCCATTGACATAAACAAACATAACAGAAAACAAGTAAGAAAGGCTACAGTCGACCGAGCCGACTATAAAAGACCCCGTACTCTCATAGTAGTTTGTATTCAATTTCAATTGAAATTAAAAAAAATAATTTAACAATTCGCATTGCCAGCATTCGAACCTACAACCTCAGACAAACTCAATCAGTTGCACCACGCGCCACTTTCAAGAATTCTCCGAATATCAGCATTTACATATTATTCATACAAACACACATTCGTTTGAAATTATATGTATGCGTGTATGTATGTATGTGTGTATTCGGCGCGGCCAGCGTCTGCCGGCAGCGCTGTCGCCACAGCGTCTGCCGGCAGCGCTGTCGCCACACAAGCATCGAAAACGTTCGAACATGTGTTTGTATGTTTCTGTCTCGCTCTCGCGCGTAAGTGATATTGCAGTTAAATAACAAACTTTGTAACGCAGTAGCTCTTTTGTTAAAAGTAGTATGATGATGCCCCTTTCAGAATAGTTTGATTTTATATGTATGTCTCTATACTTATGTTGAATTACAACACCCTACTATATGAATAAATGCCTTAAACATGGCATTAAAGTGAAAACGTTTGGTTAACCCTCAGGAGAAAAGGGGGCGTGGCAGCTCAAAATTTTTAATGGCATTGCATTAAGGCACTCTCTAGCAACCTGTTTACCAGAAATGGTGTTCCTAAGTGCCATAGTTACTGAGTTATTGGCCTAAAACTAAATTTTTTTTCGAGGTGTGTCTGGTTTTTTGCTCATTGCGGGGGCGGTAAGGGGCGTGGCAAAAATTTGAAATAAACTTAACCTGCCTGGGTTAATAACGGACTTTCATTATAAATTTGGTGGCTCTAGCTTTTGTAGTTTAAAAGATCCAGGTGTTCATACGGACGGACAGACAGACGGACAGACGGACAGACGGACATTGCTATATCGACTCGGCTGTTGATGCTGATCAAGAATATATATACTTTATGGGGTCGGCCACGCCTCGTTCTGCCTGTTACGCACATTTCGCTTCTGACAAACCTAATAGACCCCTCTACTCTTTTTTAGAGTACGGGGTCTAAAAAAACTAAAAACACAGTCCCTGCCCCTACATGCCTTTGTTTAAATGTTGTGCGATGATTGACTGTACAGCAACTTAAGTGTTTGATTGTTGCTGTTTTTTGTAACACAAGAACAAGAGCACAAAAAACAAGTAGAAGGGGAGAGGGAGAGGGAGGAGAATAAAACGAATAATCGAATAAATAACAACGAATACAATGAATTAATGGCATGCGCCTTTTGTTTATGTCTGCATTGAATTTCAGTTCAAGTTGATTTATTTTTGGCGTTTTATTTTAAATAAAAATCAAAATTAAAGATAAAAATATTTTAACGTTTGCTGTCAAAAATTGAATTGATCATTGTCTAGGGGGCACCAGAAGATACCCATTAAATAGCTATTAAATAATTAAAAATTAGTATGCATATATTTTTTAATAATTTTAATTGCATTTCTTTGACTCTTTTTATTTAAGGCAAAAAATTGTGTTTTTTTCTGACCTTTTTTTTTGTCAACTCTTAAGTACTTTTATTATTAAGTTTATCTGTTAATCACTTTCTAATGTCAACTCTTATTTTGATTTATCTTTTACAGAGAACTACAGGATGGAACTCTGAGAGATCACAATTTAATGGACGGTTCCAAAATCATTTTAATACCAAATGTGGAAACTGGTTTATTGGTAAGTACAGCTTGACGTTTTAAATGAGTGTTACTTATTTAAATCGATATACGTATATCGATATATAGTATACATTTAGTATACCTGTTTTCAAAATTGCTTTTATAAATATGTCAGGCATTCAGTTCATTGGGGTTCAATGTCAGGGCCGGCACAAATTGTGTACAGTCACAAAATTTGCCCTTCGATCGCTTGTGGCTGACTAAATCGATTAACGATAAATGCGGAATGTAATTAAAAGAGTATGTATTACGATAACATGTATTACATGCAGTCAAATTGTGTTAGGTTATTCAAATGGCTGTACTTTGTTGAGCTGCTTATCGATAAACCGATAAATTGTAATTTTGACATGTTTAACCTCTTCAAATGCTAGAGTTTATTACTTTTAATAGTTAAGTATGTAAAATTTTGTATTGTATGCAACTTTTCGATTACAGATTGAGTGATTTGAAGTCTATCGAGTTATCGATAAACCCTTTACGCTATATTAGGCTAGTTGTAAGTCAAATGCCTACGTAGTTTAACTGCAGTACAAACTAAACTTACTTTTTCGATCTCTTGGAAGTTTTTCTTTCTATCGATAAATCGATAAATGTGCAAACCATGTTGTTGCCTATCGAAATCAAGCAAAATATTTGTTACTAAGCGCAGACAAACACTTGAATTACCTCGACTTTTGAGTTTCCCTCTCCTCAGCGCTGCCACGCCTTAACGCCTACCTTTTTCTCACCTTTGCCTCCTTTTCAGCTGCGCATACAAATGCAAACTTGACCTTTAGATTGGCGTTGTCGACATTTGTCGTTGTATAAATTTAAAGCCAACCAAAAACTTTCTCATTAAAAACTCAGACACACACACACACACACACACACACACTTTGGTTTAAAAAAAAAAAACCTTCAAAAGGCAGCAGAGAAAAGCGAAAAGTAAAAAATAAAATAAAAAAATGTTTTCAATGCAAAACTCGCATAACATTGTGTGATTCAAGTTTGAAGCAGAGAGGAGAGACAAGAGAGAAGAGTGGAGAGTGGAGAGCGGAGAGAGAGAAGAAGAAGAGGAATCTTGGGTTAGTTGATCGGACACACGATTGATTGTGATTGTCATGCCAAAAAGTGATCACAAAATTCGAGCAACAACAAATTAAGATTTCATTTTGTGTTGCATAAATTAAATGCCAAAAAAATAAAGTCAAGACGAGACGAGGCGAGACGAGAGGAGAGGGAGCGAGAGAGAAATAGCAACGACTTTGGGCTGCATTTTAAAATTTTCAGCTTGTGGGAAAAAAGGGGCGTTGAGACGGGGGAGTGGCAGTGTGTTGAGAGAGCCAAGTTAACCGCTAACCAGTTTCAGTTTCTCAGATCTCACAGCCGACAACCCAAATGACCAAAAATTGTGTTTGTAATAAAATAAATATGTAAATAAATTAAAATTTAATTAATGTCAAATAACTTTGGCAGGCAAAAAATAAAAAAACCACAACAATAATCATTATAACTGGAAAAAAATAAAATAAACGCCAAAGAATTGCAGTTGAATATCTAAACATTATTCACATTGGGAGGGCTGCTTAAGAAGTTACTCATAAGCAGTATAAAAAAAGAATTAAAATTTGTATAACAAAGAAAAACAAATAAAATAAAATAAATAATAAAATAAATAAAATAAAATAAATAATAAAATAAATAAAATAAAATAAATAATAAAATAAATAAAATAAATAATATCAAATGTCAGCTAAAAACTTATTTTAAAATTTTTTAAAAATATTATATATTTTTATATACTTTTTTTTTTAATGTATTTTTATATATTTTTTTATTTTTATTTTCATTTTTATTTTTATTTTGTACAGATTATTTTAGATATATTTAATTCTTAGTATTTTATTTACTTTTCGTTCAACCCCCCATTAAAAATAATGCATTTAAATGTAAGCTATTTCTTAGTGTTTTTGTACACCAGCTTTCGTCACTAGCGTGAACAGAACTCAATGCTCAACTGTTCGTTTATGATCTGTTCACCGATATTGATCAACGCACAACATAAAAAAAGGGTTTAATTCCCTGCAAATTACTTGCTAATTACCTAAATAATTTCAAAGTAATTGCTAGTAATAAAACGCATTTAAATGCATTTAATTAAACAAAACATGATGCTTAAATTTAGTACTTGTATTGACAACATTTACTCAATGTACTTCAACAAACTTTGTCTGCATTTTACTCAGTTTCTTTGTTGTTTTTGCTCTTCTTCTTGTTTGTTGATGTACTTGTAGTTGTTGCTGCTATTGGCCTCTTTCTGATTTGCGGTTCTTTTTGAGCTCATGTGGTTGCTCCACTTTGTGTTGTGTTGCCGCACCGTTTTGATTTACCGTTTACCCCGTTGCTGCTGAGTGGCAACAACTTGTGTTGCAACATGTTGAACAAACTGAAAGCAAAGTAAATAAAAAAGAGATACACAAAGAGAGAGAGAGAGGGAGAGAGAGGAGTGAGAGGGAGATAGTCTTGTAGCTAGTGTTGGTTATGGTGTTGGTGATGACGCTGCCTTGTGCCACGCCCCAAATAGCTAATTAGCAACATTATAATCATTATGATTATCAGTAGCTCAGATGTTGACACAATTTGTTGCCACACCTGCAATTTTGCATCTCTCTCCCCCCTCTCCCCTCTCCTCACCACTCGCCACTCTTCTTTTCGCTTCTCATCGGTTTTCTCTGCTCTTTTTCTACTATTCTACTTTGCTACAATTCTATATTTCTTGCTTATTGTGCTCCATATTTCATGATCTCTTTCTTAACTTACTTTATTTTTTACTTTTTATATGATTTTCAAGTTTTGTTTTGTTTTCGAACCCTGTACTAGAATAGTTTATATGGGAGCTTATGAAGTTTGTTAGGAAAATATATGCGGGCAACTCCATTAGGTATTTATATTCATGATCAGCCGAATTCAGTCTGTATAATCTTCTAGATGCCATAGACTACAAGCACTAGTTTCATCAAATTTGTAACTTGAGATTTGTTGAGAATCTGTATTGAAAATTTACATCTACTGATTTATATCCATATATTTCTGGAGACAATTTTAATTGGGATCAGCTTACTATATAATATAGCTTAACATATCGATTAATGGTTCAATTTGTTTGGTTCAACAAAAGTACGGGGTCTTTTTTAGCCGACTTGATAACCATACTAATTTTTTGACTTTATTTTCTTTATACTGTCTAGACTGTAGACATAGCAAACCTAAGATGTACTAAATTCGGTTAATTAAAAAAAAAAAAAAAAAAAAAAAAAAAAATATTTATTCAAGTACTAAATATGAAGTAAGGCGTTTTGAATGTGTGAATATGGAAAATACATGTAAAGTTAAGTCTTTATCGATGAGTCGTTAAGCTAGTTATGTTATTTATCGATTAAACAGTGTAAAAATCGACAAGTATCGATTATCTATTGTTAAGAACCCTTGGACAGGATATGTTTGGGATAAGACTGATCTTGATTCACTCTCTTCTTCCAGTAACTGTCTTGCGATGCAGACTTGTTAAAAGCCTGCTCTCGTGCTTAGAAATAAAATCTTTCGATAAGCCAACCATCCGAATAAATTTATATACAATTTTCTAACATTTCAATCCAAATTAAGAAATAAACAGAGTTTATGAATTAAAGTATTCAAAATGATGTGCATTAAAGCGTTGAGCAGATTTCATTTAATTTTGTTGCCAACTTGCAGCATTTTGTGCTTTAGTGTAGTCAAATTTCTATGAAAATTGTTTCAGTTCCAAACGTTCCACATGAGTTTCAAGCAAAAATGCACTGCGTGGCATGCTTTTCCCCTCTCGCTACAGGTGCAACAATGTTGCTAACTAATGATGTGTGTGTGTGTGTGCGTGGTTTATACTTGTTGTGTGTGAGAGTGTGTGTTGTGTGTGTGCTGTATAAAATTTCATGCAATTTTCGTGAGGCAAACAAAGAAATATTTTGGCGTGCACAAAAATCCATAAAAACAGCGAATAACAAAAGCAACAACAACAATAACAATATATTCAACAACAACAACAAAAATATATTCAACAACAATTATTGTTATGATTGTTTTTATTTGGTTCAAACGTTTTTCGTTTTTCGTCTGTATTTGCATTTGGTTTTCTGGCTGCTGTTCGCAAATTTTTGCTGCCCATTGTTGGCCGCTAAAACAAAAGCTTTATTATCGTGACAACAACAGCAACAACAGCAACAACCACCACCTACAGAACAGCAACAAATTCTGTCGTTAAATATCTTTTATGCCCCTGACAAAATTTGTTGAGGAAACCAAAGTTACTGAGAGGCATGCCAAAAAAAGATAATTAGCTTGTTAACTAAGCTTTAAACTACAACTTTTATAATTTTTATTAAATATATGTAAATGGATTTTAACTTAATCTTAGTTATATAAAATATATATATAATACTCTGTGTCATGTGTAAAAAAGTAGTAAAAAGTTCTTCTTTTCGTGACCAAATTAATGCCTGTGCTATAATTAGTAACTCCATTTAGTATACCTTTTTAGTCACATATTTTATGCCTTAGATTTTCAGCTTCTGTCACTAGATTGACACTTGACTTGTGTACCAGACGTTGATCGACATTCAACGTCTGCTATAATTGAAATGATCAAATTTTTAAGGTCCACAAATTAATTAAATTTAATACTTTTGTCGTCTAAAAATTTGGCAATTTCTGGTAATTGTTCACTGTACAAACAATTGATGGTCATCCTAAAATGTCACTTATTCTTTTCTGTATCTTTTCATAAATCATTTAAAAAAGACGCATACAAATATAAGTATATGTATGTATGTGTGCTTATATACCATATAAACAAATGTTTAAGTAGCCAATTAACAATTTGCGTCTTTTGTGTGATATGTAATTTTTGTGATTTTTTGATTTTTAAAATTTGAAAACAATTAAGATGAATATAAAATGTTGAAGGCCAAATACCCAGTGAAAAGTGATGGAAGGGTGGTACAGGGTATATATGAATGAATAATAAAGACAGTGCTGTTTTTGGGAATATAAATCAAGCAAGAAAGGCTACAGCCGACTGTAGAAGACCCTGTGCCATACAAGTAAGTAATTTTATACCGATTAGTTCTATGGGAGCTATAAGATATAGTTGTCAAACTTGGTGAGGATAGTTACAATGGTACTATGTGTGAATTTGGTAGCTGCTCTAGTCGTTTCCAAATGGCTAAAGGAGGCGCGGCACCAATCTGAAATAAACTTGTTTTAATTTCTTTGATTTAAGCTTAAATTCTTGTTGTTTAGAGTGTGTCATCTCAACGCCTTTTGTGCTTACTCTTTTTGGCTTTTAAAATGTTTCAATTTTTGACTTTTGAGTGCTAGTCAAGTGTCTGCTGAGTCACTTGGAATTGGAATTGGAATTGTCATGTTGTTGATCCTAATTAGCGACGTGTTGCCGCTACGCCACAAAAGGTATAAACGGTAGTCTGAAATATTGGACAGGTGCCGATTCCAATGTTCCAAATGATCCTACTCTCTCGCACTCTCTTTGTCATTTTCATGATGAAATGTGTGTTAACAACCGACAAGTTGACAACTTGACTTGATTTATTGACAAACTGAGTAATTACACAGCCGACAAGGTGACCGCTGTGGGTCAGCAGTGTGTACAAGTGTGTGCGTGTGTGAGTGCACAAAAGTGTCGTAAATCTGTCGAATTCTGATCTCATCAGTTGTGATTTTCGACAAGTAATCATCGTCTAAGCACAAAAGTAAAAGTGTTTATGATTCAAATGATCAATTTCATTCCATTTTGTTTCACTTCATTTATATATATGCAGTATTTTGGCATATGGTATAGAGTATATTCAATTTGTCTGGCACAATATTTGCATATTGTTCCAATTTTATCTCAGTTGCCAGTCTCCGAGTCATTCAGCTTGTCACTTCAAATGACGGCGACGACGACGACGACGATGTCAAAAAATGTTTCAGCAGCTATTAAAAATAATAATATTTTTGTTAAGTTTATTTTATTGAGCAACGCAACGAAATGCAGACAAAAGCGAGAAGAGTCAAAAAGTTGCCACAAGATGAGGCAGCCAAGCACATGACATGGCTGGCGACAAATTTGTCATATTGTGTGGAGATGACTGCAGACGTGCTATAATACGCTTGGGTTGCTTGGGAATGAAATGGGATTGGAACGCGGAACGTTTGGAATCTGATGAAACACTAAAACAGCAATAGAAAATTCTGGTAAACGTAGTACCAAAATATTTATAGTAATTATAAAAGTTTTTAGAGTAAAACAGTGGAATGGAACAGCTGATATGGCGATGAATCAGCTCAAGTTGGGCGAAACCAGCGGAATGACAACTAAAATGTGTTAGCGTAAAGACCTGCAGTTTTGTGGCAGTTGAAACAAGTGAAATGAAACACTTAAACTGCAAAATGGCGAAAAAGTTGTTTGGAATGAAACAACTGGTATGGAGATGAACCAGCTAGGTGAAAGAAGGGGACTTAGCAGTAGTTCTGTGACAGTTGAAACAGGTGGAATGAAACACCTGTTAAGTCAGCCTCATCTTGCTAAATTTCAGCATCCAATGTCGCGTTCTTCTTCTTCTTTTTTTGGCTTCTCGCCTTTGTTTTGTCACAACGTTTCAGTTTCAATTTCGTTTCTCTTGTTGTTCTGTAGTTGATTCAAACAGTCAAGTGGGTGGACGTGGGCGTGGACGTTGTTGTCTTCACGTAGATGGTGTGTGAGTGTATGTGTGCCATGCACCATGACCGACTGAAGAAAGGCAGAAGAAGAACAATCTTTTGGCATATTAATGTCATTTAAATGAAGCGCTGGCATCGCTTGTCAAATTAATTACTTTTTCACAAATTTTGATCACTCTCTCTCTCTCTGTGTTGCACACTGCGTATGCGTAATTTATGATTTAGTCTTGCGCATAGATTTATGAAAATTATTTATAAACGCAGACAAAAGCAGCGCGCAAACAAAGCACAGAATTTTTGACAATAATCAAGCTCATGCTGATGATGATACGCACTCAATAATAATAATAATGACAATGATAATAATTATGGCAATGAAAGGCAAAGGCAGAAGGAAAGTGATGACGATGCTGAGACAAAGCACAAGAGAGACCAAAGAAAAGAAAAGACAAGAAAATAAGCAGAAACCAAACAGCAGTCGACGAACGGGACTCGTAAAAAACCAAAAAAACCAACGCAACGACAGCGACGAGGGCGTCGTGTGGGTGTGGCCAATCGAATTTATGTGTCCTTTGTATATTGCTCCAAAAAGTATCATAAAAATCGAAATGAAGAAAGCGCCAAGGAAGTCCGCTTTATTATAAAAAAAAAATTAAAAATTACAAAAATCCAAGACAAGAGCTGATCCAAAACAGGTTAATGGCCAAGCTGCTCACTAGCTAGTTCTTTGTTGTCACACACACACACCTATGTGCATATACCCTGTGCAGGCAATTGCTAGGGTCTTTGGTAACAAGTGTAACTCGAAAACGCTACAAATTTCAGCATTTTGAAGTAAAAGATTCGATTTGTTAAGCAAGTATATAGATTTAAACAAAGGAGAATTCAAAATGTTAAAATGTTTCTTAAAAGAAGTATTAAAAAAAAAACTAACAACTGTTTAAGTTAACTGAATTTTATACAAATTTGGCTCCAAAAGTTAGTTAAATTAATTTTTTTCTTAAATTGATTTATGCAGTTTTATGGCACATTAGAGCAGCTGTACCTGAGCTGCCTGAAATTTATGCTGCTTATCAGCGACTTGTGACAAATTAACTTGAATAACTTGAAGCATTGCTGAACTGATGTAAATAATGATTATTTCTCACTTTTATGACTTTTGTCACTTGACTTTTGGTTAAAATTGCGCAATACGTACATGTTATCTGCAGATGCCCACAGCGAGAGTAGTGCAAAATGATCAGCACTGTCTATCTCCCTTCATTGTTTATTGCTTATTTGCTGTCCCTGTCATCTGCGATTGTCAAGAAATTAATGAAGCTGATGATGATGGCATGCGTCGCAACGGAAACGAACTCTCAACGTTATCCAATGATTTCCGTAAATCCGGTTTATCACAATGAACTGAAGTTGAATGGAATGAAGTGGAAGTGGAATTGGTATTGCTGGCAGTGCTGCATACAAGTTGTCACAAACACGTTTATTTCTTGATCTGCTTCTTCGTGCGAAATAGTATGAGAATTACTTGATACTTTGTGCCCATTGATAATATTTATAAGACGAGGTCTGAGAATTTCTTTGCCATAGATTGCTACAAAGTATGAGCAATACTTACAGTCCATTGATAAACTTATTTATATATTATTTATATGAGAAATACCTTTAATCACAACATATTTGTTTGAAGCAGTTTCGGAAATGTGGGCATAGGAATGTTTATAATAATTCAATTGATTGAAGTAATACGGCCAAGTTATGGAATTCATTGAAAACTTTCTTGAAGTAGTAAGAAGACTTTGAAACAGTGGTGAAGAATACTCTTTAAGAGCAGTCTGTAAACATAAGTTGCTTCAGTGATTTGATTATAAAAACTAAGGTTTCTATATTGAACAAAATGCCGCATAGTTAACTAAGATCGGACCCTTTTCTATATAATAAATGAACATTTCAATGTTCATGCTAAACTAATGACTTGTTTTTTGTACACTCAATAAAATTCTGAACTAGTTGGGAATTCTAAGAAAGACATATGAGACATGAGACTGTTGGTGATTGTTAAACATTTACGTCTTACACATTCTATTAATACGTATTTTTATGTACTTTACAATTATCTATAAATAGCATTCATTTTTTTCAGTTGAATCAATTTTGTAATCGGAAAAGTCAATTGCATTCAATAATTGTACACAAATTGCTATTATTAGTTTATTTGAATTGCATTTGGCATGAGTAATAATTGAGTATGGAATTTCTTAGAATCAATGGAATTAGAAAACGTTTTCAACATGTTGTTAGCCACGTTAACAGCAGTTTGGTCTAGTCAAATTTGAGTAAAAGTGTGGAAAGAAGTGCTCAAAGTCAACTTTTATTAAAGATTTCTTAGATTTTTTGCTTCAAAGTATTCAAAAACGTTGTCCTCATTAGTTTATCAGTGTTTTTTCTGCAAGTGTAGGATATTTTTGGTATTACCACTTGACAGTGGTTTATTTCTGCTGGTAAATAGCTCAGCTATGTAAGCTTTGTACTTAAAACTTTTATAGTGCTACGCGGCTATTGTTGAAACGATTCGCAAATCAGGTTTTATTTATTTAAAGTATTGACAAAATACTAAATAGTATTATGCACTACAAAAGCCCCCCAAAGCCCAAGTGCAAGGGAGAAAGAGCAATGACGACAAAGAGCAAAAGCGAGACAGCAAAAAGTTCCCCTTTTGAGAGTGGAAATACCGCTCAAGGGCTTGTTGTTTAGCCATTTTAAGGCTAAACAGTTATCTATAGCTGTGATTTTGTGTGTTTGCCAAGATAATGTGATGACTAACTGCAACGAGGTGAATATGAAACATGACAATGGTATTTCAAACAAAGATCGCTATTAAATGCTATTCTCCGAAAAATATTGATTTAATGGCTGACTAATTGGTATAAAGAGGGGGGTTAATGGTGTGTGGTATGAGTGGAATTGAAACACTTTTCAAATAATACACTGCACAAAAGATTTTATTTAATCACAAAACTTTTGTAGTGCATGAAAGAAAGAAACTTGTGAAATTTCTGTCTTTTAATGAAACAAAATGGCATTGAAACACTTAAGAATGGTATGGAAATTGGCATGAATAGTAAAGAAATGAAAATTAAAAGATGTATTGGAATATATGTATATATAAGCAACAAAAGAGTGCATATGTGTAGGAACAACATGGTGATGAAACACAAAACAATGGAAATGGACTTAAAAAGTAGGTGGAATTAGAAGCTGATAGATATATTGTTGAAAAATCTCTAAAAATTGAAGAAATTTGTCTTAAGATTTGAAGAGATAAGTTGAAACGAATGAAAATGAAACACGAACTAAATGCATTTAAATGGAAATTTATTACGATTCCCATTCCCATTTTTATTGAAAGTAGTGCATAAAATGTAATTTGTTTCACAAGCTTGTTATGTGAAACGTTTGGGAAATGAAACACTGCGGCACACGCTGCACTATTGCAATTAAGAAACTGTTGATTATGATCATTTTATTGCGATCTTTTTTCTGTTTTTGTTTTAATATTAGACACGTTGCAAGTCAACCTAATTGACTGACAGGCCATTGAAAAACCGGTTGCGTATTGCCTATTACCTATTACCGCTAGAGCTCACTTAGCCGGCCTCTTGTCGTTGTTGTTGTTGTTGTGTATGCGCCGTTTAAGCAAGTGCAAATGTGAATGTGACGTTGACGTTGACAGCGGCAGAGGCAGCGACAGCGACGTCAACGCCTGCTTAGATAACGAAGGCAAACAAACAATGCGACGATCGATGGCGCCAGTTGACTTCTTCTTTGTTATGCTTGCCCCTTTCATACCCTAACAAAGGGTATTACAATCAGGGCTGCTAGATTTGCTGCAGTTGTAGCTTTTTTTTAATCTATTAATTGCTTTTTTATAGCTGAATGAATCATCCAAAAATGTAATTTAATCTAAAGGTGCATAAAATCAAGAAAAAAACAAGATGTAGGTTAGCATATAGTTAAATTGTAGGAGTGTATAGGATGAAAAGGGATAAGAGGGAATATAGAACAATGGTTTGGGATCTGGCTGAACTTTACAGCTCTGGTAAAATATGTACAGGTAAAATCTTAATAAGCCAAAACAAAAATGATCGAGCGGAAACGAATTATGGGAGAAAAACGGTTACTGAGATTGTCTAGAATTATGCAGGTTCTAGTTGCATTATTACTTTTATAATATTTTAAATAAACATTTTAAATATATATGACTTTTTATATAAAACTCTTGGGTAATTTTCGTCTTAAACTAAAGATTTCTTGAACAAGTTAAAGTACAGTTGAACACACTATAAAGTTTAAACTTCTTTAAGTCGCTTTAGGGTATAGCAACTTCGTTTAGCTCAAAACTAATACACTTTCGGGCTAACACTATAAAACGCCAACTAATAAGCTAATAAGAAATGGGTGCTTCCCTGACCAAAAAGGCGGGGAGAATGAGAATTGAGTGGCGAGTTTTTTGTTATCAGTTCTCGTTGTTGTTGGCAATTCAATTTGTTGAACAAGTGACGATCACGACAAACGTTAGTTGTGTGTGGGGGGGTGGGGAGGTGTGGAAGCACAATGAAGTGCGGTGCGCTGTGGTGCGGCGTGTGCTGATGTTTGGAGCGGGGAGCGTCGCAGTAGCCTCAAAAAAATAAGCAAACGTTTAAAAAGCTACGCAATAAAAAATATTTTCATGGTCAACATACACTCAAACACACACACACACACACATGCACACATGCACACCCCAAGTTTTGTTGTTGTGCTTTGTTATGTGATTTTCGGCGAAACAACGCACTAATTGAATTGCTGCTCAGTAGCTTACAAACTGTAAAGTTTCAAACTATTACAGTGGCTTACAAACTGTAGAATGGCAACGCCTCAACGCCTCTTGTATTTTCCAATAGCTCTCAAACTGTATATTGATTGCCATTTTAGTTTGCATCAAATTATTAACGTAATAATTTAATATATAATTTTATTGTAATCATCAGCTATGAAAACGTTTTATTTTATTTAAGTTTTTTAATTCATTTGCTTGAGTTTCGTTGGAAGTGATTATATATGCAACTATCTGGCTAATCAGCATATTAAGCTTAAGCTGTCCATATCTAATCGCTTGTCTCGACATTTTTCAACATAATTATCATATTAAAACACATGATGTGAATCACATGCATAACTTGTCAGCGTTGTGACCTTTTGCTAGCTAAATACCAATAAATACCCTATAAAGAAATTAGTTATCGACTTTGGGCAAAAGGTTATCGATTAACTGAGTGTATGGAGGGAAGTCAGAAAGAAGTAAGGAGAGAGAGCAATGGAGATAGGATAGGAGATAGAATCTATACTGTGGAGGGACATAAGATTGAGATACAAAAGGGACTTGGATGAGAAACTATATTGCGAGAAATATATTAAGAAATCAGATTGAAGGCAGACGCCTATTGAAGATTATATAGGAGCCAGTGATAACGAATCTATAGAGGGTTTAAAAAAGATGAAGAGGTAATAAAAGAGAGAGAAAGAGATCTATATGATGATGGGGATATACAGAGAGAGATACAGAGAAAGAGAGAGACATACAAATCTAGTTGTTGCTATGATGAATGTGGCTATAAAAGCAAATCGGGCTCAGTGGCACACGCAGCGACATTCAAGCAGCGAGACAGCTTTAAATGGCAAGATACAGAGGGAGAGGGATACAGAGGGAGAGAGGGAGATGCAGAGGAGGTGAAACGATGTTAGCCACTAAGTAATCAAATTTAAGCTGGCTCTAAATTGAATAAGTTGTTTGAGGGAAAATCAAATAAAGGAATTTCCAGAGAAATGCCAATTGAAATAAGTAGAGCCTAAGAAAAAGTGGGGGAGAGAGAGAGGGAGGGGAGAGGGAGAGGGAGTGGGAGGGGGAGAGGGAGAGCCAGGCAGAGGCCAATTGAGTGCATCCAAATCGAAGCCAAACCAAAGAGGAAATTTTGTTGTTGTTAAGCAAAAGCTAATAAATTACAGAATTGGCCGTCTTTGTTGCTGTTGCTCATTTTGTTGTTGTTGCATTTGTGGTTTTTGTTGTTTTTGTCTTTTTTGTTGCTTAAATTAAAAATTTTCGATTTCGTTGCATGACGTAATTTGCGTGCGCCGCTGGCGACAAATCGCAGCGACAACGACGACGCCGACGTCAGTTGACCTTGGTACACTTAACAACAACAACAATAACAACAACAACAACAACAATAACAACAACAACAGTAGCAGCAGCAACAAAAGCAATAACAATGACAACAAAGACAGTCAATAGGCCTCTGAGCCAAGACAAATTAACAAAATAAATAACTAGCAAATGACGAGCTAACAAGCAAGTTAACCCGCAAGCCAGTGACCCTGTAAATGGCAAAAGTTAAAAATAATAAAAAAAATTCACTTAATCTCTGGAAAAACTATCACGCAATTGATTTAAAATATGTAACAATTTAAATGTGCAGATTTGAAATTTATTTTTTAATAAATTACAATTTTTTATTTTAAATTAAAGTGGAATTTTTGGCTAGAAAAGGCTAGAAATAACTGGTAACTAAATTTAAGATAGCTCTGTCTTTAGTTTTGTATTTAATGATTAAAGCGATAAGCAGAAATTTGTTGTAAGTTTAAATGACTTTTTTATTCATTAAAAATTAAATTAAACTAATTTTTAATGACATGTCCAACATCAAATTGTCACTGCAGATGTTTTAACTTAAAAGCTGCGTGCTTTAAGTAGAGGCTATCAAACCCTTTGTATTTTGTCAAGTACAGGGTCTCGAAAACTAAAATACATTTTGTTGCTAAGCAGCTCAAAAGTGTAGACAAAGGGGCAGATGAAAGGTGAGGAGTAGTGTGAGTTAGTGGGACAAGTTGCATAACTCTTTTCACCTGCCAAAGGGAAATCGTCAGTTAGTCAAAGCTGCCACCTGCCCCCTACCAGCCCCCCTACCACCTTTGTTAGCCCCTCCCACCCCAAGCACTGCGGTCTCTCCGAGTTACACAAAAGCGTTGCAAAAATATTTCAAATATTATTGGGTCAGTGTGTCAGCAGGCAATAAAAAATTAGCACTTGTGTGGGTAAGAAGGGGGCCAAGGAGGGCTAAGGGGGGCAAAGGGGGAAGAGTTTAAAGAGAGACAGAGACAGACAGACTCGGAGAGAAATTTTCGCTTTTGTTTTTGTTTTTTTGCATGCAATGAAAATGATTAATTAACCCAGACCTTAAAAAGTACAAATCGAGCTTAAGAGTTGTTGTTGTTGTTGCTTTCTTGTTATTCAGTTTGCATACTTACTATATACTATATACCAATACCATCATATACACACACAAATGTGAGCACTTAAGCTGAAACTGAGAATAAACAAAACACTTTTAATGCTAGAAACCCCCATAAAATGCTCCCAAAAGGCACAACGAATAATTATCAAAAGTGCAATTATAATTATGCATTAAACAACACAAAAACATTTAAATCTGTACTAAACTTGTATGCAAATAGATTTCCATTCAAAAATTGAATGAATTTAGTGACTTTTTCAATAGTTTTTTTTTAATAAAGTAATAATAAGTTTTTACTGTAACTTCTTTCGTGTGTTTTGTTGTACTTTCTGAATTGTTTTCTATTTGTTGGTAGCCATTGGGTTCCTTTTTTAAACTTTACTTTCTGTCCTTATGATCTGTTGTTTTCCATCTCAACTTTAGTTTTCATTCCTCAGTGGACTCTTATCTGCAGTTTCTTGTAGTTATTTACTATTTTTTAAAAAAAGCCTTTTGTTTACTGTACACTTCAGATTGATATGTGCTTTCTTTTTACCCTTTTTCAATACTCTCCAGTTTTCTCCTTATTTGTCATCCTCTACTTATCATTTTATTGTGGGTTAAGTAACTTTTTACATCCAGTCTTATTCTCAATTCTACTCTCCACTGCAATTCACTCTCCACTCTAAGTCACCACTCATAGAGTTCGCTCTTGGTTTCAACTAAATTTCTTGACTCTTTATCTTCACTTTCTCTCTGCTCTTTCTTTTAATTCTTAGTCTCCATTGATCTCTTTTTTTACTCTTGCTCTTCTCTGTGACTCTACATTCTTTCTCTACTCTTACTCTCCACTCTTAGTCTCCATTCTTAGTCTCCTCTATTAGTCTCCACTCTTAGTCTACACTCTTAGTCTCCACTCAAATCTTTTCTTACTCTTTCTCTCCTCTGTTTCTCTCCATTCTTTCTCTACTCTTTCTTTTCACTCTTAGTCTCCACTCTTACTCTACAGTCTTACTCTACAGTCTTAGTCTACACTCTTTGTCTCCACTCTTAGTTGCAGTCTTTCTCTGCGCTCTTTCTCTCCCCTATTTTCCTCTATCCTTCTTGTGACTCTCCTATCTCCAATCCGCACTTCACTCTTCACAATTTATATCAAACCTTTCTCAATTAGTTTTCCTCTCTCTCTCTCTCTCTCTCTCTCTCTCTCTCTCTCTCTCAGCCTCTCCGTCTTCCTGTCTCTTCCCAGTCTCCTTTTCATTGCGCCTCATATTTGTATCTAACATCGTTTTGATTCACTTTATAGGTAATTGCATCTGACGTAATTTGCACATTGCTGCTGCTGCCGCTGCCTCTGTTGCTGCTGCTGTGCAGCTACTGCGCAGCCGACTGAGCTGCTAACTGCGCAGCTTTTATCATAACACAAAGGCGACGCATTGAATCACGTACGACAGCAATTCGCTGGCTTTTAAGGGGCGTTAGGGGGTGTGGTCGCATCCGGAGGAGCGGGGAATAACAAAGGGTTTAGGAGTGGGCGTGGTTGTGGGCGGTGTGACTACTGAATATTTGGCTTGAGAAATCGATCGGGGCGAGAAAATATCGTCGTCATTATTTAATGCATAGTTTCTTTTGTTTATTGTTCAACATTCCAATTGGATTGTTATTAAGTTGCGTTGTGAGCTGTTAACTACTGAGTGAGAGGTAACTGATAACTAAAACTAGACTTTAAGTTACTTAGTGGAGACTAGTAGAGACTGGGAAGTACAGGGTGTTTAAGTTTGCTTAGGATCGCCTTAGAAACGCAGTAGCTATCACAGCTAATGGCAGCTGATCTACTAGTCTGATTTGTTTAATAAAAAAAGATTGTTACAAGTTTTCTTGTTTAACAAATGTGTATTACGTCGTTCATTAGTCTACCAACCACGACATACGCCCAGCAAGTAAGTGTAGTGTACTCCTACAGCTTTAGGGCATGATTGGGGCGTGTAGCTTGATCCTTCGCCTTTACAAGAAGATCAATTTGATATCAAGAGAAATACTCGCTACAGACTGATAATAATTGGGGAAAAAATCGATAGCAGATTAGACCTAGCTAAACTTTCTGTGATCTTGACTGCGAGATGCGTAACAAAGGTAACAATTCCACAACTCCTACGAAGAAAGCCACACAACTCCTGGACCCTATGTCCCCCGTGATCCTCGTACTCTATTGAGCTAGTCCCTTAAGATTTTGCGCACTTTGCTTCACTGAAGGTGCAGATGAGTGAAATAAAGTGTTTAAAGGCGACGGGGAGTCAGAGAAGGAGGTTGAAGAGTAGACCACGACTTGGGGGGGAAGACTTTCCTGAGGCAAACTTCAAGCATTCATCTCTACTCTTGTAGACTCTGAACTCTTTGTTCCTTAAATGAACTTGCACTTTTCAATGTAATATTTAATACTACTTGTACTACTTGTTTAACTACTGGGTCTTTTATAGTCGACACAACTAACGCTTCGTTTCTCTTGTTTATTTCTTGCAGGCTCAGCGACCGGAGAACACGGTGATGCAGGCGCTGGAATCGCTAAATGATTCGCAGGTTAATGATTTCCTTAGCGGCAAAACACCTTTGAATCTGAGCATGCGACTCGGTGATCACATGATGCTCATACAGTTGCAGTTGAGTACGGTTAATCCGGCTGGTGGCAGTGCCAGTAGCACATCATTATCCTCTGCTCCATCGTCATCTTCTGCGTCACCAGCTGCCACAAGCAGCCACAGCATTTGCAACACAAGTGGGAACACCTCCGCCTCCAGCTCTGCCACAAACTCAACGACAACGTCTGGCACGTCGTCTGTGTTGGGCTGTGGTGCAAGTGCAACCGCAATGCGTACACGCTCCTCATCGAGCCAGCGCTCACTGACGTCATCATCCTCCTCGTCGTCGTCGTTGTCGTCATCATCGTCGTCGTCGTCGTCGTCGTCGTCATCCCGCATTGGCAATGGCCATGTGCATAGCCATCAGCATCCGAGCTTGCAACATAGCCACAGCCATCATCATCATCATCACCATCATCATCACAATGCGTCCGCTGTGGCAGCTGGCAACGCTGGCAGTGTGGCACGCAAGCATCAGGACAACAATGCCACACGTGGAAATGGCCAAGGAAATGCGCAGGGAAATGGCAGTGGACATGCCATCAAAAGCTCCGATTTGAGCTCGTATCTCAGCAAACGGGACTATGAAAGTTTGCAGAATATTGTCAAGAGTATTGCGCTGACGCAGGCGCCGCGTGTAACACAGGCAGTTGGCAATGCAACAGCAGCTGGAACCAGCACAGCAGTGGCCAACAACAACAACAACACTACTTCCACCAGCGCTGCTAGCAAACAACACTTGGAGCAATCGCCCATCAAATCGCTTTCGAATCTCGTCTCGAGTCCCATCAAAACGACGGCCATTAAGCATATGGGGCATATGAGTGGCGCCTCTTCAGCGGCACTAGCCCTCGCCGGCATCAGTAGTAGCACCGCAGCGCCCACAGCGGCCAGTAGCAGCAACAGCTGCAACAGCGGTGGCTGCCAACAGGATCCGATTGCTGCCAAATTGACCTCATGTCTCTGCACGCGTCTGTTGACGCCAACGGTGGCGCCACCACCGTCAGCAGCAGCGGCAGCTACAGCCGCCGCACCAGCCACAACAGCAGCTGGCAAAACCAACACAGTGGCAACTCTGGGCAGCACTGGCAACACTGGCCACACTGGCAACTCTACGGGCCTTGCCACACGCGGCTCAAATGCCACACTGCACAAGACGGTGAACAATCCGATATCCGTTACACGCTCCAAGCATCGTCATCATCATCATCATCACCATCATCATCATCATTATCATCATGCTGCCGCTGTTGCTGCTGCCGCTGCGGCCGCCGCTGCAGCAGCGCACAAACCGCAACCTCAAGAGGCACAAGTCACAAGTGTGGCAACCCCAACCATAGCCAGTGGCAACACCGATCTCGATGATGCCACCCTCGCTGTCTCCGACACACGCACGCTGGCCGAAGCTTCACGCAATTTAACCCAAACATTGCGTAAACTCTCCAAAGAGGTTTTCACCAACACCATCGACATATCTGGCAACATTGGCAGCGGTGTCTGCGGTGGCAACCTGGGCAGCGGTGGTGCCAGCGGCAGCGCCTCCTCGTCTAACAACAGCTCCATGGCCAGTGGCAGCAGCACCAGCAGTGGCTGCCTCGGCAATGGCGATGAGACGCCCCGGAAGAGCGGCTCCGGTGCCGTCATTGAATCGATGAAGAATCACGGCAAAGGCATTTACTCGGGCACCTTCTCGGGCACTCTAAATCCGTCATTGCAGGATCGTTATGGTCGACCGAAGCGTGATATTTCGACCGTTATACACATACTCAACGATCTGTTGAGTGCCACGCCCCAGTACAGTCGGGGGGCGCGCATTAGCTTTGAGGCACCGGGTGCCTCCAATTCTAGCTCGAATGCCTCCAATGCCAGCTCTGCGTCCACGTCCAGCGGCAGCTCCTCTTCCTCCCCCTCATCGTCGTCGTCGTCGTCGTTGGGTTCCTGTGGCGGCAGAAGTAATCTGGCTGCCATCACAGCCGCTGGCAGTGGCATGCACCATGGCGCACGCAGCAAGATGGTGAGTTGTAAAATCGAAGCGGTTTTAAGTCTAGGGAGCGTAGAGAAGGCACATGAGGCTAAAGGCATGAGGCTAGTCAGTTTGGTGGGGCGGGGGGGGGGGTGAACAATCGGTAACGAGGGGCAGTCGCTTGTACGCCCGAAGTCTGCGCTTTTCCTATGAATACTCTGCCTCCATCACACAGTCTGTTGAGTACCCGCTTGTATACTTAGATGATCTGAACGATTTAGAATATATTGAACAGCATTTTAGCTTAGATTTGTTCTTTGAAGTTTTTAAAAATAGAAAACTGCGGTTAAACTGTGGGATTAGGGTACAAAATGCGTCTTGTAGTCGTACCCTCCCTTCTCTATACAAATTTCTTAATCAAAGAATGGCAGTCTTAGTTGTGGTACACTTGAGCTACACTCAGTTGTCCAACAATAAAGTAATGTACCTATTTCAGTGTACCTACGATACAGCTTTGGTACAAGATCACCAAATGTACCCAAAGTACCCAAAGTCCTTGTAGTCGTAGCCTTCCTACTCTTTTGGTACACTTGAGCTACACTCAGTTATCCAACGATAAAGTAATGTACCCAATTCAGTGTACATACGATAGAGTTTTGGTACAAATTCAGCAAATGTACCCAAAGTAGTTGTAGTCGTACCTACTCCATAGAATTTCTTAATGAAAGAATTTCAGTCTTAGTTTTGGTACACTTGAGCTACACTCAGTTATTCAATAATAAAGTAATGTACCCATTTCAATGTACCTACGATACAGTGTTGGTACAAATTCAGCAAATGTACCCAAACTACCCAAAGTACTTTCCATAGAGCCGGTCTCTAAACAATTTCTCACCTTGTTTTTCTCGCTCTCTGAATCTTTGCAGTACTCGACAAAGCATCACAATTGTGCCAAGTGCAACAGTCGCGCCCAGCAGCAGCAGCACCGACAGCAACAACAGCAGCAGCAGCAACAACAACAGTCAGGTGTGACAGGTGCAACATTGTCGAGTGGCAGTTGCGCTTATGGTGAATGCAATGGTCATTACATGTCCAAGGGAGGTGCAACAGCTGGGGCATTAACCAAGTCAAGTTGTTGCACAGACGCAGCTGGTGTTGGTGTTGGTGCTGGTGTTGCCGGCAATGGTTGCATGTGCCGTGGCGAGAAGGAGAAGGAGCACATGTGCCAAAAGTGCATGGCTGAAATGGCGAATCTGAAGACAAAGTCAAAGCTCGATCAGTTGCGACTCGTCATGCAACAGCGGAAGCTGAAGCGTGAGGCACGCAAGCTAAGGAAATCACCATATGCTGCTGCTGATGTTGCAACTGCGGCAACGCCAGCAACAGCTGCAACCGCAGTGGCGTCGCCAAATTATGGCACTGTCAGCGCCTTGGTGGCCACGCCCCTAGCGACAAGCAAATCAACGCTGGCCACAAGCAGCAGCAGTGGCAACGCTGCAGCAGCAGCAGCGGCAGCAGCAGCGCCAACAACAACAACTACAGCAACAACCACCACAGCAGCAGCAACGGCAGCGGCAGCAACAGCAGCAGCAACTACAGCGCCACCTAGCGAGGTATCGCCGAATCACATTGTCGAGGAGGTGGACACGGCCGCTTAAGCTACAATCCTGGCAACCCTGGCCACCCTGGCAACCCTGGGCAACACTACCTTTTTTTTTGATAGCATTTACTAGTTAAAAAACAACAACTTTTTTTAGTGTTTAATTTTGAATTTTGAAATAATATTTTAATTAATTTTTAATTTTCAACTAATGAAAATTTTGCAAAAATTGTTTAAATGCTTCCAACAAGCAGCTGTCACACACACGCACACACACAGACACCCCCACACACACACAACTGCCACGCCCAAGAGCACAAGGAGAGAAGGAGAGGGATCAGGAGCGTCAGAGAGAGACAGGGAGAGACCGGGAGAGAGAGGGCAGAAAGCGCTGTTAAATTAGTTTTAAGCGAATTAACAACAACTTTATGAACAACAACAACAACTAATATAATAAAACACTAACACAGCTGCCTGGCCACGCCCTGTCGCTACGCCCCTCTCCTTGGTGTGTGTGTGTGTGTGTGTGTGAGTGTATGGCAGCAAAGCTTTAATGTTTTGTAATAATTATAATTAATTTAGTCAAATTTATGCACTTTTTTTGGTGGCAAAACAACAACAGCAACAACAGCAACAAAATGTAGAAATTTAAGGCAGAGCCACATGATGAGCGTCATCAATCAGCTGGACAATGATGATGATGATGATGAAGTAAAAATTGTTTAAATTGAAATTCAACAAATTTGTCAAGCGTACACTTAAGTTTAAAACAAAAAAATGCAAAAAGAAAAAAAACACAAAATTGTTAAACATAAGAAACTTTTCTTTTTTTTCGCCCCCTTTTGATGTAAGCAACTTGATAAACATAAACAAGAAATGCTAGAAAAATAGTGAATAACTTTAGGCACACACACCCAAACACCCAAACACAAACACACCCACACACCCACTCGCATTAGGCGTTGATAAAGTGAATTCAAATTTGAAATTGAAATGTATAAACTTTAGCAGCTTTATGTTATGTTAGCTTTGTTCTTAACAGCGCTGTTAGTGACGGCGCTGTTAACCTAATTTGCCTTAATAGAAAATCGTGTTCTAATTTTGTTTTGCGTAACGTTTACAATCCTTTTTTTTCGTCATTACTACTTACTACCACTATTATTATTACTATTATTATTATCATAATTATAATTAGCTGCATAAATGTGTAAACTTCATCACCAACATTGTGTTTCTTTAACAATAATCTTAATATAATTTTAGTGTTATCATTTCCCTTTTTTTTATACATGATTACTTTTTTTTTTTGATCAAGCTGAATTTAGGCTGAAGTTAAAAGCACACTATTAAATTAATTCTAAGTTTAAATGCTGCAAAAACAATTTGTCTAAATAAACAACTAAAAATTGTAATAATAAAATACACATATATATATATAAATATAAACATATATCTAACTACTTATGAATGCTATTTGTAAACACGAAACTAGAAAACAAAATGCAATTAGTTGTTTAGTTAAAAGTTAATTTTTTATTATTATGCATATAAGTGGATTTTATGCTTAATGAAACAACAACAATTTAATTTTATTTAATTTTTAATTTTGATTTTGATTTTGATTTCAATAAAATACAAGTTTAGTTAATGTTTTTAGTTCAACAGCAGTCGGACTTTTATTTACATATGTTAACACGTCTTAACACGTGCTGTTAACCCACAATGTTAATGCCATGTTAACATAGCATGCCCACATGCTCTGTGCAATATATGTAGGAAACAAACTAATGAAATGATAAGAAATATTTGTAATTTAATACGTGTTCTCTTATCCATTTCAACTTGACTATGTTGGTAATAATTGTGCCAATTGCAAACATTTAGTAATGTAAAGTAAACACACACACACACCACACACACACACTTAAGGCGACAAGCAGAAAACTCGACCAAATAAATAATTTGCATGAAATTTTCTTCACATTAGTATAATCTCTGAATATCCCTAGATATATACTATACATACATATACATATATTCATAGCTATTAAGAACCAAACAAAAATCATGTGCAATTTATAAGAAAAACTTATTCTTGATTTTGGCAAAGAAACGAGAAATGCGAAGAAATGTTAAAAGTAGATTTAAGTTAAAATTGATGTGTAAGCGAAGAGCGATCAATGGGCAAAATATGGTTTGACTTAAACTAATGAATTGGCTATAGTTATAATGATTATAATGAATCGGATGATTGATTGATTGGTTGAAAAGGTAATTTGGATTGGCATTTTGTTTTGAAAGGACTCGGTTGGATAATTTATCGGCATATCTGCGTGAATTTCTAGCAAAGTACAAATAACACTCACACACAAGCGTTGAGGGATTTACATAACTATATATATATATATATTTATATGTATACATTATTATATATAGTGCATACACACATCTTTACTTACTTTACAACTATATAGTTCAAATATTTACACACCAACTTTCTCAATTTTTGCAAGAAACCCAAAAACATATGCGCAACATTTGCTGAAAACAAACAAATTAAATTTAAATTATATTAAAAGCATACGAAACAAAAACAAAAACAAACAAAAAACAAAACAAAACGACTTTAAACGTATCGAAATTATATTTAATTAAATTAAATTTTTTGCATTTATTTTGAATAGTTGAAATTTATTAAACGCCCCTGAACAAATTGTAAACGAAGAACAAAAATTGAATGCATATTTTTTGAATTGAGATATTTTTGAGAATTTTTTTTGTTAAACGTTCAAATGGAAGTATACAAAATTAAAAAAAAAAATCATTAGCTAAATTATTAGAAGCCCTTGAACAAGCAACTTTGGCCAAGCTAAAAACACAAAATCAACTCAAGAACTAAAATCGAGTAATGAAAACGTGTTCCGAATTGCACAATCGCCTACTATAAAGTCCGAGAAATTCGCTGATTTCCATCAACTTTAAGAGTAAATTTCGTGGCGTTTGTGGAATTCGAAACCAAAAATGTTCCATTGGAAAAGTGTTGAATGGAAAATGAAATAAATATCTAGTTTTAAGTGGGTTCTCCAATGGTTTGGGAACTTAGAAAAATTTTACGAGGCAGAAATATACATGAACTTATTGTATATGGACTAGGCATGCTCTATATACATATATATATATATATATAAACCTATTCTGAGTAATATATATCGATATTGTAATCTAAACTCTGACAATGAAAACGCATTCAAATCTATTAGCGACAATTGCGGCGTTTTAAGAGACGTAACAAATAAATATTGCTAGTTTTAAGTTTATACATATGTAAGCAAACGAGATACAACCAATACAAGTGTGTGTTCGATGCTTTTTTGGTCACTCAACTAACAAAATACATTTCAAAATGCACCCACGTCTCAGCACATTTTTGAAAAAGTAAAAAAAAATAAATCCAAAAGAGCAAGCAAATTAAATTAACGTCAGCAAACAACTGACGTTCTCAAAATTCTACATTCTATTCACATCAGTTTATATAGAACTAATATACTATGTAACTTTCTATGAGAATTGTACTATTTACATGCGCACGAAAGTATGCTACAAATTTGGAAAAGTAACACTCGATTATGTGCAAGCATATAGATTGCCCTCTCTTTCGTCACTCGATGCACAAGTTTTCATGTATTATCCAAATGCAATATCCAAGCTGGCACACACATATATATACTTACAACTTAATTAGCAGCATAATTTTCATGAATATACAGGCAAAATCCAAAAATAAATAACCATTTTTGAAGCGAAAACAAAATTCTGAAAATAATATAATAATACTAAAACGCGTGGAAGTTTTATTGTTGTGTGTAAAAAATAAAATTTATAAAAAAAATACGCCGTATTGACGAATTAGCATTGATTGCATGTAAAGAAAAAAAAATGGCAAACAAACAATGGAAGTAAAAGTAAAAAAGTATTCATCAATAAACATTAAATTCAAACCACAAATATACCAAAAGAAATGATGCGTTTTATTTGAGAGAAGCATATATAATTGTCAGCCTGAAAGTATGCCAGGTTTGAGTTTATATTTAATTCACAATGAGTTAAAAATCAGCCCGAAAATATGCTACGTTTTAAATCACTGCATTTCTCCCGCATTATTCAGAGCCCGCCTGGAAGTATGTTATGGTTTAATTGTTAGGCATTGCGTCCGATTTTCAGAGCCCGCCTGAAAGTATGCAGTACTCAGCGCAAAGTTTATACAGAGCGTCCTTCTGAAATTTCTGTTCGCCTGTTCGATCATCTGCTGCTAAGTAAAATTGTGCCGAATTACTGTTGTTAAAATGAAAAAAAATTGTGACGCTGGTCTGCTAGAAGTACCAAAATTGCCAGCTTAACTACCAGACACACAGAAATGAGCAGCAAGCGAATAATTCAAATTTAAACCAGCTTAACCCTTAAGTGAGCAAGAGGGGTAAAATGTGCAATTGTTAACCCCTATGCGGACGGGTGAAGTGAGTATAATAAATAAATGCATTTTGTTGTTTTGTTTTTCTCAGTTTATTATGCTCAATTTTAGGTTTGACTTTGTGTATATATTTTTGTTACGCATGCGATTATATATTTTTCATTTTGTTTTTCTCATTTTTCATTTATATATTTTGTTGCTTTAATTTGTTTTTATTTTCGTTATGCTTTAGTTTTATATTGTTTATTTGTTTAATTCGCCTTTACAAATAATCATCGCCTTGTTTTACTTATATAATTTCTATGCAATTTATTTAATAAATATTTGTTATTTTCTTTCATTTTTTTTTGGTTTTCATACACGTACATATGCGTATACATATATATATATTTTAATATATGTATATATATGTATAAATAATTTACACACAAAAAAAAAGTATTAAACAATCATATAGTTATTATTATATATGTATGTAAATTAATTTGTGTTTTTTTCTAGTTTTTTTGTGGAGTTTTTTGTTTAATTTATTAGAGCTTCTTTATATTTTTTTGAATTTGAAACTTTTTTTATGCTTTTTACTTGGCTTTTATCGTGCTGATCCAAAGTTAGTGCTAAGGGGCCCATTACTGGATGTGCCTTGGGCGGCTGAAGCTGTTTTCATTAATTTTTTTTTTTTTTTATTAATTTATTATTTTTAATTTTGGTGGGCGTGGGCGTGGCCAGTGGCGCCCCCGTCTACCGGATCAAAGCCAGAGAAAAAAAATCGTTTATTATTTAAATACGTGAAGTTGCGTTCTGTTATGTTTAACTATAATTAAGCACATTTGTTGTTGTCAAGCGAGTATTTTACATAGAAATGCGATTATAGCATGTGTGTGTGTGAGTGTGTAGATTATGCATATTATATATATATATATATTTATATATAGGTATGTGTGTATTTATGCATGTATAGCTATAGTTATACATAGTTTGTTAGCATATATATGTATACATAAATATATACTAAAACATAGAAATGTTAGCTGTCTCTCTCTATATCTTTCGCATTCTCTGTCTTTCTCTAACTCACTGTCTCTGTCTCTGTCTCTTACTAACTGTCTAACTCTTTCTATCAACGTGTTTAATACTTTTTTTTTGTTTTTATTTTTTAACGAGTAGTAGCACAATTTTTGGACGAAGATGGTTCTTGAAATCGAAGCGTCTAAATGTCTATATAGGTTCGTGTGTGAGTGTGTGTCTGTGTGTGTGTGTGTTGGTGTGTGTTGTCTAGTAAGCTTACTTAACCAAGTCAAAAGCAGCTCAATAAACTGAAGCAGTAAATGGTTTTCTTTTGTTTCTTTGGGAAAAATTGTTTAAGACTTAAGCGCTGCTTTTCAAATTTATATAGTACATCATAAACAAATACTTAGCATTAGGGTTACAGCAGTACACATACAAATAGAGCTATATATATATATATACCCTATATGTCGAGTTAAACACATTTAATTCTATTAGATAAAGTCGAGAAACTTTACAATTTCTGTTTTGAAATCGATCTTTTAGTATATGTATAAATATATGTATATGTCTGCATATATACTTTTAAATCCGAAACTTTATCCAGCGCATACATGTATATAGATGTATACTTTATATAAATTGGAACAAAAGCAATGCTTTGACTGACTTTTTGCCGGGAAAAATTGTAGCTTTTCTTTAGTTATTATTATTTTAATATTTTTGCTTTCTTGTGCATTTTAGCTCTTTACATAACTGTATATATATATATATATTGTATATATAGGCATACATGGTATATTTATATATGGGATGGATTAGGAGGCATTTGCAACTGTAATTATCATTTAGTATTCTGTAGATTTCTCTCTCTTTCTTCTCGTTTCTTTCGTCTCCTTCTCGGCGCACACTTTAACTAAGCTAAGGACGTTTTCGCAAAAAAGATCTTTCGTGATAGATATATAGATACATACACACATATATATATATAAGTTGGGTATATGTATGCATTACTCGAACCGTTTCGAACCGTTTCGAGTCAAACTTTTCCGCTCTTTCCACGCACAATTATTATTCTATTAGTTTTCTAAGCTTTTTGCAAAAAGGCGTGCAATTCTTTCCAAATCTTTCGCTTACTTCTCTCCACTTTCTGCTATTTTCCCTTCCTCTCCTTCCTCTTCTCCTACTTTATATATATATCTACTTTTTTTTGGTATTCTTTCGTGTATATTTTTGCTTTTTCTTTTTGGTTTGAGTTATGTTAATCTTTGGAACAAAAGGTTTACGCTTTTTATTTGTCGTATTCAACTGACTCTTCCGATACTCCCCTTCTACATTCCCATAGCCATAATCTAATCAAAAAAAAAATATATATATGAGTATACAACGCAATCGATAGCTAAATTATATAACGTTGTCTATGCATATAAGTACATATGTATATATAGAAGTATATCGGCGTTATATCAACCTAAAGCTATACACATACATATATAATATATAGACCTATATATATATATACCATTACATTTAAACGTTTCCTCTTACAGTTTGAGTGTTAGTTAACAATAATGCTGACTAAATTGCACGCGCTCTTTCTTTCTCTTTCTATTTCACTTTTTTGCACATCGATTAATCGCTTAACCTATCGATAGTTATCGCTTATATATAAATGGGATTCTCCTGGCCGGTTAACAGGCGAAACATTGATGTGGGCATCGTTTTCATGAGTATCTACAAAGATAGTTCAATTTGTTAATAATACTCGTTAACACTCATGTGTGTAGTCAACACCCACCTCGCCCACAGATGTGGCCAGCAAATTGACGATCTTCTCGTGAGGCACGGCCACCACACTCTGGTTATTGATCTCAATAATCCGATGACCCACGCGAACACCACCGCGTTCCGCAATACCGCCACGCAACAGACTGCAAATCTAAAAGAAATAATTAAGGCAATAAATTAATCAAATATTTTATTTTTAAATTTAGTTTTTTAAGTGGAAAATACGTGTCTAATCAAGATTTGCCTGTCAAACATGTTCCGTTCGGATTTGAATCAAGATATAATGATAAAGGTGTATAATAAAATCATAATATATATTCAGAAAGTTTATTTTTTCATACTGACTTGACTCAAAAAAGGCTGAATTAATTAATTTAGATTTCAAATTTATATGCCGTTTTTAAGGCATTTGTATTTATGGTACAGTACTGTTAATTAAAATTTGTTTGGAGACTAATAATATAAATTTGTACTGAAAGTTGCATAAAAATCCGACTATAATCGAGAAAGTTATGCACATACAAAGTTTATAATTGAACGCAATGTCAATGCAGGTGAGCAAGCGAGACAGAGACAGAGCTGCTCTCTGACGTTGGTCTGACTTTAAGATAGTTCACAGCAACTTGTAACCAATTGTCAACTTACCACGCCATTTTGAACGCTGAAACCGAGCTGATATTTGGTCTCGGGTCGCTTGATCTTGACCTCGACAACGGGGGCACAGGGGACAACGGTGAATTTGACAACGGTTTGGTTCTTCGTATTCTTGATGTACGTCTGGCAGGTGGAGAGTGGCAATCCGACCAGACTCAGTCCATTGATGGCAATCAATTGATCACCGATATTCAATTGACCACAACGGGCTGCCGCACCGGAGCTCATCAGATTGGCAATGACAACCGTCGGCAGCATTGAACCCCAACCGCTTTCAACGATAACGACACCGAGTATTTCGCCCTTAGCCTTCGGTACGACGACCTCCTTTTGGAGTTCCTTTTTGGCAAAGATCTCAAGCTCATCGCCAAAGATCTCCTGGCTATTGAGGACCTCCTGATAGTCCATCTCCTTGACAAAACGATGATCCTCAATGCCATTCGCCTTGAGGAACTCCATATAGGCCACCTGGAATGCCTGTCCAATTGATTGCGCTATAAATTGTGCCTCATCGCTCTCAAATACATGACATATCATTTTTGGTGTACGATTCGGTTTTGGGGCATCATCGATATCCTGTGGCACGAAACGACGTCGTGCCATTAGCACAACAAGATCACCGATATCAGCTATATAGGATATGGTGCGCAATGCATGATCCATCATAATCTCCTTTAAATCCGTATTCAGCACCATTATCTTCTCCGTCGATATGAACAGATCCACCTCGGTGCTGGGTTGAACATCGCCATCGGGTGCCTGAAAAATATGGTACAGTTATCACTAAGTATATATGCTAATACTATAACATCAGATGTAAGTACTATAACATTTTGTTTTTCATTTCTGATTCTGAAGCTTCGCATAAATTAAACAAAAAGTCTATTCAATTCAATTCAATTCAAATCAATTTCGTTGGCAAATCAAAGTCGATAAATGTTCGATTACTACTTACCAGGGCCTATCGAATGCCAATTTGTATTGAGTATATCGATTGTGGTGTATGTTTGTATTATTGCATGGCGATACGTGGATTTCGTTACACGGAATTCGTTTACGGAATACGTTTTACGGAATACGTTTACGAATACGGTTTACGGTTTACGGTTTACGTTTACGGCAAATCATGGCAACAAATTGTGATGCATGTCGAAATAAACAAAAAGAAAATGTTGAAAAATAATCAAATATACGATTATAATCAAAAGTTGTGTATGACTTTCAATAGATTGCTACAGATGACAAATTGAAAGGATTTCATTTTATTATTATTATGTTTTTATATATATAAATATTGGTAAATAGCTTAAGAATTTTGTTCAATTTTGTTGGTAGATGAAAGTGTGCTTAGAGGCGAGCAATTGAAATTGAAACGATGAATTGAAGTGGAGATTCAATCAAATTGTTTAAGAAGGATTACGCTTAGTTCTAATTTGATTGAAAGGCGACTGAGTCAATAAATTTTCAAGTTTTTAAGTAGTTCAACTTGTTGAGCAATGTTTGAAAGAGACTTCAATCTTGTATTGCTTGAAATTGAAACAAAACTGTAGCAGACAGTTGAAGAAGTTGAATCCAGTTGAAATTTAAATAAATTGTAAGCTGACAGTTGAAATGGTAGGCTATAAATCCAGTTGAACAAAGTTCGAAATGAGTTTCAATTTTAATGTGTTTTAGCTTCAATCACTTCACGACTACAGCTTGAATACTAATGACTATATTTGAGTTAGTTAAAAAAATGCCTTTGAAAGTGACTTTTAAAGTAGCTTCAATCACCTTTGTTCAATTATTAAACTCAAGTTCCACTAAAACACTCGAAATGCGAACTTTATGTGGAACTTTAATTAATTGACAATCTAAATTGAAATTGAAAGTGCAGCTATCGTCACATTGTTTGAAGGTTGAATGAATAATTGAAGCTACGAACAGCCGTCGCACAAATGATGGCAACTACTAAATTAAGTAAGTGGGCGGGAAACGGGGCGGGGCTTTGAGGGGGGCGTAAATGTTCAAGCCAGATGTTTGGTTGAAGGTTAGTATAAGTGTTGGTTTCAAAAATAAATTTTAAAAAAATCAAAAATTATAGTAAATTTGTGCAACTACTTCACCTTGATTCTGGAAACGGCTTCCTCGGCTTGCATCATGCGCGTCGATTTGGTGGGTTGACCCTCGCAGACCAGCTGCGTGGAGCCCAAGTATTTGGCCCGAAATAGCACACCCTCGATGAGCACTGCACCGCCTTTTTGTTGTGATTGTTCATGGGATGTAGAGGAAGAAAAATAATCGATTAACTTACTACGTACGCGCAAATGTTATGAATTATTTGAGTGTGTGTTGGTGTGTGTGTATGTGTGTGTGTGTGTGTGTTCTGTTTATTTTTGGCTAGCAAATAAAAAAAATATTTAGTATTGTGTGTGTGTGTGTGTGTGTTGTTGCCACAAGTCCGAGGTGTCCATAAGGCTAGTCCCTCAAGTGCAACTACTCACACAATTTAATTTAAATATGTTTATTTGGGGTTATGTTGTAGAGCCAATGACTCAAACTGGTCCTAAGCATAACATTTGAATTTATACAGATGTGTTGTAAAAATCTATAACAAATAACTTGATAATGTTCTCTTTTAAAGCCGAGTCGATATTGTCTCATGAAAGTTCTTAGTAGCGCTTGAAAGAGTGGTACATTTTAAGCGCCTAGATTCATTGGAAAATTTTTGAGGGACAAGTTGAGCCAACAATTTGCTTATTAATCTTCCAAGTCTTAAGAGTAAGCTTCTACTAGATTTACTGTTTCCATACAGATGTGCGCAATTTTCATAAATGTTAAAAGTAGACTAAAATCTAACGCGTTCAAAGTACTTTGTAGGAATTTGTCCTAAACCTAACTGAGAACTTGTACAACATTGAGTCGACAGGACCACCGAGTAGTATTGAAACTTTCAAAAGTGAGATAATTTTTTATTCCTGGCTCAAACAGTTTGTTTTTGTATTTATGGTGGAAGTCTTCCTGTGGCCCCACTGGACCTACTGGACCTACTGGCCCCATTGGGCCCAACGATAATCCGGCCCTGAGCTCACATAGACCAAGTAGTTGGAAAGTTTGGAAATTGTATTCTAAAATGAATACAGGGTCTTCTTCATTGATGGTTTCTGCAATTTCTTCAATATTAAATTTAAGAAAAAAGATACTGTTTTGAAACTGCTTAAAATCAGTTCTCAGCAGAGTTTCCTGGCAAAGCTTGTTACCAACTTCAAAGACATTTGTACCATTTCAACAAAACACCCAAAACTTGTAACATTTTGCAACTGTATGCAAATGTAATTGTGAGCTTATGTGTGTGTGTGTGTTTGTGTGTTTGAGTGTTTGAGTGTTGGTTAGTTATCAAGTTAGCAAGTTAGTTAGCGTGTAGGTAGGTATATTGTGTTGTTGCTGTTAGTTGTTAGTTGTTGTTACTTAGTTGGTACTACATATTGGAATTGTATCTTACAAAGTATTTGTACACACACACAGACACAGTAAAATGAACGAACGAACGGAGAAACGGAGGAACGAACGAACGAACGAACGATGCATGCAATAAACGTAAATTTTGGCAATAAAATATGCGAAAGAATATATAGAAAAAATATATAGATATACCATATTTAAATATATATATAAATAGATCAAGTTGTATACGATTAGCAATTTTCTTTTGTCACATAATTAATCATTTACGAATAAATACCCTGTAAATTATGTAAATACTAAAACGAGTTGTTTTAAATATCCATGTAGTAGCAGTACTGTAAGGCTAGTTAGATCAGCGGATAAAAGGGGAATACTGGACTAAACTGCTGTTTTCTAGTTGTAGTGCATATATACAGGGTGGGCCGGCTGTAATTTGGCATGGAAACTACTGTTTTTCTAGTCACAGGAAGTTAAGTGTAGCTTATTTTGCTTAAAGGCGATTAATGTTAATTAAAGTTGTTGCAAAACTGGCAAAGTTTGAACAGTTTCGGCATAAGAACTTGTTAAAAGTGCAAAACAAGATAGGACACCCTTTAGTTAGGATCAGTAAATTCGGACTTTTATAGTTTGGAGATGTGTAGTTTTCTCTCCTTCATTTAAAATGCGCTTAGTGAAACATTTTAAATAAATATACATAGTTGGATATATATTGATTAAAGTTGTTTAAAATCGCTTGACTATATTTGTGAGGTTCTGTCTACAAACAAAAGACATATGATTAAGAAATGTTTATTTTGTATTTCTAGTGTTTGATTTCTGCTCTACAAGGATATTTGCAGCTCGTTTAACCGAGCATAACTATTTATGGCTGTCGTTGACGAGCTGCCCCAAAAAGTATGCTACGTTTTATTGACAACTAAGGGTCAACTTTAACTGCAAAAAGGAGCAACAACAATTTACGTTACATGCAGTCAGACAAGTAATTTCTAAAGCCAATTTGATTACTAGTTGTATAAGAGACATTTTTCTAACAGTATATGAAAACAAATGCCATAAGACTGGTCGGACTTTTGGCTTGCTTTGTAACTTTACACGTCTGACTGCAAGTAGTGCTTATACATACATATATACGATATATATTGGTTGTACTATTACATAGCTACACAAGTTGTACAGTTATATGTAATTATAGCTATATAATCGACTCGCAAATTGCAACAAATTGAACGAATAGGGAAAGGATACAGTTGAACTCAAGGTATTTTTTACCTTCTTTGCTCTTACTCTTTTTCACTTTTTTCTCGCCGCTGTTGCTGTTGCTGCCGGCACCGCTGCCGCTGCTGCCGCCATTGTTGTTGCTGTTGTTATTGTTGTTGCTGCTGCTGTTGACGACAGCAACATTGGTATTGTTTGTGTTGTTTACATTGTTGGCGCTACCACCGTTGTTGGGCACAGCATTCGCATTGGCCACACCACCGCATAGGCCGCCAGAAACACCTGATCCCGCACCACCAGCACCAGCTGCGACACCACCATTGATGCTGCCATTCTCCACATCCAGTTTGATGACACTGGGAGCCGAACGCTCCGAGCCACCGCCATTGTTGGGACTGCCCAGGGACAGGGGCAATGTGCCAGCGGCAGCAGCAACCACAGCGGAGGCAACCACATCGGCAGCTGCTGCTGTGCTCATGGCTGACGATGTCATGCCACAAAGGTCATGGCCCGAATTGGATGCCTTTAGTGGTGACTTATCACTGTGCTCCGATGAGCTACGCGAGTGACTGCTACGCTGTACATTGACCAAATCGAGGAGTTTACTGCCACCATTGGAGCCACTGTGGCTGGTTGAACTCTTGGGCGGTATCGGGGGCGGCAATTCGGGTGTGGAACTGAGCAAGGCGTTGTAGCCGTTGCGTGTTTTGGTGCTCGACAGTTGCTGTTGCTTCGGTGAGATCTTTGAGAGCAACGAACTTCTCGGTTTGCGCTCCCAACTCTTGTTCTCATCGTAGTAGCCCTGATCATCGAGTCTCTGATGGCCCAGCAATCGATCTGTCTCGAGATCAGTATCGACATCTTCCTCGTCGGCGCTGTGGTTCTTCGAGTGGTTATCCGAACTGGATTCGAGCAGTGATTTGCCACCAGCACCACCGGCATCTAAGTGACGTGACAACCAGACTGGTGAATTCATCACTGGTGATGGTGAACGTTGTGTCGACTGTTGTTGTTGCTGTTGCTGTTGTTGTTGCATGTTGTTGCGCTCTGGTATGGGCGGTGGTGCAGTGGCACTCGTCATACCACCGCCTGCTGTTACACTTCCTATGCCATTGCTGCTGCAATTGCTGCCTGCACTACGCGGCTTTGCCACGCCCATCATGCAGGCGGTGGGTGAACTGCGCTGCAGCGTCGACGTTGACGCCGACGTGGATGTCAGCGTTGTGTGCTTGTTGCCCTGTCCCGTCTGCAGCAGATCCACATCGGTGCCACAGTTGGGCTTGCGGTGCGGCGCTGGTGCCGGCGGTGGCGGTGTCATCTGTACCATGTCCGGACGATGGAAAACGCCTGGGGAATAATGGTAAAAGGGAGAAACGGCACGAGATTAATTTTGCATATTCGCTTCAATTTTATATTACTTTCTACGTTCTGCATTCGCCTAGATCTATAATTTTGTAGTTAAACTTCCTTTCTTTATCATTTTGTTCTATTTATTCACAACTTTCTTAATTTCTAACATGCCTTTCATTCCAACTTGTGTTCTCCCCCAGCCTTCATTTTGTCTGTCTCCCCTCCACGGTTTTTTTCTCCCATGACTACTCTCCTCGATCTTCCGTTTCTTAACCAATCGTCTCCTTCTCCTCCGTTTTCATCTTCTACGTCTTTATTCCCTCAGTCTGCAAGTCCCTTTTGTCCATCTTGCTTTGCTCAATGATCCTTGGTCTACTCTCCTCGCTTTTCTCTTTTCGGTATTCCTCTTCTCGTTCTCCACCTTCTCCTCGGTCTCACTCTACTTCTCCTCCATCTCCCTCTCCTTACTCTTCCACTCCAATGTATTCTCTCCTCGGTCTTTCGAGCTCTTTTTACCCTCTTCCTCATCTCGGTCTCCCTCTTCTCGGTCTCTCTCTACTCGGTATTCCGGTACTCCTCTTCTAGGTTTCCCTCTTCACGATCTTCAAGTTCTGTTTCTGCTCCTCTGTCATGATCTCTTTCATCTTCCCTTCCTCCGTTAATCTCCTATTCATTCCTCTTCTTTGTTCTCATCTTTTTAATTCAAATGCGCAGAGTTTTCCTATAGGTTTCACCCTTTGTTCCAATTCTTCCTACTCTTTCAAATTCCTCTACCCATTTCTATCCCATGATGTTTCTTATCCATCTTTGTGTCCTTAAACGAGCGACTTACTAATTGAATAGAGCGAATCCAACTCGGGATCAATGTTCTTGAACACTTTGCTGTTGCTGTTGCTGCTGGGACTCTGTCCGAGTAGCTCCCTCTGCTGTGGCAACTGCGGCGGTTGCTGTTTGATCAGACCGTTGCTGGGACTTGTGTGACTGAGTTGGTGTCCCACTCCATTGCTGTCCGTGGTGGATGTGGTCAGGTTGTGCATGCTGTTCAAACTGTTGTTGGTCGAGATGCGTTTCATGTCCATCAGCATGGAGATGCCACCGCTGCCACCAATGCTGGTGCTAGCACTAAGACTGCTCTGTCCCTGACCTTGTGCCTGTCCCTGTCCCGAACCCAATGCCTGACCCTGCTGACCCAAGGGTTGACCCTGATTCTGAGCCGACTGTGCCAACTGCTGCAGGTTCTTATTGTTATTGTTCTCAGTGTCGCTAGTGTGACCAGATGATAGTCCATCCTCCAGCACAGGCATTGCCGAGGCATAGTACTTGGCGTAGTTCGAGCAGGAGGTCGAGACGCCTCCATTCATCTCCCCCGAAAGACCTAGAAGAAATAAGACATTAGTTGCTTCATCTCGGTTACAATTTGGACTACTCACTGTCTAGATCGCCGCAGTTTGAATCGTAGTCGGTGGTCTCCGGCGAGTAGCGATAGTTGTGGCCACCCGTTATGGCCCCGCCCACATTTTGGCCCACACTCTGGCCCAGTCCGCTGCCGCTGCCGGTGCTCAGCAGCTGATTGTGATTGAGCCCATCTTGTTCCCCGTCCCGCTCTCCGCTGCTGCGACTAGCCGAGTCCAGAAAGAAGTCAAAGTCGCGCATTAATGGACTGCCACTGTAGTGTCGTGGCAACTGTGCTGGTCTCGACTGCAGCTGTGCCTGCAACTGCAACTGTGTCTGCAACTGTGGCTGATTATAGCCGCCATAAACATGCCTCTCCGATGCCGCTGACGACAGTTGCTGCAGCTGAAGTTGCTGTTGTTGTTGCTGCTGCTGTTGCTGCTGCTGCTGCTGGCGATAATCTTGCTCAATATGCTCATCCTCATCATCGACGTCGTCGTTCTCATCATCTTCCTCCTCATCCTCCTCGTCTAGCTCTTCCTCGTCGCGCTCAAAGTTGCTATGGAACTCGTACTGTATATCCTAAGACATAAAAGAGAGAGGATAAAAGAGCGAGAGCGGTGAGACAAGAGAGCATTAAATATAGAAAGCTTAGAATAGGTTAGGTTAGGTTAAGACGGATGTCTTCGCAGTTATAATACAGAGGCCAGACATGGCCCTTGGTGGCCTGTACACTGAGGTTGAGAAAACATAGAAGAAGAGCCCACTTTTTGATAGCTTAAATATTTGGTAAGGAAAGTATGTAGGTGCTGCTCGGTTAGAGTCCTTTGCAGGATTATCCTACAGCTTTTTTTAGTCTGAGTGACTACTCTTTGAAGTCTCAGCAATTCTGCTGTCCCACAAATTCATTTGAACACCACTTCACCCTATTTGGGGTTTGGTTTTCTAACACCAATTTCAACACCTAGTTACCCTACCTAAGAGAGACAACCCCTCTGCCCAACTACGTCGGGTCACACTACTCGGACAGATCGCATTGCCTGCGGACAAGGTGCAGTGTCCGACACTTGTCGCTGTGTGAACTTAGGTGCCCAGCATTCAGTTACCCTTTTCACACCTTCAAACACCCTAAATACTATTACTCCCTCTTAGTTGTTCCTATCTCTACCATCCAGGTTTCATGTTTACTTACAATGCTATCAACATCGCTTCCATTTTCCATAATAGGCTGCTCATCGTTGGAGGGGCACTTGAAGAACTCCTCCAGCACTTTGCGCGTCTCCGAAAACTCGTAAAGGTAATCAAAGGTCGAGGATTTTGTGTGCAGGCTCAATGGCATAGGGTTGACACCCGTTCCGGCTCCCGCTCCCGCTCCCCCTCCCGTTGTCGTTGAGCTGCCAACAAATGTTGCTGCTGCTGTCGCTGCTGCTGTGATTGCTGTTGCAGCTGTTGTTGTTGCTGCTGCTGCTGCTGCTGTCGGCGGAGGCGTGACTGCTGCACAGCTTGTCAAATCATTGGGCGTGGCTGTAATAGGGGCCTCGGGCGTGGTCAGGTCGGATATGGTGCCAATTTCAGAGACATCATTGCTGGTATCCTCTGCGTTGTTGTCGCTGCTCAGTGGCTTATTGTTGTTGTTGTTATTGTTATTATTGCTATGATTGCTGCTGTTGTTGAAGGGCTGCTGCAGCAGCTGCTGCTGTTGCTGTTGCTGCTGCTGTTGTTGTGGCAACATTGGCTGCGGCGGTGAGTTGCTGCGTATTTCACGTGGCGGCGAAATTATACGCTGTGAAATGAGCAATGAAAGTGGAATTACAATTTATCATTACGATATAAATATACGATATTCAATTAATGGTACAACTGTTGCGTTAAACAGTTTACATTTAGTTTGATTTACAGTTGTGTTAATGGAAAACACAAATGACTCAGTTTTTGCTTTTACGATATTGAGATTCCGGTATACGTTTTCAATATCGTAAAATCAGTAACTGAGTGAAATGTGCTTTGTCTCTTTTGTCTCTTCTGTTGAATTAAATTTGAAATTTACGATATTGGATATTTGTATCAATGAAATTTACGATATTCATTTAATGAACGCCTTACGAACGGCTTATTGAACGGCAAACTCACACATCACGTGTATGTCCTGATTCTATATATCCTGCCCACATTTGATGCAGATCGGACAACTATAACTAATAGCTCCCATAACACAAAGCGGTCAAAAACTACTTGTTTGTATACTTGACTGAGTACGGTGTCTTTTACAGTCGTCTAGCTCGACTGTTGGCTCTAATCATAAATTAATAAATAAATTTCAAAATGGATTTTTCTATAATAAACTTTTACTGCCATAAATAAGGTTATTTTTGGGCTAGATTTTAGATCGTATAATCTAGACTAACTTGTAGAATTTTAAGTGCATTTCATAGCTGAATTATAGCTAGATTTAGTCACTAAATTGTGGTTGTGTTATTTAAATTGAAATCCAAAAGCTTACCTGTGGAAATCCAGGTCGTACGGGATACGCCTGCGTCTGTTGCGGTGGCTGACACTGTGCCAATGCGGCAAGTGCAGCACGTGCCGCAGTCTTTTGCAGCGTTGTGGCTGCAGTTGAATTGCAGCTGAGCGGCTGAACTGCAGCCATAGGTGGCGCTGCATTTGTTCCTGCTGCTGTTGCTGCTGCAGCTGCAGCGGCAGCTACTGCTGTTGGGCCAACTGTTGGTGGTTCGCTTTCGTCCGGTGCTAGACCGATGCCAGGACTGCTGCCATTGCTGCTCGCAGCGACGCCAATGCGTCTGGGTGAGCCCTCATATTCTAGAGGATTAGGATAAGGAGGAAGGATTGAATTAGAGTCTACGTAGTTGCCTGCAGTTCGAGATACTCACCAATTATGCCATGTCGCGACTCCACGGCCAGCGTGTAGTTGCGTTCCAGCTGCCAAGCGTCCAGTTTATGCTCCCGATATACTCCTCCGCCCTCCTCGAGCAGCCGTCGTGTATGCGGCTCCAGCATTACATGGGAACCTCGCTGCAGCTGTGACTTTTCTATCATCTGCTGCTTGTTGTTGCCGCTGCCGTTGTTGCTGTTGCTGCTGCTGTTGCACTTGACTTCTCTCTCCTCCGGCTCGGTTGTCACACGGAGATCTGTGGATGTGAATGGGGTAGTCTTTAATTATGAGTATTTTAGGTTAGGTGGCTGCTGGGGTTAAATAGGGACAGTGCCTTGTTAGGCCTGAAAGAGTTGATCTGTAGAGTTCCAAACCGTTAGCAGAGGTAGCAGCTCTGAGATATCTGAGAGCTCTTTGAACAGGTATGCTTCTAGATAGCCATGTCTAAGGTGGCTTAGGGTGTGGTAGTGACATAGGAAGTGAGTTTTCGGTCTCAGCTTTCTTCTCATAAGTTATGAGTAAGTCTGACAATATATGTGAGGAATCTTAACTAAATTTATCATATTTTCTTTTATTTGCTTTCCTTTGAACTGATTTCTTTTTCAACTTGTCTATTTTCAAGTACTCTAGCTGTGTTATTTTTAGCCCTGAATTCTGATGAATTCTGAATGTGGAACTGGTTACTGATTACGTGATAGCTTTTAGCCAGCTGTCTGTCTGCCTGCACAATTGCTCTGGTCACTGCCAATTAATTGCAATCAATTAAATGCTGGGCTACAAAACAAGTTTTCTCTTCCCTCTTCACTCCTCAACCCTCCTGCCTTCTCCTATTTGTATCCTCTGTCTGATATCTTTACGCATTGCAGAGCACTTGACGCTGGTTTGGCTTTATTGGATACCGAACATATCAGTTGTTGTGGCTGTTGCTGTTGTTGTTCTTGCTGTTGTTGCTGCCTATTGTGACCTGCTTAATGCGCATTTATATTTGCAGTGCACTTCATTACGCATGATTTGCAATTCAATTACCCGGCCCATGGTCAGGGCCACATGCACACAACAAAATCGACCAATTGATAGTCCTACGTTTATTACTCCCACCTCCCTCCCTCCCGAATCCCCTTCAGGTGGCAGCTACTTAGCCCAGGCAACCAGGCAGTTAAATCTGACAGTTTTCCATACAATAAATTTGCAATAAAAATGGTTTACAAATAGTCAAAGGTTTATTCCCAGCTTTTGTTGTCGTTTCTGAGGCAATTTTTCCTATTTTTCCTAATGGGGTCTAAATCTTGTTTTCCTTCTTTGAGCCCCTTATTTTTAGGACTTATGATGACTGCTTCTTATTAAAGCCTTGTGAGTTGTTTTATTTATTTAAATAAATTCTTTTACATACCTGATGTAGGTACTAACAACTTTACTTTCCTTCTACTTCTCGACTTAGGAGCTATTTGTATAGACTTGTATTACTTGTATTAGCTGTTGAAGACTAGTCTTTACTACTACTCTGGAATTTTCCCAAACTGCTCTCCTCTCCAATCAGCTAGAATTCATTCAAGGATCGCTAGGTTTCACATTCCTTTTTTCCTAAGTGGGTTTCATCTTCTTTTTGTCATCTAGGTACCATTCGCCTCGGCTTAGGATTTAGTTTGAGGCAAACCTTTACTACCACTCTAAGTTATCTCCAAACTGCACCTATGATCAATCCATGAGGATTCATTCAAGCATCGATAGGGTTCGCCGTCGCTTTTTGCTCAAGCGGTTTTTAAACTATAACACTTTAATTTAATCCCTTGAATCTTTTGGAATAAACTATGTTTGATTAGACTTTTTCCTAAACACTTTTACTTTGGTTTACTTTACTTTTTTCACTCTAGGTTCGGCTTCAGTGCTTCTTCTTAAGTTTAACCTCATTTCTACTCTCTACTTACGCTGCCAACTTTCGCCTGCATCCACGATTCCATATCCTCCCATAGCTGCCTCATTGGCGCTGCCGTTGACCAGTCGATGCTCACGATCGTCGCCATGTCGCTTGCGCTGTTGTTGTTGTTGTTGCTGCTGCTGTTGTTGCTGCTGCTGCTGGTGACTTAGGTGGTTATCGCGTGTGGCATGCACGTCCTGCAGCTGTAGCAGTTGGTGCTGCTGTTGCTGTTGTTGTTGCTGTTGCTGCTCCAACAGCAATTGCTCACGTTCCCTTTCTCGCTCACGTTCACGTTCTCGCTCCCTCTCACGTTCTCTCTCCCTTTCACGCTCCTCACGCAGTCGTTGCTTGCGTTGCTCACGTGGCTCCCAGTCATTGGCATGTTGATCCAAAGATGTCTTGCTGCCGTACAGATAATGACTGGCGAGTGGAGTCAGTCCCTCGGCACAGGGATTGCCATTGGGTTGCTGCTGCTGCTGCTGTGTAGCAGCTGTTGCTGTTACTGCTGCTGTTGCTGCTGCTGTTGCCGCTGCTGCTGTTGCTGTGGGATAGCTGCGATTGACGGGGCTGCGACCGAGACGCAGTACATGAGCTGGTTGATGATGATGTGTCGACTGACGCTGACTTATGCTGTACAATTGTGGTGCAAGTTGCTCCCGTTGCTGATGATACGCTCGTCTCGCCGAGGCATGCAAATGTTGCTGTTCCTGCAGCTGCAACTGTTGCTGTTGCTGCAGCTGTTGCAGTTGTTGTTGCTGCTGCTGTTGTTGTTGCTGCTGCTGTTGTTGTTGCTGCTGCTGCTGTTTCTGCTGCTGCTCCTCGGCGTATTCTGTGGGCGAGTGCAGCAATGTGCTCGCACGTGGCGTCGCCGATTCCCAATAGTTCTCTTTGATGAAAGGATTCTGACTGGGATGTTGAGTCAATCCATTGCTGTTGTTGCTGTTGCTGCTGTTGCCATTGAGCAGCGCATGGTGATTTTGCTGCTGCTGCTGGTGTTGTCGACTTGATGATATGGCGCTGTTGCGTTTACGTGGCATATCCGTATAGCTCTGGCCACGCCTGCTCTCTGGGCCCGTGTGATAATAGAAGGATGCCGGATATGCTGTCGATGGCACCGCCTCCTCAAGCTGTAGACGAAAAACGATAGGAGTTCGGTCAATATTTGCAGTAGACTAGTGTCAAAGGATTCAAGGGTTTTTATAGTGGACTGTAAAAATGGCTACAAAGGGCCACAGTTTTTCAAGCCAACTATAGAAAGCCCTGTATGGAAGATACTGCAGTTATTCAGACGGAGGGTCTACAGTAATAGACTCTGTACTCGGCAAAAGGGCTTTAGTTAATCAACTCGGTTATAAATTATGCTCTTCCAACCTTTACTTTAAAAGAATTTAAATGACTAAATATATAATGAGTCCGTGAGTCTAGTCTAGTGAGTCTAAATGAGCTATCCAAAGTTATTACTGACTAGGATCGATAATTATTATGTGCACTATGTGATATAGTTGACTGATCCTAACCAAATTCTTATCCTCTGAGATACAAATAATTAAACAGAAAACTCTAATATTAATGCTGCTCAGAAATATACGCCATAGCTTCCTTAGTTCATTTTAAGAGACCTTTAAGTCGACATAACCTATAAGTAACCTAACCTAACATAACCTATAAACGGGTATAGCTACGCCTAACGAAAACAGTCTTAAAAGAGGAAAAACAGAAGAGCTGAAGAACTGAAGAACTAACCTCAAGCAACTCCTGTTGTTGCTGCAAATCGTCGCTTTCGGCTAGAACAATGGCGTCGATGTCGTTATCGATATCCGTTGACCGAGTACGATGTCCGTGTGGTGGTGATGGCGGTGTGGGTGGTGTTAGTGGTGCGCACAGAAAGGGATTCGTGGAGATTCTTGGCGTGACCGAAGACAATGATTCCGAGGAATGTGACGATGCCGAATGCGGTGGCGGTGATTGTGTTATAATATTAACGCTTTTATAGTAACTGGGCGTTATTGAACTTTTGGGCGTGGCAATCGGTGAGCTGCCCACAATTGAGTCAGCAGCGTTTGCTGCTGCTGTTGCTATCGACTGATTGCTGTTGCTGTTCAAATTCACATCAGCAATGACTTCATGTTGTCGATTGTTGCAGCTGTTGCCGCTGCTGCTGCTGCTGCTGATGTGAATTGACTGCTGTTGTTGTGACTGTTGCTGCTGCTGATGTTGTTGTTGTGACTGTTGCTTGGGTCTGCACTTGGGAAACAATAAATTGATTTGATCGTTGAGCGGCGGTGAAGGTGATAGCAAGTTAAGTTGTTGTTGCTGCTGCTGTTCCTGTTGCTGTTGCTGATAGCTGTTGTTGCTGTTGTCGCAATCGTGCTCTAAGCCGTTGAGCGCGTAATAATTGCGTTGCTGAGCAGCAGCTGTTGCTGTTGTCGCTGTTGCTGCTGCTACTGCTGATGTTGCCGAAGATGCCGCTGTTGTTGTTGATGATTGCAGGCGCTGATAGCCACTGTGTTGCTGCTGCTGATGCTGCAACTGCTGTTGCTGCTGCTGCTGCTGCTGTTGTTGATGATGGTGATGATGATTATTGCTACTAGTTGTTTGTCCAGCAGCCAATGTTGTCAATGTTGTGCTGACCATTATTGTTGCCAATAAACTGCAAAAAACAGAATCCAAAAAGAACAAGAGAAACATGAGTTAAAAAGTCGGGATATTCATTAAAGGAACTGTGGGAGAGAGACAGCGGGAGAGGGAGGGAGAGAGTACGAGCTGAGAGGACAGTTTTGTTTACGTCCTGCTGGCAGTTGTTTTAATAAATGCAGGCACAATGTCAACCTTTGTCATGTCCAAGCGACAACGGGGCGTGACAGTAACGAGCTCTGTCGCGACATACCTTCTGCCCCTAACCCCCCGTCCTCTCTCCTGCTTCCTTTCCCCTCTCTCTTTACATTGCTGCCGCTGCTGCTGTCAGTTGCTTGCTCAACTCACGTTCACTTAGTGTTGCCCGGTCAGCTTTTTTAAACGAAATTAGTAGTCGTATACCCTGCACTTATTGAACTTATCTTTTATAATATATATATATTTAATCAATCTATCTATTTTTAAGCTAAGCTAAGCTAAGCTAGTTGTGTTAAATATCGCTGAAGTAGTGTTATCTAGGACAAGTCTCGATTATCTCGTGTTGAAAACAGGATGAGTTTTCGATAAGACCGATCTTGATTCACTCTCTTCTTGCGGTAGCTGTCATGAGATGCAGACGTGTGTAAAGAATTTATATAGTATTTTCATATTTCACAATATATTTTGATTATGATTAATTTTTTTTAAGAAGACACTCAATTTGAATCTCAGTTGTTTTACACAATACGTTTTAAGTAGCTAAAATAATTATTATTCATTCTTCATTCTAAAATTAATTCTTAACTAGCAATTTAAGTACATTTTATTGTTGGAATGTCTATATAATATCTATGTTATTATTTTCTTAAAACTGATCGATTAATTTTACCGATTACGCTAACTTTTATACCCGCTTCATCTGCCGCCAAAGTAGCATCTCTGTGCAAAATATTTACTGCACAGAGACACAACAAATGACACACAATCTCCTCATTGCTGTTGTTACTCGCTCGTGTTTTTAGTGTTGTCCTTTGTTGCTGTTGTTGTTGTTGTCGCTATCGATGCCGTAAGACTCGCCCCTTAAATTTAATTGCTCGCATTGCGTGAAACAAAGAAAAAAGAGGAGGTGGAGGAGGAGTTAAAGGTGTAGGAGGAGGAGAAAGAAAAACAACACCGAATCGATAGCCCACAAAATAAAAACCGAAATGCTTAATAAAACACAGGCAATCAATGTCATTTCGTTATTGGGGTTTTCCTCATTTTATGCCGCTCGTAATTTGCATATTTCGCTGTGGATCGCAAGTGGAGCGACAAGTGACAAGTGTCCAATAAGGGGTCAAACAGAGTACAGTACTGTAAGTTGAAATGGAAGTGGCAGAGGAAGTAAATGTGGAACTGCTCGGATTAAATTGCAGCTACGTATACTTAATTTCAAGCCAAATTTATTGTAAATCTACACCAGTTGGCTTTTTCAACTGAATGCCCAATAACTTGCTCGAAGAGTAAAGTTTTGTGGGAGATGACTGAAAATAGCTAAAGTTGTATAGGAAATAGAATACTTAATGCAAGTTATTTCCTTTCTTTTAGTTAGCTTTAAAATTTCAAGTGGTTGGCTTGTGGAACGTATTGGAAATTCGGCTGGAAAGAGGAATAATGCTGTCGACCTTTGATAAGTTAATTAATAGGTGTCTGAACTGAACGACAACATAAAAATTTTGCATTCTATGCTTATAGGCTTACTAGGTACATAAGGATGGGAACATGTATATTGGATTCCAAGTCTATGCAACTGTGCATTCCAATAACAATTGTATCTAATCAAAAGTCAGTGTGTGCAATGAAAATGTTGTAGCAAATATTTGCTCAGAGTAAGATTGTTACCTTAACCAAAGCAAACATTTGCATCAAATAATATTTGTAGCAAATATTTGAAGCAAATATTTGAAGCAAATATTTTTAGCAAAGATTTCTATAAAATATTTGTAGCAAATATTTGTAGCAAATATTTTTGGCAAATATTTGAAGCAAATATTTCTATTAAATATTTGTAGCAAATATTTGTAGAGAATATTTTTATCAAATATTTTTAAACATTTATTTAACATTTAAGTACTATTTAAGTACAGTGTAAGGCTAATGTTTGCTCATCTAAGCACTGTTCTTGTATAGTGAGCTGACATTGTAATTAGAAAGGTCTTCGCTTATCAATTCTATTTAATAACGGATAACCACATCTGATTCGTATCATATTAAGTCTTATCTGATTTTAATTCTTTATAGGCTATTGTATCGGGGAAGCAGAAATCAGTCAAACTTGATCTATTTAAAGGAAATTTAAAGAGTTTCAAGTTGAAAGCATAAGTTTAACTAACACATACGCATCCCCAGGCAGTGCCGAGTTCCCTTTCCGTGATCCCTTGGTGTCCTTGCTCCTCTTTGCCCCCTTTGGCCTACGTTTAAACTCCCTTGTTCAACGTATCCCTACGTCCCTGGCGTTATGCTAATGCATGTGGTGTGTAGTGTTTGTGCCCGGGGCTTAAAATATTTTCCCAACAATCAAACTAAAAATTTCGAAAAGGATTAACACAAAAAAAAAGCAGTGAAGGCGAAGAAGCAGCAGCAGACCCTGTGGGACCAGCCTGGCCAAGTGTGGAGCAATACCTGCTGAAATTTCAGCAGCTGGGTAAGCTAAAGGTTCAGAATCCAGCTAAATAAAAGCTAAACTGATTGTAGCGCAGTAAGGTCTTTAGTTTTCTTGCCAGCTAGTCCGACTGGGATGTCAGAAGGCAACAAACGGTGCTAACCGGTTGAGATATGTGAGCTGGCTTGCGACTAAGCCATGTTTGCTGTTGTTCTTGTTGTTGTTGTTGTTGTTGTGCGTCTCGCAACGCTTTGTGCACTCATATGGAAAATATGTTTTCGTTTCTGGAATGCCACACAACAGGCAGAAAGGGAAGCCAAAAGCGTGAATCGAGGGAGGCCTAAGGAGGCACAGGGAGTAATATAAAAAATAAGGGGGTGTGGCAGGTGGGCAAGGGGAGTGTTCGTGTGCGGAACACGCTTCGTTTGGCATTTGAATAGGTTCGCAACGCATGCCAAAGAGAAGGCTAGTAAGAAAGTGGGCGTACGAAAGGGGTAGGCGGCAAGAGGGGACGGGCTGGTTTAGACCGAAAATCTACACAAGAGCTAACAAGGTATAACACATCAAGGACACACACACACACACACACACATCACACACAACAACAGAAATGGTTGGAGAGGCAACATTTTGTTAACGGCTTCAACACGAAGCACAACACGGCTAACTGGGCAAACATTTTCATTGCTTGACATTTATATGAGTGTGCGTGCGGGTGTGTGTGCCAGCGTGTGTGTGTGTCTGCGAGTGTGTTCTATCTGCTAACCCCTTTGGTAAACTCTTCCCTACAATCAGCACATTGCAACTACTGTTTGTGTGTCAGCTGTAAGCCATCTATCTGCCACTCCATTCATCTTTACATCTTCCACTCACTTCACTGCTCTTCGTTTAGACTCCCTACCTCCCTACCTCCCATTCTCCCACCTTCTCTCCGTCTCTTTTCGTCTTCCTCTGCTCGCTGTCTCTTTGTCATAGCTTTCGTCTCGCATCTACATCAATCTGTCGCTTCAAATCCTTCAGTCCACGTCGTTGTCTCTCATCGCTTAGCTCGAAAGCTGCCTGTTGCCATTTTGCCAACATGTTTTTGTCTGTCATACTCACTCTCTCTGCCTTTCTGCCTCTCTGTATCTCTCAGTCTCTTCTTCCCTCTACCCTCTGCCCTCTCAGCTCTTTGTCAGTGCGTGTTGCCAAATTTTTGTTGTCTCTTTCATTCCCTTTCTTTCCTCATGTCTAGCAGGAGCTTATAAGTTTGTCAGACAACTAAAAGCATTTCTTGTTGCATTTAAACCTATATACACCTCTATACTTAACTGAATTATCTTACTTTTGTGCTGATACTCCAAATACTTTGTAGAAAATTTGCTACTGGGTCTTCCACTAAGTCGAGCTCACTTCACTCTAGATTTAATGTCCTTTGCCATCTAGTTGCTGCTTAGTCCAACTTAAGCCGTCTCTGACAGCCTCTGAAAGGATTGTTGACCCATCCTTTATGTGCCTAGCATTATTTTTTCGTCCTCTTTGGGTCAACGGAATTAAGGCATTCAATTTATGATCGCCAGGAAACGCAAAGGAACTCTTGACAACTGATTATTTCATGAATTTAATGACACTCTCATAGACAGAGATAGTGACAGAGACAGAGATGGAGCTAGTGAGTGAATTTCATGCTTCATATTCATGTTCATATTCATATTCCTACCGAACAAGGGATTCACATCCATGTCTAGCTACGTTGAATTACCAGCTGCATAATTAAGTTATAATTTCAACACAAGACTCTGGCGCTCCTGTGTTGCAGCATTGGGTGGGGAGTAAGTGGGCGTGGCAGTACGGTCTATGAGCCCTTGGAGTTTTATTAACTTAATGCCTGTTTAAGCGACGCATCGCGAGCCATTTTGAATATTTAAAATTCATTTCACTTAAGACCACTTAAATTCACATACTCCTATTGCAGTCGCATGTACAACAGACTCTGTATACCCTGTACTTTAAATAGTTAGCCATAAGATTGTATAAGCTAAGAGACACACAGGAAAATGTTAACTAATTGAAGTAAAATTTAAATTTAAACTGTAATCTCTGGCTACATTTTAAGGTTTATGCTAACAAAAGTGTTAGAAATTAGTTTTAGTTTAAAGATAAATTTAATTTTAATAGCAAACTATAAATTTTACTTGCTATAAGTTAAGTTAAAGTCGCAATTAAGTAAAGGATTTAAGGACACATGGTCGTATATCGTTGGATATATTATAGTCAGTTAGCTCGGGTCGGTATAAAAGGCAATATCTTAATTAATGGATGTCATAAAGAGTCTGCAAGCAGATACACACGCTCACACACACACACATACCCACACACCCTCCACAGAATAACTTTCAGTTTGCAGACTGAACATATTTGGTTTATTTAATGGTTTACCAAGAGAATGACAAAGTCGTTATAGTGAAGTCCCTGGGTTGATGGCCAGGGCAATGAATCAAAATCAATTGCAACAGCCGTTAGATGCATGCACCTGACCCCAAAAAATAAAAGGGTTTGCACCTTCCTTCGAACTGGAAACTGGTATTGTGTGTTGACCTGCAGCTGCGTGTGGCATGTGCTGCACTGTGGTATAGGGCTTGGGCCATGTGGCCATGTGGCCGAGCTGCTGCCGTCATTACGGTCACGTTGCGGCAGAACAATGATTTCAGAATGGCGCGGCAGACGTAATTACGACCGTCTATGATGACATTAATTATGCAAAAAATGAAAGCAAGTGGGAAAGCATTGAGACCAGACAGTAACTCGACTAAAAGATACCCAGTACTTGCTCGTGTCGTTATAGCGATGTCCGTTCGTCCGTTGGTTCATTTCAACGCATGGATCTCTGAGTCTATAAGAGCTAGAGCCACGAAAGTTTGAATGAATGTCCTGCTCCTTCGAGAGCAGCTCACGATTATTACAAATTGATGCCACGCCCCCTAACGCCCCAGCAAATTGTAAAAAACTATTTTCATAACACCGTAACTTGGAAACTTATAGAGCTATCATGGTTAAATTTACACCTTATGTGTAAGGTACCATTTTAACTATCCTCACTAAGTTTGATCCGGATCGGACAACTATAGCCTATACCTCCCATAGAACAAATCGGTCTAAATGGCAATTTTCGTATGAATACATCTAGTGTTCGTTGAGCTATCTCAACCAAACTTCAGTCGGCTCGCTGGACTATAGCCTTTTTTACTTGTTACACTGTTTATAAACTGAGCTATAGGATATCTGATATGTCCATACAACTCCTACAGGCCAGACAGATTGAGTCTGCAAGGTAAACGTGGGTGCAAGTGGGACAGATTGCTTTTGGTCAAAACGCACGCTATACGTTCGCGTTTGCGTTTCCGCCTCACAGGTGGCGCCACTGTCCACATCCTGTCGATTGCATGCAGGACTTTACTCAACACAACACAACTCAACTCATTTCAACTAAATTCAACTTAAATCGACGCTCGCTTTGAAACTGAAACATGCAATTTATTTTAACCTAAATTTTTCGTTTTGCAATTACTGCAAATGTGCAACTAATCCAATAATAGCCACGCCTCCGCCTGCCCCGCGAAACACACACACATGCACACAATTAAGACTTGCAGCTGCATAATTTATTATTTATATGCCTGGTTTAGTATAATGCCATGCATTGCAGCATTAACTCCAGACATACGACTGCGTATAGTCATAATGTATCTATTTATGGGCATTTTCTATCCCTCATTGTCTCTCTCTGTCTCTCTCTCTCTCTCTCTCTCTCTGTCTATGCCCATTTAATGAGTTTAAAAAGTAATAACAATATTGTGTGCTTATAATAAAACAGTGCGTGCTAGATTTTAGTCGCTTTATGCGATTTTTACTAGTTTGCAGTCCCTGTTAGAGATGACAGCGTGACTCACGCACAATATTATATCTGCATACATGCATTGACATTGTATTTAAATATAAATTTTGTTATTTGTATAACTTTCTTGACTGTAGTCGGATTTTTATTCAACTTTCAGTACTGTTTAATATAATTTTTCCCCACACGAATTTCAAGTAACAATACTGTACGATAAGAATACATGTTCTGACATCGACATGCAAATTTGAAAATTATTTTTATATTTATGGAAATAGGAATGAGTCACGATCAGACTTGTTCTAATGTTAAACTGATACTTGGCCAATATAATATAATAATCGATATTCACTTCATCGAAATATCGTACAAAGTTATCAATTTATCCATCTCTTATATAATTCATTCAAATTGTGTGCTTCTTTCAAATTGTGTTTCTTGAAACTAAAGCTTAGTTTAGAGTTGGCTTCATTCATAAATCATATCTTCTTATTTCAAGTCCGTATTTTTATTCACACTAGTGTATTTTCCACTTGACTACTTTTCTCTTAACTCATCTTTAGTCTTTCTTCAATTCAGTTTAGTTCAGTGGCTGGAAAAAGGCTCATGCCATCCTGTCTGTCCCATCTTTAGTCCATCTCTTGCGTACAATCTCTTTTAAAAGTTTTTAAGCTTCCATACAAATCATCTGTTTATACTAATTCTTTCCAAGTCGTGTCACGATGTGTCTGTACGATGTTTCGTATACCCTCTCAATCTAGCAAGTCATGTTAAATACCGATTAGTGTCGTCTAGGATAAGTATCTAATATCGAGTGTTAAGAACCTGCTGACCGGATGAAATTAGGATAAGTCTGATCTGGATTCCGATGTTCTGTACTTTACACAACTCCAACAATCTCTACTCAAAGCTTCTAAGATTCTCTAAAAAACATCTGTTCGATGTTTTCTCCAATTCACATTTAATCTTTCTAATTCGTGTCACGATGTTTCTGGTAGCATCTCTAACTCGCATGCAAAACATCAGTCTGACCAAAATTACTTATATACGAGGCTTTATTAATATTTTAAGCGCTTGCTTTTTAATTATAAACTGCAGAAAACTTTGTAAGCGCTTTTGCCCAATGTGTTAACATTCATCCATGTGTTTAGACGTCAGACGTGGGGCGGTTTTGTTGGTGCTGCTTATGTGGGCGTGGCAGCTAAAAGAGTGTGTGTGGTAAGTTAGTCTGTAAGCGTCGCGCGTTAAGCGGATTTGAGTGCAACGCGTGAAAATGCTGCAATTTGGGTTAAAACCCATTTTGGCTAAGACAACAAGAAGCAGCTGTAGAGTGGAATGTTGGAGGAGTCCAAGAGAGCTGGCCAAGAAAAAGAACAAGAAGCATAAAGGGAAAGGGAATGGGAAGGAAACGCAGAGTAAAATTTAAAGCGAAGACAAGTTGTTAGTTTCTCAGGTGCTACATGTGGCAAACGGTTTGAAACTTTACTTTAATAGACCCTGTACATGAAATTTAGTACACTACATGGTTTTACTAGAAGAAGTGGGCATGGCTGACGCTTTTAAGTTTGTTTTCTGCGATTAATATGGGAATGACTTAGAGTCTATAAGAGTTAGGGGCTGTTCTTACAGTTTTCTGTGGCATATCGATTATAAGGAACCACTAAATTGTCTAGAGATTGAAAACTGTCTCCTTAGATTCACATTTACATAACTTTTAAGCTGCTTATCCGCCTATATTTGTCTCATTCTCCTTCTAATATAATTTAATCGCCAAAACTGTGCAACAAGTGTTGAAAAATGTTTAAAACAAGCAAAAAATGGTTGGAGTAGATTAAGACCTACTTTAGTAGTGATTTACAGCCTAACACACACTCTCACACACAGCCATATGTAGTGCTGAAAGTCGTTAGCTGTCTGAGCAGCTGAGTAGCTAACTTTTAATCAACCCACTGACTGACTTGTTTGACAGTGTGTGTGTGTGCATGAATCATGTGTAGGCAGGTGTGTGTGTGTCTGTGCGTGTCGGTGTGACGGTGTATATTACCCGTCTGCCGTTTCGAGGAATCCATTAATAAAATCAGTTCAACATAGCACATAAATAAGAAGTGCAAACGACCAAAGACTTTCATCAAAGGCTTAGCCCCCAAAATGAGAAGCAGCAGAGAAAGTAGAAGAAGTAAAAGGAGTTGATAAAAGAGGCACAAATTGAAAGAGAGAAGAAGAAGCTGCAACTTTTCCTTAATCGATTCAGAAATAAATGTTTACAGCGTCATGTGAAATTGCTCAATGCTCACAAGCACACACACCCACACCTAAACACACACACCCACACCCAAACACACACACACACATATAAATGCGCACAATTACTCAAAATCTGTAAGCAGCTTTAGCGTGTGTTTTTCTCCAATCCTTTCATATTGCGCTCTCTTTCTCCCTCTCTCTAACCCTCTTAGGCTTAGGCTCAATCGTGAAAGGCTCGAAATTGAAAGCCACTGAGACAGAGGGAGAAAGATAACTAAGCGAGTAAGTGAGAGCTTGAGAAAGAGAGGAAGAGAGAGAGGGAAAGTTAATACAAGCAGTGAAAAGTAAAGGAATAAAATTTCATCCTTTTTTCCCTCTTGATTTCAGTGAATCGTTTTATTTTCCGTGTTTCTAAATTCATTTTCTTTTTATATTTTTTATTTATTTTGCTTGTTTTCAATTGCTTGTAAAATCAGGTGGATTCAGTCAGATTTTTTCAAGCCCTTTTATTAGTTGTACCCTGTGCTTAAAGAGCAACAAAGATCATGTGAGAATGCAGTTGTAAAATGGGTTAAAAACATTTATTAGTTACTCTGTTTTAAAAAGTGTGTTTAGAATTTGTCTTCCTCTGTCCTCCTCTGTCCTCCTCTGTCCTCCTCTGTCCTCCTCTGTCCTTTACGCCACTCTCCTTATCTCACCTCCTCTCACTGTCTTTAAGACGCAATGCGTGTGTGCTAGACGATAAGTGTTATAGCAATTTGAGCCACACTTATACACGGTTTATGCATCCCTGCTTTTAGCCCAGTCCTGAGCCAAGATATGTGCGTGTTGCTAAGCGGGTTTCATGCGCCAACTTTTCATTGGCTTAATGCATATTTAAAAATTCTTTCAAAATACATTCAGCATGCTCATAATGCCAATTCGTTGAGTTGAGTTCTTTTTTCGGGGCGCTTGAAGCATTTAAGTTGATAGCGCTCAAACTTTTGGCACCATCAGCTAAGTGGGCGTGGTGGCAGAGGAAGGGGGAGTGGCGGTTTGTGAGGGAGGGGCTGTCAGTCCATTATCAGTGGCACTGCAGCTGTGGCGCAAGCAAAGCGCATGCAATCCATAAACTTTGCTCTACAACTACTCAAAGACAGACAGACAGACGGACGGTTGAAATGCATAGTGTATGGTGTATTTGTGTAGCACAGTGTACCATATACGACGAGAGAGGGAGGGAGGGAGAGAGAGAAAGGGAGGGAGAGCGAAAGCTTAGTGCATAGCTATGGCTAGCGAAGCGAAGCTTTAGACTAATGTGTTTTGGAGTTTCCCCTTTTGCCGCTTGCCACCCGCCTTAAATTGCCACCCCCACAACATACACACACACACACACATGCACTGCTCTACCGTTATTCGTGTGTGTGCTTTTGCCAGTGTGTCCATACTTCATGGCAATTTTAATTCGGTTTCATTGCTGTCGTTCAATCATTGGAGGAATAATATTCCAGTCACGTTTTGCCACGTTTGTTGTATGTTTTAGGCCAATTGTTGTTTGCCAAATGCTTTTTCTCGCTCTATGTCTGTCTCACTCTATCAGTCTCCATCGTTGTTGCTCAAATCAAGTGCGATTTTAGCAAAAAGTTTACAGCCCTTAAGACACGCCCTTCAAAAACCAATGTGGCCCATTAAAACAACACGACTTTTTTCGAAGATACCCATTAATTATTTTAAATAATTTCAGAAGACTTTAAGTTTAATAAATTTAAATCTAAACTAGGTTTATTTAAAATTCTATGCAAAGCCACTGTTGCAACAAGATACCTCTTAAACTTGCCTTTTATAGGGTATAAAATCCATACCCAAATACTTTAAATGACGGCTTGCAAAACATTTTATTTGTTTTTCTTTTATTCTCGACTCTTGTTGCTCTACTCCCATTTGAATCCACATTTTGTTTCACTTCAAATGATTTGAAAACTTTTGATAAAACTCACTCCACTCAAACACGCAACAAAAAAACCAATCCAAACACAAAAACCAATTATTGATTGCCTAAAATAATTTTAAAGCCATTTCTGGGTACAAAAATTCTCAAATGTTTCAAATTTTACAGCATTTAAATAAAATAATTTATAACTCATTTAATTTCTAGCAAAAATCTATTAATAAAATTTTTTGAGAATCGCTTAGGGAGGCGCATGCTTAGGATTTGTGACCCAGTTAGTGGCTGAAAGGAGCAAGAGCAGGAAGGTGCAACAGGAGCCACTGGTGCCAACAGTCTGACCAATTAACCAAATTGAAAGCTTGTTGAAAAACAACAACAGAGGGGAAAGCGGAGGAAGCGAGAGGGGGAGTGAGGGGACTGAAAACATGAAACTATAACTCAAAGTTAATGAAATGTTGGACGAGGCGATGTCCTGAATTTGTATAAATTGCAGACAGGCAGCAACCGCTCAAGTGGTAAGCCGCTATGAAATAAGAGCTAGAGGGAGACAAAGACAGGGTGTGAGCCAGAGAGAGAAGGAGGGGGAGTGAGAGGGACAGAGTCGACACATGAGGCAGCAAGGCACTTTATTCTATTTCCGTTTCCGGCTGTTGTCGCCAGGCGTTGACTTAGCTGACTTACTCATAGCTGCTGTAGTTCTTGCTGCTGCTGTTGTCAAGCTGCCGAGTATGTAATGTGTTTCCGCTTGCCACAAAATGTGGCAAGGCGTAGGCGACAGCGACAGCGACAGTGAGAGAGACAACGACAGCGTGCGTGCCAAAGCAATGCAAAGCGACAATGAAGCCAAGTAAGTAAAATAAACGGCACGAAATGGAAACAAACGATGGAGACAATGCCAGGAAACAAGAGGAAGCAGCAGGCATCAAAAGAGTCACAGCAAGACAGTGGGAGGAGCGGTAGAGGGGACAGAGGAGACAGAGAGCGAGCTAGACTTAGAGCTAGAGCGGGAGAAACCAACCGGAAGCCAAGCAAACCAAACTAAAGCTACAAAATGACACTCGAAATGTCAACGTCATCGCCAACGGGGCGTATACGCAACAACAATAACGACAACAACAAACAACAAGAAGAACAACAACAACCACAGAGTGGAGCACTGGTTCCAGTGCCACTGCCAGTTCGAGTTCCAGTTTTAACTGCAGCTGTAGAAAACTTAAACCCAACTCGAATTTAGAGACCGCAAATCCCACAAACTTACAAACTCAATTCAAATATTAAGCATAGTCATTGGGTATGCCCTGTAAACAGAGTAGGCGTAAGGTATGCACAACTGTAGTTTATATAGTTTAAGTTTGAAGTTAAGCAACATTCAGGTACAGGACATTTGCCAGTCGAGCACACCATGACAACAATATACATTGCTATTGCCTTGAAGGCAGTGAAAGAGAGGCAAATAACGTATAGTAGTTTGGTAGAATCACTGGAGAGAAAGGCGGCGCCAAGATATATTGGCATTGTTACACGCGCTGCATAAATAAAGCAGCACGAAAGGCAGCAGCGGATAAAGCAGTCGAGAAAGTGTAGGAAGAAGGCCAAGAGGGCAGATTGAGTGCGTCCAAGAGGCCAGCAGAGACTTGAACTCGTTGGGTAGAAATTGTGGCTGGCCAACAGGATACCAGCACATCAAACTACCACGACTCCTGTTCCAATTCCAATTCCGATTCCGATTTCGAGATTTTTAGATGCCGAGCGCCAAAGATTTATGCAACAAGCGGTGGCAACAACTGTGGCAAGTGTACGGCAACAACTCATGCAACAACTTTTGACAAATTCAACAGTTTACAAAAAACAGCTAACTGCGCATCGCCCATGGAATATCTGCCAGTTACCATGAACTACTACAAACTGAGCTGAAAGTTGCCTCAATTGTTCAATTGCTCAAGTGCTGCGGTGTTCAAGCAACAAGTGCTAGACTTCAATTGTCTAGAGTCAATAAATATCATATATGAACTGGATGCTTGGCAGCATTAACCGATTGAACTCGTCTCTTCTAATCAAAATCTGCTTTTGAGTTGCCATACTCAGCTCCAATTGGTTTTTCTTTGTATTGTGGAATCAGCTGATTAAATTTGTAGAAGTTTGACCAACACTTGGCTGCACTTACAGTTGGTTCAATTTACTAAAGCAAATATATTTTTATAACTTATAGATTTTTCAATTTCTTACAGGCGATAAAGAATTCAGCCCTCTTCATTTACTTAACCCGCCAAATATATAAATAATCAGGTATTTGTAGCGAAAGTTATGTTAAATAAAAAGTTCCTAAAAGTATGCTACGGTTTTTTGAACTTTAAGCTTTTACATTCCTTGAGTCAAAAAACACACACACTGCCGGTACACTAACTTAATACTTTACTAAACTGAGTAATAGGTATCTTACAGTCGTATACTTTGGAACCCATGCTAAAGCTCAGCAGAATTATTTAAAAATTGAAGTAATTTACAAGTGAGAAACTAATGAATAAAGGTTGTGAGTAAGTGTCCTTCTTCTCTCTCTTTCACGCTGCCTATCTCTCTCTCTCTCTCTCTCTCTTTCTGTCCCTGTCTCTGTCCCAGTCGCCTAAATGACAGACAATAGCAGCTAAATTGTTGTACAACATGCTGCGAACTGCTAAAACGAGCAATTGCATACTTTATGAGCTTGGATTATGGTCATTAAGGAACGCACACACACAAGCACACACACACACATACACACACGTACACCTACATACACTAATATAGAGTATAGTCACCATAGTGTGTGTATGTTAAAAGCCATCAGCAGCAACAGTTGGTGCTGATTTCAGCCTTGCTTCTCCTTTCCTCTCAGTTGAAACCTGTTCGCTCAGTCTCGCTCAGTCTCTTTCTACTACTCTCCGCCCTCTTCTGTGTTTTTTCACTCTCTTTTTTTCTTTTTCTGTTGTTTTGCAGACATGTTTATGTTTTGGGAACGAACACAAAACATCAGCGACAGCATTAATAAGACAGTAAAGCTCAATTATAACGACTCCAGTGGCTGGTCAGCCTAATAGACTCTATTAGATTGTTTTATGTCCCATGTCCCTATGTCATCTAGTTAAAGCTGTGATTGCTGAAATTCTTTAATAAAAGCTTCAACACAACTTTTGTTTCCAGCTTTTTAGTAGAATATACTGGAAGTTATGTCAGCTTAAAGTTTGGTTATATAGAAAGCGCCTTAAAGTATGCAACAAACTTAGCTGGATGAGTCATAACGTCCAAAATTGTGAAAAGTGGAGCAGAGTCAAATGATTTTGTTACAATTTCTTACCAAAACTTCAACCAGGTTAAAGCCAAGCTTTAATTTGATTGCTTACTGGTAAAAGTGTTTATATTTTTCCTGTTTCCGATAATGTGACATATGCAATTCATAAGGGTGTCTTATAGCCAAGAAAGTAGCATGTGGTTAATGATGGGGTGAATGAATGAATGGGGCAGTGAGAGGTACTGTCTAAGCAACCCTACAAGAGGACAAGAAAGTGAGTTCAATAAACGGAGAGAGACGACAATTCGATGATGAGGATAATGAAGATGGTGATGATGATGACAACGACGCTGCCTACTTAAGTGTATGTATGTGACCTGAGCAAAGTATAAGGGTTGTCCTCGTAGAGGGGAGGGCACGAAATGGAGGCGGGGAAAAAGTCGTTCTCTCCCTCCGTTGATTGCGCTCAACAACAAATCGATTTCCATTGATTGATTATGCGTTAGGGTCTTTGGCCTAGAACTCTGGGTATGGTGAGCAGGGGAGAACTGGGAGAGATCAGGGTGCTGGGCACGTTCGTTGTCGACTTTTTACTCTTATTGCTGTCAGACCCACGAGGGAAAAGGTACTGCCGGCAGCAGCTAGTTGTCAAAGACCCTGTACCTATGTGAGCAGTGTGGTCATAAAATACCAACTGTAGGTGGAAAGCCCACGATTTTTCGGTACGACTCTTATACACCCTCCAATCCCTTATGTACAGGGTGTACAAATAATGTTAGACAAGGGCGAGTGACAGCAAATGAGGCCCGTGAAAGGTCAAATATTGTGGTAAACAATGCACAATGCGTGACGCCAATAAATCAATATCAACAACAATAACGAAAATTGACAAAATGACACAATAACACAATGTGATAATGACAAACGCTGACAAACTGACAAATAGCGAACATTTTACTTTTTTTTTTTTTGAACAGACCAAGGAATTACATAGAATGTCGAGTGCAAATATTTTACAAATGCTTTTCCCCAATTGATTAAGTAAATAAACAAAGATAAATGCCAACAAGCAAATTGAAGAGATAGAGAAAGAGGGAAGGGGAAAGGGAGAGGGAGAAGTAGAGAGAAGAATGCAAATAAACCTAGAAAAAGACACAGAGAGTGAGCAGGTTATAGAAATTTCATTGGATTTTCCTTTCATAATTTGAAACACTACGAAACACTCTTTCACATTGAGTGTTTGTGTGTTAGTGTGCATCATAGTTACATCGTATTAAAAGTCAACTATTTTTAAAGCTTTGCCACAGCTGAGCTTGACACTGCAATCATCTAAGTAATGTGCCAAGAATTTTGCGGGCGGTAAGACCCCCAAAAAAAAGGCCAAAACCTGAAACGGGAAACTTTTGTAACTCTGGCAAATGACACGTAGTAGCAACAAATAAAATCAATGAAAATTTATGTGACTGAAATATAAAAATGTTGTACTATTTGGTCTAAATTTATGTAGACCCGGTAGTCAAGCAGGGTGGTGCGGTGCATTCGATTTGGGGAAAAATAAAGTAGACTAGCCTAGAGCTAGAGTTATTAAAGTAGGCATGAAGGTGGTCCAAAATGGGTCTTTAATTTTGGTATTTAGACTCACAACAAACAGGCACGGTGCATATGATTGATACCATTGAATGTGCCTGGTCTTTCTAAGGTATGAGACGATAACCTTAGCTTATAGCTGACATAGGCACGCTCAGTGATCAAGCGGATTATGTGATATTATTAAAAAAGATTACTCCAAAATGACTACAGGGTCTTTTATAGTCCGCTGGTCCAACTGTAGCTTTTCCAACTAGTTTTATTTTTGTTGTTTTGTTTGGCTAGCACATCGTCTTTTTTTGCTGCATGTAGTATACAATTTTCTAGTATTTTTGTTGGTATTTTTATTTGACGCTCGACTGCAAAATGCATTGAAATTCCCCAAGCGACTACCTAAGAGAAAAGGCAAGAAAAAACGTGAAAATTGAAGAGATAGAGAGTGACAAAGGGGGAGAAAGTGTCAGCATGGTATGAGTATGTTATAAAGAGAGCAACAGAGAAAGGGAAGCAGGGCGAGAGCGAGGGAGAGGGAGAAAGGGGAGAGAGAGCGAGAGAAAGCAAGCAAAATTTCGTGTGCATTGTGCATGCTTAATTGAGTTGTCCTGTTCCCAGGTCTCCAAGCAAATGCCACGCCTCGCAAAAAGGGGCGTATGTACACGCAGTACATGTGTCATGTATGTGTGCGTGTGTGTGTGTGTGTGTGTGTGTGTGTGTGTGTGTGTGTGTGTGTGTGTGTGTGTGTGTGAGCCATGTGTCAAACAGTTTATAGAAATGTCCGCCCAAGTTGAAACCAACTTCTCCCCTCTCGAAATTCTCACTCACATTTCCCCTCAGCCTCTCTCCTCCTTCCTCTCTCTATTCCACTTCTCTCTCCCTTTTCCCTTTCTCATCTGGCAATCGTCGTGCTCGTTGCTGTAAATCGCTCGCGTCGCTTCAGTTGATTTTCATGTCACCGACAAAACACATTTTGTTTTTGCTCTTTGTGTAAATTGGTAAATACCATAGAGCATATAGCATACATAGAACTCTGAGAGGACTAGAGAGTGAAACTTCAGGGGTTTGGGGCTTGATGGGCAGTGAAGATTTTGTTGGTTGACAACCTCTCAAAACAAAATGAAGGAAATATAAATGCACTTTTTTAGCAGAGCAGGTCGAACATTTAAATTGCTTTCCAAAAGTTCAAGCTAAACAAGAAAGAAAAGTACAGTCGAGCGCGCCCGACCGTATAATACTCTCTGCATTTTCCCGATTAAATTATTAAAATCGGTATCGAGATATTACAATGTGAATTACTTGCATTAAAACACGTTGAAACAAAAACAATCTAAGCATAATCAAACGTACATCTGTTTGTTGGCATGCAAATACACCTACGCTTGACAATATATGATGCATGCATGTATGTATGTGTGCATTCGGCGCAGCCAGCGACCGCGGGCAGCGCTGCCGACACACAGGCAGCGAAAACGTTCGAACATGTGCTTGTGTGTTTCTATCTCGCTTGCACCTATAGGTTGATATTGCGTTCAATTATCAATATTGTAACGCTTCTAGTTTTCTTGTTTATAGTCCGATTTTAATGCGCCTTTCAGGATAGTTTACTATAGTTAGTCTCCACATGAAATATAAATAACCATACGAACAAAATCGCTAAAAAAGGCATTGCAGTTGGAAAACTATTTTATCAAATGTGGGAAAAGGGGGCGTGGCAGTCCAAATTTATAGATGGCAATGCAACTATGCTGTCGCTAGGAACTCCCGTACCAGAACTGGTGATCCTAGGTGCCATAGTTACTGAGATATTTGCCGAAAACACAAATTTTTCCCGAGGTGTGTCCAGTTTTTTGCTTTTTGTGGGCGAATAGGGCGTGGCATCGAAAAAAAAAAAGATTCTTGTATTGACTGACTAAATATCTGATCGTTTGACACCAAGCTCGAACTTGTAGCTCTTACCATCTCTGAAATCTGTTTGTTCATACGGACGGACAGACAGACAGACAGACAGACAGACAGACAGACAGACGGACAGACGGACATGGCTATATCGACTCGGCTTGTGATGCTGATCAAGAATATATATACTTTATGGGGTCTGCCACGCCTCCTTCTGCCTGTTACATACATTTGCACAAACCCAATATACTCTTGCAGAGAGTATAAAAAGTCTAGAGGTCGGAAAGGGTTGGTGGAGGTAGGACAGGGGTTCCAAATGCAGTTAACCGTTAGAAGGGTTGTCAATGCTAGATAACGTTACAAAACCATTCCAACTGCACTCAAGCATTCATTGAAGCTCGAAGACATGTCGCTAGTCGATGCATCTAAATCTCGTTTAAGAGGTGGCATAAATTCCGAGAATTTTACAACCTGTTGTAGCACTCGATATTGAGTTTATTCCATAGCTTCAGTTTGGGTACGAAGAGTAGACAAAGTTGTAGTAAAAATTAAGCTTCAAGTTCTTGATTTCAGATTGGATTTTTCAAGTTGTTCCTTGAATTTGATATTATAAGTCTTATCTTTCTTAAATGGAGACGAAAATCTACACTACTTGATGCAGGTACAAATTGTTTACAGATGTTGAGCTAATGGCCTTTAAATGAAGTACGTCACACTCTTTTTAATCAAGTTCTCAGTGAAGCAACTTTTAAATCACAAAGAATTGATTTGATTTGCTTCTGTAAGACAATATTCATAATGTCTTAAAACGACCGTCCTAACGTGTAATCGTTATTGCAAGCAGAACTTATCGACTTTTCTAATTTGCGCAAACAGGTGGCTACCCTAGAACAAGAGCTGCATCAAATCAAGTAGGTTTCGCAGCTCGAAAGCAAACAAACATTTTGTGGTCTTTACATTGTGACCACAAAACGCAAATGGAAACTTAATGAGAATGTTTTCAGGTGTACTCAGAGCTGGCAATGAAGACAAGAAAGAAGTGGAGTAGATACTAAACTTTAGTATACCCGTTACTTACTTTAGCTAACATTTGGAACATATTTGGTCTTATCTCTTTATTACACAACTTCAAAAGTCGACAGCATACCCGTCTATCGCACGGTTACCAGGTATCAAAACCACTAACGCAAGTGTTGAAGCAAGTCTGCAGTTTATATTAATTTTACGAATGAATATTTTGCTTTCATTTCGATTCCCATGCGGTGCCAGGACCATCATCATCATCATTATTACCGAGGGGCAGGACAAAGTTTGTCGAAGCCAAAGCCGAAGCCAAAGCCACAAATATGATTCTATCACTGATAATGACTACAACAATGAAGTAAGTCGAACAGATGATAGAGTCGCACGGGTACCAGGTTGTAAGCAGCAGGTACAGTTATGAGAAGGGGGAGTGCGGTGTACTCTTTTAGGGGTGCGGCTAAAAGTTTACACTACTTTGATTTTAATTTCCCAAATTGCATTCGGCGTCATTATTTATGCCATTCAGTTGCTGCTTTCAGCTGAAATTGGCTGCCCGATAACGATGACGATAACGACGACGACGTCGACGACGACGGTAAAGATGGCGACAGGTGGCACAAGAAAATGGAGGAAAACTCGTTTATTCACACAAGTTTGAGGCGTGCTGCCGAATAAACTACTTACTACAGCTTTGCTTTAGGCTTCCTGAAGCTTCCAGCGCGAAAATCGAGTTGCCACACCCCCACCCCACCACTCCGCCAACCCTCTACTCCACCCCCTTTGCTGTACGCTTCTCTAATCGATTTTTGATGAGATTTTTGTATTCAATTTTGGTTTTGATAGGCAACGAACGCATCAACTTTGTGTGGGTATTGTCTCCATCTCTACACCGCATCTTTTCTCCCTATCCCTCTCCCTCTCCCTCCATCTGTCTGTCTCTTTCACTCGCTATCGCTGCTTGAAATGTGAAAATAGCTGGCGATAATGGCGCCAACAAAACGACGCCATTGACATAATTTTGCCAAGCTTTTGTTTGGCGCATTGCGCGGGGTGGTTTCGTTTCCATAGCGGCATACAGGGGGTGTGCGGGGGTAGGAGAGACCACTTCTTATGGTGTATTACACTTGAGACCCGTGTCTTCTTAGACCACCCACCAATTTCAAGTTCTTCTTGTCGCCTACAGCACATCCGATAAAGTAAACTGTTTTCATTTCGCTCGCATTTTTGTTTGGCTTTCATTTCCTTGAGCAAGTTGATTCACGTAGTTCCCTCTTTTTAACTGGACCTAAGGCCCTATAGCAGTTAGCTTTTGTCAGTGTGTGCATGCTTCAGCACACTGTGTGTGTGTGTGCTGAGGGTTGATTGCATTGCCATAGCTAAAAGCTATAGAATAACTAACGATTTGAACCGCACGATTTTTGGTTCCTCATGTTTGCTTATTCATTTGCAATTCGAAGTTTTATTGTAAGCTGTGTAAGAATTTAAGCCATGAATATTATTTATAACAGCAACAGCATTTTCAGTAGCTAGTATAACACCTTTTTAAAATTGGACAACTCTGCTGTTGACATTCGAAATAGTTGTGGTTATTTAACTCTGGAATGTGTGTGTTTGACCATTTTAATCAAAATTATTGATTACCTTAATCAAAAGTAACCTCAAGGAACGTCAATTTAACTCTGCTGTTCTGATTGTGCCCTCTAAGTTGGTCTCTTCTGTTCCCACAGTATTTCTTCCAGCTGTTCTCATTCTGGTTTTCACTTCTCTTCTCACTACTTTTACCCGCTCTGTTCCATATTGAATTCTTACTTTTGTACCCACTTCTCTACATATTTCTGTACCTACTTCCGTACCCACTTATCTACATATTTCTATACCCACTTCCGTACCCACTTCCGTACCCACTTTTGTTCCCACTTTTGTAACCACTTCTGTACCCAATTGTGTACATTGTTCTGTACCCACTTTTGTACCCAGATTTGTACCCATTTATGTACCCACTTCTGAACCCATTTATGTCCACTCTACGGTACCCACTTTTGTACCCAACTGTGTACCCACGTCTGTACCCATTTATATACACTACGGTATACATTTTTATAGCGACTTTAGTACCCATTTATGTTCGCAATTGTGTACATTTTTCTGTACCCACTTTTGTACAGTGCATACTTCTGTACCCACTGCTGTAACACTTCTGTACTTTACCCTCTCTTCCCTTTACTGCTCTTAACCTTGTTCCCCATTCACTTCTGTCATCCCTTCCCTGTTCGTTTTCCCACAGGATAACCTAATTCTGTTCTCAATTCCCCCTACCGTTTCGCTACCTTTCCAATCCCCGATTCCTTTGCCAGCTCTGACTTTGTCACATGCCAATGGCATATATTGAGGACTTACTGCAAATCAGTGGGACTTTAGCATGGGGCACACCTGCTGCAGTTGGTGCAACGCTGCAATCGTTGCTATCGTTGCAACCTCAATCATTCCCATCCATAGTAAAATTGGCAATTTCGTTTTCATTCAACGCTGACGAAATGCATTTCCTGAAATGAATGGTGACAGCGGAAAAGCCGGCAAAACGAAGGAAGTGCACATAAAAGTGACACAGAAATCAAGTGGACCGTGGCATGGAAGGATTCAACGTCTTTCTGCTTTATATATACATATATATCCAGCCATAACCTCGTCAACCTCTTCCCTCTTCCCTACACTATCCTCTGGTGTGCGGGTTCGGTTTCGAGTCCTGTTCAGCAGCTGCAAAATGTCAAACGTTGTTGCAAGGATGGCCGGAAGTAAGGCACGGTCAATGGGACAGGTAACATTGAAGGGGCAAGATTTAATACTGCGCTGAACTTTAAGCAGCACCTGCTACGGCTCATGCAGTTTCAGGTTGCTCATTGCACATGTACTGGCTTACACTGAGAGAAAAGTCCGTTTGATTCTACTAAATTTAAGAGCAAGTCACCAAAGTTGTGAAGAAAGTGTCGAATAAAAGGGTGTCAATCAAAATTAACTTTAGTTCAAAAAGTTTTCATTATATCGAAATTTGAGTTTTAGTTGTTTTTAAAGTCAAAACGGTACTGTTACTTAAACGTATTTGTTACAGTGTACAGTGTTACCAAACGAACATATGCCCGTGTCTCTCTGCACCCCAGGCATCGTCATCGTAATGAAAGCTAGCGAGGAACAATGCACATAAATATATGGAAATGCATATCGGAAATACTCTAATAAATATCGAATAAAGTAAAGTCTGCCAGGAATATACTTAAAATAGTTCAGAGTCGCCCTTTAAATCGATTAATTGAACACCACATTCTTCCTTACATAACTATCGCATAATTTAGCTACCCATCCCTAGTCGGTGCAGTGCTTAGCTCCTATGTCAGCTCCTTTTAACCCCTTGTCTTCCGTTTCGACCTGCTTTGACTCAAAATCCCACAGCAGCGCTCCTTTGTGCCCGCACACCTAACTTGATACACACGACTCATGGCCAAGATGTGTCGAAAGAGAGAGAGAGAGAGTGGAGCTTATGGGCCATGTCTTAGAGCCAAATGGACACAAGCAGACCGATACTGTTATTAGTAAGCAGTGCAATTTAGTCAGGAATAACGGTAACGGTAACAGCAACGGTTACCAATATCAGTCTGTGGACTTAGCCTGATTAAGACCTGCACTTAATTTTGTTGGCATTTAATTTAGTTGGAAAGGTCACAGCTGACATTGATGTACAGTGGACGTGATTGCAAAAATACAGCTTACAAATTTATTTCCAATTTGTTTTATTTTATTTGGTTTATAAATGGATTTATCTCTTTTCCATCCTCTTACGGCTTTTAACTAACATTTCGTATTTATTTTAAATAATTGAAACTTACATTTATTGATAGGAAGTCAGCAAACATTTGAAAATACTCAACTGCAAACTGTTTTACAATCGAATTACAAAGAAACTTTCTCCACTCTCCCCTCTCTCCTTTCTGTCTCCTCTGGTCGGTCTGCTTGCTGGGTCAAAACGAAGTGACCCCGATTGAAAGGCATAAAGTTACAGTTGAGTGTCTTTCCTGTTCGCCTGTTTTGTTATCTGAGTCAAACATAAGTCTAAGAACAGTATATAACCCTTTTCATTCCCACTCCCCAACTCATTCCCATTTCTTTTTCCATTTCTATTTCTATTTCCATTGCCATTTCCATTTCCAAACTCATTTTCATTCCCATTCTCAATATTTTCGGTATTTTACTCATTCAGCCTTTTTGCATTGTCTGTGACTTGGCAACAAATTGCAAATAGACCAAATGCGAATGCAAATTTAAATTCGAATCCAAATTCCGTAGTACACAATGATAATATTTGAGCTGCTTCTTCCTCTTCTGCTTTCTCTATTTGTCTTTTGCTTGCATTTCCCATTTGTGTTTTAAGCACTTTTTGTCCTCTTCTTTCCTTCTTTTTACTTTACTTTGCTTCCTGTTTCCTTTTGTTTTAGTCGTTTCATATCTTTTAAAAGTTTGTATTTACTAACTCCTATGAGAAACTTAGTTTAAGGTGTAGAATTTAGCAAATAATGCCATAAATTAGCTTTGCGAAATCTGGCATTTTTATACTCTCTGCAAGAGTATATAGGGCTTGTGAAAAGTATGTAGCAGGCAGAGCTAAGTCGTTATAGTCTTGCCCGTCTGTCGGTAAAATCAAACAGATCTCAGAGATGGTGTGAGCTTTAACTTTGAATTCAGTCAGTATTGACTTCCTATTAAGTCAGCCAAGAAACTTTTATTTTTTTGATGCCACGCCCCATTTGCCCACAATAAGCTATAAACTTGACGACATCGGAAAGAATTAATGTTTTTGGCGAATATCTTAGTAACTGTGCCACTTGGGAATACATATTTTTGTACAGAGGCTTCTAGAGGCAGTATAAATGCAATGTCTTTAAAAATCTTGGGCTGCCACGACGCTTTTCGCTTAAGTATAAAACTGATTTTCAGATTTGCGTGTTGTTTTTAAGCCATATATTCATATCGTACGATATTGATATTTTAAAGTCATTTGGAGACAAACAAAATCAAACTGTTTTGAAAGTTGCATAAAAATTCCACTATAATCAAAAAAGTTATACACATAACAGAGATTATAATTGAAGGCAACGTTAATGCATGTGTGCAAGCGAGAGAAAAATACATACGCTACATGTGTGGCGGCAGCGCTGTCGTTTTAATCATGAACTGAAGTATGTATTAGAAATGCTCAGTGTTTAACTAAATTGATTAATTTCAGTCAACAATTTTGTTGAAACGTCTTTATACAACGCTAGTAAAATAAATACTTTCTTAAGTATTCTAAAAATCAATAAATGTGTTGACTTATTTATGCTTAGACTAATTTTAGCTACTTACCAAAAGTACTCGAATTACAACATGAAATAAATCGATGGTGTAGACACCTGAAAAGAAATAAAACACAGAGTTAGTTAAAGAGAACACACAGAAACAAGCCAAAAATATGTCGAAAAAGTGATGGAAATGGCAGGGAATCAGTCCTGACAGTTGCTGACAGTTTTTCTGTTGCTGAGTTCATTAGCTTAAATTGTAGGAGGACAAGGAGGGAGTGGATGAGGAGGAGGAGGAGAAGGACGAATACGAGTGGTTCCCATTCCTTGACCAAACATTTTTCTATTAATGATGCAACTGTCAAAGTTTGCAACTCCAACCTGCCACAGGTTCGCTCCACTAATTAAATACAGTTTAAGCAGCAGATGTTGCCACGCCCCTTCCCCCTCCCCCGTCCCAATACCCAACTCCGCCCTTCACACGCGAAGTATTTCTGGCAAACTGAAAACAATTAATGGCAGAAGCAGGAAAAGCAAATGAAAATGGGAGAAGAGGCGCTGAAGAGGGGGTGGGGAGTACTGCTGAAAATGGTAATTGAAGTGGGCGTGACAGGGGCAAGTATCTCTGCATCCCATGACCATGTCAAATGGCTGCCAACACATATCACGCAAACCATTTGCGCTGCATATTTACCGTGACAGCGTATACCCTGTAAAATAGGGGAGTTTCAGACCTGTCTACATCTGTTTACTGGGTATTAACTGTTCTTCACAGCTGTCAAATGTTCTTGAAGACTGCAAAATTTCAAATTCATTTAAATGTTTAGTATTTTGTGCTTGTGACAAACTTGTAGCAATTAGCTTGTGTCATGGCTGACTTAGTAGTTAGTAGCTAGCAGCTTTGGCACAAGTTGGCAGCTCTGTTTGTTTTCAAAGGGGGAACTGGGAACTGGGTACTGAATGCCAAAAGAAAACAATTAAAAGAATTTATTGCCTGAGTTTAATGAATTTTCAGCTTGTTTGCCCACACACAGAGCCAGCAAAAGCAAGAGAGGGAGTGAGAGTGCGGAGGTAGAGCGGGGGAGTGTGGAAACAGCGCTGCCAACGCAGCAATTTTGATGAGCAGAAGAAAAATTGAAGCGCCACAGGTGTAAAATGTAAATAAATCTCTTGCTTAAGTTGAGTGTATGTGTGTGGGTGTGTGTGTGTGTGTGTGTGTGAAAATAACTGTTATTGTTACATTGTTTAATGAAGTTTTTTCTTAGCTTCCTTTCAATTTTTTGCCCACTTTGTCGGTTAGCAGCTGCCTCTTTGCCTCAATTTGCTGCTCAGTCTGACGATGATGCTGCCAAAATATGCAAAACATTTCAAAAAACGATTTCAATGTTTTTTATGCCTTACATAGTATGGAAAAGGTTTTTTGTTTTTCTTTTATTACCACGCTCCCCCCTTCCACTTTGTTGTCCCGTTTGCTTTGAGCTGAAATTCATTTGCACACGCGGCAATTAACCTGTAAATTGTTTGAGTGCAAAAAAATGATGATAATACCGCAGCAAAAAAGTAAACAATAGAATTGCCAGCGGGTCTGCTGAACTTGATATAGCCTCGTAAAAGTACTTACTAAGCCAGGGAGCACTTAATATGATTAGAACCAGCAATTTTTCAATTGTTTAAAATTATTTCTTTATTACACTATGAAAGACAAGCAAGAAAAGTACAGTCGAGCACGCCCAATCGTAGTATACTCTCGTCATTTTATTTTCCATTTTTTTTTTTAAAAGGATTAGCAGTAAAACAATGCCAGCTCCCGACGTTAGCACTGCCGCCACACATGCAGCATAATGTTCGTTCATATGTTGCTCTCTCGCTTGCACACATGCATTGACATTTCGTTCAGATATAAATTGTGTTATTTGTATAACTTTCTTGATTATAGTCGGATTTTTATGCAATTTTCAGTAGAGTTTAATAACTATACGATAAGAATATATACCCTAAAAAGGGTATGAAATTTTTAAAATAGGTTTAATTCTTGTGCAGATAAGGGGCGTGGCAGTTCAACATTACTGAAATATTCGCTAAGAACACCGATTTGTTCCCTTCGCTGTCTATACCCAATGTTTCTTTTGTTTTTATATTTAAACGCATATTTATTTTAATTGGTTTTGAAGTATTTGGGCTCTTGAAAGCAAGATGAATGCATAAATAATTAATATATGGCTTAGGCTTATAAAGTGTGCTATCAAGAAATGTTTAAATGTTTAAAGAACTCAACGTTGATTGATCATTGAACATTTATACGCTTTCAGCAAAGTTTTGCAACACCTTTTGTTGGGTGAGAACTTAAATGTAGTGAGTGGTCACATGGGGTTTACTTGGTATTACTAGGAATTTTGTTAAGCAAGAGGTGTGTGAGTGTGTGTGTGGGTAGGTGTGGCACGGCACACGTCTGTGTGGCACCTGTTTGGCTGCCAGTGCTGATAAACACGTTTCATTTTCGAAACAAAATCGTTGCATAAATTAAGGCTTCTTCACCTTCCTATCACTCTTCCACCTCTTCTCCTTCTTCTTGTACTTCTTCTTCTTTGGATGCCTGAACAAACTTCGATAGATTGTAGCAAACAACTTGTTGTGGGCCACAAGTTTTTGCTTGTGGCCTGCGGAGAGGCGTTGCGGGGCGTGGCATGTGCAACATCTGTTTGGTGTGGCAAGTGGCAAGTGCTCGACTGCAGCGATTAATTCAATCTGTCAGCAGCCAACAATCGCTGTGGTCATAAGTAAATTCACCTTCACCAAATTCTACCAAATTTCAATCTGCAAATCGCAATTCGCAAATCGAATGTACTTTCTTACATCTTTCTTCACTTCTCTCTTACTTATCTTTCTCCTTCCCTGCTTTTCTCAGTCTCAATTTTCAGTCTCTTTCTACTGCTGGCAATTTCTCAAGCTTTTACAAATTTCTTGAAATGAATTTTTAATGCTCACGTTGGTTGCGTCTTTGCTTAGTACGGCTTTTTGGGCCCTGTAGCTGCATCTAAAGAGAAGCGTGTTTAAAGTCCTAGTAAAACTGGTCTTTACATTGAGAAACATAGTGTTAATTCTCAATGTTTCCTAGTCTTAAGAAACAAACTCTATACAGAGTCTACTACAGTCGAGCTCCCCTCATTTTTAGCAGTCTTTTTGACTTCATCTGTTTTTTTTTTTTGGCTGGTCATCAATTGCTTCCCTTTTTGTGTTATTTTTTTTCCATTTTCCGTGGCCAATCGTACAATATTACTGTCTCCCTTTAGTCCCTGCACTTTTCATGCCGTTGGCCGTTGGCCTGACATTGCCAGAGATTTGGTATAAGATTTACGAGCCAAAAAGCCAAAGCCATTGGCCAAAAACCTTGGCAAATTTTTGGCAAATTGACCTTTTGCTTTCTGGCTAACTTTCTGGCCAAGGCGACACAATTTTGTGGGGCAACAATTGCCATGCAACAGCGACGCACAACAGCAACTACAGCAAAAGGGAGCAGCTTATTCAGTTGTCCATAAATTAAGAACTTGATTATGTTGTAGCCTGAAGGCAGCTAATGATCATTAAATTAATCACGATGATGGAGCTAAAACGCATTCCGCTTTTTGGTATTTGCCAGCATAACTAAATTAAAATTTCTGACAAAGCGGGAGACAGAGATGGAAAGGGGAAGTTAAGGGGGGGAAGCTAAGAGCGGGTTAGCTGGGACTTTTGCCATTTGCCAGTTATCAACACTTATCATGGGAATGCGCGCAAATTCCAAATGAAAATGAAAAATGACACAAAAAAAAAAAATGTATCAAACATCCGCTTCCGGCAAACAAGCGACAAAGGCAACGGGGAAGTGTGGAGAGTGTAGAGGGGGAAACAGAGAACAGGCAACAGGCTACAAATACAGGATAAGGCATAAAGTGAAGCTTATGGCGTTTCATGTCCCATTCAATTTACGCCACAGCAGCAAAAGAGATGGACAGATAAAGCTGCAGACAAGGCCGGACAACAGTCAAAGCCAGAACACAAAAAAAGTAAGTAAAATAAAAAACATGTACAAAAAAAGCTACATAAAAAATAAAAACTTTTAAATGTGATAATAACCGATTCTTTTTTTTTTTTTTTTTTATTTATTCTAGATAATTATTTATCTTAAAAAAATGTGAAGGTAAAAATCACTTTTCTCCGCAACTTTCAACAGTTTAGCTCTTCCTTTCGACTAAACAAAGGTGTAGTGTGGGCTGTTTGTAGCTTACTTTAAAAATAGACTTTTTGACACGTCTCACGGCAAAGTTCTTAAGTGGAAAGTGTAACAGAGATTATAAGGGTATTATAATCAAGAAAATTAAATACCCTTCCATTGAGTGTAGCATGAAAACCTAAATGAAAGTTCAGTGTTAAAGGATTAAATATATGAAAACTGCCAAAATAAAAATAAATTATCTTTAAGCAAGCAAAACATACATTAATTTAAACACAACAGTTGAGCACGCCCGACCGTATATTAAAATCGGTATCCGGGTATTACAATGCATATTACTTGCAGCCTCCACCACTCTTGCTGCGTAACATTGCGTTCAAATTTAAATTTTTGTATGTGTATATAGTAGGATTTTTATGAAACTTTCAGGACAGTTTGAAATTATTTCTTTCCAATCGAACATCAAAGGCCAATACTGTACGAACAAAACAACATGCAAACGTATAAATTACAGACATGGCTATGAGGACTATTGAACTATTGAACCTCTTTGTTCTGTGTACTATATAACATAAAATTACAAAAGAAGATTATAAATTAATATGTGTTCAATGTATATCTTCTTGCTCTATGAAATGTAAAATTATTTACAAATATTTGACGCAATATTCAACTCAATTTGGGATGGGATTTTGGAGTACCGACGAAATATGGCAAATGTATGTTTGACAAACTGTCAGAAAGGCAAACTAAAGAAGCAGAGAACAAGAGACAGTCGGGCAGCCCAACTACCGTTGTGCCAAAATACCAGACTGTCAGTCAGTCAGTCAGTTAGTCAGTCAGCTCCCAGGAGCTCAACACAACTGGAGCGCAACAAAACCAGCGATTGTTGTTGTTGGCCAAGTGAGAATGCATCATTAGTGCAGGAAACCAACAACACGACAATTCTACTCTGGGAATAGCACTCGTCCAGACCAGACCAGGCTAGAGAATTTAGCTGGAATAGTTGCAAAAGCAAAATGAGAAATGTGGCGAGAGCAGAGATGCCAGCGACTCGCCACAAAAAGCAGGACAAAGTGACGAGTAATAAAAACTGGTTAGATACGCTACAGTGCAGTGAGACGACTGTAAATGACCCTGTAGTTTGGCATTCAAATTTTGGTAGCTTTCAATGTTGTTTGCATATTTTTATCTTACAAACTAAATAGACCCATTTTTGAGTACAGGGTCAGCACTGAAAGTAACAGAAAATAAATTGCATACCAAAAGTGTTGAAATTTAATTTATTTCCTTTGAGCGTCAACCAATTTTTTAAAGGCTATGTCAGCTTTCATTCAACAAAATATTTTAAGAGCTTTAATTTTTAAAAAAAGGTAAAAGTAAAGGTAATCGTTAACCATAAATTTAATTAAAAAATATAATGCGCTATCGATTTACTTTAAAATCAATAGCATTTGCTTGAAAGAAGTTGCAGTTCTAACCGTTTAAAGGCCAAAGTGATAGCACTATTTAGGAAGGTAGTAAGAGTTACGAGAGAGCCAGATAACCAGTCGGAATGAGATAGTCAACCACAGGTCCACTCAGAGATATAGGAATGGAGTTGAAATAGTAACGAACGAGAGACAAAGCGACAGTAAGAAGACACAGAGGAGAGGGGGGGAAGTATGAGCACAGAGAGGAATTACAAGTTGCATGTTACAGCTGAGCCAGCCGCAAATTCAGTGCAACGTGGAGCAACGCAAGCGTAACCATGTGGCAAATGAGGCTAAAACACAAGTGTCGCCAGCGTCGTCACCATCATCCGTCGAGTGGCAGTGATAGATGAAACCAAAGGGACACAGAAGGAGGGAAAGAGACGGAGAGGGAGAAAGGTAGTGCGAGAGATTGTCGCATCCTTTACACTCATATTTAGAAACATATAAATGCAATTGATATTAACGCGTAAAAAACTTTCGACGCGCTGTGCTACAATTTTCAGACCCTGCACTTAAAAGTTAACAAAAGAAGGCATGCTAAGTCAATGTGGATCTATACGTTACTTAATCAGCATTACCAGCGTTTATAAGCATGGAAAATCAAAAAAAAAAAAACTAATACAGGGGTTACTACTGTCGGTAACACTTTTGTGTCGGCTCCCCGCAAGTTTAAGTTGTGTGCTAGTTCCCAAAGTCTGTTGGAGTTGTTCGAAGTAGAAAATGGCAAAGTTTTGCTGTTGCAAGTTACTAACTTTCCACTCGAGGGACGATTGCATCGGATTTCATTTGATTCTCATGATGAATAAAGTGAAACAATGATATAACTTTACAGTATACTGCAAATCAATATTATCAAAGTCAAACAACTCCAGAAAATAGCATAAATAACAATTTAAAATGTAATTCTTTTGAACAGTCATAGGAGGCTGAGACTGATACGTGTAGCTAGATATCAACAAAAAACTGGCTGAGACTGATACGTGTAGTGTAGTATTAACAAAAAATTTGAAAAAAATTGTCTTTTTAGAACTTTTTGCGATTTTACTTTTCAATAACTTTGTAAAAATATTTTAATCATAAATATGCCTAAAATAAACAAGAATAATAGAAAATTTAAGGCTAAGCAGCCGCAAGAAGAACAATCTGGAGAACAGCCGAACATGATTGTTAATTCTGAAGAATCTCAAGAGATGCCGATAACTGAGATGATTACTGAAAACTTGGGCAATCCCACAGCTTCAGATCAAACAGCTGAAATTGACATGAATATTAAAATAACTGTGGTAAGCAAATAAATTCTTTAAGGATGTGTAGTTTGCAGCAAATAAAATAATCTTCATTTCTATATGATAACTAATATAAATGGATAAATTCTCTTTAGGACACTGTTATATCAAATTCAAGTCCGCAAAAGTTTTCAAAGATAACTATGGTAGTAAACTTAGTTGACAATGATGATTCTGAGGAAGAGATAATCTCAAGTGTGGTCGTTGAGGAACCCGAAGAAGCGGAGAATACAACAGCTATTCGCAGATCGGTAACGATTGTTAAAGAGAATAATTCTCAGTTATATCCGGTAAGAAATCTACAACTTTAACTATTATTTTTCATAATTAATTTTTTTACACATTTAGAGTGAAGAAAATGATTCACTTGTGCCTCAAAATCGCACTCATTACCTCCAGGAGCAACGCGTGTTTTTCCCAGTACCAAGAAGGGTTCAAATTATACCAAAACCACCCATGTTCCGTTGCACTGTTATCGATCTAGAGGAGTTTTTTCATCCGGATAACCTGGAGAATATGTTAAGACGTTCGGCCACTATACGTCAACGATGGAGGGCAATGGAAAGACAAGGAAATCGACGATCTGGAAATTTGTTTTCATATTTTATGCATTTTCTATTTGGTTTTGGATTGGTTTTCATGCTTATTACGATCATTGGAGCTGGCACGGACTTTATGACAAGTCAAAACTTTTGGATTTGGTTAATGCGTCAGCTATCTCATTGATTTTTAGTTGAAATTTAAGTTTAATTAATTGTTTGTTAATTATTTGTTATTTGTTCTGCGCTGTTAGCAAAGTTTGTCTTTAAATATTAAAGTGGGTTGGATGGTGGGAGCATATATTTTTCGAATGTTATATATATTAAAGGAAATTGGTTGGAAAAAGTGGTGTATAGGACTACTTTATCTAGCACCTCCCTCGGGAAGATTGCAGGCTGTTGGATGGGATTCTCATGCCACTGTTCTGTTCTAGAGCGCAAGGTGCTAAGGTGCCTAGGCACACCCTACTTTCCTCGATGAAAGAGGCCTCTAATAGACCCGCAAGGGATCTGCTAACGTTCGCAAAGAGCCTACCGGTCTTTAGGCCATAGTCAACTTCCTCGAATGAACGACTAAGGGTCATATCAGGTCTAAGCTCTGTACAATCAAGAGGACATCCAGCATAACCTGGATAGGTTTTCTCTATCGATCGGTTTTGACCTTACCCAAGCAATCGTTTCCTTTAACTACATTTTAAATAACTACTAATTTTAATCCAAGCTTCAACTTTATGTTATTCAACAATTTTCTAATAAATGGCTAGAATACCCTACACCTGGCGACAGCCACCCTATCCGGGAAATGATAGCGACAAGCGCTGGATCGATCCGACCATGATCTTATTATGTGAGGACGCAGATATCGATGCCGCAATTGGACCACTACTCGAAACGCTTTATGAACCCATTGGCACGGGATTAATTGCCACAGTTTTCGTGCATGAAACGTTGAGAGAAGTATTCATTAATAAGGTGCGCGATGAGATGACTGTGATGCATAAGCAGGTGAAAAATCATGATTACTACAAGAATGCATTGTGTCGCATTGATTGTTTGGGCGCTGAAACTATATCGATGATGCAAGCGGATGATATTGGCTTTCAATACACTATGGTCGAGGGATCACCGGTTGTGGTCTGTGATTTTAGTCAGAGTTACTTTAGTGTCGACCATCCAAGCACTGTGGTAACCCTACACACCTTCCGTCACAGTCAGGAGCTCGGCGAGTTGGCTGCCAAGGAGTATTTAACATTTGCCAGTGCCGCCGTTTGGTGTCCCAAAATGTCGGCTGCCTATGAAATCGCCCTACTGCTCTATGTGCCCGCTGTCTTTATCAATTGTGCAGATGTCTCATTGTTGCCCATCGTTGAGATGCATCGCAATTTGCAACCATTTACTCAACTCTTGGGCGACTATCACTACGAGGTCCTTGTAATTCGTGGACAACCAAAAGCTATTATTTTTCCGGCCCCGTTGAAAGTATTCAAACATATAGAATTACCGACGTCGGAGCCATCGATTGCTTCAAAACCCATGAAGGAGGATAATAAAATGTGATTCCTTCATAAATTCAAATTCAAGTATTATGTCAAACTCCTGACTCGTTTTAAAATAAAGAATATTAGCGGACATCGAATATTGGAATTTCAATTACCCGAAGCAAATATTTGCTCAGAGTTTGTGATATTTGCATCAATAGCATATGTAAACCATGTTTGTGCGCTCATCAGTAATATTGCAAATATTTTCAGCAAATGTTTTAACCAAATATTTGTTGCAAACATTTTTATACTCTCTGCAAGAGTATATTGGGTTTGTGCAAAAGTATGTAACAGGCAGAAGGAGGCGTGGCAGACCCCATAAAGTATATATATTCTTGATCAGCATCACAAGCCGAGTCGATATAGCCATGTCCGTCTGTCCGTCTGTCTGTCTGTCCGTCTGTCTGTCTGTCCGTCTGTCTGTCTGTCTGTCCGTATGAACAAACAGATTTCAGAGATGGTAAGAGCTACAAGTTCGAGCTTGGTGTCAAACGATCAGATATTTAGTCAGTCAATACAAGAATCTTTTTTTTTTTCGATGCCACGCCCCATTGGCCCACAATAAGCAAAAAACTGGACACACCTCGTGAAAAATTGGTGTTTTCGGCAAATATCTCAGTAACTATGGCATCTAGGATCACCAATTCTGGTACGGGTGTTCTTTGCGAGAGCATAGTTACATTGCCATTTAAAATTTTTGACTGCCACGCCCACTTTTCCCACAATTTATAAAATAGTTTTTAAGCTTCAATACCGTTTTTTCCGTATCGTACAGTATTGTAGTTTATAACTGGTGTGGAGACTAACTATATTAAACTATCCTGAAAGGCGCATTAAAATCGGACCATAAACAAGAAAACTGGAAGCGTTACAATATTGATAATTGAACGCAATATCAACCCATAGGTGCAAGCGAGATAGAAACACACAAGCACATGTTCGAACGTTTTCGCTGCTTGTGTGGCGGCAGCGCTGCCCGCTGAAGCTGGCTGCGCCGAATACACACATACATACATATATGCAGCATATATTGCCAAACGTACATATGTATGTGTATTCGCATGCAAACAAATAGATGTGTGTTTGATTATGCTTAGATTGTTTTTGTTTCAACGTGTTTTAATGCAAGTAATTCACATTGTAATATCTCAATACCGAATTTAATAATTTAATCGGGACAAATGCAGAGAGTATTATACGGTTTTTAGTAAATATTTTCAGCAAACATTTCTTTTGTTAGTAAATATTTTTAGCAAATATTTTTAGCAAATATTTTTAGCAAATATTTTTAGCAAATATTTTTAGCAAATATTTTCAGCAAATATTTGTAGCAAATATTTTCAGCAAATATTTGTAGCAAATATTTTCAGCAAATATTTGTAGCAAATATTTTATTTTAATTTCAGCACGTAGATTTAGAAAAAATTTTTGTGAAATAATTTCTACTATTTCAAGCAAATATTTGCTGCCTGCAAAAGTGGCAAAAACTTAGAACCTATAAAATTGATCAGGTATTCTCGACAGTCGCAGTATGCTGACTATATCCCAACCGAAACAAATAAATACACATTCATAAAGCTTGTCGATAGGGTAACAACGTAGAAAAAATTTTTAAATCCGATTGTATCTGAATTTTCTTGCTAGACTACAGCAAAAAATACATTGAATAATTTTTATTTTATATTTTACTTTTTTAAAACCCCATAAAAAAAGCTAAACGATGAATGGACAAGCTGAAGATACAAATACTTTGAACAAATCCAACGATTCTTTTCATGAAACTGAATACCTTGACGATAGTAGCGAAAATACAGGCACCGAGATAATGCCCGAAGAGTTGATTCCCGATCATCTTGGATCAAGCCAAGTTATTGAAGCTGATTTAACTTTGGTAACAAATTCAGCCACTTGAATTCATGATAAATAATCTTAATCTAATTATTTTCAGAATGAATCTTACATGATGGATAAACAAGCTCATGATGACCAGTCTAAGCAGGAAGCAACTGACGAGCAGTCAGTGGTAATTGAGGCCAAAGGGGAACAACCCGAGGAAACTTCAAAAACTGGACCCCCAGTAGCTCGAATTGCTCCAATGCCAAGAGCTCAAACCAACCAGACTTCGGTAAGACCATAGTAAAGACTATTAAAAAATCCATTGACTTAATTTCCATACTCTTCTCTCAGGGTGAAACTGACGCAGTTCAGCTTGTTCATAATCGTTCCTCTCGTAATTTTGGATCTCCTTTCTTTGAAATTGAATTTCAAAACATTATTATGCCAATGCCAAGACGTGCTCGAATAATATTGAAACAGCGATTGCACTATTCGCGTGCCCGGAATCTAGAACCCAATCATAGGCAAAATATTGAGACCTGTGGGCAACGGATGCGTCGTTATGGCCGTATTATGGGTGCCATTCTGTCCGAATTACTCGAATGCCTTGCCTGGGCAGGTACAGCCCTTGCTGTGTTTGTGATCGTTTATGCAATTATTATCATTATCAAGAGACCTAGGGCGTAACAATTTTATGAATCAAATTTTTGGACTTTAATACTTAATTTATTTTGTATTATTTTCGTGTTAAAATTTTTAATGTAAATAAAGTGTCGTGGGCTATAAATGAACTATATCCAAGTTATGTAATTTTGTGAGCCTTAAATCAGAAGTCAGAAGTTAAATTTTTAAAGCAGCATTTCATTTTGACAGATGACCTCCGCTCGGTCTTTTGGGAACTGAAATTAGTTCTTGTTCTAGTTGTAAGAGTGAACTAGTTCAAGCAAGTTATGTAGTTCGTCCCTAGGACGTGATTTGCGCAATGAGTTTTACTTAACTTTGGCGTCACTTAAATGTAATTTGAGAACTTTTTGGCATTGCCTTTGGCTCGTTGCCTCAATCAGAAAAACACATACATACGAGTGTGTGTGTGTGTGGGGGGGGAGGGGGGAGTGTGTGTAACTTGTTCGTTGTTCGATTGTTTTGGCCTGTGCCTCTTGGGCTTGCCACTTTTCGAGTGCATTTTGCTGTAATCAAGCGCCCACTTCACTGTGCCCCAAACCGTTGCAGCCTCTGGGGCGCTGTTTTGTTGCCCTGTTGTTGTTGTTGTTGCGCTTTCATGCTTTTTAGCATTTCATCATTTGTTGCAAGTTGCCACAACCCACTCACTGCCTCTTTTCCATCCCCTACTCTACCACTCTCTTTCCCACTCTCTTTCATGCCAAACTTTATGCATTTCGATTTTGACGTAGTGTGTTGTTTCCTGTTTTTGTTGCAGTGGCATGTGGCAGCTACTGTTCTTGTTTTCTTTTTTTCTGCTGCTGTTTTGGGTCTGGGCCCCACTCCCCTCAGCGCTCCTTTTGGCGTCTTTCACTCGCCCACCCGTCGAGTGGCCTTTTAATGCAGCCGCTTAGCGCGTGTTGCACTTGCCTCGCCTCGAGTTCAGTTCAGTTGAGTTGTTGTTAGACCCTGTACTTCAAGTGTGAGAGAATGGGTCTATAAGTTTTCGTTTAGGAAATGTTTTGAACATTTTTCTCTTCGTTCACCGCATCACAACTGCAGCTTTTCTAGTACACAGTCTGCACTACAGAGTCCTTTACGTTGCTTACTCTTTGTTTGCAGCTTGTGCCATTAGTTGTCCTTATTGTTGCTGCTGTTGTTGCAACAGTTGTTGCTGCTGCCTCTGTTTGCTGGTAACAATATTTATTATTTATTTAGAGGCTGTTGCGCTGCTGTTGACCCAGTTAACGCTTCGCCCATGTGCTGACCCAATTCTTTTTTTGGTTTCCATCATAGCTGACGATTCCATCTCTCTTTCTATGCTCCCATTTCCATTCCCCTCCGTCCGTCACCGTCTTTGTCTTCGGCTTTGCCACATTACTTTTGTTGGCATTAAGAAAAGTTGTTTGCAACAAATGTGAGCTGAGTGCAAGATTAGATTGCAACAGAGCAGCGCACATACATTCTTACCACAAGTTGTAGCTCACAAAATGAAGATGCTTCAGTGCATCTCATACATTTTTAATTCATTATCTAGAAGTGAGCACGTTGCGTATACTTAATATTGATAACTGAGTAAAGTTTGATGAAATCAAAGTGACTTTAATAGAAAATTTCAGCCACTATTTGTTCAGCAGCCTTTGCCAACTCTTAGTAAACTGTCAATAAATACTCGGCTTGTCCAGTTTCTGTTTGACCTCGATTTAGAACATTTTTAGATGCACTAGTTTAAGTTACACACAATATGGCAAATCAGTCCATTTTAGGCACAAACCACTGTTTATATTAGGAATATTGTCCTCGACCTCTAGTAAGCTGGAATCCCATTTTACCATTGGTTAAAAAGCTTTTTTCAGCCAGCCATACGCTGACTTGGCTAGAACCGCAATAAAATTTAAATGAGAAGAAAAAGCTTATAATGTCAACGTCAATTAGATAAGTCAGCGGTAATTTGTTGGAGATCTCTAATTTTAAATTCCTGGCAATGAATTGTTCAATCCAATAGAATCTAGTAATTATTACTGTACACTCATTTTAGATGACTATAACTGTATTTTTACTTTATTTACATAAGCTACAAACTTTTTAATTACTTAAGCGGAAATATACCCCTTGAGTTGTGCAAGTAATGGGTATGCACATCTGACAGCTGCTTCTTCTCGTAGTTGTAGTCTCTCTCAAGCTTGGCTTGAATTGTATTTCATTGTGATGACGCGAACAAAGGTGAAAAGAACGCAAAGAGCGAGAAAGAGTAGTCGGAGCAACAAGGAGGAAAAAACACAACGCCTGAGCTTATGCAACGAAATTTTAAACAGCATCTCCTTCCTGCCTCGCACTTGGTTGGCATTGTGCGATGGCGTTCAAAAGCTGCCACACGACTGAGGCAGAAGTTGGCAACAGTTTGTGGCACAGGTTGCTTTCGTCCTCCACTTCTTTCCCCTTCTCACACCAATCTTATTTTTCTTCATCTTTAATTTCAAGCGGAAGCTTGAGTACAAAGCAGACAAAATTGTGCAGGAGTACAGCAAGTTGTGGGCAAGTTGGCCAAGGAATTCAATGCCGTCAAGACGGTGACAGCTGTTGAAAAGCTGTTGCTTCTGCTTCTTCTTCTTTTTTCAGTTTTCAATGTTCCTAGTTTACAGCGCTCTCTTCTTACTCGTCTTAGCTAATGTTGCCTATTTTCTACACTCTTTCCGCTTCCATCTTCCACTTCTGTCCCATTTGTAATCCCAATATTTCCAAAGCTCCCTTTTCTCTTTCTAGTTCCTCTAGTTCCCAGTTCTCGTCAATCTGTTTTCCATCGATCACTTTTTTTCTTTACCTACTCTCCTCAGCTTCGTCTCTTTGAATTATTGATCCTCTGTTGTTCCTGCTTTTTCCTATCTTCCTACTTTAATCATTCTACTCTCTACTCTACTGTTCCTCCATTTTATCCTTCATCAACTGCTTTGACACTTCCTGCTTCGTTTTAAATTCTTCACACTCTTTTTCTCCATTTTCCCCCTTGTTGCATTTCAATAGCTTTTCACTTGGTCGACTGAACATCATAGGTGCTGAGGTGTTGAGGTGTTGAGGAGGATGATGAAAAGGTGCCTGAATATTTTGTTCTTACCAAATAAAACACTACCAACTGAATGGCAACAACAATGAGTCGCTGTTCCTGCCACTGTTGTTGTCGCTGCTGTTGTTGCACGTTGCATGTTGCAAAAGTAATTCAATTTGAGTTTTTGTTGTGATGCTGCCGAGTACGATGACGATGATGTTGCTGCCACCATCAGCAACACCATCAACAGCGTCGCCATTTGCCATTTGCCAGTTGTCAGGCCAACTTTTGGGCCATGTTGTGGCCATGTAGGCGTATGACACGCCCATACGCCTAGAGGCCAACTGAGTGCTGAGCGCGTCAATTGATTTAGCCATTGAGTTATTACCGAGTTGCCAGCCAACTGCCTAGTGGATTTTCTACCATTTCCTATTCTTTCCTCCACTTCCTTTCCCACATTTTCTTTAGTAAAATTTCTATTTTTAAGCCCTGTAAGTTAACTAGTTGAAGAGTCCTTTTGGTTTGCTAGAAAATGTCAATAGTTTTGGCTTTTCCCGTACAACATTACAGGGTCTCTTGCAGTCGTTTCCTTTGCCCAAGTTTTTTCGTATGCTCCATCGTCCTTTTTTTTATGACGCCATGCTGAGGCATTGCCAAGCAGCCGCAGGCGTCCTGCAAAAAGGACATTTTATAAGCTAAAGTAATTTGCATGGCAACGGGGTCAAAACGGAGCCCCCTTCGGTTGGGGAAGGGAATGTTTCGGAAGGTACCAGTCAGCCAGACAGGGAGGCTGCACGGCTGGTGGTTGGAGAAAGGAAGGCAACTCGTTGAGGGTTGCTAATCCTGTGCATCCTGTGGCTATGTCAAGTGCTTCCGTTTTGCGTTGTAGGCTTATTCAATATCATTAACTGTTATACATGCGTTACACAGCTGCTTGTATTTAAGACAATCTTAAAGTATTGTGTAAAAGCAGAGAGAATAATACTATCAAATTGGTCAATGTAAACTGTTATACTGTCATGCACTTGCCTGGTCTCATTGTTAAGCACTTGAAAACGTTCGAGTGCATAACAATTATGAGCACGCACAGAACAAAACTGTTATACCAACTGTTATACTGTTATAAAACTGTTATACTGGCCAAAAATAACTTAAACTCACTTGGCTTACTAAACCCGTTATAATCCATTGCAGCAATACCTATTAAAGTCAGAATAATGGACTCGTTAAGTCGACCACAACGACTAAAACCGCAACACAACTGCAAATCTGCTGGCATTACAGCAAAGCAACACAAATAGTTACAAACACACATATACACACTCACACGGATACACACTCACACAGATACCGACTCAGAGCTACAAAATGCATTTGAAAACACAATAATTACCTGAGGGCAATTTGAACAAACGTAGCAACAACAGTGGCAGCAGCGGTAGCAGACTGATGTCTAGTTTGTCGACTGGGAAACGAAACGGAAGCGGAAGTGAGGAAGGACCAAACAGAGAGAAGCAGTGTCAATAATAATTAAATAATAATTTTAGCAATTTGATTTCATTAGATTCACTGGAAGCCACAAAAGGACTGCAGTCCTTTGGCGATGAACCCATGACCTTATCATAAAGTTGTTGTGAGACCAACAAATAAGACTAATTTGTGGTTGGTCCAAAGCAACAAAGGCGAGAAAAAAGTAAAAATAAAATATAAAGGAGCCGACAGGAGGCGGCAATGAAGAAGCCATAAGCTAAATTAACAATTAAAGTAAGCCAAGTAAACGACGTTGGTCAAAAGAAAAAGTAAAAGACAGAAGACTGAAGACTAAGAGGAAGGGACAAGGGATGGGAAACTGGAAGAAGAATAAGGAAAATGAAACAGTCTTGGCTTAGCCAGGTTAGTAGCCAAAGTCAAATAAACAAACAAACTTTGCAACACGCTGGTTCTGGCCAAAAGACACACAACAGGAACTTTGACAACAACAAGGTCTATGCGTAAGTTGAAGTGGTTGGTAAACAAACACAAAAGGAAGCTGTCAAAGATGCTGAGTACATGGCCCAAAACAATGGAACAGCTGTGACAACAGGCTCCACTTTTGGGCCACTCATTTGCCAGCCACTAACGCCACGACACAGTCATACCCTAGCCATGGGTCGCATGGGCATATACTGATTAAAAAAATCTTTCTTTTTAATTCATACAATTTGAATCTTGAAAATTGCTTATTTTTAGACTGTACTAGCGGGCCCGGCGCGCTTCGCGGCGTTCTTGTATTATAGATTTACCTGCTATTGATAATGTTTAATAGAAACCAAGTTAATACAAAATAAGAGATACTAAAATAATGATGAAAACAGTGAACACTAATAGCATCCTGAATTTTGTGTACACACGGGGAGGGCATTTGTTTTTTTGCAGATTCAGCTCTATTTCAAATTTGAGATTAATTTGTTTCATTGCTTGAATCACTCTTAAATTTTTGTGTCGGTTGAAGATGTAGCCAGACAGTTTTCCCCAACCTCCAAAGGCAAAAGGAGTTGCCTGATCTTCGCTTTGAGAAGAGTACTTTTGCAATTCACATAATGCAAATATGTATTTTGGCGCCATTTACTTATTTTGAGTTATTTTGAGTTATACTTACTTTGACTTATGTCAACACTGAAATAATATGAATTCGCATTGTAACAGCTGAATTCGAATTGTAACAGTAGAAATTATATTATGCAAATGTTATGCAATTATTATACATCGATACACACCATACATCGATAATTATCGTGAAAAGCCCTTTGTACTCAGTAGGGCGCAATAAATCATAAGCAATTTGTATTGCCAGCAGAACGGAACAGAATTTTCATGTTATTTTGTGTTATTGCTTGAAACACTCTTAAATTTTTGTGGCGGTTGAAAGAGTAGCCAGACAGTTTTACCCCACTGCCAGAAACAAAAAGAGTTGCCTGATCTCCTCTTTGAGAAGAGCATTTTTGCCATTCACATTATGCAAACATGTATGTTGTTGTTTGTGTAATTTTTCCGAATTGTTTTTTATTTAGCTTTTTCTTACATTTCCAAAAAGTTTTTCCATATTTTTTTTTCATACAAACAAAGTAGATAAAAAAGCTGATCTATTAAAAAAAAAATGAAAGCAAAAGACACTAATTATCATACTGAATTTTGAGTACACACAGGAAGTGAGTTTGCTTTTTATATATATAGATTAAAGGTTGTATATAACAATATAACAGTTAGTATAACAGTTTAATTTTGTTTCATTTAAGATTAAAGCAGCTGTGTGTGTAACGCTTGTATAACAGTGTATAAACCTCTTGGATAAGGTTCTTAAAATCAGTTCAAAAGTTATACATTATTTTAAGGACTTTCGATAATTAAATGCGATAAAAATGTAATAAAATGTGGGAAAGTATTATATTTATATATTAATTCTTATGGAACTAACAATCGGCTGCCCTCTATATATTTTATCTACAATTTTGGTGCCCTGTACTCGTTTTGTTGACAGTTTTTCACTTTTGTTGATTATGCAAGTTTTTGTCCATTTAAAACAGCGTTAAAAATCTTTTGTCTTGCCAGTTTTAATATTTCTTTTATTCGTTTTTAGTTTAACAAGCAAATATGACAAGAGCACACCCTCGTTTCCCCCACACTATCTCTGGCTCTATCTCTTTTAACATATATTTCTCTCGGTTGGCTCACCGAGTGCGTCTGCAAAGGCAGTAAATTGCATTTAAAATGCCATAAATTAAAAGACAACAACATGAAGGATGGCAACCCTGTCAGTGTGTGTGGGTCAAAGCCTCCAGCGGTTTCTTCTTCTGGCTATTAAAATGCATTAAAAATTGTTTTTAATGCCAGCGACAGCAGCGTTACACATACACACACACACACCCACACGCACACATGCTGTAAGTGATACCGAGTAAAGGTCATACACAAACACACTCACACACACACACATACATACGCATCTAGCATTATTATTATGTGCATTTAAGTGCACTAGTAAATTTATACACACATTTATGAGTGTTAATACGTTTGTATGCATTTCATAAAGTACAAAAACAAAGCATAAAAACAGGGGCTTAGTAAAGTTCTCCACCCTCTCACACTTTTACTCGCTTTTCAGTGTGTTTTTCTCCATCTCTTTTACTCTCTCCTTCTTGCTCGTTCGTTCTCTCTCCATCCGTTGTGGCACATTAATCCAATTTGTCATAATTAAATTACTTTAAGCCACTTGGCTAAGCTTTTTGCGAGAAGGACTTTTCAGCACTTAGCGCATACACAAACCGTAATTACAGTAACTCGTTACTCGCTACTCGTTATCGTCAGGAGAAAACACATTAATTAAAGCGCACTACCTTCAAGTCTTCGGCATAACTAAAATTTGTAGCTTGAAGGATTTACTTTTCTCTCGTCAGTTTTACTCTTTGGTTTTACTAGTTGTTTTGGGTGTCGATTCAAATAAAGATTATCGGATTTTCTTTAGACCAATCAAAATATATTCAATTTTCGTCCACAGTTAAAATTGGCAGTTCAATCGCTACTCGTTATCGTCTAGAGAAGAACACCAATTAAGAGTACCACCTTTCACTACCTGTTCACTGTTGTCTTATTTATTCTACTCGTTGTTTTGGGTGTTGATTGAAATAGGGACAGTTAACTCGCTATTCATTACTCGTTACTATTCAAAGCTCTTACCCAGAAACAATAAAATTAATTACTTGTGCCTTGCAATACAGTGTTTTTTTAAGATTTAGTAGACACGCTAAAAACAACTCTTTGAAGGGAGCAATTCCATTGAAGTTTTCATAGCGCTACCTAGGCAACTACTCATTCGTTCTACAGCATGCAATTTCTTAATGAAATGAAGCTCTGTTTATTTTATATGCATTTCAACCATTTCCACTTGATTTCTATGGTAAAAACAAACTTCTCTACTTCTACGCTTGAGCTGCTTTTGAAATAATTGTTCAATTTTAATCAACACTTCCTAGTTTTATTTTTATTAACGTAACGACTCTAATTTATTTAATCTCGCATCAAATATTTAAATATAGTGTGTATATTTTATATATTTATTCAGCAAACTGTCCAAACTGACTTATGCTTAAATGATTTTGTGTTGAAAAAATACCTCGAATTTTAATAAAAAATTTAAAAGTCTATGGGGAAATTGGAAAATAGTAAAAATCGGCAATTGGAAAATGAATGTAAAACATAAATGTTTACAAGTCTAACCAGTAATTTCCGTATTTCGTATGCAATTTTGATGACGTGCAAAACATTTTAATGGGATTTGTAAAAAAGTGTATTTTTTTTTTTAACTACAATAATGTTGTAATAATTGAAATTGTTTTATTGGCTGTGTTGTTGTTGTAACTGTTGGCCAGTAAATCAATGACCAAAATTGGCGCGCTCGAGTGGAGCACAAAATAAACAAGGCGTAAATTAATAAATATTTGAATGCCCCTCTGAGCGTGTGTGAGTGTGTGTGTGAGTGTCTGTTTGCACTTGAACGAGTCGATAAACGGCAGACACAACATAAGAGAGTGGTTGGGAGAGGGGGATTATGAGAGGGAGCTCGAAAGAATTAAAAAGAATCAAGCGAAATAAACAAACTTCTGAGCCATTTCGCAATAAAATTGCATTAACAGCAGCAACAGTATTCAACGAGCACAGCAACAACAAGTTTTTAACAAAGAATGTTAAAAAAAAATAATGAACAGAAAATAACTATGTTGCAGATAAGGCAGTCGACGAAAGCAGCACGACATTCAGAGACCCTGTGCATGTGACAGAAATGCTTAAAATTGTTCTTCAGCTTTTCATCTCATTTCGAATAATTAACACAGAATTAGGTAGAGAAAATCTGAAATCAGCTCAACAAATCCTAAAGAAACGGAGCTAACTTAAGATCATATATACTTATTAATTATGTAACGAACACATGATGTGTGCAGCAGACTGGAGACGTACTCTGCCTACGGGGTCGACTAGAGCTCAGGGAAAGTGGGGTGGGTACTTTGCCTCCTAGTTAGCTGCTGTGTCACATAACTAAAATTGTAGACAGAGTTGGATTAGGACAAGGATGTTAACCATAAGCGCACAGCACAACGGCCAGAATGACAATCTTTAAGGAAGGACTATGATGTTAAGGTCCTCCTTCTTTACCCTCCCAACCTGTAAAGACTTTTGAAGCCTCATGTCTTTACCCTAGTATCAATGCAACAACGTTTACTTTAGGTGCCCATTATAGCGGAGATTTTTAATTCATTATGATTCTTTAGATACAAACTAGAAAGATAACCACTCGCTGGTTTCAAAATTCATTTTCCTGGATAAGCTGTCTTTACAAAAAGGCTACTGAGATCAGCTTACCCGTGACAAAAGGGTTTCAAAAGCGAACATACATGTTTCAGGAATTTATAAATTTAAGCGGAGAAAGGCGCAGCAGTGTATGTTTGCTTTTAGATTTGTTTGGTTTGGTATGTATTATATATTACTTTTCAAAATTATTAATGTTGGATAGCTGCCATATATAATTTAGTGTTTTGTTTTAACTCACTCTGCTTTATGTTATTCTTACATACGTTGATACAGCTGACAATACTTTATGGTAGTCGACAGGCCTGAAGACGACGATATGCTGTGGGGGACTTCAAACGGATTAGAATATATAACAGCTAACATTGGATATTATTTTATACATACCATACCAAGAAAATTTACAAAAGTCTTACGTGAATAACGGAATTAAAAAATAAAGGCTGACTTTAAAAAGTCTTATTAATTATATAAAAATTAATTATCGCATCAAAAGGGTATGAGACTCTGAACGAAAGAAATTCTCCAGATATGCAATCTTGGACACAAGTTGCGTTTGCGGAATGACGTTTTTTTAATTCATTCCCCTTTCCTTTTTTAGTTTTACTTTGTTATTTGATTTTATTTTTTTTTTTGTTTTCGAAGTGGTTTAGTAGATCATTATCTCCAGTCCCTTTTTGCTTTTCTTAAAACAAGGTGCGCAACTCAATTTAAAGCAACAAGGTTTTTGCGGAGAAATGGCCTCCCAGCAGTTTTATCGCGGCGTCGGCGACTATTCATTGGCTGTGCGCTTTTGAGCGGACAGCCGTGTCGCAAGCAAAATGGGTGCGCTTGAGCGGCCAGCCGTGTCGCAAACAAAATGTGTGCGCGCAACGTTCGTGGCCGACCCAAGAGTGCCACACGAAGCGCCGGTACTGCGACTTGCGCGGTATTGGCCAAAGCGTCTTTTAATTCGCAAGCCCAGGCTTGGCCTCGTCGCCAGTGATTGTTTGGAGAGGCAAAATCTCCACTTCTACACCAAAAAAAAAGGAACTTATGAGACGCGAGTCTGACACTGGTTGATCAACATACCTTTAGTAGAAAAATATTTTTCTAAATTCCTTAAATATGTGTGCGGATGCACGTCAAACGGGTTTTCACGCACTTTCCGTACCACAAAATATTTATAAGTTGTAAGGCAACTTGGATGCGTCACGATTATTTTTTAACACTTTCGTGACTCATTCATTCAATGGTCGAACAGGAAATAGGCCGATCTAGGAAGTCGACAACCTACTTGAAATATCGCATACCTAAAGGTGATCTGCAAGCATTATCGATTGATCACATGCATGGTTGAGTCCTGCCCTCAATCGATAGTTAACAGTGCGTTAACAGAACAGCTGTTGCTATCGTGAAACAGTTGCGCCCAAAATAATGCATACAAAAAAAATAAATGTTGTGTTGCATACGTTAGGGCGCACCCCTACACCACAGGTTTAATCTTAGTCTGGACGACAAAGATAAAAGCTGAAAAAGGGTGATACATGAATTACCAGAGGTCTTTAGCGTGAAATGTCCCTAATTCTTTACCTTCTAAGTCTTCCAAAAGATATAGTGAATTCCCTAACTTCTTTTTGATACGAACTTCTATACCAACAGGTGCTAACTTTGCATTAAAATTTGCTGCTGCGTTGCTTAAGGGAAAATTTCGTTTTTTATAACTTGTTGACCAATCTCAAATGAACGAGGTCTCGCTCGCAAATTATATGTTTGCTTATTTTTCTCAAATGCTTTAGTGAGGTGTTTTCCAATATTAGATCGTATCTTATGAAATTCGTCGGTCCTGTCCAATCGTTCAGTGCCATCACTGAGTATTTTAAGATTTCGCAGTAGTTTGTAATCATTACCGTGCGTTATCATATGTTGTCCAAACACTATAAAGTATGGCGACATTCCTACGGATTGATGAATAAAATTTCTCAGTGCCGAATTGATACTGGGTAAGTAAATATCCCATAAGCGTTGATCGCTGCGAACGTAGGCTCTTAAAGAAGCGTTTATGGAGCGATTAACTCTCTCTGCTGCATTGGCCTGAGGGGCATATGCACCGGTAAAAATGTGTTGAATCGCATGCTTGGAAATGAAATTAGCGAACTCATGGCTTTTAAATTGAGTGCCATTGTCACTAACAACGATTTCCGGTACCCCAAAACATGAAAATATTTCATCCCTTAAGTAATTTATTACTATCTGTGAGGTGAATTTCTTGACCGCTTTGAGAAAAGTAAACTTAGAAAAATGGTCGAGTACGATGAAAATTCCAACGTTGCCTTTCTTAGTTCGAGGAAAAGGACCAATGAAATCTACATATATTCTTTGAAACGGTCTTTCACTTGTTACTTGGCTTCCTATTAGGGGTTTTAACGCACATGTGGGATATTTTGTTGTCCTACAAGTATTACAAGAACTTATATAATTTCGCACATCGACAACCATTTTTGGCCAGAAGAACCTTCGTCTTATTCGCTCTAGGCATTTGGCGGTACCACAATGACTAGAGGTCGGCTGATCGTGAGCGGCTTTGATGACTGACATGCGTAGTTCGTCTGGAACTAACAACTTCCAACAGTCATCAGAGTCTGTTGTAAACATACAACGTCGATAGATAAATTTATCAATTACACGAAAATCAGGTAAATCCGCTGACTTATAACTCTCTCTAAGCTTACAATAATCAGTGGATTGAAACGCATCAGAATCTAAGTCAATTTCAGGAAACAATTCAACATCTAGTTCGGCAATTTCTTCTACGTCTTCGAACGACCTTGAAAGCGCGTCGGCAACGACGTTTTCACTTCCTTTTCGGTGCTCGATACTAAAGGAAAACCCTTGCAACTTAATTGCCCATCGTGCCAATCTTCCACTCAGGTCCGACTGATTCATTAACCAGCGCAAACTAGCATGATCAGTTACGACTTTAAAGGTCTGTCCTTCAATATACATTCTGAATTTCTTAATAGCTAGAACGACTGCTAAGCATTCGAGCTCAGTTACCGTGTAATTGCGTTGTGCTTTGTTTAGTTTTTTAGACATATACGCAATAGGCCTTTCCCATCCTGAATCATCAGCTTGAGCCAACACTGCTCCAACGCCGCATAAGGAAGCATCGCACTGAATCACGAATGGCTTTTCATAATTGGGATGGATAAGAAAGGGAGCAGAGCATAACCTACGCTTAATTTCTTCAAAAGCAGATTGTGCCGAATCATTCCATTCAAACGATTTGCCTCGTAATAATTCTGTAAGAGGGAATATAACTGTAGAATACTGGGATATGAATCTTTGGTACCATCCCGTCATGCCTAGAAATCGTCTCAACTGCTTTCGCGTCTTTGGAACTGGAAAGTCATTCACAGCTTGAATTTTGTTAGCGTTGATTTGGAGAGTACCTTCTCCTACAATATATCCCAAATAATCGACTTTACTTAGCCCAAACTGACTTTTGTTTACATTAATTGTCAGTCCTGCTTTGTGTAATTGAGTAGAAACGGTTGCAAGGTGTTGTAAATGATCTTCAAAATTAGCCGACATTACCAATAGATCATCAAGATATACGAAAACGTGTGATTTTAGTTGATATGGAATGACCTGATCCATCAATCTACACATGGTCTGAGGCGCATTGGTCAAACCAAATGGCATTCGCCTAAATTGATATAATGGTCGGTTGGGAATTGTGAAAGCGGTTTTGTGACGTGATTCGGCATCTAACCTAATTTGCCAAAAGGCGTCTTTTAGATCAATTTTTGAAATGCAATGCACTGAGGGAAGACGACTTAACAAGCCATCCAATATTGGCATTGGATAAGCATCCTTAACTGTTGCAGCATTTAACTTACGAGCGTCCAAACACAACCTAACTTTTCCAGGTTTTACAACAAGAGTAACTGGAGATGACCATGGGGATGCAGAAGCTTCCTCAATTACGCCTAATTTTAGCATACGATCCACTTCTTCGCACAGTAATTTTTCTTTAGCAGGGGACAAAGCATAGAATCTTTGCTTAATTGGCTTGGCATCAGTTGTGTCGATATTATGTTCTACTAGGGAAGTTTCTCCTAGACCATTAATTTCGGAAGATGGAAAATACTCGATTACAGAGTTCAACCTCGCTCTTTGAGACGAAGTTAAACTGAGCTCATTAGAGTCAGGGCTTGCTTTTTCTAAAATTTCATTTATGAAATAAGGAGACTGAATACTAATACCAAAGGCCTTCCAAAAATCCATTCCACAAATCACATTTTGTTTAATGGTTGGAACTATCAAAAAGTCAAATTCTTTAGACTGCGAATTGAACTGAATGGGCACGCTTATAGTGCCTGCAATATTTTGTTGAAAACCGTCTGCAGTGTGCACAACACCTTTTATTTTTTTATACTTCATACTTTCTGAGATTATTCGTTCCGCCAGAGTTGATCCTATTACACTTTTATTCGCTCCACTATCTAAGAGGGCCAAGTGAGTTTCATTGAACATATTAATTTGTGTAAAGGGACGTATATCGTTTTGTTTCTGGACTAGAGACGATATGGTAAAACAATTTAAACGACGGATATTATTCCAATATTCTTTCATGCGCAAAGATGATCGGCGCTTTGGAACAATCAAGGAGTCAGCATTAAATATGGCCGCTCTGCGTATGTAATATTCACGTAGGCGTTCGTGATATGGTTTGAACGATCGAGGAGTTGGTAAGTCTGGTGAGGAAAGTGATAAGTCAGGTGAACGAAACGATATGTCTGGTGGTGAGGAAACTACTGAATGTAAACCCGAGGCTAACGTCGGACACCCACTTTCGATGCTCGGTGGATATCCTGAGCAGAGTTTTCCGCCGTTGGTTTGCATTTGGCACAATTGGGCTTATAGGTATCTACTAAACCACAACCGTAGCAGAAGACTCGACGAGCTTTCAAACAATCTTGGTACCTATGACCTTGTTCATCGCAATTCCAGCATTTTACTTTATTTGACATTTGCAAAGCACAAATCTCATCATTATTTTCCTCTATCTCAGATAGATTTTCAGATTCATCGTCAAATCGAATGGCATTGACAGCTCTTTTTGAAATGATCTTCGATCGAGAGTTTCGAAAGAATTCTTCGTGTCTATGACATTCCTTTCGTAATATCGCTAAACTTGATGTCTCTACATGCAGTAGTTCATGTTTTAGCTCTGGCTTCAAGTTGTGCCTAACTTCGGTGACCAAATCTTCTTCAGACATGGGTTCTCTGAGGGTGTCTGCGATGGCCAGCATGGCGTCAAGAAAATCATCAAAAGATTCATTACTTGCTTGTTTTCGATGTCGCATGGCCTGCTTGATATCACGGTCAGTTCGTTGATCTTGATATCGCTCCCGCAACTTGTTGCATAAATCAAACCAATTCAAATGTCCAACGGTTCTATGAACTCGCCAATAAAATGACAGAGCTGAACCAGAAAAGAGTAAATTTGCAAATTGGTATATCAAGTCGAAGTTATTATTGAAATATTGTGAAGTAAGACAGTTGATTCGATAAATGAAATCTTCTATGGGCAAGTCACTGGCGGAACCAGAAAATTTTACTTTCCAACTGGACATAATACTAGATATTCTATCAGGATGAGTGGTAGCATAATCATTAGTATTGACACTAGCTGACGGTCTACGGCGCTCGTTCTCATTGTTTGCTCTTGACTCCCTTAGTGGAATCTCGTTCTCCCATTCGAGTTGTGAATCGTCACGTGACTCTCTTCGTAAAGCAGACAAGCTTAAGTTGCGTAAAGCAGAACTGATCTGGTCAGAAACTGTTGCAGCAATTTCAGCTCTATGACTCGCTAACGAACTCGCTATAATTTGGTGAATACGATCATCATTGTTGGCGGACACACCTCTTCCGGACTCTGATCTTGGGGTTGCATTGTATGCTCGCGGCAAGTTTTGGATTTGTCGATTGTTTGACCTGGTTGTAGGTCGAGTTCTTGGGATAGTTCCTGTGGGATTAATGCCTGGGGCACCCCGGGGCTTACCTTTGGTAGCTCTAGGAACTGTGGTGTCTTCACTTGACCGTTTCTCTGAGCTCTGGGCAAGAGTACAGGGTTGTCTACAGATCGGACAAGTTGTATTATTACTTAACCATTCCGGCAAACATGATTTGTGAAACTTATGTCTGCACGCGATTTCGGTGAAAACTGTATCTGATAAGGTATCATTGCAAATAGCACAAGAGATTGAATCTTGTGATGCGTTTACTAAGGCATTCAAATCTTCTGTACTGCGTAAAACTGCCATTTTGAAAATATTGAAAGGTATCTTATAATATCAGAATTGAAATTTTACATGTAGGTTATTATTTTAAATAAGGGAAACGATCAGTTTCGAAAAGATATACGATATTATTGAGTAGTTTGGGACTTATCCATCAATAAAATTATTGCATTGATAATTCAAAGATTGCCATTCTGGGTTGTGTGTTTAAACGGACTCTACCATAATGTTTAAAAAAAAAATGAACTCGGAAAAGAGGAACTTGTCGGAACGATCCATCAAGAGCAATCTCATTTTCCTTTCTTGCTAAATAAGGTATTGACGAAAATTTAGGACTCTAACACCTGGTGTAGATTAACATTACGTCAATACTAAAAATCCAAAGCGAATAGAAATCCTAATAAAAATCTTTGAAACTAACTGGCAATAGCTAGTTAATAATTTAACAAACGGTATCATTATTGGTCAGAATCCGCGAAGACAAACAGAATTTCTGATATTCCTAATAATGATGCGTCTGTTCTGGATTACTAAAAATTTGGATGGTGGCTACGAAAGAAGAATGGGAGCGGGGAAAGGTAAAATGGGAAGCTTGGGCGAAACGAAAGTGAATGCTACTTTTCTGGGTTTTCGGACCCACGTCCTGAGATACTACATTTTCTTAGCTAAATAGAAAACTCTAGCTGTAACACTCTTTCGGGCCCCACGTTTTGGGCGCCATTTAATTATGTAACGAACACATGATGTGTGCAGCAGACTGGAGACGTACTCTGCCTACGGGGTCGACTAGAGCTCAGGGAAAGTGGGGTGGGTACTTTGCCTCCTAGTTAGCTGCTGTGTCACATAACTAAAATTGTAGACAGAGTTGGATTAGGACAAGGATGTTAACCATAAGCGCACAGCACAACGGCCAGAATGACAATCTTTAAGGAAGGACTATGATGTTAAGGTCCTCCTTCTTTACCCTCCCAACCTGTAAAGACTTTTGAAGCCTCATGTCTTTACCCTAGTATCAATGCAACAACGTTTACTTTAGGTGCCCATTATAGCGGAGATTTTTAATTCATTATGATTCTTTAGATACAAACTAGAAAGATAACCACTCGCTGGTTTCAAAATTCATTTTCCTGGATAAGCTGTCTTTACAAAAAGGCTACTGAGATCAGCTTACCCGTGACAAAAGGGTTTCAAAAGCGAACATACATGTTTCAGGAATTTATAAATTTAAGCGGAGAAAGGCGCAGCAGTGTATGTTTGCTTTTAGATTTGTTTGGTTTGGTATGTATTATATATTACTTTTCAAAATTATTAATGTTGGATAGCTGCCATATATAATTTAGTGTTTTGTTTTAACTCACTCTGCTTTATGTTATTCTTACATACGTTGATACAGCTGACAATACTTTATGGTAGTCGACAGGCCTGAAGACGACGATATGCTGTGGGGGACTTCAAACGGATTAGAATATATAACAGCTAACATTGGATATTATTTTATACATACCATACCAAGAAAATTTACAAAAGTCTTACGTGAATAACGGAATTAAAAAATAAAGGCTGACTTTAAAAAGTCTTATTAATTATATAAAAATTAATTATCGCATCAAAAGGGTATGAGACTCTGAACGAAAGAAATTCTCCAGATATGCAATCTTGGACACAAGTTGCGTTTGCGGAATGACGTTTTTTTAATTCATTCCCCTTTCCTTTTTTAGTTTTACTTTGTTATTTGATTTTATTTTTTTTTTTGTTTTCGAAGTGGTTTAGTAGATCATTATCTCCAGTCCCTTTTTGCTTTTCTTAAAACAAGGTGCGCAACTCAATTTAAAGCAACAAGGTTTTTGCGGAGAAATGGCCTCCCAGCAGTTTTATCGCGGCGTCGGCGACTATTCATTGGCTGTGCGCTTTTGAGCGGACAGCCGTGTCGCAAGCAAAATGGGTGCGCTTGAGCGGCCAGCCGTGTCGCAAACAAAATGTGTGCGCGCAACGTTCGTGGCCGACCCAAGAGTGCCACACGAAGCGCCGGTACTGCGACTTGCGCGGTATTGGCCAAAGCGTCTTTTAATTCGCAAGCCCAGGCTTGGCCTCGTCGCCAGTGATTGTTTGGAGAGGCAAAATCTCCACTTCTACACCAAAAAAAAGGAACTTATGAGACGCGAGTCTGACACTGGTTGATCAACATACCTTTAGTAGAAAAATATTTTTCTAAATTCCTTAAATATGTGTGCGGATGCACGTCAAACGGGTTTTCACGCACTTTCCGTACCACAAAATATTTATAAGTTGGAAGGCAACTTGGATGCGTCACGATTATTTTTTTAACACTTTCGTGACTCATTCATTCAATGGTCGAACAGGAAATAGGCCGATCTAGGAAGTCGACAACCTACTTGAAATATCGCATACCTAAAGGTGATCTGCAAGCATTATCGATTGATCACATGCATGGTTGAGTCCTGCCCTCAATCGATAGTTAACAGTGCGTTAACAGAACAGCTGTTGCTATCGTGAAACAGTTGCGCCCAAAATAATGCATACAAAAAAAATAAATGTTGTGTTGCATACGTTAGGGCGCACCCCTACAATTACTTACTTGTTTTGATCTGCCTGTAAGCCACAACTAACCACATTTGCTTTGAAATTACAGGGTATGGCTGTACACACTCAACTTGTAGATTGAAATAATATTTTTGCATTTCATGCAAAGCTTTGCACACCAGCGTGTAAGAGAGACAGAGCACACAGCAGAGCGAGACAGAGAGAAGGAGACGGAGAGGGGCTTTGCAGGGCAGAGACAACCACAGCATGGACAACAACATGGAACCACTTGAAAGCAGTGCAACAACAACAGCAACAAGAACGACAACCAGTTGGCAAAAATATGCAGTGATAATCAGTAAAGCAAACAGGAAAAGGCAAAACAAAAATCAAAAAAAAAAAAAAAAAAAAAAAAAAGAGCAAAAAACGGGAAATGGAAAATTGTATGAAAATGAGAGAGAGAAAATGAAGAGGATGCCCCGTGTTGACTGTGTCTGCCCCCCTTCCCTTTTCTGGCCACTTCCCCACGTACGGTTGACAGTCAATCAATGTGCAATTCACACAAACGAAAGAGACAGAAAGCACGGAGAGATCGAGAGAGGTAGAGAGGGACAGCATTTATTTATCCTGACTGCAAGTTTAGAATGTGAGAATTGTCCTGAATTAATTGACAGGAATCTGTTGGCAGCACTTTGCAATATTCATCAAAATTTCAAAAGTTTTCTCAGTTTTCAGTTTTTAGACAGTAACGAACTTTTGAAACGACGAAATTTTGAAACTTTATGATAAATATTTGAAATAGTTGTCCAAAATGCAATCAACTTTTGTCTATTTTGAGTTGAAATAAGTTTCAACTGCTCCATTAGTCAGATGTCGGGCTTAACCTCATTTTACAGCGTTGCCACAGTGCACGAATGCAATTAAAACAGCTTCAATTAAAAGTATTTTTTAAAGTAATTGGCAAGAACTTAATGTATTCAACATAATAAAGTCAAGGGAAAAAGTATGTCCGTCAGTCTGCCCCTTTGGGCAAGCAGATCTCCGAGTTGGTAAGAGATACAAGTTCGAATTTAGTCTCTATCGATTCTATATTTAGTCAGGTAATACAAATATCTTTTTTTATCGATGACACGCTCTATTCGACCAATAAGCTAAAAACTGGAAACACCTCGGAGAAAATTTATGTTTTTCGCGAATACCTCAGTAACTATGGCACTTGTGAACACCAATTTTGGTACGCAGGTTCCCAGAGACAGCCTACATATTTAGGTGCCACGCCAATATTTAATAAATAATTGTTAAACAAATGTTCATATTTGCATGTCGATTTTAAGACATATATATTTATTGTAGACTATTGTTTTTTGAATTTCTTTTGGAGATAAATTACATCAAACTATTCTGAAAGTTGCATTAAAATCCGACTGTAATAAAGAAAGTTATACACATGACACAATTTATAATTGAACGTAATGTCAGTGCATGTGTGCAAGCGAGACAGATACATACAACTAACGTTTACGCTGCATGTCGGACGGCAGCGCTGCTCACGGGCTCCGTTTTACTGCAAGTAATATCCCTTATAGTACCCGGATATCGTTTTTAATAGTTTAATTGGGAATAAATTGCAGAGAGCAGGGCTTTCTTGACTGTACTTTGTGTCTTGTTCGTCTTGAAATTGGATTTTTCCTTTATTCTTTTCTTTCTCCGCCCCAATTCTCTTTATTTTCTTCCAAAATGCATTTAATTAGCACTTTTAGACGCAATGTACATTTAATAAAAATTAGTTGCAACTCTCTTAATGCACAGGATTTAGCTGAAAACTGTCTGTTTTGTGGGCATGGCAACGGGAGGCGTATTATTGTAATTAATACGAAAAACAGGAGTTTTTCTGGCTTCAACAAGAAAGTATTTGGCTTAGACACTAAACAGTTTGGCATATCGAATTGCAGGACGGCAACTAAGCCTAGTAACAATAGAGATAGAAAGAGACAGAGAATGATAGAGATAGATAGGCCGATAGGTAGACAGTTAAATAGTTGTACAAAATGACAAAGGTTGGGGGAAGCCACAAACGTTGCAAGTGGAAAAAGGACTGAGGAAAATTGCATTTAAATAATGAAAATGCCTAACAAAAGCAGCGTAAACAAAAGCGACAACAACATAGCAAACAAGTATATATATCTTTATATATACATATACATATATAGTTGTAGTAAATAGTAGAGAAAGAGAGGCCGGAAGGAAAGTCAACCAGGGCCAGTACAAAAGGAAGGAAGTTACTTAAAAAATAACAACATGTAAATGGCAAAAAGCAACATTTAACATTTAACGCTTCGGTGCAGCTCATCCGCATTTTGCCACCCCCACTTTATCCCCTGCCCTGCCTACTTCCTTTTTCTTCAAGTCTTGTTTGCCATTTGTGGTCAGACTTATTGTCATTGACTTTGGCCACGTTAAGTCGGTTGCTTTCTTTTTTTTTTTTGCCAACTCACATCGCAACAAATTGTGTTTGAATGCATTCACTTGATTCATGAATAAGTGAGTACTGGCCACAAAAGAGCATAACATATTTACGGCTTTCTTGAACAATTTCATAAAGCGGAATAGAGACAGAGAGAAAGTGAGCAGGAAAAAGCATTGGCTCATTAGCATTTTGATTGCGCAAATATTTAAGCAAAAAGGTCAAGCTCATCAAATGCCGACATGGCAACCTCTTGGGGAGTTGCCACAAGTTGCTGACGCACACACTGGCCATAAAATTGCCACTGACCGACGCAAATCAGCCTAATACCTTTATTGATAGAGAACACATGTCCAAAAGCCTGAAAATCGAATTTAGATGACGAGGAAGGGCAGCTTGGCAGTGAGATATCCATTAGAGAGCAAGTAGGTAGCGCTAGAGTCGAGCAACACGACTGTAAAAGACCTCGTACTCATTCAACCGATTTGTCATATGTTAGCTATAGGCTATAGTTGTTCGATGGGGTGCAAATTTGGCTAGGATAGTAATATTGGTATAGTACACAGAGTTTTCCATTCATGACAGATTTGGATAGGATAATTATAATACTACCATTCACATTATATGTGAATTTAGTCAAATTGCGGGGGCGGTAGGTTGCGTGGCAACAATTTGAAACAAACTTGATCTACTTGACATATAGACGGACTTTCATTCCAAACTTGCTAGTTCTAGCTGCTATAGTCTCTGAGACCCAGGTGTTGGGACAGACATCTGTTGCTGATCAAGAATATATTATGTGTGGAGTGGCCATGCCTTCTTCTGCTTGTTACGCGCATTTCGCTTCACTAAGTCCCCATGGTGATCAATGTACTATGTGTATGTTTGTCGATATGTGCAGCTGTCTTGCCATTATATTTGTTCAGCAGTCAATCAGTTATTGTAGTCAATCATTCAGTCAATCAAGCCATGCAAATGTAATGCAAACAAATGTCAGTCAAGTGGATTGCTTGTTTTATTTGATTAAACAATAAGTACACAAGGCAGACACACACATGCACACACACACGGGGGGCGTGGTAACTGTTTGTGTGCATTGAAAAAGCTTTTAACCGCACGCGTGTGGCACGCAGCTCAGACCACGCCCCCCGGACTGCCTAACTGTAAAGCAAATTTGCCACACACACACACACATGCAGCAAAATATGCAGCTACAAATGTGATTGATGCTCAAATCGCGCTCAAATTCCAGGACCTACACAAATTGCTACTTCCCAGTATGCCGTTGTGTGTCTGAGTGCGTGTGTGTGTGTGTGAGTGTTGTGCAAGCAGCGCATTATGCAATGGGGTACACCCACACCATGCAACCCAATGCATACTAATGAAATTGTGTTACATTTTGATAAGCTTCACCCAAAGTTTCGCTTTGCAAATTTTCGGGTTTTCCTCTGTTGGCTCAATAAGCGCCTTAAGAGCACACACACATGCATACACATGCATACACATGCACACATGCACTATAGCGACTCTGTATACAAACTGATAACAGTCAGTGTTGCTTCTTTCTTCCTTCCCCTGCCTTTCTTTGCTCTGTCCACAATCCTTCTTGGTCCTTGGTCCTTCTCAGTTGTCACTTCCCACTTCCCACTTCCCACTTGCCACTCGTCAGCTGTCAAATGTCAATTGTCAGTTGTCACTTGGCTGCCTCGTGTGTCCTCCTAATGCGCATTTGCACTGATGCGCATTTGAATTATGCAACTGGCAACTCGCATCTGCCATCTGACAACTGGCAACTGGCAACTGACAATTCCCTGATAGCCGCCCACTAATTGCTGTAATTTGCCTTGAACAACAACAAAAGCAGTGACTCGAATTAAAAATAAACTAAAGGAAATGTCTTAACTTATAAAATACTTAACTTAACTTGTAAAATATATAATAATTATTATTAAAAAACATTTTGGTTTCTAAACAATTCCCGAATTTGGAATGCTAGGAAAATATTTACTAACTAAATATTTACTAAAATTCTTTGAACCCTCTGGAAAAAGGCAAAATGGGTGTTAGTGCCGAAAACAGTTTTTTTTTAGTTTTATCGAAGTGCTTCCCCACACAATCATCTTAAATATATTTTGTATGATTAATCGTTTGTCCTTCTGACAATTAATATCCATTTTAATAGATTCGTTAAAAAATAAATTTATATAACTTACTCTTTATTATAGTCATTAATATTCATTTTACTTCTGCATATAACTTTATTATTTGCTTAATAAATGCTTTTAAGCCAACAAAAAAGTTGCTAAGGAATACATTTAGAAAGCTCTTAAGGACAAGTCCTTGAAAACTCCACCTCCTCCCTCCTCGCTATCAACTGTTTCTGTTCTTGTGATCTTTTCCAACATATTTTGACAGGATTTTTAAATGATTTTTTCTGTTATTTAGACACAAATTGATGGCATTTGTCATTGTAAAATTAGTTTTGTAAAACAAAAACTCATTAATTAACCGATGTAAACATTTTGTTTTGGCTTTAAGCTCATTAGAAATTTTAATTGGCGGCCAAATGCAACTCTTTGGTTAAAACAACAATCAAATCATGTCAAACTATCAAAAGTACATGGCAAAAAAATGTAAAGGGATGAAAAACCACAACTCTGTGTCATTAGCGAAATATTTCTCTCCTCCTCTGGGTCACTCTCTTTGCCTGTGTCTCTAACAGTTTCGCTGGACAGCAATAAATTTCGAATTTTCGTGGCATTTTTGGAGCTGGCAGGCACCTGCCATGGGCGTAGAAAAGAGCAATGGTTGGCCAAAGGGGGGAACGGGGACGATGAGGAGAAACTAAAAATGGCGCACTCATAAAAACGTTGACCAATAACATAATTCTATTCTCTCTCCCCCGCAACTCTTCTCTCTTTTCAGTCCCTCATGACCTTTTAATAGTATGTGTGTGCTGCCTAGTAAAGAGGTCATTTAGCCCACAAACACACACACACAACAGCACTAAAATCAGAGCACACAAAAAATAGCGACAGGCGACAAAGACGCCTGCAAAACGAACGTGCAACATATGTTTCTGGCATGAACATGTTTGTGGCAAGAGCAGTAATGCACCAAGTGCGGAGACTGTACAACAAGGAGGGGTAGCAGGAGGAGGAGGGTTGTAGGGAAAGGTTTCATAAAATCACAGGCACTGCCAATACCGTTTTAATACCCTGGCTCCTCTACAGCATTTCAGATTTTAATCTGATTTTGCAGCTTTAAAAGCAAATTAATTTCTGTGTTCGAAACAAATTTAAGCGAATTTACTATAAGTAACTATTGAAAAAGTTGCCGTGTACTTCAAAATAAAAACATAACAAGTAAGTAAAGCTGCAGTCGAGCGATCTGACAGTATCTATGAAAGCTATGGTTATAGTTGTCAGACCTGTATCAAACTTGTTGAGCATAGTTATAGACGTGATATACCTAAAATGTGTGAGTTTAGATGAGATCGTTTAACTTACGGAACAAGTCTTCATACAAATTTCCCGCTTTCGACCGATTTGTGCTATGAGAGCTATGGGTTTTAGTTACCCGATCTATTTGAAATTTAATGATAATAGTTATGGTGTACTGTAAACATAATGTGTAAATTTGGTAATGATAGCTCTAGAAGTTTCCAAGGTATGCTAAATAGTTTCTTATAATTTGCGGGGCGGTATGGGCCGTGGCAACAATTTATAATAAACTTGATCTGCCTGACATATAGACGAACTTTCATTCCAAATTTCGTGACTCTAGCTCGTATAGTCCCTGAGATCTGAGAGTTTATGGTGTGGGAAATTCTTCCTTCTGCCTGTTACGCACAATTCACTGTTGATAAACTTAATAGACCACTGTACTCTTGTTTAGCACATGTGGATAGGGTATCATGCAGTTGTGCTATGCCGTTTTGAGCCCTGTGCTGGAGAAACGGAAGTTAGGTAAGGAGCGTCGCTCGCAGTGCGGCAGTATAATTAATGGGCGTATTGGGGCGCATGCGGCATGCGGCACATACAGTAAAAAGCAAGTAGAAAAGCGGCATGTGGAATGACATTAGGTATGCCAATGGCCAAACACACACACACACACACACACACTGCTGTACATATGCGCCATAGCCGTCTGACCGAATTTGAGGCACATGTATTGCGATTTGGGATATTAAATGTTACGATGCTGGAAGAGGCCAACAGAAAGTTGTGACTTCTCCTGGGCTGCCAATGAATATGCCATGATGAATCAACAAAATATGTATGGGAGTGTGCCTGGGTGTGTGTGAGATGATGATCACATGCTATTAAACCGCAATACAATAGCAATTTTCAAATAAATGATTTATGGCCCCAAACATGCAGCTTTGTCCGAATCCAGGATGCCGACAATTGCCGCAGACTGCAAATGCCATAAAATATATATATGTGTATGTGTGTCGACAGACAGGGATAGATAGAGAATGTGCGAAAAGATAGGGAGCAGTGAGTGAGAAAGGTTGGGGGTAAAGAAATTGAGAATTTTTCATGCAAAATGTATGATAGAAAGTTCAAAGTGCAGCCAATAAGTTCATTTCTTTGTGCTCAACATTTGTTACCAAGATTTCAGATACCCTACATACACCTGTGTGTGTGTGTGTGTGTGAGTTACAGAGTGTCTGTGTTTGTGTTGGCCAAAATTTACTTCTCCTTTGACTTGCCAGTAAATTGTAAATCAAATGCTTCGAGAAATGTTTTTGGCTGAGAGCACAACATATTAAACAGGTCAGTAACACCAAACATACCCTATAAAAAGAGTAAAAGAAAGTGAAGAATTTATGCTGTTACTTAAAGTAGCACATATGTCTCGCATATTATAAGCACTGTGTACGATAGCCCAAGCTAGTGACGAAAGTAGAAGCCACAACAAATAAGCAAGTAGGAAAGGCTACAGTCGAGCGAACCGACTGTAAAAGACCCCTGACGCATTCGAGCGAGCAAACATGTATTTTATAACCGATTTGTACTATGAGAACTACAGACTATAGTTGTCCGATTTGGATAAAATTTGTGTGAGTTTGGAATAACTCAACTTGCACTACATTTCCTCATACAAGTGTCTCACTTTCGACCGATTTGTGCTATGTTAGCTATAGGCTATAATTGTGCGATTCGGTCCAAACTTGGTTTGAATACTTATAAATGTAAAACACACATAATGTGTGAGTTTCGTCGAGTTTTCTTACGTATTTCCAAAGTTATGCATTTGTGTAAACATTGTCAAAATTCTTTCGAAGTTATAATATTTTTTTAACTTAAGTTAAAGTACTTAAATGTGATCAAAAAATGTTTTTTAAATATTACAATAAATCTGAAATTTCGAATAGAGCTAATAATGCGAGGAAACACGAATTGCAATTTTCAGACCACTAGAATCTTAACCTCGTTTATCAGTTTCTGTTGTGGCTGTTGTGGCACGCACAGCTACTGAGCGAAAAAGAGACAGCGATGATGGCAATGGAGAGACAGGGAGAGAGTGAGAGAGAGAGAGGCCCTCTACTGCCATATCTTGCGGTTCTGACTGTCTGCAATTCTTGCATGCAATGCGTTGATTTAGCCATTTTGTGATTTTCGCAATTCGCACACTTTATGGCTGCAGGGGACGCAGGACAGAGGGACGGAGGATGTGAGCTTGCCACGCCCCATTTGCCGCAGCAGCGGAGGCAACATAATTGGACTGCCGCAGCGCCCAAAAGTATGCGGCAAACAAAAAATCTTTTTGTTGCTTTCAACGCTTCAAAATCAGCGCTCAATTGGCCAAAATGGAGACAAGAGCTTAAGTGTAGCAAGTGGAACAATTGGTACCAGGTAGGAACAGGTAGGCCCATTGGGCCGTTGGCTAACTGTCATTGGCAGGTAAATGCTTAGGGTACATTCAACTCACGCCTGCACGCACACCCAACACACACACACACAAACACTCATTTGTGTGAATGCCTCCATTTGGTGTGCGTTTTTTTATGGTTTTCACTGCTGTTAGAGATGTGAGTTGTTTAATAAATATCGTTAGTCAAAACAAATCGAAACATATCGATTGTAAATCGAAACTTATCGCTTGCAAAAAGTAATGAATCTTTTATAAATCAAAAATATCGATAGTAAGTAAAAAAATCTATAAATATCGATAGTTAATCGATAAATGAAGTTTCCCTATTATTCAGTTCAATATGTCGACATTGACAAACTAAAAATCGATTATTGTTACTACCATAAATCGAAGCATATCGATTATAATTTGTGGACAAATTGCTGTGTGGTATTTTTTTCAATATATCGACATTGATAAACGATTAATCGATTATTTTTAGACGCCCCATCACTATTGCTGTTGTTTGCTTGTTTTTGTGGCTGCTGACGTAGTTCTTGTTCCTGTTGTTGTTGCAATAATTTGAACGTTGTAAGTTTTAATGCAAAACTCGTTTAGTCGCAACGACAATGTCGCCATTTTCTGCTCAAGCATTTGCGTGACAGTCTAGAGCGTTTACCCCATACTCTCTCTCTCTCTCTCTCTCTATCTCTCTCTCGCTCTTACTCTTCGCCCCCAACCCTCACCCCCTCAACTGCCGTTGCTATCCGTTGCCATTTTGACAGATGCCAAACACAAAGCGAGCAGCAAAACACAAAGTTTTTTATTTGTCTTTCATTGCATGGCATAATGCTGTCAAAACCAGAGACGACAGCAGCAGTGCGACTAAACATATACCCTGTAAATGTGTTGAATGAAAAATGTGTTAAATTAAATGGAATTACTTTAGTTAGTAATACTAGTGGGTATACACAACACTCCCTGTACTATAAGTATTTTACAGGGTATACTAAAGTGCCCCTTTTGACGTATTTAAAAATAGCAAATGCATTCAACTATGCGAATTATTCAGAATATCTTATTTCTAGGAACGTAAGCAAATATTAAGTATACGTCACATGGCACAGCATGTTGTCACAGCTTAATCTTATGCAGACATAGGAAAGTAGACAAGTGTTTAAATATTATTACACAGCTCAACGACTAAGACTTCGGCATAAATAAGACTGAGAATCTTAAAAAATTAGCTTCGCAGAAGTTAAATTACTAAACCAGTTGAGATACTTAAGTACAGGGTATGTGCAGCGATCAATGAGAGAGATAGAGAAGGGCAAGAGTGGGGAGAGGGGAAGCGGTAGTCAGTTAATGTGCCTGCCTGACCGTCGTTAGTTAGTTTTTACGATTTGCCTGTCATAAAAATTAATATCTTGCTCCCGTCGTGCGATAAGGGGCAACAGTTGTGAATGTAAATTGCCCACATTTACGCTCTCCCTCATCCCACTCTGCATCTCTCTGTGTTCCCCACGTTTACTGTCTCTTAGTCAGCCATTTTAGGTGCAACCGAATTATTCAGTCATTGTCTTTGCTATGCTTCAAAAACTGTAAATTGAAATCAAGTTTTGACTTTTACAGTTTGTATGTAGCTTGTAGGCAGCTTTTTTGTGTGTGCACGAATTTCATGTTGGCTGTAAATGTGGCTAATTAATGTCAGCTAACAAATAACAATTGCCACAAATTGTGGCAAATGAGTCGAGCATTTAATTGCAATTGTAATGATTTATAATTTATGAAATTAAGCAATAATCACAATAATAAACAATAAATTAAATAAAATGCCGGCACAAACACACGCACACACACACAACAATTTGATCAAATTGTTGCCTGCCCCCGTTTGCTGAGGTTGATGCCCTTTCCCTTGCCTGTGCTCAGCACAATCCACATTCAGACGGTCAGGTGGTCAGGTGGTCAGCTGGTCTACAGGAATTTTGTGCAGCCTAGGAGGCATTAAATTCCAGAGACCCTCACTGTAAAAAGTGTCATTACTCATTGTGATTTATATGCCGAATTCAGCAGAGTCTACAAAAAAGAATTTTACTGATTTAAGACCTCGCAACAGGTAGAAGAAATGCCTCAAATTTTAAATAGCCTTTAGTTGGAATAAAATACTTTCTTTCTGGGAATTAAAAATATTTTTCAAGAACTTGTAGACTCCCTCAATCCACTGCAGTTAATCTGCACAATTTTCAGCTGCTAAATTAATTTGATGCAACCATTTATGTCGGTTGACTTGATTGCGCTAAGCGGCACTTCAATTAGCCACCGCCACCCAAAACGCTTCAATTGCCCAAGCAACCACACAGTGCCACAAAACACTGGGCATCATTTATGCATCATGTGGCAAACATTGCAGCTACCCCACATTGGCCCCGTGGCATTAAAGTGCATTTCAAATGCATAGACTTGAGTTTTTAACGTGTTTGTTTCACAACTGAAGCCGGACCACAACGTGCAACAACTGTGAGGGGCGCGCGCACGGGGCGGGCGGTAAAATGGCAACATTTTTCCCAAAAATCTCATAAAACTTTGCAATTGTTTAAACGTGCCGCACGGGCCGCATCATAAAGCAGCCGAAAGTTTACAGTCCCAGAGGGTGCTACATTTTCAGTGATGGGAAGCGCAGAGTACGACAGAGTTGTCTAGTGGGCGTGGCATTTAGGCATTGCTGTCTAGAGATGTGACAATTCTGTTGAGTTTATCGATATTTAGTTTTATGTTTTATGCTCAATTTCAGTTACTTGAAAAATGTCCTTTCTGTCGATATATCGTAGCGATAAAATATCGATGTTTTTGCATCGTGCTGGCCATCGCTAGCATGAAATGTTAACTGTCCAAACACCAAGTTGCATTTGCGGCCGAAAGTGGCTGCAATTTGTTGCCTACTTTTATGGGCACAAAAGTGTTGCCTACTTTTTTGGGCCATCGCGCGCTGCCAAAGAAAGCAAATGTCGGCCATTTTACGTGTGTGAGTGGCAGGCGGGTGTTGCCAGGGTTTGTGGGAGTGGTAAGCAGTAGACGTAGCTAAAACGAGGCTGGGAGTGGCTTAATAATTTGTGCTTGCAACAACCAAATGCGGCGATATAAATGCTGTGGCAGCAAACGTTGCCACAAAATTGTTTGCCAGTTGCACAGCGTCTGCAGTAAAATATGGTAACTGCAGGCTTAGCACACACGCTAGAGCTGGCACTCTGATCGATGTATCGAGAGCAGAAAAGATATATATATATAAGGAATCTTATAACGACTGCTTCAAAAGTCATAAATCAATTAAAAATCTCGGCCATGAGTCACAACCTTTTTTTTATTGCTTAAAACTAAAATATCTGCTCTTTGTCCATTTTTCATTATATATCGAAATTACTATAGACAGTTGTAATTTTATGCCAACTTACATGTCTTACCAGCTCTAGCACACACATACACTCCCGCACACTGCAAGAAACTTTCATTGACACAAACACACACAGAGCAGAGCTGCTTAAGTATGCAATGCAATGCATGTGTTGTGGCACGTAACTCCCACGCCCACTTTCCAACCAATCTGCCTTTTTTTTCTCTCGCTCTCTTCTTCCACCTCTTTCAACACTTATGCAAATGGGCGAAAAGTGCGACTGCTTGGTGTAGAATTTCAAATGATCTAATGAAACAACAACAAACAACAGCAGCACACACATGCCAACAAAGTATATACATCTCTGTGTGTTTGTGTGCATTTTTGTGTATTAAATAGCTAAAATAATGTCTTAAATTTGCAATCATAACTGCAAACGACTTGAAGCAGACAGAATGAAGTGCCAAGTGTCAATCGATTGTTCCAATCAACTTTAAGGGCACCTTCTCATGGATTGGGTCGGCAAAATGTCTTCACGATCGATCAATTATATTCGAAGTTACAACGACTTGAAAGCACCTAACTTCCACGTGCTTCAGGGCTTTAAATATAAACGTTGAACGCTTTCCAACCTAACTTCATGGCTAGGAGTCGATCTATCTATGAGATTCACTTCATTCAAAGACTAAACGAAAGGGAATACTTTTTTCTATACCTTTAAGATAATTGCTCATAAATTGTGCCTTTTTCTGTCTAAATTACTTGATTTTAGCTATGGGGCATAGAAAATATAATAAACTTTTATTCTGTAAACTTTTAATTATTAATTAACAATTTATTTAGTTTCTCTAATATTCTTTTAAGACTTGAAAGGTTTAGAATGAGTAGAGACTTTATATTGTTTCGGTTTGCTTAAGTCATTCGTGTCTTTTGTGCTTTGTCTATGCTGGTCAGAACAATTACTTGAGTAACTGTATTTGCACAGCAAGTGACCGTCGCCAGCAGTTGTCAAGTTAACCGCGTTGCTTTCGCCATGCGGTTGTTATGCCACAACCGCAATGAATGCTTGCCACACACACACACATGAAACACACACACACATACATGTACATTTGCATTGAAAATCACTTTTCCCACTTTAGCTTAAACTGTACATTTATGTCAAGCTGTCTGTTTCTTTTTCTTTTGTGAAATTTTCTCGCTTCCTCTCTCTCTCTCCCTCTTTCTCTCTACCTCTATCTCTCACCTTTTCCCTCATACTTTCTACTCACAAGTTTAGTCGATTTTTCTTGCCGTTGTCCACTTAATTAACGCACTGCAAACATGTTGGTCTAAAATTTTATGGCACAACTTTTTGAAAGGGGGCAATTGGGGGGAGACCAAGAGGTCAAGGAATTTTATTTGCACAAGGAGGAAGCTAGAGGGGCTGAGTGAGTGAAGGAGATAGAGTAGGGAGAGAAAAATGGGGCCTGAATTATGTTTAATAAGCTTTCCAGTCACGAGCCACCTTCAGTTTGCACGTAACTGGAGCAAAAATTGGCACACAACGAAAAACAACAGTAAAATAGAGCGAGACAGTGAGAGAGAGTGTGAAAGAGACAGCCTGTGGCACAGGCAGTGTTCCACAAATTGACAAAAAATAAATACGACATTCATTTTTATGCCACAAAGGACGCGAAATTCACGAGTTTCCTGCAACGTGAAAACAGGCGGAAAATTATACGAAATCCGACTGCAACTAAGTGTGTATCAGTGTGTGTGTGTGTGTGTGTGTGTCAGTGTGTGTGTGTGTGTGTCAGTGTGTGTGTATTTATGTATGTTGCAAGCTGCACTTCCGCGCGGCGTCCAACTGTTTGGGGCCAATTGCCACTGACCGAAAATAAAGTACTTGAAAAAGCCAGTAGTCGATTGTACCCGACAGTAAGCTACCCTGTGCAGAGTACAATTAATTTCTTGAAATTTTGCAACACAAACTAAACACAGCTACACATGCAACATTGAGCTTTTAGCTGCTTATCAGCATGCAGATCAAGAATCTATATTTCTAGTGATGAAGCTGTTATATATTTGTCGTACCTTCTGAGTACAGGGTCTATAACAAAATAAAGAAAAGCGCAGTGAACAACAAAATAGATGTAAAAGACAGAATGAACTGCAAGTAGAAAAAAAGAGAGAGAGAGGGAGGGAGAGATAGGGACAGAGAGGCACAGAGAGAGTGAGAGAAAGGGAGACAGAAATAATATTGGTTTAACTTGAGCAGCGACAGAATGGACTACGAGTGTGTTGCAAGTACCGTTGAGGCAAGCAACATTTTGATGGGGTTGCAATGTGGGCATTAAGAAACAAGTTGAAGTTCTAGGGGCGCGTGAATGTGTGTGTGTTTGTGTGTGGCACATAAATATGGCGTGGCACGCGCTGGCAACAAAGCAACAAAGTCATGGGCCAAGCCGAAAAACTGACAGCTCGAAAAAGGCGTTTGGCTGCCACATGGCCACATGGCCACATGGCAACATGGGCACATTGCAACCACTGTTGTGGCTGCCACAGCAACTGTTTATGCCACTGCAACTGGCAGTGTTGCAAAGTTTCTTAGTTACTCATGGTATGGCAAGAATTGGCAAAGGGACTGTGCCACAACGCCACATAGAAAGCAGAAATGAGAAAAGGGCATGGGAATGGGAAAGAGAAGGGGAAAGGGAAAGAAATGGGCAACTTGCAACAATGCAACATTGCAGCTGGCAAATGGGTAACGAACCTCTTGAGCCCATATGGCACAGTGACGACGTCCATATGGAAGGCTTAGACTCGTAGACAAATGGGCGTACAAAAGGGGGAAGGGAGAAGAAATGGTTGCTACCCAAGGGAGGATAAGACAGCGCGTAAGAAGATTGCAACTGTTGCTAAGGAAAGCATTTTAAAGCAAGTTAAGAAACGACTCGAGTCGAGTCGACTCGACACTTTAGTGTACCTTGTGACCGAACTTGTTTCCTTAAAAATATACTCTTTTCTAAACTGTATACCTGCCATTAACTATTTCAGTCATCGTAGCCCTTTGTACAAGCGCAGGCACAGCAACTCAGTAGAGTCCTACCAACTCACCAATGAAATAAATTTCAAAAAAAATTGGGCGCAGTCATTTCTAGAAATAAATTCCGGGTACTTTCCAGTCACGCACTAACTTCGAGTCTCTACCTCAAATAGTTTAAACACCTAACAGATTATGTCAATCTACAAGAGAAGCCTACAAAATAGTGAGCAAGAAAACGCAAAGTTCCTCAGCTTGTTCTTCTAGTTGTACTCTCTGCAAGAGCATAAAAGCTTGCCAAAGTATGTAACAGGCAGAAGGATACCGATAAAGTATATATATTCTTGATCAGCATCACAAGCCGAGTCGATATAGCCAGATCTCTGATATGGTAAGAGCTAGAAAAGTGAACTTAGTCAGTATTGACTCTGTATTTAGTCTGTCAATAAAAGTTTCCTTCTTTTCTTCGATGCCACGCCCATTCGCCCACAATAAGCCAAAAACGAGACACACCTCGCAAAAACTGCAAAGTTTTTGAACTAAGAACTTCAGTGATTTAATGTTACTGTAAGCTTCCATATTCAAATGTTAATTAACATAAAAAAACGACTTTTAAGTAAAGTGGGGCAGAAAGCTCTGTTAAATCATATGACCAAATTTAAATACTTTTTTTTAAGCCCTTTCATGTCCACTTATTTCTTTGAGGGTTTAAGATAAGCTGCAGCTTTGGAGTTACAGTTTTGCAAGGGCAAAGGACTTTACTCATAATGCTCATTGGATCTCATTAACATATCGGAAAATTATGCAATACGCTTACCCAGAAGTAAAAAAGTCAAAGGTTCAGTGGGCTGAGGGGATTTGGCTGGTTGAGACTTACCTGAAAAGAGAGAAAATACAAAAACACAAAGTGAGAAAATGAGAAAACATTTCATTTAAAGCTGGAAAAATAAATGCATTTGGTTATGACAAAGTTCGAAAAGACTTTTTGTAATTAAATTGCATAAAAATAAACAATTTTTATATGTCATAAACATGTACACACACATATAAATACTTACGCGAATTCTAAGAAGAAAATCAGAAAAACTAAGAGAGTAGTTTAGAAAGAGAAGTGATGGCAAAAAAAGGCATTAACTACTACACAAAATAAGCCATAAAAAAATAATAAAATAAATGGACAACAGGTAAAATAACTGCAATAAACACACACACATACACACACACACAAGTTTCGTCTCAGTTATTGCATTAAAAACATTTTTAATTATTTTGCTAGCGTAAAAGCGAAAGAGAGATAAAAAGACAGAGGGACAGAGATGGAAGGAAAGAACACATAGATATAGTTATAGAGAGCACGAGTTGAAATGGGCGAAACAGGAAATTAAAAAGAATATTCCAAAACAGAAAAAAATAAGCTACAAATATGTGAAATAAACAAACTTTTGAGTGCTGTCATCAGTGACGAAGCTGCGACTATGATCGACTAAAAGATACTCTCTTTGTGTAGGTCTAAGTTATAAGCTAAGCTATAATGCTGTTTTTCAAACACTCATATGATATACCCTGTAAATAAGCTGCTTATATAGAGTATAGAGCTGCATGTGTATGGACTAACTGGCTGAGATATTTGAGTTAGACTATTATGTCTAAATTGAGAGCGCAGAGCCCGAAAACTAGCAAGGACACTGTTGAAATATGAGACGGAGCACACATACTGCGTGTGTGGAAATAAAAAAGAGAGTGGTGAGAGGGAGAGTGGGAGAGAGGGGGGAAAGAGAAGGCGTTACTTGGACGTGCCATTTGTGTGCTTTCTATGTGTTATGATTATATCTTAATGAATGTTATGAAACACATAAATCAAATTGCGAAAACGCCACAAGCATTTGGACAAAGGCCCAGAGCTGGCGACAGTGGGAGGGGTGGCAGAGAAAGAGGGGAGAAAGGGAGCACAGAGAGGTGCCCAATGGCGTCCACAAATAAACAAGACAACAACAAACAGACAGAGGGAGACAGAGAGTGGAGCTGAACTGAGGGAGGGGTAGATATTCGGACTAATGTTCATGTTGACGAATGCAAATTCACAAAAAGGCCGCAGTCATGTGTACTGCTCTTAGGGATGAGCATCGAGCTGCTATCGATACTATATCGATAAACATGAACGATATTTATAAAGAAGTTATTATTAGATATAGTGTATTAATACTTTAATTAAGTCAGACATTTAGTTAAACATTTGAAATTTGGCACACATAAATCGTTTTATTGTTCTTAATTATTTAATTAAGTTTTCTTCAATTCTTGTCTGATTTTCATGCATATTTGATGAGTTCATGTCCATCTCTAAGAACTTTTTGTTCAATCTTTCTCCCACAGTTTCCCCTACTCTCTCCCATACTCTCTTTGGAAAAGCACTAAGTAACACGACAGCTTGGCAAATGTTTGGCTTTGCTTTGATTTTAATGTTAATGTTCCCTCCAACGGCTACTACTTGGCACCCCTAGGGGGGTGGTGCTAGGACTGAGGGTCTCAGTGTTGCAGGACGTGAGGATAATCTCATTTGGGCTCCGGCTAAGAATTGTGGTCCGGCCAAATGACAAGCAAACAAACAAAGTTGCCCTAAAAGCATAGCAAGAATGCCCGTAAAGTGATTTGCTTACACATTACAAACAGTTGGCCAAAAAGGGACAGAACGAGTGGGTGAGCGGAGGAGACAGAGTGGGGAGTGCGAGATATGCGTGCTGAGTGTCGACTTGAAAAGCTTTCGAATTGTAATTGCTGTGCCAAGTAGGCGTCAGTCGATGCACAAAGCAACGACCTAAAAGTAAAATTCCTCGACATAATTCGAATGCAATTAATCAGTCATTTAATTAGTGAAGCTAGTTGGAATTTAATTGTTTTTAATTAATATTTTGCTATTCACTAACTGCATAAACTACACTCGTAAAGGCAGCTTTGATTGATTAACTACAAGAAGCCAAACAGATATGAAATATTCAATGACTTTTATATAAAATGTCATTTATTGCTGTTTCAATACACTTTTGTCTCGCTTTAAAACCCTCCCTAATTCTCTTATCGTACCGTTAGAAGTCTCTATAATTATTCAACTCTTAAAGCTTTAATGTTAAATCTTATGAAGTCTGCTTCTATTTACTAATTGAGAAACGCACTTTTAAAACACAGCTTAATTGGTCGAACCACATTTAAAGGGTATGTTATAGTCGTTGAAACGCCTTTAGTTTTCTTTGTTATTCTGTTTCAATTCATTCCCTTTGATTTTGTTGTTATGTTGCTGCTTACATTAAGCTTTCGATGCAACTGTTTCTGTCAGTTGTTGCTATTTGTTGCTTTTGCTTTTTAGTTAACGACAGCGCGAGATTTCAAAAGCAACATTATGTGTTTTTCTTCTTCTTTGTGCAGCCGAAAAGAAGAGAAAAAAGGAAATATGTTTGAAAACAAGCAGCTGTCATGAGGAAAGAGCCAGGGGAAAAATGGGGCAGGCAGGAAGGAAGAAAGAGGAAAAGAAGTCAAGTTAAGGGAGGGGAAGGAAAAGCTTAAGTTTAGTGCATTGAAACTTCAACAGAGTTGTATACAAGTTGAAACTTATTTAAGCGCGAAAAACTCTATGCAACGACAGAGACAGCAAGAGCGACAAAGCAGAGGAAGGACAGCAGGCGAGGGAGCAGGGAGTGAAAGGAAGAATTGAGTCAGGTTGCGTATACGCAATGTTGCCGCCAGTCAACAGTGCAGAGTTGCAGCTCAAATGGAAACAAATGTCGCTCAGTGTGTCGCCAGCTCCTACTCTCTCCCTCTCTCTTCTATCCCTGTGCCTGTCCCTGTAACCCCTGTCGCTGCAGCAACTGCAAAATCAGGCAAAAACTAGCACGAAACGCCACAACAATTGTGGCCACATGACTGTGAAAGACCCTGTTAAGCATAGAAACAATTCTACAGCTCTCAAAAAGAGTTAATTGTCTGGCAAACTTGTAAGACCTTTGTGCACTTGTTACATACAGGGTCTAAAAAAGTAAATAAATGGAATAAAATTAAATAAAAAGCATCTGCCTGCTTGCTAGCTTCTTGCCACACACAAGCACACACACAAAAAGTGTGGGAGCGTTGGGTAGAAAAAAAATGGCAACAACTTTTAAAACTCATTAAAATTAATGAAAGCCACGCACTTGAGCCCAAGTCCTCGAGGAAAGAAGCTAGTGGGTTACAGCTGTTGGCAGCAGGGGAAGAAAGGAAGAAGAGAAGTGTATCCAATGCAATGGCGCCTGTAATTATACAAGTGAGCAAGCATATTGCAACCGTAGAAAGTTGCCATACGCCACTAGCCGCTGCAGTTGCCAAACGCACCCACAAACACCCACACACCACTCAATAAAATCGCATAAAAGTTCATTAAAACAAATTAAAAGCAAAGAACAAGCCGGCAAAATGGTCAAAACCAAACGTGCCGGAAACATGGTAACAGCTTTGTCGCTAACAACCAAACAGAATAGGTTAACGCGAGGGTTATAAATGGGCGACAAGAAGGGCAGAGCGTGGTATAGTATTACTTAAATGAAGGTCAAATCAAACCAATTCCAATTGTTATTAAATATATGCAAATCTTCTAAAGCTGTTGACAATTTAATCTTAATCACAAGGACTACGTTCTTAGCCTTTATTTATTTAAGGAGCTAGGTTAATTTGTTTGCTTATAAAATAATATAAAATAATGTTTACTATATTCTCCCAAAATTAAGAGCCGATCCGAGTGAAACTGTAAGAGAACCTTGGAAAGTTCCACTCATTAGAACATTTGCTTCTGATTTTTTAAGAAATTTTTGTTGAAATTTGTTTTAAAAATCGATATTTTAAGTTTAAAACTTTGTCAAAAATCCAATTTTAAATTTCATATCCTTTAAATACGACATTAAAGCATCTACCAACACAAAATATAGATTTTTTTTTATTTTAAAAGAACTTATCATAACATATCTTAACTACCGCAAAGATATTTCTTTTTAAAGGATCCCAACGGCTGAATTTTTAAAATTTCTTATGAATAAAATCCTCAAAGACTAATCAAATATTAATCTTTTAAACCGTCATTTGTTTGAATAAAATGTTTCACTGCGAATAAGTAAAATATTTTATTGAAAAATTGATTTATTTCAGCCTTTGAAACACATCAAACCCCTTAATTCTTTTGCTTTTACATTTTATTGGAATTTTTTAACATTGTAGTGTAAAATGTTGTTTAAATTCCAGCTTTATTTAAAGCGATGCTAAAAGTCTGAAAGAGGGAATATTTTTTTTAAAGCCCTTTTGAAAAACTGTAGACGAACACACACGACGTATGCGTAATATTTGCGTATACATAATCACACCTACTACATACATGTTAAAGTGTGTGTGTGTGTGTGTGCGTGTGTGCATATATAAAAATATATGGCATATGAACTTTTGAATGGCTTTCAAGTGCCGCATATGCCACGTGTGGCAGCAACTATAACAACTAAAGCAACAATAATAAAAACAAAAGCTCGACAAGCTTGAAAATCAATCGAAAAACGAACCAAGGTCGAACACACCGAACACACGCACACACACAATGAATATATACGTATATAAACACAAATACATGCGAAGAATTGGAAGTGTTGGTGTGAGAAGTAAGCGACGTCAGACAATGTCCCAGCGGACAAACAGACAGCAGCGACAGCTGAACAGACAGACAAGGACAGCAACAGTGAGAGAGAGAGGGAGAGAAAGGCATATGGATTAGCATAGAAAACGAGTGTAGATTCAATGACATCTGAAAATGATTGAGACATTATTAAAGTTAAAGTCAGAAACAACACACTGATCAAGCTAAAGACAATGCTAAATTACGGACTTATCTTAACCAAAATATATGTTATATATAGTATATCTTAACTATAAGAAATATATTTTTTATAAGAAAAATTCAAAGGCAAGTAAGGTATTTTATTCTGTACTTTTTGGTACTTTTCAGGTGTTACTTTTCTTGAGTCCTGAAGATCTATGAACAGGTTCGTTCGGCACTTATCACTACCTCTTGTCTAACCTTTGCTCTCTATTGCTCTCTCTCCCCCCTCTCTCGCTCTCCTGCAATTAGAGGCTCAGCAACAACAACTACAACTACAAGAACTACTTGCACCTACATTTTCCGGTTGTGCCTCACGTTCAAAATTACTGCAGCTGTGGGGCAAAGTCAACAAAGCGCGTAATTTACATTTAAGAACTGCTGCAACAAAGAACAGGAAACGACAACTGCAACAGCAACAACAACTTGCAACAATGCAACAAATGGCAGGCACTGTCGAGGCCAGTTCAGTGGCAACAACACTTGAAAGTAAATTGCTAAATTATGATAATCAGCAAAAACACATCTCAACTGTTTTTCTCTCTCTCTCTCTCTCTCTCTCTCTCTCTCTCTCTCTCTCTCTCTCTTTCTTTCTCTCCTCTTTCCTCTTTGGAATAAAGATTTAATCGAAGAGTTAGAATAATACTAAGCTGATACAAGTTTTTAAGTTAATTATTAATTTCCAATACTTTCTGTCATTTCTTTCTAGCTGAAGAGTTTAAGCCAATGAAAGACTTTTCAGCTGGAAGAGACCATTCCACTCGTCAAAGAACATAAGCTATTGTCATTGCGAAAAACTCCAATCTTCAGCAGAAACTCAGAAATCTTCTGTTTCGTAGGCTGCATGAAATCGACAAGGCTTAAAAGCGCATCGGGTATATTGGCTCCACTGTGAATACACAAAGCAGACTGAGTATTTTTAAATGTTGTATATTTTTGGGTCTTTTTGACCCTGTACCCTTAGAAAATACTCTATAAAAAGCAGAGAAAGTGCAGGGTCTAGCACGATCGTGCTTTTCCGCTTGTATTGCAGTAACCTACTAGTTAAAGCCTACTTTTGAGGGCAGCAAGCATGAAGGTACCCCACACACACACACACAGCCACACACTTACGCACGCACACGCACAACGCGCAAAAAAACACGTGTGTGTGTGCGTCACTGCAAACAAGCGTGGATTTTAGCACAGTAATTAAAGCTTAATGGTTAACTGAAGCCGCCACAGGGCAAACAACTAGCTATGTGCATGTGCAACACAACTGACTGACTGACAGACTACACACATACCCTCTAATTTGAAGCTAGAGTTAAAAAAACTGATTAAACATTCAACTTCTTAAGCACTCAGTGTACATACTCTGCTGATTTCTGCAGCATTACAGGGTATTTGAAAAGAGACCCACAGCTGCGGCTTTGTCAATGCACAAGCTGCACACCAAACAGCTGGCAAGTTGCATGCAACGTTGGGCTTTAATTAATGTCAATGCTTGTTGACAACAACAGTAATGACAACAGCAACAACAGCAGTAACAGCAACAGCAACACACTTGGCTCACTATGTGTGTGTTTTTTTTTAATTTAAGTGTGGAATTTTTTAATTTTATACTTGCAAAATGTTTTTTTATCCAAAAACTTGACTGGCTTATGCAACTAAATCGTATAATGATCGGCATGTGCTTTAAAAACAGTAAAAAAATACAAAAAATAACAGAAAACTACCAAAAAATGTCAGGAAAATATCAGAAAAGTACCAGAAATTTAACTTGGTAATGAGATCTGAAGTATGAAGTAGGTAGACAGGAAGAGCCAACAGAGCCTGGATGCAACACTCTAGATCAAGTGCTGCAGCTCTAAGAAACGCCTGTACACGCATGAGTGCAAGAAGAAGATTTAAACGTCAACATCCTAAATATCTAACAATTCTCCCCATGAATTATATATGTGATAGTCACTTCCTGATTGAAACCTGCCTTAACAAAAGCATGAAAGAAAATTACAGTCGAAAGTATATAATACAATGAGTACGGGGTCTTTTACAGTCGGCCTGCTGGACTTTAGCCTATCTTACTAACTAGTTTCGTCTTCTAGTCACTCATTAATGGAGCATAAATTGAATTTAGTTTTCACTGGCTCCCTCTCACTCCATCTCCCTCTCCCTCTCTCTCCCACTCCTTCCCTTCCACTGTCTCTTCTTAAATTACACAAAATAATTGCGCAGAATTAAGAAAGTTGCGAATTTATTCCGAAATGTTTCACTTTTCCCACGAATTTCCCTATGAATTTTCCAACATGTTCAACGTTGAGAAAACTCTTTCTTTGCTCTACAATTACAAATGTAGTGTAGTAAATAATGCATGACTTTGCACACATGCCCATATGTGTGTGTGTGCTCGCGTTGCCAACTACGTATGCTGCATTGCTTTGGCGCGGTTTGCAACTATTTGCGCATTCCAGCAGCTCAAGCAAATGCTAAACTTTTGCCTCAAAGACAGACACACACAAGCAAGCACACACACAGACATACGTCTGTGTAATTGTAAAAGTTTTGGTATAAAATAAAATAAAACAAACGTTTTTTATTTGTTAAAGAAAGACTGCGTAGGATTTATCGTTTATCGACTCCGTTTGTTTAATTCACTTGACGACTGTCAAAGCTATAGTTACGCCAATTAATCGGTTATCGATAAATATGTTTAACTGTAGCTGTGGCTTTACAGATAACAACTGAGCGGAGATCTATCGTTTATCGACTCCGGTTGTTGTATGATTTGGGTTTAATTCACCTTACGACTCTCAAAGCTATAATTATTTCAATTAATCGGTTATCGATAAATATGATTAACTGTAGCTGTGGCTTTAGATAACACCTGAGCGGAGATCTATCGTTTATCGACTCCGGTTGTTGTACGATACTCAAAGCTTGTTTATCGGTTATCGATATTCATGTTTAACGATTAACGATTGGCATTGGCGTTGCACACAAATTTTGTGGGGACTACGAGTACAATAATCAATGCTGATATTCATAATCGCTTTACAAGCTAGCAAAGTCTATCAATAAACGATAACAGTTGTCGATAACAATCAATTTTAGCAGCTAAAAGCTTAACGCTGTCACATCTAACTTGATACCAGTTAAAGCTACTGCCAAGGGCTGCAGGCTGTGAAGGCAGGGGAATGAAAGAATGAAGGGGAAGAAATCGGAAGGTATACCGTTAGACGTAGAGCGTAGAGCGTTCATTAACCGTGTCAGTAGTTGCCTATTTATGCAGGCATCGTCCACCGACTTTTTGTTGCCTACTGTCGGCATTAGCTTATTGCAGGCTGTCTCTGCCACTGATTTATGCAACAGCACGAAAAGTGGGTGCAGAAAGAGGGGGAGCTAGGGATGAAAGAGAGTAGGAGGTAGTGCTGCAGGCAGGTTGGGGCCACTTGAGTGTAACTCGTGTAATCAGGCGTTGCACAACATGAATAGGCTGAGCAGAAGGGCGTGATGGGGGAGTTGGGTAGGGGCTTTAAGGCCATGTGAAGGGTCTTAGCTGAAAGCGACTTAGCTGAAAGCGAGTTAACCAAAGAAGCTGAGAACAACAAGAACAACAACAATCGCTCATTAATGAGGCGACAACTGAGCGTAGATTTGGCCTAGAAAAGAAAGAGAGAGAGAGAGAGACGCAAAGGAGCAAGAAGATGAGAAGCTGGCAAAATAAGTGCAACCTAATGAGAAGAATGCGAAGTAGAAGGAGCAGACAGTGGAAGACAGAGCTTAGGCATAGTAGAAAAATCAGGCGAAGACAGAAGAAAGAAAAGAACAAAGAAAGGCGGGATAATAGATGCACTCTAATAAGCAGGTGGGGTGGGAGTAGGAGGGTTCAAAGAGGCAGGGATGAGAAAGAAATAGAGAAAACTAATGACAAAACTGGAAGCAGCAGGCGGATAATGAAGCGAAGTAGAGGGAGCACAAAGATGAGAAGCAGGAACAGCACAATTTGGAGTACGCTAAGCAGGAGCTGAAGTGGAAAAGCAATAAGCGTAGCAGCCTAGGAGACTTGGAGCCTGGGAGCCTACAGGAACTTCCACGCCCTGTAGTTGCAGATTAAACGGGTTCATTAAGCCAGAAACTCACTAAAGGCTTTCAATTTAAAGCTCAGAAGAAAATGCAAAGTTATCACTTTAGGCAAAGTTTACTCTTAGCCTTATACAGGGTATATCTTAGTCTATCCCTTCATACTTTCCATAATTCGCTCTCTATTTAATGCCACAACTTTGCTATACTTGAATGAACGACAAAACAATCAAGTCGTAAGCAAATCAGCATAACTTTGTGTCCAGGGTGTAATGCATTTAAATAACGCGCAAAAGTATGCAACAAACTTACACACAAGCTGAAGAAAAGGCATTACGTATACGCCATGTGCCGTAAGGCAAAGTTTATGGTAAGCAGAGCTTCCTTTACACCTTCAATTCACTCCACTCCACTCCAGTTCTTGAATCCCTATGCCGCCGCCGTACCAAATTCAAATTCATGATGACGGCCGCCAGGTGGCGCTGCATGTGTCAAACGCCGCGCGGCTCATTTCAGCGCCAAAGGCAAATGGTATATTATGAATGCCAGAGGAAAAGCCACCTGAAGGGGGGTGCGAAGCATGGATTGTAGGAGAGGGGGGGTGCGCAGAAGGCCAGAAGGGGCTGAGCTTAATAGTGCTACCTAGATTGGGTGAATAAAAGGGCGTGGCACGATTTCTGCCAAGACACAACTTGCGCAAAAGTTTCCGCGTCCTGCGTCCTTCGCTGCGTCCTTAGACGTTCTCACAATTTGTCTTTTTCGTTTTTATTGCAGTTTCTGTACATATCGGACTTGCTGGGTGTTTAAGGCTGCTCAGAAAGTAAGTGTTTGGGAGCACTACAAGGACTCTAAGCTCTGCTCAACATTTTCTACAGGGTTGCACGCAGTCGCATTGACTTGCCTGTCGCATTTTACGACCATATTTTTTTGTCTCTCTGCTTGCGTACTTTTTGGCATTACTTTAGCAAACTGCCACGCCCCCCTCTGCCCCCCAGACCGCTGCCAACGCCCACAACATCAGCGTAAGGCAAATAAATTCAAATATTCCGCTGTGTGGACTGCAGGCTAAATAAATTTGTGTCCTTTTTTCCGTTTTGCGAGCCAAACGCCGTGTGGCTAAGGTCAGTTTTATTCCTTTTCTCTCTCTCCCACTTTAAGTTTATCTTAAAATAAATATATTTTATTAAATCAGTATATATTCGCCGTGTTTATGCTGTACACAGCTGGAGGCGAACGTATAAGAACTTGCAACAAATTGTTGCAGCTAATGTGAGACAAGATTTATCAGCTATCTAGCAGACAAATCAGTTAAAGGTTCAACAGACTATTTAAAGGGTTAGCCCTGCAAAAGTCCTGCTTATATGCCTTTCACCCAGAGGTAACCCCTTTCCAATTCAAATTCCATCTAAGACTTTAATAAAATACTATTTTTATCTAAAGAAATTAGATATTTTGAAAACTTTTTGTTGAAAAAATTACTAAAAAATGAATTTCCATTTAATTTTTCTGGCTTTTTTCCTCCCCAACTTTGTTATGACTGTACTTGAAACAGATTACAGATTAGCTTAAAGTCATTGCCTGCTCAAAATCCGAGCAAAGTCGGCATCTCCTTCAAAGACAATTTATTTTTGTATTCACTTTTATTTTTTCATATTTTTATTTTTTGTTTTTTTTTTTTTCAACTTTTTTCGTTTTTGTTGGAAAATTGAGTTTTCAATTTGGTTGCTTTAGGCGCAGTGCTCTGACACCGCTTAACATCAAGAACAAACAGGTAATTGTAATTTATGACAGACCCAAGGCGGCAACACCCCCACCACCCACCTCCCCGCTGCCACGCCCCAAAAGACACCACAGCAACTTTTCACCCTCCGCTCAAACAAATACCTGTCTCAACTGTCAGCCAGGTTTTTGTGCAAAGTTTCACTTAGAACACAAAAAGAGCGAACTGTTTGCATATATTTATATGTAGACAGTGCGTAAAGTAATTGTTTTGACAAAAAAAAAAAAAATTTAAATTCAAATATTTGTATATTTTTTTAAGCAGATAAACGAAATGGATCCAACTAATTTAAGCCAATTTAAAAGCACAGCCATTGTAAAAAGACTTATTTAACACACTGTACGTACGCGCATACACATAATAAACATCTCATTATCGCGACAACAAAACCAAGCAAATATTTCACTTGAAAATTTTCAAATTGTGGCAATAAAGTTGTGAGATGACACCGAATTAGGCAATGTGCAAGAGAGAGGGAGAGAGAGAGAGAAAGGGAGAGCGAATCGGAGAAAAGGCCACTTAAAATACTTGAACCTATGGGCTGCAGTAATAATTACCAAATGCCTAAATCTACAGTTAAATTAACTGTAAATTGTGCAATTAAAAGCTGCATTTATCTTGCAGTTAAGTTATAATTAGTGTTTTGCATAACTATTTGAAGCTGAAGGCTTCTAAGGACTGAACTAAATTGGTTTGTAAATCAAAAGGGAATTTTAGCTGGAAATAACTGCCAAAAGTTCGAGTTGCCAGTCTTTTGTGGGCGTGGCAAACGCATGCAACGAGATGACTTTTCATTTACATGTTTCACATGCATTTCCGCAGGCAACTTAAACGCAAATTAACCAAAAACTCAAACTGAAAATACAAAAAAAAACAGCAGACAACACTGTAAGCCGAAAGTTGACCCAATTGTTAGAGCAAGCGAGAGGGGTAGACAGAGAGAGGGAGAGGGAGAGAGAGAGAGATGTGCCTCGCTAAGTGAAGTAGAAGGACAACCAAAATTCAGTCAGTTGAGAGCATCGGTCAAACTGTTTGCATTTGTGCATTTGACGTGAATGCCGTAAGGCACACAAGGGCAAGGCAGAGATAGAATTTCAGGGAGAGAGGGGGGGCGAGAGAGCGAGAAAGCCAGTTTTTGGCTCCAGAATGCTGCGCTTTATTCAACAGTTCACAGCCGAGTTGTTCATTTAGCTTTTTCTGCAACATAGATCTATAAATTCTGAAATAACTGTGGCTAGTTGGGTCACAATAAGTTTACTATACTCTACCATTTGGTGCCCATTCGTGTTGAATTGTATGAGATAGAGCCTTTGAAAGTTCCGCTTATTAGACGATTCCCTCCTCCTTTTCTTGAAACTCTATTTTTAAAACGGTAGTCACCATTTCTCGTAAAGTTTCGGAACGATCCTTTTCAAACTTTACAGCTTCTTCTGCATGACACTTCATGTTCAAATGTTCCCTAAAAATACGAATTTTCAGTTCAAATCTCAGTCAAAATTCAAAATTTCCATATATTCATTGTCCTTCGTTCAAATACGTTGCTCAATGAGTTTTTTCCGAAACGAACCTATCACAAGATTGACTACATTACATTTTTCTACGCCAAAAACTTGGAATTTGTTCTGCTGCTTTCACTGCTTGATTTTCCCGTCTACGCAATTCATTTTGCACAGTTTCGCAGCGAAATATTTTCAATTTGCCATTTTCCATTTTCAATTTCGATATGCAATCATAATCAAGTTTTCTTTTCATTACGTAGCGCCACTTGAGCAATTAAAAACGCTCAGCCAGCGAAATGCGAAATGCAAAATGCGTGTGGGTGGTGGAGTGGGTGGTAGAGGGAGTGGTGGAGTGGGTGGTACAGTGTATAGTAGAGTGGGTGGTGGAGTGGGTGGTAGAGTGGGTGGTGGAGTGGGTGGTACAGTGGATAGTAGAGTGGGTGGTGGAGTGAATAGTAGCACGGGTGGTGGAGTGGGTGGCAGAGAGGCTAAAAGAGTGGATAGTAGAGTGGGTGGCAGAGTGGGTGGCTGGTTGGTTGATACAGTGGAAAGGTCGTACAGTGATTGGCTAACTGGGTAGTCCCTACTGTCCACCCACTTATCAATTTTACATTTCTGCGTCTATGCCAAAAATATGCCAGGCAAATGCAATTATATTTGAAATATATTCATTTTTTTCCAGAGGGTCAGGTCACTTCACGGTCCACTGACATAGATACACACACACGCACACACTCACAGACAGTGAAAAACTTTTCTATGTGTATAAACAAAATTGCAACTGTTACAGTATCTATGTGTCCATCTACTTTGCCATTTCAATCAGATAAATCGCATTTTCTCAATCATATTGGAAATGGAATAGGTTGTGTGTGGCTTTTCATTGCTGGGCTGCATTGGGGTATTCGAAAGACAGCGCAAAAGGGCACTGTGTTGTGTTTCTTGTAAGAAACAAGTAAGAAGGCAACACTCAAGTGATTTGTTCTAACAAAGCTATAGGCTATAGTTGTCTGATAATGCTACCATACATATAATGTGTGAGTTTGGTTTGAAAAGCTTCAGTCGCTTCCAAGTTATGGTGATGTGCAAATAGTTTTTGGACCCTTAATCCAAGTTTGGTAGCTCTAACTCTCAAAGTCGCTGAGATCTAGGTGTTTATGGGGCTAGGCACATTTTGCTTCTGACACTTTTTAAGTATGAGTTCCAAAAACTCATTTGAAAACCAATAATTTGAAAAAAGAAGACACAATAAATTGAAGTTTGCTACACTGGCGCCATCTACCGTAAGCAGCTTTTTAATGAGTTTCTGGTGGCAAACACTTTGTGGTCACAGAGCAAAAGTCGAGAAGGAAGAGTCGACAGGGCGCATGTGGTTGGCTTTCACTCTGCAACCATTTGATTTGTCACATGCACTTCATCAATTTTGTACTGATCATAACCGAGTGAGGCCCAAATGGAAAGCAAATTAAAGCAAGAAAGGGCGAAAATGGGAAGCTGGAGATGGAGTCAAAAAAGGACTAGTCGAAACGGTGCTTAACATTTTGCCGTTGCTTCGGTTATTAAGCTCAAAGTTGCGGTTAGACTTTTACCCTAAACGAACGGTTGGAAGAACTCTGAAGTTTTTGTTGGAAAGAGTTGCAAAGGAGTGTGCTAGACAATGACAACGGATGCCAAATAAGCAATTTAAAAACCGCAATGTCAAAGCCAAAAACTGACAGAGGAGACAGGCAAAACAGGCAACCGGCAACAGGCAATTTTTGAAAGCCGAAACTTGCTCATTTTGGCGGTTACTTTATTGACTTGGTCAACTAATGGGAAACATGCATGCATGTCAAATAGTTGGCAATAAGTAATTAATGTGCAGCTCTGCTCAAAGAGACCTGAACAGAAGAAACTTTGGAAAATTCAAGTGGCATAAAAGTTGGAAAAAGCTTATTAAGACCAAAGGGTAGCCACAAAAAAATATTTCCGTGACTACGCAAATGGAAACTGAAATATTTAATCACTTTTTGGTATTTAAATAGCTCCAAATAGTTTATTAAATTTATTTATAAATTTTTAGTCGACCATTTTGAAAGCAACTATAACTGATAAACTCTTTGTTTAATATTCTACCAGGTGGCAACGCTGTTACCTGGCATAAACACTCGTTGCAGTACAGCGAGTAAGTTGAGCGAGTAATCGATCGATAACAAACTCACTGAGCGTCAGACTACCATCGATTAATCTAATGTCTATCACTGCAAACTTGTTTATCAGACACACAAAAGTGTTCGCCAACAAAATCGATAGACGAAAATTGCAAAAAAATGCTCGTAAATACACGAGAGCCGACAAAATGAAGCCTAAGACAAATCCAACAAGAAGCAGACAAAGCGCCGACTTTTCATAATTTTGATGAAAATGTTTGAGGCAAGGGCTGACAGGAAAAACTAGAAAGAGAGAGGGAGAGAGACAGAGAGTGTAAAAGCCTGGATTTCCCTTTGTTTTTAGGTGCCGCTTCACGTAATTTGCCTTTTTTTTTATGGCCAACTTTGCAGGCGGCATTAACGCCAACTGAGACGTCGAAGCTGCAGCCCAAAACGAAAAGATAACTCACACTGGATATAGCTACATCCAAAGGAAGCAGGCAGAAGACAAGGAAGGAGGAAGAGGCAAAAACACAGGCTACAAAGCAACATGGACAAGGCGTCCACATAAAGCGCTCAAAGTTTTCCTTTATTGTTTTTAAAATGTGCCAAAGTAAAATAAACAAACGGTGGAAAAAGATTACAAACAACACGTCGAAGAGTTAACACTCTTGTGGATTTTCAAATAATTTACCAAAAGATAATTGAATTCAATACATTTTTAATCAAATTTTCAGAACATTTGACAAAAGACCGACAACAAAAACCCTACAAGTTTTTGGCTACAAATTTAGTTAAATTGTTGACAAAGGTGAGTAGTTTGGTATTCATGTGTTTGTATGTTTCTGTCTCGCTTGCACACGTGCATTGACATTGCGTTCAGTTATAAACTTGGTTATGCGTATAACTTTCATGATTATAGTCGGATTTTTATGCAACTTTCAGGATAGTTTGATATTAATTGTCTTCAAACCAATTTCAAAAAACAATTCTGTACGATGAGAATGTATGCTCTAAAATCGACTTGAAATTTTGAAAACTAGTTTTATTTTTATGAAAAAGTGGGCGTGGCATTCCAAAACTTTTAATGACATTGCATTTAAGCTGCCTTTAGAATGCTGCGTACCAAACTAGGTGTTCCTAAGTTCCTTAGTTTGTGAGATATTCGCTAAAAACATAGATTTTTCTAGTTTTTGGTTTATTGTGGGCGCATGGGGCGTGGCATCGAATAAATGCGAACTTTTCTATCGACTCGACTTGTGCTGCTAAAGTATGCATACTTCATGGGGTCTGCCACGCCTCCTTCTGGCTGTTACATACTCTTCACAGATATGCTCTCACGGAGTATAATCAGAGCTGAGACCCTAAATACAGTTGTTCGTGCCTATAACGACTGCGCAAACACAGAGCAGAATAACACATACTTTTAAGTGGGAAGTGTATGTGTGGGCGAGTAGGCGTGGCAGTGGGCGACCGAAGAAAGGTCTCCATAGGGTTAAAATTGTGAAGCAAAGGAATGGAAACATAAACGGGCCAAAGTCAAAACTTCCCCCGTAAACCCTTTGCCACGCCCCTAGCCCACAGAGCTCTGTTCACTTTTTGTTTAAAATAATTTCAGTATGTGTGTGTTAGTGGTGTGTGTGTGTGTGTGTGTGTGTGTGTGTGTGTGTGTGTGTATGTTTTGCCCTTTGTTTCTTTTTGACTTTTCCTTATTTTTGCTGTCGCCTTTGTTGACATTCTTTGTTGTTGTTGCTGTTGCTGCTTTCTTTACCGCTTTAGAAAGGTGACAAGGGGAAATGGCAGGGATATTCTAATGAAAACATTGCGTGAAAGTGAGAACTAAACATTAGGCAAACAAAAACACAAAATAAAACCAAAAAAAAAGCTGTTAAAAGGAAGGAGAAGAAGAGAACGAAGAAAAGGGTTCAACTTTCGGCGGCAACAACTCAAAAGCAAACAAAACACAGGCCACAGCAGCCGCCAACTTGGCAGGACAATGGCAGTAACAAAGAGTTGAAAAAAAGGGTAACCATAAAGCGTGTCGACTTAAAAGCACCCTGTACTTGTGCTGTCGCCACACAGCTATTTTAGACTGATTATTCCTATGATAACTAGTTGATATAGTAAACACTGGAATATCTCTTGTCTTAGCTTGATTACTACTATATGATATGGTGCTCCGATTCGCATCAAACTCAGTTTGCATATATAAAACTCTACTGTTAACACAACGCTTTAATATAGTTGTGGTGGCTTGAACTGTTTTCAAGTTATTTTCAAGCTGTCATTAACTTGCACCACAGTCTCCTTTAGTCTTTGAAGTACAGGGTCTACCAACAGCCGCAACAAAAGCAACAACGAAGCAGCACACAAAGCGCAAAGAGCCGAAATATAAAATGTGTGTTGTCATATGCAAAATTGGCAGCCACAAAAGAGAAAAGAAAAAACTCGAGGCAAAAGTCTCATTCGGCTAAAAAGGAAGCTCAAATTGCTGTACAAAAACGGCTAAAAACAACAAAGCAAATAAAACAATAACAACAACAAGAAGAGTCATAAAACTACAGTGCTTAAACATAAGATACCCTAGACAACATTTAGCAGAATTAGACAAACAACTTGGGTGCTTGCTGGCTGTAAAATATGACAAAATTGAGAGCTTTATTTTCAGTTTCTTTCAGTTTTCTACATAATTTAACAAAAACTGTGAATTTGTAAAATAAATCTGCAGAGTTTTCCGAGATTTCCCTCTAACTTTAGCTTCGCAGCTCTTTCCATCGATTTCTTTAGGGTAATCCATTGTAAAACGTACAGATTTTCAGCCTCAACCCACACAAAGGCATTGCATCCACAGACATGACATGATAAGACTTGATGCGACTTGATGTAACAAGTCAAAAAGTCAAATTATCCACTACAGCGTTGAGCATGACATTTTGTGTCAGAGTTGAGTTAAATCTTTCACATTCAGTTGAAGGTTTACAATGGAATTTTTGGTGTGCATGTTTATGACGTCACAAGTAACTGATTTTTGATAGCAATTTCCGGTAGTTGTGCAATCAGCCACATCATCATCTGTATCTTGCTCAAGTTTGAGAGCTCTACACCGCCCCACCAGCCACGCCCTGTCGCAGTAGCTCTCAAAGGACACGCTATGCGGAAATCAATTGGTAACTTTGTACTCTGAGCGCGTGTCGCGTGTTCGCTCACACTCTCCCACCCTCTCTCTGTACCTCCCTCTCTCTTTCACTCTTCCGCTCTCACACGCTTTAGTTGGCATTTAGCGAGGCCAGACTGTTTAGTTCTTACTACTTAATGCCACCTGCCAGGACAACAGAAAATCCGGTTTTATTTTCAAGCAGCTTCGAGTGACTCAGCGACAAAAGCTCACTTTATGTGCGTGTGTGTGTGTGAATGTGTGTGTGTGTGTTGTTGTGCGTATGTTGTTACACCACTAACCACCGCTGCTGTTCACTTTGTGTTTTCATGTGTGACGCGTGGTTAAAAATTTGATATCCTTGAGTGCATAGACAACAAATACAAGTGTGCGAGTAAGCACGACCGCAAAGTACCCAGTGATGCAGCTTATAACAAAGCTCAAACAGTCTTAACTTAATTTCTTCTAACATCGGTAAGTTGAAAGAGGAAAACTCGGAACAAAACACAAGTCAACTGTTTCATAGGCTATAATCCTCTTTGATAGCGGGCACAACAACTCGACTTTATTCAGTGCTCTTTCCTGCCTGCTTTTTTCGGCTGTCGTCAGTCATTAAATGCGAGTAATTTGTACGTTTGAGCACAAAAGTGAAACCAAAACTCCAAAGAGCTGCCTGACAGCACATAAAAGTTCTTTGCCTGCCTGCAAAAAGTCCCAAAGTCAATTATTGGGATATTATACACTGTGTGAGTGCGTATGTGTGTGTGTGTGTGCAACATATTTTGGAATTTCTGTTGCATACCTTCGGGCGTGGCAAAACAAAAACATTTCAAAAATTCAACAAATTGATTTCTAGTGTGCATTTCAAATGAAACTTACATTTTTCTACGCTTTAATTTCCATTTTATTATTATTGTTAGACCAACTGGCAATAAATGTTGTTGTTTATTTATTTATTTGTTGCATTTTTCATTACGGTATTTCTTTGCAATCAATAAATTTCATTTTCATTTTCATTTTTCTGCCATTCACACTGGCAATTATCAGATTCTCTTATTTATCGAGGCATTTTTGTGTAGACTTTTGCTCTTCAGCGCATTACCACAGTCCCTTCATTGTGTCAAATTAATTACTATGATTGAAATTAATAATATACTCAGTAGGGGGTATGAAAGTGCGTGAACTTTATAGAAATTTATTTTACTTCGTACTTGGCATTGTGATAATCTTTAAGTAATGTATAACTTTCGTATTGCTAACTGTTGTAGTAGAAATACCCTGTAAGTATAAAGTATACCCTGTAATATATGTACTAAACTCATTGTTTTGAAATTACCAGGGTATTTATTAGCCAGTCATGTGCAGCTTCATAGGCTGATTGAAAGCTATGCGGTGGGCATTATTAAAAATGTAATAATTTGCCAATTGTAATCGAATTTCCACAGTATTTTTATTATTATTATTATTTAAACTCAAATAACGTATACGCTGCGTGTTACACACAGTTAACGCTTGTATGAATTTTATTTATCCGCTTCCTGCCCTTTTCCCAGCGCCTCCTACTCCTGACCCTGCCAAAAACCTCTTTCAGAGCCCCAACATCCGATGCTACACCAAAAAACGGTAGCAATCATGTGCAAATGATATGTGGAGTGTCTGATAATTTTGGAAACTACAGGGAAATACAAGGTAAAGCCATTTCTGTCTAATTTCGGAAGCTACAAAAGGCGTCTCAACCTTTTTTTCTGCTTTTCCAGTGAAGGAAAATTGAGGTGGAAACTTTATACGCGTTGCATGGCCAGCAAAATGGGCAACCAAATGGCCCAAAAGTTGTTGCAACCGAAAACCCGGTAGTTTACACAAACACAAACACACACAAAGACCAGGTAGTCCAGTTGGTGTGAGGTCGGGGTGGGGGCAGTTGGCTGTATGTAAGTTAAACCCCGCCAGAAAATAAATAATATTTCGCTTTTGCATGGCTGCGAAAACGGTTTTCATGCCCTCAGGCCAAAGAGTCTTATAATTTTGATCATCGTCGGAGTGGAAAGTAAAAGGGTAAACAATAAAATGCTTTCAATTATATTTAACAATTGAAATGGCCAAGTTCTTAAAGAAAATCACTTGGAAAACTGTCCATCTTGGGTCCAAACGGAACGTCTATAGCTTAGAGCTACCACAGGCACTATGCTAGTCTATAGTTTGTGGCACTTTAAAGTGTATCAAATATTCGTTGTAGTGCATTTTATTTCTGTTGTCTTGGTTTCATTTATTTTTCATTATTTCTTTCGCTTTAATGTTTTTCCTTTTGACCAGCTTGGCGACATTGCTGCCGTCCTGTGAATGCTCCTATAGCCAGAGCCTTGGGGCTCCCGGGCCTCCACCGGTTTCCCTTCCACTGCCTCCTCCTTTCCCACGCATGCATCAACTCGTGCTCTTGCTACCTTACTTCACTTTAATACCCTGTAGTATAGATAATATATAGGTACTATACATGTCTGATCAGCAGCAATGTAGCAGTTGATATAGTCAAGTCTTTCAGCCACAACAGAGTCAAGAATGTTAAGAGTTATGTACCAAATTCGATTTAAAGACTGCCTTGATGTCCCTTTATGCTCCCAGTAGTAGTACAGGGTACATTACGGTCGTGTGTGCCACACAGCTTTTTTTCCTTCTTTTTTTCTGTCTCTTGTTGACTTTATTGTTGTTGCGGCTGGTTTTTATGGCCAAATGCAGTGGCATTTTTCGCATGCCATGTGCAACATAAATTCACTTACCTGTCACACACACCCACACACACACACGTGGCTTAAACTGCCACAGTTTTGTGTAAAATAAGCGATTTCGTGTGAATTGCTTTGCTTGAAGTATTACGAGCATTACAAACCTAAATGGAATTCAGCTAACAACTTTGTGACCTACGTCAGTTTATCAAGTATCTGTCCTCCAGTGTCAGTTTGTCACTTTTTCAATTCAATCACCTCCATAGTCACTTAAATGAGCTGTAAAACCAATAAATGTCTAAAATTTTAACAGTTCTACATTTTCTGTTCAAACTATTTACTATTCACCTCCATGGTCAGTTCAATATTGACTATATTGCAGTTTTCAACACCTTTTTGTATCAACATTACTCTCACCTCCATTGTCACTTGATTGTGCAATGTGAACAAGTTTTAATTCAACTAGGCGATTAAAATAATTGCTCAAGCTTTGTGCTGTCACCATGAATCCCTTCAACAATTTCAGTCAACCACAAGCAAACAAACGACAAAATAAAAGCACGGAAAACAAGGAACAAAAAAAAAAAGATGGAAAAAAATGGAAAAATGTGAGAAAAAATCAGAAAACAAATGTTGGAGGCGACAACGGGAAAAACAACAACAATTGCAACGTGTCAAAGCGACGTACGTCGTATATTAGTTAAGCACACATACGCACACTCCTCCACACTTGGTATGGAAATGTATGCACACGAGGCGTATACGTAATGCGTCGAACAATATGGCAAATATCCGGCTTTCACACGCACAAACCAAACAAAGCACAAACAAGTGTGTGTGCGTGTGTGTGTGTTTGTGTGTGTTCTAGCTTTCCTTTCCACCCATCCCCCACTCGACTCAACGACTTGAGCAAAATGGCGTCGTTTCGTCATCTCAATGCAAAGACGAATTGTTGACTCGCATTGAAGCATCTTTCATATCCCATGCAACCGAATTGATGGCGACAATTGTAAATCCCTACAAATCCAACATTTCTAGCTGCTCTCCGTAATGCGTTCTCCAAGTCGTCCTCCATGTCGTTGTAAGCTCTTAATGCGCATTTGATGGCACTAAACCGCAAATTTCAACTACTTAACTATTGATCAATTAATGTTAAACAACGGCAAGTGTTGCTTACTTCTGGAGTGTAAGTAAAGTCTGTAATTTTGGTGTATTTCCAATCGATTAACTTGGCAAAGCTTTAACATAAGTAACATGATTTTATAATCAAAATAAGTCGTCATCTTCCTACAAAAATCTAAGGTTGATTCAAGCCATCATTTAGGCCAATCGCTTATTACGGGGTATGTCAAATCGGCTATTAAAATGCATTAAAGCGATTGAGAATGAAAATCTGCAACTGAATACTAAAGCAGCTGCTGTTAATTGATCGACTGTCAGGTCACAAAGTACAAAGCGAGTGATTAGTATGTGACAGCAATTGTGGTATTGGTGGCATAATCCCCGCAGGCACGCCCACTTCCACCCGCCCTCCTCCAACCACTCCACTGTCATTTGGCAGCGCCCGTTAATGGTTAGAAACAATTTTCGGTATTGAAAACTAATTAGCAACAAGCCGCATGAACATGAGCAACTGCAATCGTTGTGGTTTGAAGAAAGTGGAGTAAACGGGAGAGTGAAGGAAGAGACAGACAGAGGTTTGGGGGGAATAAAAGCACAGCGGATGTAAATACACTTCGTTTAATGCTAAATTAGCCAGTGCAACAAAAAGCCAAAGCTGCATTTCCCACAATCGATGACGACAGCGACGACGAAGCTGCAACTAGAGGACAAAACAGATGCCACAAAAATGGTAGAGAAAAAGTTTCGAGAACTGCGAGGTGGTGGCACTTATCTTCCTGCTAATGTTCTATGCACTCGCCGATTCGATGATTCACAGCACAAGCACAACAGATGCAGCCCTGCAGCCCCGCAGCCCTGTCCTGCAGGGCCACAAACCCCAAACTCGACAAAAAAAAAAAATAAAATAAAAATATATTGCTGGCTAGCTATACATAGCTATGTATATTCCTGAGAGATGACATTTAACTTATTATATTTACTAGACTTTTAAGGTTATCATCGAGTTTCTAACCGACAGTGCAACCAAAATTCATGAAATTATCTATATAACATTATTATAATTCCATCTAAAGAACTTATTTAAAAATTAACTAATTAACTAACTAATATCTCACGGGCTAACTCCACTAATTGCCTAGCTCAAAGAGCAAAACAAATTTGTAGTTATGCAAAAATAAATCAATTAATTAAAAGTTAGTTGAATTTTATTTAAATTTTACAAACTTTGTGGAATAAGTTTGAATTTGTTGATACACAAATTAAATGCTACTCGATAAAAAGCAGCTAAATTGACAACACTCATAGGCAATGCCCTTTATCTCTCTCTCTCTCCCCCCCTTTTAGTGTCTCTCTGTCTGTCATTGTCTCTTCCTCTAGCACATTTAGCTGGGCACGCTGACAAAACAAGTCCCTGACCCCAAAAAGTAGGCAACAAAAAGCGCTGACTGCTTTGTCAGCGTTTCAACATGACTCCCACAAGCTTTCTCTCTCTCTCTATCTATCTTTCTGCACCACTTTACTCTTGCTGTCTCTGTCTAGCCGCTGCTATGCTAATAACCAATATTTTAGAGCAATCCACTGTCTGCCATCGACAAAAACGAAGCGCATTCTTTGCCTGAATCATGAATCATAACAAAAACAAAACGCAGAAATTGCAAGGTAAAAGGGGAGAAGCATAATAGAATGAGAAAGGAAAGAGAGAGAGAGAGAGTGGGAGTGACTGCTAAATAATTCCATAGAATTGCCTGGGAAAAACCAAAACAAGAAAACTTCTTTCCAACTCTGGATTATTCAGTAAGTTAGCGACTTGGGATTGGTAATCGTTTAATTATGGAATAGACGCAAATGATTTCTACAGGGACAATTGTAAAGTTCCAAACGAAATACAAAATGTTTTACCAATCAAATGAAAGTTAAAATACAAATCTTTTATTTAGTATAAGTTCTTAGAAGTTTAGGCACCCTTATATTATTAGCAAGTTCAACAGCAAGTACTAAAGCTAACAAATAACTTCATTATAATTAATAATTTTGAAGTTATACCTTACTAAAAATTTCCATATTCCAAGTTGCCATAACTTTGAAACTACTTGAGATATCTGTACAAAATTTGTATAATATGTTTATAATACTATTTAGTATGTGCTTGACAAGTTTGGTAAAAATCGGAACATTACTTCCTATAAAATTAGCGTAGAAATCAGTAATACAGGGTCTTTTACAGTCTCGTTTGACTAAAGCTTTGCATATCTCCTATACAATTTCAGCAAGCCCATTTCTTTTACTCTAACAGACATTTGAATTGCATCCAATTCCAAATCAATTAAAAATATATTGAATTATTTTTATTTTTTTTTTTTTTTTTTTTTATATTTTACTATATGTTTTTAATAGAGTTTTCACTTACCTTCTGACACAAGCTCATTCGCTTTGTGCTTCGACAAAAGTTCACAATTGGCTGCGATGTTTTTTTTTATTTATTTTTGTGAATGATGTTAATTTAATTGGATTTGAATTGATTTTGTTTGATTTGTTTGAGTGTTTAGTGTGGTGATTAAAGAGATTTGAAGAATTTAAGATTTAAGATTAGAAACACTTGTGGAATTTTAAGTTTTTATAGCTTAAAATTGTATGTATAATTTGTTGGTTGTCGCCTTTTGTCTCTTATACAAAAAAATTGAACTGGTAAATAGAACGAACGAAGGAACGAACGAACGAACGAACGGATCAAACGTGAAAACTACGGAAACGGAAACGGAAACGGAATACGAATACGAGTATATACGTTTAGAACAATTAAGGTTTTCAAAAATGTATCTAAACTTGCAAATAGTTCTGTCGATTTTAATCATCAATTATTTTTATCATTTTTGGGGTTTTTTTTTGGGTTTGTGTAAAAAGCATTCGCAAAATAAAATTTGTAATGAGGAGCACGATATTGGGTCGCATGCTATATGTATTTTGTTGTATCGGATTTTGTTTTGGTTTCTATTGGAGGCAAGCAATGGATAAATTTATATTGAGAACTAGTAACTATATTTATTTACATATATTTTGCTATTTAAAAGCTGATTAGATCAAGCCAATTAGTTCAAGTTTTTGGGACTCTTGACAGTAACTTTGTCTACCGGATTATGTACATTATGATTGTGGCCCAAAAACTTTTGGGAAATGTTTGAGTTTTTCATTTATTTTTTCTGCTTTTTTTTAGTTTTTTTTTTTTTTTCTTTTTGCATATTTTGTTTGCTTTTCAATTTCCAAACAGTTTGGGCAAAAGTTTTTGCAAAAGTAGTGAACAAAAGTTTGAAGAATTGTTTGGAAAATACACATACAAACATACATATACATTGATAGACAAGGCCGGGTTCTGGACTAAGTCGGAATAGTTTTTCCGACTTTAAGTTTTGTTTTCTTTTTTGTTTGTGTTTTTTTTTTAACTTAATAAATTTTGTAACAATTTGGTTTTTATTTTTTTGTCAGTCAAACATAGAACATGAAATGAATTACAAAATAATGCCACTACTTGGCCAACAAGTTTGGTATAAGGAAAATAGTTGAACCAGTCTAAATACTACCCAACAAGCATTTCAGATCATATTCGAGTCTTTTTTGCGTCGCCTATCTGATAAAAATGATCATAAATGAGCTTATTTTCGGATCAAAATTGACGTTTCCCTAGCCTGCCCTAGACGCGACTTTTCTTGGAGAGTCTTCTTGTTTTTTCGACTCACATTTATCTTTTTGGTCCCAAATTTTATTAAGTAAATATAGCAAAAATTCTACAAGTTGCATTCGGCTAACTCAAAATCCTTTTAAATTTGTTCATATATTAGATTTTAAGTGCCGTTGTGTTCAGATCAAACAGAAAACACTTGCAACTTCTCGAGAGTATGAAACAGCCCTTGCATGATCAATTGGTTATTGTACTAAAAATTGATAACATTTTAAACCATTTTTTACTCTTCTTTAAATTGCGCATTAAAAGAATCTTTTTTAACCATCAAAACGACTCAAGAAAGACTCATTGATATGATTTTCTCTCCAAACAATTGTTCAAATGCTGGGTGGGATAGTAGTTAATTGAACGAGAAAAGTAGTAGTAATAGTAGTAGAAGAAGTAAGAACAGTTGTACTAGTAACAGTAACAGTAGTAGTAACAGTAACGGTAACAGTAACAGTAGTAGTAAGCAGTAAGTAGTAGTAGTAATAGTGAAGTAGTAGTAGTAGTAGTAATAGTAGTAGCATTTATAACAGTAAAGAGTCGCTCACTTTTCATTGCAAATGGAAACGTTGACGACATTTTGATAAACGTCGCTAAAATTGATTTGCTGATGTCTCTGGATATATATTTTTTGATAACTGGTTTCAAGCTGGATTCTCAAGCTAAAGTTGAATTTATAGTGCGTTGTTGGTGGTTGGTTGTTTGCTTGTTTGCTTGGTGATGGTTGTTTGCTTACTTAACTAGTTGGTGGTAGTGGTGATAATTGTATTAGAGGTGGTGTAGTAATAATAAAAAAAGTAGTAGCAGTAGTAGTAGTAGTAGTAGTAATAGTAGTAGTGGTCTTAATTGTGGTGGTGAGCGGTGAACGGTGAGCGGTGAACGGTTGCGATAGCGGTGAACATTTAACGTTTATCGGTGGTGGGTGCTATATATAGTATATATTTGATATATTATCGGATTTTGTTAGCAAACATTTTTGTTTGTATTTCTGTTTCTTTCACTTTGTAACCGTTTTTGGCATTAAGTTAGGTTAGGTACGGTACGAACCGCTTCGAAAAACTGTTTAACGGTTAAGTTAGTTCCCGTTACATTTCATTTGCAGTTCGTTATTGTTCGATTCTCTTTAATTCGATTGATTTTTCATGCGTTTAACCGACAAAACTCTCTATTCGCTTAATTTTATGCGCGACGAGCACGCGATGTTTTTTTTTAGTATGGCACAAGAACAGGAAGACCAAGAGAAAGACCAAGAAGAAGAGGAGTAGTAGAAGAAGACGAAATTGGAAGGGTGCAAATTGACAAAGCGGCAAAAGTTTAAACAAAATGAGCGAGTGCCAATGACACCAAGTTTTTTTTTGGTTTGTTGTTATATGGCTGCGCCAAAGGGATGAGGGGCGGCCAAACGAGGGCTGCATACAGCAGCAAAAGAGAGAGAGAGAGAGAGAGAGAAAGCAAAACGCGTGCGATGACGTCGACAGCGGCAAGTGGTTGGAAGTTGATGGCACAACGTGGCAAGAAGAAAAATAAAATAATATAAATAAAAAGGAAAACGAAAACGAAAACGGACCAACAAAAAAAAACAACCCTCTGATATGCACGTCGGATAAGGGAGGGCGACGGTGCCCCGAGCAGAGACAGGCGCTGACTCAGAGACTGAGACTGAGACCGAGAATAGCACTGAGACTTTTTGAGCATTACGGGGGAGATGTCTGATATTTTGCAGTTGCAATAATTTACGGTGTATGCGCCGTTAATTTGGTCAAATCACTTTGCCAAATGTTGAGAAATTCTGATTGGAAAATAACAACAGAATAAAAATAAATCTATTCAAGAACTTTGTTGCAAATTGTGTAATTTTGGCAAGTTGAAGCTGGTAATAATTCGGGTTTTTAACAAATTATTGAATATTGGGTATAATTATGAATTCTATAAAATATTATCATATGCGCTTAATACATATTTATAAATTAATTTTAAGTACGAGAAATTTGATATTGTTGTTAAAAAAAATTCCCCAAATAAAAGTTCTTGAACGAAATCAGACAACAAAAAATTTGCACTTTGATAATTTGCATACTTTACAATAAAATAAACTATTCTTACACTTTGAAGCAAATCTTAGCACACTTGAGTTCGTAAAAAGCAGCGCATAAACATAGAAAAGAGAAAAAATAAAACGACAACAACAAGAGCAACACGAATGGCACAAGTAATGAAAGAGAACGATGGAACAGTTAACTATAAAATGTTTAACGGTAAACGCTAAACGAGAAACGGTAAAAACAGTTAACGGTTAAAACAATGCACGCAAGTTTCGTGTTCTTGTTCTTGTTGTCTCTAAATTTTCATTTCTTTTGCTTTGCTTTCGCTGCACGAAATCGACTTTCTGCTGTCGCTTTTTGTGACACGTTTTGTCGCTTCATTCATGATTTCATTTCGCCGCTTTGGGATGCTGTCACTCTATGAGCAACAACAAAAACAAATATGGAATGGAGAATAGCAAATTACAAAAACAATAATAACAAATAGCAGTTGTAATTTGCCGCTTCTCTCAGTCGCACTGCCGCCCGTCCGCCCTCTCTCTCACTCACTCGCTGTCTTTGCTGCTGACTCGCGACTTTGCTTCAATTCCAATCAAAGTTTTCTTTATAGTCTTTTTTTCGTTCTTTCCTTTGCCTTTGTCCTTTGTCTTAAACTTCACTTTACTTTGCACAGCGGCTGTGTATGTGTGTGTGTGTGTGTCACAGTATATGTTTGAGTGTGTTTTAGTGTTTGTGTTTCTTTTCTGCTTTCATTCGTTTTATTTGATGTTGTTTTTTGTTTTTATATTCTTTTTTTTTGGCAACTTATGTTTAAAAATTTTCATCACGCTTGTTATTGTTGTTGCTGTGGCTATTGCCAGCGTGCGCTGCACACACGCACACTCACACACACACCCAGGCACGCACGCATTCGCACACAATCACACACAATACACACATTGTAAGAGTCACAGAAAAAAAAATTTGTTATGTTTGGTATTTTCTTGTTTGCTGCTTACATTTTAGCAGACGAAAAATTCGAGGACCTTTCAGCAACGCGTACGATTCAGGACTAAAACCTGCAGGCAACTTGCCAATTGGATTTCAATTACTCCCGCTGTCGCTGCCGCTAACGCTGCTCACGACAGCGAACGAGCGCACAAAAAAGAGAGCGTGAGCGAGAGCGCACATAAGCAACGGCTTGGGAACGCTCTCTGAGAGCGAAAGCACAAGCGGGGGAGAGACATAGCGCTGCCAGCAGTAAGTTTTTCTGTTTGTTGTTAAACCCAAGAATGAGTCTTATGAGTCTGTAAAAAAACTATATTTCTATATAGGACAACTTAACGTAATTGTTACTTGTGTTAATTAAATTCATGTTACAGACATAATATTTAATAAATTCGTACACTTTTACAACTATACAATTTAATTGCGCTATAAAAATGCTGCTTCACTTTTATGTAGGGTATTGCACCATCGGCGAACCGCAAATAGTTTTGTTGCTGCTTTTGCTCTGAAGTTTGGCGGCAAAATTTGAAACGAAACTGACAGCATTGTAATAAAGAACGTTTATTAAAGCAGAAGAAGAGTTACTAAATCATTAATTATTTATTAATAATATTATTATTATTATTATATAATAATATTTCTTTAGTCATTAGAAAAACTTAACCATATTTTAAACTGTTAAATTTATTTTACTAAACGAACTGAAAATATAAAATTGATTTAAAGTCTAACTAAAGCTGAAAACAAGCCTACGAAAAACACGTTTCGAAGCCTGCTCTCAAACATATGGTTTGACTGCTGAGAGCAATAACGGCACAATTGCGCGCAGCTGCAGTTTCAAAAGCTCAAAAACATGTGACACAATTTCAAAGCTGGCAACGCTGCAAAATGCCAAAGAGAGGGCGAGCGAGAGAGAGGACGAGAGAGCAGACGAATTGTCCGCAATATTTTGACATTTCGAAGGGCAAAAGAGCGGCACACAAAAGGCACTGAATGGTGCGAGGGAGAGGGTGCGAGAGTGAGAGAGGGACAGCGTGAGCGAGAGCGAGCGAAAATAATAAATTTATAAATTGTTTTGAAGATGTGTGCGTGAGTGGGTGTCAGCGTAAGTATGTGTGTAAGTGCGTGTGTGTGTGTGCATGTGTGTGTGTGTGTGTGCATGTGTGTGTGTGTGTGTGCATGTGTGTGTGTGCGTATAAGAATACGAGTACGAATACGAGAGAGAGGGAGCGCGAGTAAATTGTATGTGAGTCAAAGACATGTTGCTACCAAGCTGAAACACCCCGCCCCCCAAACCAGCTCTAACTGTGTATGTGTGAGTGCGTGCACTTGCGCGTGTGTGTGTTTGAGTGTTTGCAAGATATTGTAGCATACTTATGAGCTTGCATTTGTTTAATTAAATTTCCTCTGCTTAATTAACAGCCACAACATGAAGAAAACCCAACGATTGGCGCTTAAATCAGCAAATCGAAGCAAAGGGACATGACAATACATGTCAATTGTTTAAAAGCCGAGCACTTTTATATAATAATTACGCTCGGTAATAAAGCCAATACAAAAGACACGCAAAGACACACACACACACAGCACAGGCACTCAGACACACACACACACACACTCACACACACACATAGACACAGCGAACACGCGCGCGTTTCCACAGCGTGGAAATTCAATTTGCTGACTCAATTTTTGCACGTTACGCTCCAAAAAAAAACCGATTTTTTTTGGCAAATGGCAAAAAGGATTTGCAATTTTTTTATTCACACATTTTTTGCATCACGTTTAAAAAAAAGGCAGAGAAAACGACACTTTACGCTTTAAATTTGAAATTTATATTTTCTTTTTTGTTGTTTTTCTTTCTATTTTTTTGTTGGTTGGGAAATTTTCCCATAAAATACTTCGTGAGTTTCTGGAAATTCTGGGTAATTTTCGTTGCTCCAAATGCAGAGAACGCACTGAAACTGAAACTGAAACTAAAACTGAAACTCAAGTCATGCCTTTGACATTTGGCAAACGTGCTAACCTCAAAAAACTTTCGAAATACACGAGAGAAAGAGAGCGAAAAGTGCCAAAGAGCGTCAGAGAGAGTGCAGGTGAGAGAGCAAGGCGGCAGCACACTGCGCAGACTCTCTCGTGTTTGCCCAACGCAGGCGCTGTAAGTCAAGTCATTGCCACCCTCGACTGCAGCTCTTTTTAAACGGTAGGTGGCGCCTTGCGCTCACTGAGCTTCGCTTGGACATTGGCAGCTTAGAAAAGCTGCTCTTTCCTGCTTCACCTTAAACTTCCAGCTGATCAAGTCGGGGTTTGAAAGCTAAAAAGCTTACCCCTTATTGTTGTGCTTAAAGCTGTTGTACTCATTGCACTGAAAGCTTATCGTGACTAAATGTTTTAAACATATGATTTAAAATAAAAAAATAAATAAAGAAATAAATAATAAAATATAAAAATTAATTTAATCACAATCTTAAATATTTATAGCTTTATTTTGCAAGTAGATTGAAAGCGATATTTCGAGTGCATTTGGAAGTCTGGTCACACTGGCAGCTGTCTCAGTCAAACAACTGTTCTTATCGATAACTTTTAATTGATAACTCTTCAAAACTGTTTCGCCTTTTGTATCGATAACAAAAATTGATTGCTTTGTTGCCCAATCGATTTTTAAATTTATGCATTTAGGTATTTTTTGAACAAAAACTTGACACAACAAAATTTGCACAAAAATTCATATTTATTTAAGACTAAGCAACAAACTCCAAGGAATTTTATAATGAATTTACATTAACAACTTATTGATAGCTATAGCTACTCGCTATAATCGATAAATGCAGCGATAACTCCTAAAATATTAAAACTATTAACTTCTTAAACCAAAATATTTAATAATTTTCTGCTTATAATATAAAAGTTTTTTTGTTAATTATTTAAAAATATTTTCTTAGCATTTTTTGAGCTTAAAAGCCAAAGAAGCAAAGTAACGAGTGTCAGTTGTAGCGAGTGGACACACAGACGAAGATACGCATACAAAAACAGTGGGAAAGAACCGTTATGACCAACTCGCCGAAGGTTAAATACCCTTCAAGTCTGTCATACAGCTATAAGTAGGTCTCAGTTACCAAAAGAAACAAAAGAATTTCATACCAAGCGTAACAAACTACATAACAAGCACATCATACCTTCTGTAAGGGTATAGGAACACACACACACACAGAAAGGCTTTTCCGCATTTTGTTTTCACAGCATTTTTCCACAAACACACAGACACACACACACACACAAACACATGGAAACAACCACAAAAGACCAAAGAAATTTCACATATTTCAACCCCACAAACGTCAAGAGGAACGAGAGAAAAGTAGAGAAAGGGTCAAAAGCAACGAGCAGCGCACTAGATGCGAATTTAGCGAGCAAGGAGCACGCGCAAAAGAGCGACGCAGACGCAACGCGACGCTCCAATGCCGCCCACAGTAGACGCCAGCAGCGACGCAAGCAGCGCTGTTAGTGGAACAACCACCCGCGACAGCGCCCAAAGAGAACGGCTGACCAAAAGGGGATGGGTGCAGAGAGCGGATAAGAGAGACGAGTAACGCAAAACACAACAAACCGTAAAGCATTCGCGATGCGTCGCTGCCACTGCGACTGCGACTGCTACCGCGACGTCAGCGTTAGCGTTAGCGTCAAGAAGCTGCTCGTGTGGTGGAATGAGTGTGGTGAAAGTTTGCTGGGAGAGCGAAAGGAGGTGGGATGTGAGAAAGTAGAAAAAAGGGGGAAGGGGAGGGAGGTAAGACAGGCCAGCAGCTTTACAACAACATAAACAGAAATTCGATTTATGACCACTGCGACAGGAGGCAAACACAATGAGGCGAGGGAAGTGGAGCAACGAGGAAGGCGGCTGCTCACGACGCTGCTGCGACGACAGCGACGGCAACGGCGACGTTTTCTGCGCCTTGTTTTCAGCATAGACTTTTTTGGGGATGTCGCCATTTGCTTTGCTGTTTCCTTGCTCTCCCCCTCACTCCTTTACCTCCCCCTCGCGCTTTCCTGCTCAAGCACTCGCCCACCAACACACGCTCTCTCTTATGCTCTCCCCACACTACTCCACCGCTCTCCTGCTCTCACTCCCCCCTCTCTGTGCTGACTGTGACAGCAACGGCGGCAATAACGACAACGATAACGTGGCAGCAGCATGGGGCGGGTATGGAGAGCGTAGGCATGGTCAGTGGAGAGGGTCGCTGCGCGGGAGGAGGGGGTGTCACAGTGGGTGGACGAAGGCGAAGAGCGAAGGCTGCAATCGTAGAACATGGCGTAGCAGATGACGATGTTTGGCGATGGCAGCAAAACAGAACGCAATACACGGAACAAAATTAGCATGTCGTAAACTCAGTAAAATAGTTTTAAGAAAAATTATCGAAGCGAACAGAGCGCAATTTTAAAATACTTAATAATTATTTAAAGTAACAGCTTAAGGAAAATTTCTTGGAATTTAAAACAATAAAACTTGACATGAAAATAGTATAGCCTATCATTTTGGGCAGTGTAATCTGCGGAATATATTTTCTGTGGCGATATAAAATAGTAATTCCACTTATAAGAATTTTCATTAACTTTCAATACTTTTCATTTGTTTTAATTATTAATAATTTTTAATAAAAAGATGAAAGTGTTTTTCAATAAATGTTGCCTATCTTTTTGGGCAGTGTAATCAACAATGTCCTCGTCCTCGTAGTTATCGTTGTCGTCGTTGTCGTTGTCGCTGTCGTCGTCATCTCAATTCGCGTGTGCAAACACACATACACACAAACACACATGCATACACTCAGAAACAGACACAGAAATATATAATTCTATGCTTCTGTCTGAATGTGTGTGTGTGTGTGTGAGTGAATGTGAGTGTGTGTGTGTATAAGGGCTTTCGTTCGCGCTGTTGACGCGACGGCAGCGCCGCGACTTGGGCCGAACTTTTGGCTACACTGAGAGCAAGAGAGAAAAAGCGAGTGTGTAAGAGCGTGAGAACGAGATAGAGAGCGAGTGTGGTGGAGTGAGCGCCTTTCGGTGTGTGTGTGTGTGTGTGTGTGAGTGTGTCTTTGTGGCGCTTTGGCGGCGTCGCTCGTTCGAAACTTTTTCGCACTCCAATACACACACACAAACAAGCACAAGTACGCACACAGAGAGACAGAGGGAAGCGCGCGCAGTGCACACAGACATGTTCGCTGCGACAGCGACACGGCAGCGAGGACTACGACGACGACTGCGACGAGGACATACACATAAATAAAAAGTCCTTCATTCCGACGCGACCAGCGAGTAACGGCATATGAGCGCTGCGGAGAAAACGCTCGAAACAAGCTCAAAACGGCGGATTACTAAATAACAAAAAAAATACATATATATAAAAATAAGAAATAAAATTAAAATTAAATAAAATAACAGGAAAAATATGAAAAAATACAACTGTAAAAAAATAACATAAAACGCATAATAATAGCAGCTAATTAAATGTATACAACCACAAGAACAACAACAACAGCAGCAACAGCAACAACAAAAACAGCAGCAACTGAAATAACAACAACAACGGCAGCAGCAGCTAAATAAATTACAACACCAAAAGCAAGCGAAAGAAATTTCTGCCGTTTTCTCGCCTTCATTTTTTTCTCGTTCGTTTTTCTTTCCATTCCTGATTTTTTTTTTGACAAATTTCTTTTCGAGTGCGTGAACTAATGAAGTGAATCAAGTGAATAAAATGAATTAAAATGGAATGAATCAAAATTCATATGAAAATTCAAATACAAGTTAAAAACGCAGCAGAAACGCAGTAAGCAAAAAAAAAAAAACAAAGGCGAAAGAAAGAAGAAAAAAGTGCAGCGACTTTGGCGGCGGCGGCGACGAAAGCGTAGAGTGAGCAGAGGCGAGGTGGAGTGAGGCGTCTAGCAATCGCCTGCCAGCTAACCCCCCACCCACCGCTCTACTCACCTACCCCACATCCCTTCCCCACCACACTATACATTGCTTCGCTAGTCGTCGCCACCACAAACTTCCCACGCCCAGAGAGCACACACTCTCACACAGCATTAGTGCTGGGTGGGCGTCTCTCTTACTCATTTACTTACGCTCTCTCACACACATTCGCACACAGTTGCAAAGAGCAAAGAGCGACATTCAAGCAACAACAACAAATAACAAAGCTCGCAGCAGCAGCAGCAATTTTTTTTGTGCCTTTGCTTTTTGCTCTCTTTGTTGTTGTTGCTGTAAGGCAAAAAAAAAATGTTAGTGTGGCAAGGTTATGTTTTTTTGCACATTTTTTTCTTAGTGTATTAGTGTGCGTGCAATGTGTTAACTAAAATAACAGTTAGAAAACTGCAAGTATTTTATAAAGCAACCCAAATATGAAAGCAAAGCGCAGCAATAACAACAACAGCGACAAATACTAAAGCAAAGACAATACTACGCCAAATTAGCTGTGGGCAGCAGTCACAGCGTTGCCAGACAGCTCCAAACTTAGCGCCACACACCGAGTCACATTTGTACATGGTTTTTTTTGTTATTTTCTTTTTTGCTTTGTCCTTTTTTTTTGGTGCTGGCTCTCTTTTGCGCTCACGCTGCGTTGCGTCGCTGCCAGCGCTGACGTCGCTATTTGTGTGCGTATGTGTGTGTGTACTTGTGTGTGTACGGGTGTAGATAAAACAAAGTTTTAAAATTTCTCTTTGGTCTCTTCCCGCTGCGTTTTTGAGCAGCTGTAACAGAATAGCAACAATTACAAATAATATAAAAACAGAACAACACGTGAAACAGCAAAAACAACACACGAAAGCAATGCAACAGCAGCAAGAACAACAGCAACTAAGACAACAAAAACAACAAGAAGCAGAGAATCAACAACAACAAGAGCAGCAGCAGCAGGAGCCTCCGCAGCAGCAGCAAAGCTTGTAGTGTGGGTGTGAGTGTGTGTGAGTGAGTGTGCAGTTAGCACGCGACGTGTGTGTGTGTGTGAGTGGAATAATGAAGAAAAAGCAAAAGCAAAAACAGCAGCAGAGGCAAAGAGAGGCGCCAGCGACAACGACGGCAGCAGCAGCAGAGGCTGAGAGAGGCGTCGTTAGCAGCAGCAGCAGCAGCAGCGGCGGTAGCAGAGGCAGCGGCAGCGTTAGCAGCAGCAATTCGCGACGCAGCAGCAGCAGCAGCAACAATAACAATAAATAGCAAAAACTGAGCAGCGTTCGGCAAAGCGCACAAAAACAAACAGAAACAACAACAACAACCGTAGCAACAGCGTCAACGGCAGCAACAGCAATTACAACAACAACAACATCAGCAGCAGCGACATCAGGAAAGCGCCGACAACAGCTGCGTTCGGCGACGCCAATAAGCGGCAACGGCGGCGTCGCCAGTCGCAGCCGTAGCCGCAGCAGCAGCCCCAGCGGCAGCAGCACCTGCAGCAGCAGCAACGCCAGCAGCAGCAACAACAACAATAACAACCACAGCAACAAACTAAACATGTCGAAGACAACAGCAACCACTGCAGCGGCTGCGGCTGCAGCAGCACAGTCAACGGCCGCACAGTCGGTGGCAGCACAAGCAGCGGCAGCAGCGCAGGCAGCAGTAGCCGCAGCAGCAGCAGCAGCGGCAGCGCAAGCAGCGCAGTCAGCAGCAGGAAATAATGCCAATGATTTCAGTGCATTCGATTTCAATGATAGCTCGGATAATTCCGATACGCCTTTAGTGCCACGCGCGCCATTTCTCAGTCGCGCAGCCGCAGCAGCAGCGGCAGCGGCGGCGGCTGCACTGAGCGCCAGCAGCGGCAGCAACAGCAGCAGCAGCAGTCATCTAAATAATAATAACAACAACAACAACAATAATAATAATAATAATAATACTAATAACAATAATATTAATAATAATAATACTAATAATAATAATAATGGCAGCAGCAGACGCAACAACAACAACAACAATAGCAACAGCAGCAGTCGCAGCAGCAGCAGTAGCCGAAGCAGCGACGACAGCAACGATCGCGTCGCAACGGCAACGGCAGCGCAGCAGGCAGCGGCAGCAGCAGCAGCGACAGCTGTTGTGGCAGCAGCAGTAAATGCGCTGCACAACGGCAAGCAGCAGCAGCAGCACTACAACAACAACAAGCTGGAGGAAGCAGAGGATGAAGAGGAGGAGGAGGCGACAGCGCAGCAGCAGATGGAGCAGAGGGAGCAGAGAGAGCAGCAGCAACAGCAGCAGCTGGAAGAAGAAGATGATTACGATGATGAGGACGAAGATGATGAAGATGCCATGCAGCCGCACAACAACAACAACAACAGCAGCAACACAAGCAGTAACAACATCAGCAGCAGCAACAACAACAACAACAACAATTTGCATGGACTGACTGCGACGCCGACTGCGCTGCCCACTGCCGAGCTACAGCAGCCCGCAGATTACGATGATGATGACGCTGAAGACGATGATGATGACGACGATGATGACGACGACGATGATGACGACGATGACGATGATGACGAAGACGACGATGATGATGATAACGGTGTGCATCGTTCGTCGAATCATCTGAGCAGCGCTGCCAACGAAAGCAACGCGCTGCACATGAGCGCCGTTGCCGCAGCGGCCGCAGCAGCAGCGGCAGCAGCTACCGCCGCAGCTGCAGCCAAACTGAACGCTGCCAAATTGAGTGCTGCTAACGTTGCGGCAGCAGCGCAGCTTGAGCATCACGGGCAGAATGCGACGAGTGTGTTGGACATGGTGAGCAGCGCTGCTGCTGTTGCCGCTGCGGCGGGCAGCATGAATATCAGCAGCAGCAATCTGTGCGCGGGCAACAGCAACACGAGTTTCTCCACCAACAACAACAGCAATCACTGCCTCAGCAATGAGTTGCAGCAACAGCAGCAATCATCGCGACACAGCAGCAACTCACAGCAGCAACAGCAGCAGCAACAACAACAGCAGCAGCAACAACTGCAGCAACAGCAGCTACAACAGCAGCAACAACAGCAGCAGCAACATCAGCAACAGCAGCAGCAGCAACAACAACATCATCATCAACATTCCAGCGCTGGCAGCGGCAGCGGCAGTGGCAGCGCTGCCAGCGAACGCCGCAAGTATCGCCACCAAAACTACAGCAAAAACATTTACATCGGCACCAAAAACGCCGAGAAGTGGGAACACATGAGGACGCGACTGCAGTTCAAGAACGACGTCGAGTTCGTCGCGTATCTGCTTAACTTGGCCGACAACGACACGGATCGACTGAACAAGTGAGTAGTCAAAAGTATTAAACCCACCTCCAACTGTACCCGACAGGGTTGCCACTTTGAAGGAAAACTTTTACTCCTTCGATAGAGGTGCATTAACTAGGCTTATATACCAAAACTGTACCCATCTCGATCAAGAGTCGCAGCGCGCAGGGTTGTCACATGTGCTGTAACCAGCAGGGTTGCCACTTTTTGACACCTTTTGCATCCTTATTGATGGTAAAATTTAAGTTGAGATAAAAGTACGCTTATTAGCCTTCTATATCAATCATGCCCCATCTTGATCATAAGCAGGGCTGCCATATGTGCTGTAATCAGCAGGGTTGCCACATTGTGTAATTTGTCCGACTAAATTTGAAGGAAAACTTGTAATAGCTTAATAGAAGTACGTCAATTTGCCTTCTACACCAAAGCTGTATCCATTTCGATCATGAGTCATAACGAGCAGGGTTGTCGCATGTGCTGTAATCAGCAGGGTTGCCACTTGGTGACACTCAATGCATCCATATGAAGAAAAACTTGAACAAGAGATCAAAGTTTACCAATTAGGCATATAGGAAAGAACTGTAGCAATTCGATAATGCGCATAGTTGCCACTTCATTCAAAAACTATAGAAAGCCCTTAAAAAAATGGAGACAAGCGTCATATAGGGTTGCCACTTAATGAAAATGAGAAACGTAAACTTATAAGTAGCTTACGATCTAGGTACAAACTGTACCCAATGCGATGATGCCTGATAGCCAACGGGGTTGCCACCTAAGCAGATTTTTGTGTCTCAGGCCAAGTATCGTTAGAAAGCGCATCTATGTCGCTTACTTGGAAAGACTTGATGTGTTTCAGGGACTTTCTCAGCGATGAATTGGAATGTTTAACCGATCTACGCAAAGTAAGCAACACTCAAGACGGTAGTAGGGTATATCTGTTTTGGTTTTACTTAAATCTGATTTATAAACATACACTTAATGCAAATTTGTTAAAAGAAAGAGAAGGAGAAAGAGTCTTTACACTTTATGCGTCGGTTGGTTCAGTTTGAGTCTCTGAGTTTGTATGATCGTGATCATCGTAATACTCATCATGATCAGCATCATAATCGTCGCTCATTGAAGTCGTCGATTTGCTCCAATTGTCCGATGTGTGTACCAATAGACGTACCCTGGTCAAAATCTGTTCGTATAGCTCCTTTGGCATCACTTTTCTCAGTTGGCAGAGGAAGAGCGTCGGTTTCGCGCAGATCATGATGGCGTTGGCGAAGTTGTGTATGGCTCGATTCCAGTCGTTGCGCTGGAAATAGGTTTCGCCCAGATACACACGCTCCAAAAAGTATTCCACCACCTCGACATTCAATGGCGACAGGCTCTCTTCCGTTTCCGGTATCTTCAGCAAACGATCGAATTGTCTGCGCTCGTAGATGCGTCTCCTGTATTGAGGATCTTTTCTTCGCTTTTGATCAAAATAAATACAATAGCCCACAATGACCAGTGTTGCCAGACCGGTTATAATCACCGTCAAGCACTTGAATTTAGACATTTTGCGCTTATGCGCTAAAAATAAAAAAAAGGGAGGAAAAGCAAAAAAATCAAACACGATCCACTGGAAATTTCGATACACCTGAGGCTTCTCTATGTGGAGAACAACAAGGAGAAATGTATTTCGGTTAGACAAAACATTTCACAAATTTCAAATTTAAAACAGAGCCAACTGAGAGTGTTGCTAAACACTTTTGGTTGTTCCTTTGGAACATGCACACTGTGATGCACTTTGTGCCGAAAAGACCGAACTCCCGTGCTCCTCAAGGCAGAAGAAAGCAGCTCAGACAGAAGAACCCGACCAAATTCACACTAGTATTACTAGCCACTTGTTTGAACCAGATCGTATAACTATATCACATAGCTTTCAGAGGGCACATCGTTCGAAATTAAGATATTTGTATGAAGACATGTAGTGGTAATGGTGTAGAATGCTTATAATGATTGCAATTATTCTAAACTAGTTTGGCTTAGATCGTACAAAGATATCCCACAGCTCCCAAGAAGACATTGGTTAACAAGAAAGAAAAGTACAGTCGAGCGCGCCCGACTGTATAATACTCTCTGCATTTGTCCCGATTAAATCATTAAAATCGGTATCGAGATATTACAATGTGAATTACTTGCATTAAAACACGTTGAAACAAAAACAATCCAAACATAATCAAACACACATCTGTTTGTTTGTATTCGAATACACATACATACGTTTGACATTATATGTATGTATGCGAATCTTCGGTGCCGCCAGCGACCGCTGGCAGCGCTGCCGCCACACAGGCATCGAAAACGTTCGAACATGTGCTTGTGTGTTTCTATCTCGCTTGCACGTATGGGTTGATATTGCGTTCAATTATCAATATTGTATTGCTTCTAGTTTTCATGTTTATAGTCCGATTTTAATGCGCCTTTCAGGATTGTTTAATATAGTTAGTCTCCACACCAGTTATAAACTACAATACTGTACGATGCGGAAAAAACGGCATTGAAGCTTGAAAACTATTTTATAAATTGTGGGAAAAGTGGGCGTGGCAGTCAAAATTTTTAAATGGCAATGTAACTATGCTCTCGCTAGGAACATCCGTACCAGAATTGGTGATCCTAGGTGCCATAGTTACTGAGATATTTGCCGAAAACACCAATTTTTCACGAGGTGTGTCCAGTTTTTTGCTTATTGTGGGCGAATGGGGCGTGGCATCGAAAAAAAAAAAGATTCTTGTATTGACTGACTAAAAATCTGATCGTTTGACACCAAGCTCGAAATTGTAGCTCTTACCATCTCTGAAATCAGTTTGTTCATACGGACAGACAGACAGACAGACGGACAGACGGACAGACAGACAGACGGACAGACGGACATGGCTATATCGACTCGGCTTGTGATGCTGATCAAGAATATATATACTTTATGGGGTCTGCCACGCCTCCTTCTGCCTGTTACATACTTTTGCACAAACCCAATATACTCTTGCAGAGAGTATAAAAAGAACTTATTTCGATGGTTAAATTTGCACTGGAATGAGTACGGGACCTTTTACAGTCCTCTCTTTCTTCAACTGTAGCCTTTCTAACTTTAGTTGACTTCAATATTTTAGTAAAAAGCTTTAAGCGTTCCTTGTTGCCTAAAGCACATTTTATTGTACGACTTTAAACAGCTTAAAGTTCAATTTCAACAGCTTTAAGCTTTTTTTGTTGCTGAAAACAAATTTTATTTTATGACTTTAAATAGCTAAAAGTTCAGTTTCAACAGTTTGCTTGGCAGTCTTTTAATACATGAGCGCGTTAAGCTCAATCAAAGCAAGCTTTTATTATACAATTATATTTGAAGCCACCTTAAATCCCATTAAATCAACTTATTTTGTGTTTAGAGTCAAAAAAATAATCTATCAAGTTTAAGCAGCAACAATTTCAAAGATTTACTAGCAAAAACTTAAAGCTTTACAGTTTTAATAGCGAGAGCTTAAAGCTCTTTGAAGCAAGAGCACTTAAGCCATTCCTTTCACACCCCTTTAAGTGCTTTACCATTATTACTCAGCTTTAAGCTCTTAGTGATCACTTAGGAAAAGCTTTAAGCTCTTGCGCTTGTTTAAAAGCTCTTCAACACTGATCTGTGTGCAAACAAACTTCATAATGCAATTAGGAAATCACTTTGCTTTGATTTCAAAGCTTTTGCGCACTTTTTTCTTGTCATTCTACTTTCGACCTTTTTATGGGCGAATACTTGAGACAAAGCACAAAGCGGAGAGCAGAGAAAATACAGAAAAACACACAGAAAAGCAGAAAAGAGTTGAGGAATTGAGTTGGTTTTTTTTTTTCAGCCTTTTTTTTTACTTTGCTCACTTTTTGAAAGAAAGAACGACAACAAAAGCCATAAAGGCCCAAAAGATATGGCAACGCTTCGTTGGCCAAGATTGTTGATAGTTGCCCAACACAAACACGCACGCACGAAGGGGAAGGAGAGGGAGTGGGAGAGGCAGAGGGAGAGACAGCGCACGAGTGGTAGATTGTGGAAAGGAAATTGGACAAGAGGCTGCATTTGGGCAACATGGCAACGCACTGGCCTTTGTGGCGGGTAGGCAAATTGATGGGGGGTACGAGGGGGATGCGTGGAGGCTACGTAGGGTAGTTGGGGTAGCTCTCCCTGGAGACAGGCTGTGGCGCCGCGTCACAAAAGCGAGGCAAATGTAAAAGCGATTCATGCCCGAGTGCATCTGTGGCACTACACGGCTCCCTTTGCCACGCCCCGCACCGCACGCCCCCTAAGCCCTCCTTTGACAACACCTAGCTGCCGTACACTATCCCCACTTTATATATGCATATATGTACGTCCATATATATACATATATATATTTGTGTGTACATATATCGACTGCATTGCCAGGCTACAAAGGCACAAATGCGGCACTCGTGCGGTTGCATGCAACGCTGCTTTCATGTTGCTGTTGCAGACCCGCTAAAAACACCCCTTTCCCCAAGTCCCTCCCGCTTCCTTCCTCTTTTCCTTCTTGGAAAACCCGCTGTGCTCTCATTCTCCTGCTCCTTCTCCTCTTGCTCTTGCTCTTTCTCGTCGTTGTCGTTGCAGCCGCCATGTCAGCGGAAGCGGAAAAGCAACACACACACACACATACACTCGCACACACATGCACTTTCCCACATGCTCAAGGTATGTGCCACATTGTGCTGCATGTGGTTGCTCTCGCTGTTTTAACCAGCCAACTACCCAGCGCTAAAGAGTAGCATAGTTCACTGCAACTGCTTGTAACTGCGCTGTTTTTGGCTCTCTTTAATTATTTACCTCTCCCTCTGTCTATTTTGTGCCTGTCTTAGCGTGTTAAAGGTTCCTAAGCCAAAGTTCCCAACCAAAAAACTTTAAAACAGAAATATATCGGAGCTTGAACATGATCTTGATATGAGCACACTATAGGTGGACTTTCATGCCAAATTTGTTGCCTCTAGCTCTTAAAGTCGCTGAGATCCAGCTGTTCATACGGATGGAAGGACAGACTGACATTGCTATATCGCTTCGGCAGTTGACGCTGATCAAGAATATATACTTTATGCGGTCGAAAAGGCCTTCTTCTGCCCGTTACGACAACCTTAATACTTAACAGTAGTCTCCTCTGTACTTTTTTAGAGAACGGTTTTTAAATCAAAAGGTTTAGTGATTGATTTGAATACCATATAATAAATACAGGTGGAAACTTACTGTTTAATTGATTTGCCTCTATAATTTGTATTTTGTTAAACTAATTTAAATTAATTTGAATCAAGTTCACACTTAAGAGACCAAATTTTAGATGGAAAGACTTGGCCTTTAGACATTTTGGTAATTGTCTTCTATACGGACCTCAACTTGCTCAATAGTCCGCGAACCTCGTCAAAAATCTTGGGCGTGTCTTTTGGTTTTTTATTAAACGCGTTTCAAAAGTTCTTTAAGCATTTTAGTAATCCAGTAAGCTTTGAAAAACATGCACCTATCTAAATTTGGTCACCTGACGTAATTCCAATTCAACAAAAAGTTCTAGAACCAAAGGGAAAGAATTTTTGAGGTGTTACGGCCATAAGTTAGTAAATCCATTCTCTATTGAAGCTAGTGAAGCAAAGACACTAAAATGTAGCATAATAGGGATTAATAAAAGTATATAGAACCCTGTATTTATCCAAGAAGTAAGAATCTAAGTTCTATATAAATGTTTAACTGCTAGTTCCTATGCTTTAGTTTAAGTAAAGAAAAATGTTGAAATATATCTAAGTCTTATATATGCTGCACGCTGATCAGGCAGTCAGTCACAGTCGTCTCAAAGTCGTGCACACTTCAGCAACCCTACGTGCTTCACGTTGTTGCAACATGCATTTGCATGCCACTGCTTCGCCTCTTTCTCTACACTCTGCGCTCTCTGCCTCTGCCTCTCTTCTTCTTGTGCTTGTGTGTGTGTGTGTGTGTGCTTGTGCGTCTGTGTGCATGTCTGCATTTCCAAATCAAAATCCACCCATCCAAAATGCACCCAAATGTGAATGCGCCGCGTGTTTTCGTGACGTTGTCGCTCTCGATGCCTTCCACCTTGTCACGCCTTGTTGTTGCAACGAACGCCCATTTTGTGTGCCACACCCCCTTAACCCTTGCCCCCTCTGTTGCCTACGCCTGTCAGCCTTCGTTCGCTCATCTTGAACCAACCCACAAACTTAATTTTCAGCCTTCGTCTGCTTTTGGGGCTGCGATGCTAAAATACCAATGGATAAGTTATTCCCGCCTTTCATTTCACCCCCTTTTCGTGCTTTCCTACCTCCAACTTTGGGCCCCTAGTGTCTACAGTGGCGCATATTCTGTACTACAGTCGACTCGCGCTATAACGAACGACTACTTCAAACTAAAACAGCGATAATTACAAAAAAGCTTTTAAAAACTCTGCAAATATTTTGTGAACACGTTAACTGAGAGATTTAAATACATGGCTTCAGCTTATAAGTTTTCAAGTGCTTGCCAGCTATCACTGAAAGCTCCAGAATATTCTATATGTTTTATTTACATTCGAAAGCTTTTACAAAACTTTCTTTATTCAACGAATTCCAGGGAAGATTTTATATTATTCAAATATATATACAAAATGCAGAAATGTAGTCATTCTTCTAAGGCTTGAGCTTTAAATAAGCTCGTTTGAAGTTTTCAAATTCCCATATTAACTACTTTGATTAACTTAAATACAGTACAGCTAAAAACAAGTGTAGCTTGCAGACCGTACTTAACTTTCAAGCCCTGCCTAACCATTAGTGAACTGTAAAAGAGCTTTTTAAAAGCTTCTTGGCTTATTAATTTGTCACTTTAACTAAAATTAACTTTGAATTAAAAATATATCTCTTAAAATGGCAGCATATCAGCTGCTTTTAGGTTGTGCCTGGCTTAAACCAGTGAGCTTTAAAAGCTCTTACTAAAAGCTCACGGTAATTAGTTATTTCTTTGCTTCTGCTTTGCTTAGCTGAAGCATTTATTACTATGATCAGAGCTAAGAAGCCTTTGCAGTGATTTACAAAAGCTTCCACAGAAAGCTCCACAAAAAAAAGGCAAGAAATAAGCCAACAAAGACGAAGCTGTCGCGCGAAATTGTAATTCTTAACACGTATCCCTTGGGCTCCATTGCACACACATTTCCCACAGCTAACATAATCAACGGCTACACACACACACAGGCACACAGACTGAGACTTAGGCACAGTGGGGCAAGTAACGCAACCAAAAATATTTCGTGTTGATTTCTGCGCATTTTCAACATTTTCACATTTTCGCCCAAAAAAAAAGGCCACGAAAATGTGTAAGTGTGTGTGTGTGTACAGTGGGTGTGTGTGTGTTTGTCTACAAGTATGAGTGTACTTAATGCGCCAACGAGTAACGCACACGAAAACTGAATCAAATGCCGAATCAGCCCCATTTGAAGCACAAGCAACCCCCTTTTTGCAGCCCAACGCCCTCAAGCAAGCACATTAATGGCAAAACCAGAGACACAGAAAGCCAGAGAGAGAGAGAGGGGAGAGAGACAGGGGAGAGAGAGAGAGAGAGAGAAAGCGCCGAGCACAGCAGAAACAGAAACAGAAGGACAAAAACAGCCTGAAAACACAACTGAAAACTTGCTTCAGTGTAGGAAAGTGCACAGTGAAGGGGGCGGAGGAAAGGGGGCAGGGGTTTGGGGGGTGACAAAGTGGAGCAGGATAAGTGCCAGAGCGGGAGAGGGCGAGCGAGAGGAGCTGAGTGTAACGTGGGTTTGTTGCTGTCGCTGTTTTCGATATTATTGTTAAGGTCCTAAGGTGGAGGATTTAATGAAGGATAACACACATACACAGAGAGTAGACACAAACCACACACACACACACACACACACAGACACACACACACACAAACACACTCCCATACACGCGGCTTTTACATGCTGGGAAAACGCACAATGTTCGCGTTTGCTGTGGACCATGTGCAATTTTCCTGCCAACAACAACAACAACAAGAAGAAGAAGAAGAAGCACTAGAAGCACTAGAACAACAACAACAACTACAACGTCGTCTACACTTAACGTTGTCGGCATTGCACTGATGAATTTCCTGTGCACGAAACTTTTGTGACCGAGAATAGGTTAATGGATATAAGCTGAAACAAGGGGTCAATGGGAGCGCCATCTACCGTACGACAGCGATAAAACTAAGAAATTCTATATACATTTTATATACATACATACATACGTGCAGGGTACACACAAATTGGACGCTGCAATTGCCATTCAAACATGAACAATAAAAACAAAACAAGAAAGAAATTCACGGCAAACTAAAGCTAATTTAGAGCGAGTCGACTTTAAAAGACCCCGTAAGAACTTTCAGCTACAAATGAATAGAGCTATAAGATATAGCTAGACAAAGCTGTAATCCCAGACTTTAAGCCAACTTGTTCACATTCGTACTAAACTCAGTTTGGGTGCATAAAACTTAGCAGTTAACACGATGTGTGTGGAATGGTTTACTTAACTTTAGGCGTTTTCAGGTTATGCAGTTTTTATAACTTTAGTTTTCAACCTGCATACTTTTTAAACACATAAGACATACTAGAAATAAACAGACTTATTAAAGACATCTATAACTACTTTCAGTTTAAACTATGGTAGCTTTAAAGTAAGGTCTGCTGAACCGGTTTAAAGTTGGTCGGAATAACACGATATGTGTTGAATGGTTTACTTAACTTTAACAGTTTATAGAACGATTTTTTTCAACCTGCACCTAAGGCAAACTAGAAATAAACAGACTTATTGAAGACATCTATAACTACTTTCAATTTAAACTATAGTAGCTTTAAAGTAAGGTCTGCTGAACCAGTTTAAAGTTGGTCATAATATCCCAAGTTGGTTTGTATGCACAATTTGGTAACTTTGAGAGATTTGATATACGATTTCCATACGATATAGTTGTAGAAACTAGTGAGAATCTGCCAAATGGTAATAAAGCTGAATTTAATGGAGATATTTTGAAGAGTTATGCAGTTATGCAGGTTTGAAAGTCTCCTATTAGTAAGTTCTGCCTCCTACGATAAACCTAATCAGGCCCCTTGCTCGTTGTCCACTACGCGGTCTAAAAAACGAGCAAGAAATCTAAAAGAAGCAGAGAAATGAAAGAATTAGGACATTGAGTGACGTTGGACGTTGAATTGATGGCGAGCAACCAGTTGCTGAAAAGCTGTACAAGTATTAGAGACCTATAAGTGCCTGGCTAATTGAAAATGTATAGAAAGTTTTGCATTTTACAAAAGTTAACAAGCAGCAACGAAGCAAGAAATGAAAGTAAGCAAAACGAAAAGAAAAAGGTAAAAGGAGGAAGGTGAAAGGAGAAAGGGGAACGCAGAAAAGTAAAGCCAAAAGACGTAAGCTGTCTGCGAAATGCGCTCACCTTTGCTGAAAGCCAAAGTTATTTATTCTCTTTACTTCATTTTAAAGTAGTAAAAGTGGCTATTGAGTCAAGACCAGGCAAGAATTTGCAACAATTTGGCAAGCAGATTGATGGCTGAAAAAAAGGGTTTTTTTTGGAAATACTCTAGAAACAAGGTGGGAAGCAAAAGGGTTGCCAAAGCAGATAAATTTACCTAGAGTTTATCATTGAGTCGACTTATTTACGTAACAAACAAAATACGTTATTCAACATACGATATTCAAAACATTATCTTGTATACAACCCAGCTACGATATTCGCTCAACTGGCATGTCTGCATAATTATACACTTAAAACTAATACTGTTTACTCATTCTTACGATATTCGCCTGGCAAAAGCTTAGCTTACAAAGTGATGCGCTGACCAGTCAAAAGTAATTCAAATACTTGACTACTATGTGCTCGTAATTACTTATGTCATATTACTTTTTCTGGTCTGCAGTCTGCACTCTTTAAAGGCTTACGATATTCGCTGCATATGCAGGTTTATCGTATGCAGGTTTATACTTGACTACTGTGGGCTCGTAATTACTTGTGTCATATCAATTTTTCTGGTCTGAAGTCTGCACTCTTTAAAGGCTTACGATATTCGCTGCGTATGCAGGTTTATCGCTTACTGTAAATGCAATAAGAAATTAAATGGAAGACATAGCGCTGCTTTGCAACTGACAGTAGTACGGCAACACTGTCCGGCAGATAGATAGCACAGCTTCGCACCACAACGCACCACAGTCGGAGGTCCCCAAAGTAAAGGCAAAGGCAAAAGCGTAAGCGAAATTAATTAAACGCAAGATAGCAAAAAGGTCCAAAGGATGGAGACGACAATGTTGTGGGGGGAGTGGAGTAGTGCTGGGAATGTCACTGGGGGTGGTGCTGGGGGTGGTGGTACTGGGGGTGCGGGTGGTACTGCGCTGACCACTGGAATTCGCACAAATGGACAAAGTGAGAACGCTACGGTCTAGCAGAGTTGCTCCTGAGCTACCAACTCAAGACTTAAAGCACTGTTGATCAGAAATGGGATTACAGTAGTATCCTATTGGTACAGTGAAGCCGCTCTCAAACGACCGTCTTTTTCACTGATTAAAATACTTAAGCTCTGTCATAGGCAGACTGTCAAAGTTTGATAACTTTTTTATGCCAAGTCGATTTTTAATCGATTTTAAGTTGCTGATTTTTAAACGAAATTAGAAACGAATTATATCTCATTTTTAAAGGACTAAGCAGAAGAAGAAGTACAGTCGAGCTCAACCGACCGTATAATACACTCTACATTTCATTTCCAATTATATTCTTAAAGTCGTTATCCAGATTTTACAGTGCCACTTTCAGCAGGGTTTGATATAATTTATCTCCAAACGAATTTCATGTAAAAATAGAAACCTGTGAACCAAAATTGGTATTCCTATGGCACTTAGGAATACCAATTTTGGTTCAGTGGGTGAGCTATTCCTTTGGTTTTCTTATAAAAGGTTTGTCTTATTGTGGGCAAAGGGGGGCATACAAAAATATGGAGTCGATACTGATTAAATTATATAATTATATGGGCAGACGAAGAGATGGACAGGGCTACTTTGTTTGGTCTTTCTCACCTTCTCCTGCCTTATACACACATTCCGCTACTGACAAATCTAAGAGACCCCTCGATCCCCAACTTTTTGACTGGAATTTAGCATACTTTCCACCCGTTTAGCATACGCTTTAGCATAGGTTTTGTGCACGTCTTTAAAGCACCTCTGCTTCTCTTTAAAACCAAGTCTATTGTATAAAAACTTTAACGCATTTCTACCTCCTTCCAATCCCCGTTTAGCCTACCACCACCGTCACCCGCGCACACGCCCACCAAGGGATTCGATGGCAATTTTAAGCTGGAGCCAAATCTGAGCGTCAAAGACTTTGCGCCGCCCTCAGAGAGTCTCAATCTCAATTTGAATCTCAATCTCAATGGAAATGGCAATGGCAATGGCAACGGCAGTTTGGAGTCACTGTCAATGGCCACGCCCAATGCGCCGCAGCGTAAGCGGTACAAGAAACGCGTGCAGTTCACCACAGATGCGCTCAACGGCTATGCAGGTGGCAAGGTTAAAGGTGCAGCCAGCGGCTACAACAACAACAACAATAACAACAGCAGCAGCAACAATAACAACAACAACAACAGCTTCGGTGGCAGCACAAAGTCCAAGAAGCAGGAGGCAAAAGCAGCAGCAGCAGCCATGAAAGCCGGTGCAGCTGCAGCAGCCGTGGCAGCAGCAGCAGCTGCAGCTGCATCGACAGCACTGCCTGAAGTGCTTGATTGCCGCATTGCGGAGAAGATCAAGAGCGAGTTGGAGGCAAGTGGTGGCAAGGAGACGCTACCGAATGCGCTGTGCCTCAAAAAGGCAGCGGCAGCAGCAGCAGCAGCGGCGGCAGCAGCCGCAGCAGCAGCAACGCAGCAGCAACAGCAGCAGCAGCTACAACAGCAGCAGCACAGTGACGAGGACGACGACGACGATGAGGATGAGCAACTGCAGCAGCAGCAGCAACAACAGCAATCGACGCATTCACATCATTTGTCACATGATCTCGTCGACGCCAGCAACGGGCAATTGAGCAATTTCCATGTGCGCAGCAAGAATTCCAGCAAGAAATCCATGTCGCAAGCGAAGCTTGCCACTGCCATGATGCCACCGCATAGCTACGATGAGCCTGAAGATGATTCTGTGGCGGGTGCAGGCGCTGGCGATGATGACGACGATGATGATGATCAGGAATTGGATGAGGAGGCGTTGGCGCGTGAAATGAAAATGGAGCAGAATTTCGTTGAGGAGGAGGACGAACACGATATTGCCTTTCGATCGCAGCAATCATGTCGTGAGTGCTCCATTTCACATGACCACAAATTGTGTCCACTGCGCAATGCGTGTGGTAATGTAACCGATGCCGTCGATTTGGCCGAATGGATTGAGCGACGGAATCTGGAGGCATTGGCCAAGCTGAAGGCGGATGCCCAGCGACAGGCGAAACATGGCAGACCGCGACACGATGACGATGATATGGAGGACATGGAGGATATGGACATGGATATGGATGAGACATCACAGCTATCGGAGCTGGAAACAAAGCCGCTAATAACCTTCGCAGAGGCATCGGTGCCAGCCGAATTCGAGCTGCACAACGTGGAGCCAAATGTCACCGGTGTCTTTGCCCGCACCGAGGTGAGAGCCTACACCAAGCTGGGACCACTCATCGGTCAGCCGGTGCAGACCGGTGAGGTGCGCGAGGGCAGCGACATGAAGTGGATCTTTGAGATGTGTGAAGCGGGCGCAGATAAATCATATCTGCTCTGCTGCGATAATCCCAATGCCTCCAATTGGCTGCGGTTTATTCGACCCGCCGCCTGCTACGAAGATCGTAATGTGAATCTCGTAAGCATTGATCGTCAGGCGTATTTTGTTAGCTGTCGCGATCTGCGTAACGGCATGGAGTTGCTCTACTGGAGCGATGACTGCAACACCATGTGGCGCAAGAAGCACACCGAGAAGACCAGTAAGTAGAGTCAATCAGCAGAACCTTAGCCATTTTATACCTAACCCCCTCTGTCTTATCCATTCCTAAAGATTGCGGCGGCTGTAATCTGAAGTTTGAGCATCCGTTGTACTACCGCACGCACTGCTCCGTGTTTCATGATCCCTCAATGAGTCTGACGATTAGGAAGTACCACTGCAAGGTCTGTGGAGAGGCTGTGCTCGGCAAGGATAACATCATGAAGCATGCGGCGGAGAAGCATGATGGCAAGGGGGCGTATCAGTGTCAGTTCTGTAATAAGTTCTTTCTACGTCTCAACTATCTGGAGATGCATCGGACGTATGGTTGTGCCTCGAATCCGAATCGTTCGCGACCAGTTTGTGATTTTTGTGGTCGCAAATTTTGTCAGCCTCAGAAATTGAAGGCGCACATTAAACGTGTGCACAGCGGTAAGTCGACCCCTCGCTCTCTATCTCCCTCTCTCTTGCTCTCTCTCTGTCTCTGTCACGCAAACTACCTCGCTCTAGATAGAATGTAATCGTATATATCGTAAGCGTAATATTGTTATATCGTAAGCGTATTATCGTAATATCGTAAATAAGTAATCGAATGTTATGTCCAAAAATGTATTAGCTAATAATTTGCATCGAATGTGCAATGGCTTTAAGCCAATATCGTAAGCTCGTTATATCGTAACACTCAATATCGTAATGTATTGTAAGCTCGCATTAACTTAAACAGCCGCTTCTTCATATGTATCAAAATATAATAACACTCACACACACACTCACTCAAACAATCATCACCAATATCGTATGTATTAACAACTTGTGCTTAGCCGTAACTACTAAACTAAACTAACTTTAACTCCTCACCATACTAAACAGACCACGCCAATACACGCATCTGTGATCGCCTCACTTCATCATAAATTCTATTTTTGGTTGTACTGCCAAATTGGTAATAACTTTCTTTAACCACTTGTTTGCTTTATTATCGTATTCTTTGTTGACACATCCTTCATATGCATCTAACATATCGCTAGTTTCAGTCGAATATTTGTGTAGTCAACACATTTGCAATCTGTAGCGCATTCAAATTACCTGGGCTACTTTCTTCGTATACAGAATTACGATATTCGCCAAAAATATGTAACAAGTATGCAATTAAACACTATTTCAATTAGCCTTTTAATATCGTGTGCTTAGACAAGTTCAAGATTTATAATCCAACAATATTCGAATATCGTAAGTGTTTCTTTCTTAAATTGAGGTGGATTTCATACATTTTCATAGCTACCAAATATTTTGTTTGACTAAAAGCTGGTCAAATCTTTATTAAATACGAATATCGTAAATAAAAAAATATGTTAGCATTGTCACTTTTGGCATGTACAACATGATTTGCATTATAGAAGTACACAAATTTCAACTATTCTACTGCATACAAATATCGTAAAAGCTTAAATTCGAATATCGTAAATAGAAAACTACAATCAATTGCCATTTTTGGAATGTACAGCATGCTTTGCCCTATGGAAGGTAAAAAATTGCAACTTTTCTGCTGCATACGAATATCGTAAAAGCTAAATAAAGTGATTTACCTCTCGCGTAAACATGAAATTTTGAAAGCAAAGCCCTAAAAGAATATACAGTGCTAAAGTAACGTACATATATAGGTTCCGAATCCAGATCTAGATTCAAACTCACATTATCATAATTGGTTTTTTGGATCAATGTATAATCGCTTTTAGTGAATGATTTGATTTTGTTTTGCGTTTGTTTTTGGTTCTTCCCCACTTAGTTCTCCTATCGAAATTACATAATGCCTCCCAATATGTATTACTATATATATAAATATATATACTTTGGTTGAATCTAGTGTATTATGCTTTATGTGCTTTTGTTTTAGGCTTTTTATGGTTTTCTTTTGATTTTTAATTTCTTGGTTGTAATTTTTGTGTTGATGGTTTGTTGTTGGATTTGTTTGATTACCTATGAATTTTGTGTAATTCACTAATTTTCTTTCAAAATCACCACAATCCGAAAATTTCATTTTCTTCATACAATTTCATTTTAGATATGGCTGAAGTTTTACGAGATTTTCAGTGTAAATTATGTTCAAAACTTCTAGGATCGCGTGCGGCATTGCAGCGCCATTCGAAGGAGGTGCACAGTCGCAACTCAACAGTTGTGAGTTGTCCCCGCTGCCAGAAACTCTTCCAGAATCGCAGCAATCTGAAGATCCACATGCTCACGCATTCGGGTGTGCGGCCATTCAAGTAAGTTTCACCCCCGACTTGTCTTTTCACTTCACTCCTCTTTACTTTATTTAACTTCACTGCATGCGACTCCTCTTCAGCTCTCTCTGTTCCACTTCCTCTATTCTCCCTCTATCCTCATTTATTATTTCTTTCCTCTGACTTCCATAAGCTCCTTCACCACCTCTGTCTCCACATTGTCTTTCAAAGACACAAAATCAGTTTCGGAAATAATTCAGTCTCCATGTCCTCCTTTGACTCTCTCTCCATATTCTCCGCTCCTCCTTTGACCGGCTACCTTCAGAGACGCTTAGCCCCTTGAGTCAAATTTACCTCCTAATCATAGTTCCTTTAACTCCGTATTTTAAAACTTAAAACTCCCAAGATTTTATTGAAATGACATCTCTACAAGACGATTCATCAATCAACTATATCCATCTCTTAGCCCTTGCCTACATAATTTCCTTTCCATCCCCTATATCCTCCCTCTGACCTGTGATTTTTCAGAGTCTGTGTGCGATCCTACTGATTTCAGTTTCCTACGAATCATTTAGTCTTGAATCTGAAACTGTAACTCTTTCTGGTTTATTCACAAACTGATACAACTCTCCGTCGCCGTCATGACTTCCTTCTTCTGTCTTCCTTCCTCTGGTTGCCTTCCTCTGGCTTTCTTTCTCTGGCTTCTTTCCTCTGACTTCTTTCCTCTGACTTCCTTTCTTTGACTTCCGATTTTACAGTTTACATTTTTAGTTACCTCTTTAGAAGTTTCAGCTAAGCAATTCCTCGATTAACCCTTTTCGAAAGGTCTGTCCTAATAGCTCTCGAAACCTCTAGAACCTCTTGTAATGTTGCTTATCCTTCCTTCCTTTCTCCTTACTACAAACACCTTATAACCTCTACATTAAATCAATCGCCAAATGATTCACGACTTACCCAACTCTTTTCCGTCCATCCCCTTCATTTCCCTCATCTGATCCTTTAGAACCCTTTAATACCTCTTTACTCTTGACAGCTACTAATCCTCTTAATCCACCCATTTAGGTGCGCGGAACCGGAGTGCAATGCCGCATTCACAACAAAGCAGTGCCTGCAGTTCCACTACAAAAAGGTGCACAACTATACGCAGGAACAGATGCCGAAGATCGAGAGGAGTGTGGCATACACGTTCGATGCGTATTCGGGTGGAATGAAGGTTGACTTTTTGGGTAAGCCAGTTGTGGGTGTGGGTGTTGTGGGTGATCCAATTGGATCTGTGGGGCAGTCGGCACGCGCTAACGCTGCCGTCTCCTCATTCACAGAACAAGCACCACGACGACGACGCAAGAGTCTCGAGGATCAAAACCAGAACTCCATGCTGAGCAGCTCGATGCAGAGCGACACCGAATACAGTGATGACAACATCTTTGAGGCGATCAAAAAGAGCGGCAAATCGATTAAGGATCTGTGCCGCAATGAACCGAATCTCTCGTTGCTCAGCTCAAAGATTTCCAGCATTTTTGGTGAGAAGGTGCCAACGGTGCCATCGACGCCAACGGTGGGAAATCCCAGCGGTCCGCCGGGTGTGGGTAGAAAGCGTAAACGCAAGAAGGAGCCGGCAACAACACATCACCAGCAGCACCAGCAACAACAGCAGCAGCAACATCAGCAGCAGCAACAACTGCAACAGCAGCAACAACAGCAGCAACAACATGCACAACAATGCCACCAGCAGCAACAGCAGCAGCAGCAACAACAACAGCAACTGCATGGCGGACACTTGGATCAATCGCCATCGCATTTAACACATCAACAACATCAGCAACAGCAGCCACAGTACCACGCCCACAGTCACAGTCACGCCCACTCGCACGCACACGTCCACCAGCAGCAACAGCAACAGCAGCAACAACAACAGCAACAGCAGCAACAGGCATCCGCCCATCACCAGCAACAGTTGCACGATCCCGACGAGGATGAGGAAAATGTGCGTCTGGAGCAAGTGCGTCGCAAGCAGAATGCACAGCTCAGTTTGGTCGAATCCTTTTTGACCACAACAGCACAGCGTTTGAGTGCACAGCAGCAGGTGCAACAGGTGGTTGCTGCTGCCGCGGCGGTGTCTGCCATGGCTGGGGCTGGCGATGATCCAGGCAAATTGGGTCACATGATGGGACACATGAGTAGTGTGGGTGTCGGTGTTGGACTCGATGATGATGACGACGATGATGAGGATGATGATGAGGCGACCGCACATCATCATCATCAGCAGCAGCAGCAACAGCAGCACCAGCAACAGCATCAACAGCAGCAGCAACAACAGCAGCAGCAACAACAGCAACAGCAGCAGCAACAACAGCAACAGCATCACAGCCATCAAACACATCCGCATGCCCATAGCCACGCCCACTCGCATAGCCATCACGCTCACTCCCATCAGCAGAGCACACACGGTGATGCCAGTTATCGTCATGCTGCTGCCATGAATGCTGCACTTGGCCAGAACCTGGTGGTCAGCAAGGGCAGCAAGAAGTGGATTGGCGCCGATGTTGATCGCCATTTAAGCGATGGCAGCGAAGTGGCCAATGATGGCAATGTTTCGGGTGCTGCCTCTGCCTGTGGCCAACTGTCGAGTGGTCCCAGTTCAGCGCAGGATTTGGGCTTTGCCGTACCCGTGCCGAGTGCTGTCGATGAGCATAGCAAATTGCTGGGACAGAATCGTGATTTCCTTGCACGTCTAATGAGCAGCGCCAGTGCCAGTCATGCCAGCCATCAGCATCAGCATCAGCATAGCGCACACAGTCGCCAGGAGGAGGATGAGAATAGCTCGTTCCTTGATGTTGTCGAGTCCAATAATAATGCTGCTGCAGCTGCGGCTGCTGCTGCTGCTGCCGCTGCTGCAATGTCACAATATCATCATAGTGCGGCAGCAACTGCTGGCGGTGCTGTTGGTGCTGTTGTTGGTGCCGGTGGTGCCAGTGGTTCCAATCCAGGTGGTGCCGTTACCGTTGATGGTCCATCCACGGGTCCATCGACAGCAGGTCCCGGCAGCGTTGAACCACCGCAAATGCAAATGAATTCGCTCAGTCATTCGCAGTCGTTCATGAGCTCCTTCTACAACAATGCGAACGCAAGACTGAGCGGCGCCGGCGCCAATTCATCGTCCTCTGCCAGCATGCTGGTCGAGGCGGCTCTCAACTCCGTTGGCAATATGATTGACAGCGAGAGCAGCGATCTGAAGGTATGTATATGAAGATTCATAGAGCATATGGTGTAATGTAGAGGGGAATCACAACCTGTACTTGTAGGGCAAGGGAATGGGAGCCCTCTAGTTAGTAGACAAGCGTGTTAACCTCTTTTGAGCCTGCACTTTTAAAGAAAGCGACTTATGCTCCTCAGACCACTTAGTCTAGTGGACAGAAGTATCACAACCTGTACTTGTTGGGCAAGGGAATGGGAGCCCTCTAGTTAGTAGACAAGCCTGTGAACCTCTTTGGACCCAAAACTCTAATGGAAAGTGGCTTATGCTCCTCAGACTCCGTAGTCTAGTGGACAGAAGTATTATACTCTATGCTTGTAGGGCAAGGGAATAGGAACCCTGTAGTTAGTAGACAAGCTTCTTAAACTCTTGTGACCCTGCACTTTTAAGGAAAGCGACTTATGCTCCTCAGACCCTGTAGTCTAGTGGACAGGAGTATCACAACCTGTACTTGTAGGGCAAGCGAATAGCAACCCTGTAGTTATTAGACAAGCGTGTTAACCTCTTTTGACCCTGCACTCTAATGGACAGTGCCTAATGTTCCTCAGACCCTGTAGTCTAGTGAACAGAAGTATCACAACCTGTACTTGTAGGGCAAGGGAATAGGAACCCTACAGTTAGTAAGGAAAGCGACTTATGCTCCTCAGACCCCTTAGTCTAGTGGACAGAAGTATCACAACCTGTACTTGTTGGGCAAGGGAATGGGAGCCCTCTAGTTAGTAGACAAGCGTGTGAACCTCTTTTGACCCTGCACTTTTAAGGAAAGAGACTTATGCTCCTCAGATCCTGTAGTCTAGTGGACGAGAGTATCATATCATATATACCCTTCAGTCATGAATTGGATGATTCAGTCATGAATCTGTAGCATTCACCACGGTCATTTGGGTCATGAATTTTCTACAGACATGTCCTAGGGCCTCTCCAGGTGAGGCGTTAGTCCGTCGTCCGTTCACACGATAATCATCGGTATAGAAGTGAAGGAAGGTATTTAGCTTGGAAGGACCATTGACCTAGGCTTCCTCGACGGGGTGATAACCTTGCAGGAGAAAGGAAAATTCTGGCAATGCCCTGACAAGTGCGGTGCCTCTCTCATTCTGATTGTGGAGAGAGGGAGCTGTTTTCATGATCATTACGTGCAGGGAAGGAATAGAAAGAGGATAGCATCTAAGGCCTCCTTAGAGGTTGTGCTTAAACTGTAAACTCTAACTGTAAAGTCTAATAAACTTCGCTCTAAATTGAGTACAGGGTCTTTTACAGTCAGTTCGCTCACCTGTAGCGTTTCTTAGTTCATTAGTATTCCCCATTTTAATCAATTTATTAATCAATTAACTCCACTCGACAGGTTCCCACCGAAAACCACATCAACAGCGACAGTCCGATGAGCGCTCACGTGGATCCGGAGTCCCAAAGGTTCGGCAGTGGCGGAGGAGGCGGTGGCGGTGGTGGCAGTGGTGCTAATGGCACCGGCATTGGCTCAACGATGGATAATCTGGAGAACGAGCTGAAAATGATGAAGAATCTGGGAAGTTTCCCGATGCAAATTCCAGCGTTGCCAATGTTCCAGGGGGCATGCAACATATCGCCGAATGCATCGACGCCGACGAATCCGCAGAGTAATCAGAATCAGAACGATGTCGATGTGGATGCGGGCAGTACACCACGACCACAGCATCCCGATTCCGATGGATTCTCCTCGTCCCACCACCGCACGCCGCCGTCACCGCCACCGATATCACCGGGTCGTGACTATGGCGGCATGTTTGGTGCTGGCAACGGTGCTGGCGGTGGACCCGGCTCGAATAGCACACCAGCGGGTAGTTCGAGTGGTGGCGGTGGCGGTGGTGCTGGCGGTGGTGCACCCACCGCTGGTGGCAACAATTTATCGGCCTCATCACCGCTGCCCGCATTGCAGCCACAGCGACGCAATGCGTCCAGTGTGGGCAGCACATATCCCGAGCACGAGCTCATCTCACCCGCCTCCTCGCCGAGCATACCCCGTTACAACTTCAATGGGGACATGATGCGACACAAGCGCGCCGTCCAGGAGCAGGAGCAGCAGGAGCGACGTCACAACATCTCGCGGCACAATCAAATGTCCAGCGACGAGGAGAACAGCATTATGCCACAGAACAGGTGGGTGCACTAGACGCGTTAGACCCTGTACTTATGAGAGCAGCACAGTTTATTCCTTAGACCCTGTAGTCTAAGTCGTCCAGCAAAGCTGGCACTTTGGACACAGTTCACTCCATAGACCGTGTAGTTATAAGTGATTTGAGCTATTAAGACCCTGCACTTGTAAAGCAAGCTTATGCTCTGTAGACCCTGTACTTATATGGCAAGCAAATCGTGCACTTTTGACCCTGTACTTATGAAAGAAGCACAGTTCACTCCATAGACCCTGTAGTCATAAGTGATTTCAGCTCTTTAGACCCTGTACTTGTAAGGCAAGCTTACGGTCTTTACTTATATGGCAAGCAAAGCTTGCACTTTAGACCCTGTAGACCTTATAAGAGAAACACAGCTCACTCCTTAGACCCTGTAGTCATGAGTGATTTGAGCTCTTTAGACCCTGTACTTGTAAGGCAAGCTTACGCTCTTTAGACCCTGTACTTATATGGCAAGCAAAGCTTGCACTTTAGACCCTGTACTTATAAGAGAAACACAGCTCACTCCTTAGACCCTGTAGTCATGAGTGATTTGAGCTCTTTAGACCTTCTCACTTGAAAGGCAATCGAATTCTCATCAGACCCTGTCTTGAAGCCCTGTACTTATACAGCGAGTGAATTGAGCTATTTTCCTTATTAGGCAAGGGAGTTTAGACTCTGCACTTGTACAAAAAAGCGCGTTATGCTCTTTAGACCCTGTAGTTGTAAAGGAAGCGAGCATAGGTCCTGTAATTATTAAACACTTTAGAGATAAGGAAAGATAAGTCTCTGCGCAGACCCTGCAGAGATGATAGGCGTATTTCGCATATTAGACCCTGTACTTTAAATTCAAAATTGATTTTAATGCATTTATTTCTTTCCCCCTCTAACCCCCCGCCACCCGCAGTGCTGGCCAGGACATGCGCATGAAGTTCCCGCAATCGCAGATCGATCTCATGTACTCCAAGTACGAGAGCATGGCCAGCAACTTGAAGTACAACAGCCAGGAACTGGACTCACCCGCCGAATATCGTCAGAGTGGCAGCAACAGCAATGCAGCGAGCACGGCAGCAGCTGTGGCAGCAGCAGCGGCAAGTGCAGCGAATGATATGTCCGATTTGCAGGGATTGGATATGAGTTCAAGATCGAATGCATCCAGCAATTATCATCATAATTTCCAACTGCCAAGCAGTCGTTATCATCATCATATCTATGATATACTCTCGGATCGTGAGCAGAGTCAACAGTCGCAGGCACAGCAACAATCGGCTGCATCGGTGGTGCATCAACAGGAGCACGGCTCACACGCCGGTCACAGCAGTCACAGTAGTCACAGCAGCCAGTTGCAGGCAATGCAACAACATCAATCAGCTGCCATGCACAATATGCTGAGTGAACAGTTGGGGGAACAGGAGCACGATCAGACCACATCGGTTGACTTGAGTCGCACAGCAAACTATGTGGTCTCATCACCGCCACAACTGCCCTACAATCATCCACATCACGATATGCTGCGTATGGCATCATTGGATCTAACACCGAATACGGCCAACATGACAGTGGGTAACAATCGCTCGTTTCTCTCCTCCCAAATGCAGCATCAGAGCCGTGAGAGTCTTGAGCATCATCGTCTGTTGTCCACCGTTGAACAGCATAGGATTTTGGCTGCCTCAAATGCGGCTGGCGATCCACATCGTCTTCTGGTCGATCCTACGGCTCATTTGCTAATGGAGCAAAATAATCGTTTGCTCGGCACCGCAGATCAGTCACGTCTTTTGGGTGAATCAGCAGCGGCAGCGGCACAAAATCGTCATATGGCTAGAAGTTTTGGTGCCTATCATCAGGTGGCATCCAGTAATTATCATCCGGGTGTACGACCACCTCCGGTATTGCCATCGGCGAATCATCATGCTTCCAATCCCTCAAACTATCATCCATTTCCAGCTTACTACTAAGCCCCAAAGCCCAGTCGAGACCCAACTCTACCCACTATATGCCTAGATATATACCAATCTTCCAGCTAAGCAGTGGAGCGGGTCGAAGTGGGGGAGAACTGGAGAGAATTATAGCTTACCGGGACTTAAGTGCAATTCCCCATTGAGTACCCTTCTGGGCTACTACCTACATATACTTACATACTTATATAAAAACTACTTTCCACCAATTCTTCAGTTATATATACATATATATATATATATATACTTATGTCTTATTTTTATATAGTTCAATTTCCAAGCGCAAATATGTTTTAAACGTAACAAAGTTTTGGTTCCTCGGTTCTATTCGCATGTAACTCAACTTAAGCTATATAAATACCAAAAAACAAACAAAAAATACCAAAAAAATGAGCAGAAATAATAATAAAAGCAGAACTTACGTTTAGTTTCTCAACTATTATGAAATAATTATACTATATAAAACCCAAAAAACAAAAAATACCAGAAAAATACCATAAAGTGTGCCAATATGTTTAAGTGTAAATTGTGTTTTTTTTTTCTCGCAAAAAGCTGGCAAACTATATGATTTTGTACCAATAATAATATTATGTATAGCTGTATATGTATAAAAATAATACTTAAATAATACTAAAATAATACTAACAATACAAATTAATGGGAAAAGAATAATGCTATAATTTTAAACCACATTTTCCGCTGAGTTTGTATAAAAATAGAAATTGTACAAAAAAAAAAAATACTAAAAAACAATAAAAAAAAAATGCATCGCTATTTTTACACCAATTAAGAAAAGAATAAAAAGAAATTGTAAAACGAGTACAAAGTGTTGAGCAAAATGAGTGAAAGGGCATAAAACAATAAAAATAAATTCAGAATAGACGAACTTCGTTTGGAAATACCCCCAAAATGCGCCCCATACAAACTCAGCGATAAAAAACAAAAGAAAATATCAAAAAATACCAAAAAAATACCGAAGAAATTGATAAAATGTGTAATTAAAATACCAAAATCTGGCTAGCAAAAGAAAAGCACTTAATAAACTTGCATAAATGTAAAATGTAATAATATATATATTTAAAATATATACATATATATATATTTGGTATATATATGTGACACAGAAAAGTTTGACCGATCAGGAACTAAGCTCAAGCGACTTTAACAATTAGTCCTTATGATTACACTTTTTTTTTTTGTTTATGCCTATTGCAAAATGATTCGGCATAATACGACATAGACATATAAACTTATAATAAATATATATACATATATATAATTATATATATACATGTATGTCATATGAATGTACTAAATGATACATAAACATAGCGAGTAAATCAATTATTGCATATAATTTCGTGTAAATTATTAAATTATTTATTAAAAATGGCAAAATAAATGACGAAAAAAGTAAGGAATTATAATGGCGATAAGTAGATCCCAGGATTGCTAAACTGAATGAGAGATATAGAAATCGCCATTATAGAGCACATGGAAAACGCTGATAAAAAATGATATTTACATATGGTGTAATAAAAATTATCGATTATTAATAAAAGTGACAAATTATTTGAATGAAAATAATTTCAAGTAGCTACGACTATTCTTGGGGGTCGCTAAAAAAGCTAAAAATATTGATTTTTTTTACTAAATTTCCCTGGAATACTTTTATAGTTAAAATTGAGAAAAAAGCTACTTAATAATAATCAAAAAATTTGTAGCGATTTAAGTTACTACAGCAAAAAACTAAATATGACTAGAAAAAGGCTATAACGGCAGCACTGCTTAACACGAGCTGGCAACGCTGGCAAGGAGCTTCAACAACCTTTCGTTATATACATGGAAAAAGCAGTTGAAGCAGGCAAAACTGAAAAAAGGCTAGATCTGACTTGAAAAAAGCTATAACGGCTGCACTGGCAAGCAGCTCTAACAACCTATCGATAAACACATTGACTTCAAAACGAAAAAGTAGTTAGAACATGCAAAGCTGAAAAAAAAGCTAGATCTGACTTGAAAAAAGCGATAGCGTCTGCACTGGCAAGCTGCTCTAACAACCTATCGATAAACACACTGACTTAAAATCGAAAAAGTAGTCACAACAGACATAAACGGAAATTTTTTACTTAGACATAACAAATATATATGTGAATATTTATTACACATTTTAGAAATGTACGTAGTTTCATAATTTTGGTTTTTTTTTCTCTAAATTCTTGTTGAACAAAATGTACATCGATTTTGTTTTTAACTGGCATACAAACGATAAAGGCAGTAAGACACGACAGCGTTTAACTGAAGTCGGCAACATCGCGCGCAATAGTAAAAGGCACGATATCGATAACGATACCGATCACAACAACAATAACGACAACGATAATAAGTTGAGTGGCGATCAACGGCAAAACAGGCGAGAGCAAGCAGAACAAAATCAAGAGCAAGTAGTAAGCAATAGCACGGGCCAGACAGAGACAGAAGAGTCAGTAGAAGCGCAGGCAAACGAGAAAGAGAAGGTGAAAGAGGAGGAGAAGAAGAGGGCACACTTGGGAACGTTATCATGACGCAATAGTTTAGCTCCATCAATGAAATAGCAAGCAATAATTTTTGATAAGTTGGGAGAGCAAAAACACAAACGCATACACTTCAACACACTCACACACATATACACTCACACTTTTTATTTACTTACATTTATATATATGTCGCCAACGGCGGCAGAGATAACAGCAGCGACGCTGACGTTGCCGCTGAGAGAGCACATTGCCAATGGCGATGCGTATAATCAGAAGAATGAGACGACGTCGTCGTCAACGCTGCCGTCAGCTACGTCTACGGCAAAAACAAACGACATCAATATCAAGAGCAAGAGCACGAGCAATGACAAATCAGCAAAAACAAGCAAAAGAGAAACAGAAACAACAACAACAAAACGAGCAAGCTCAGCGGCGGCAGAGCAGCCGCGTCCTCTGCCACCGCAAATCGGCAGCAGCAAAGTGGGCAGCGACATGCTGCTCATGACGCCAGAGCAAATCGCCAAAGCATATGAGAACGCTGTGCGCGAAGAAGAGCGAAAAGCAGCGGCTGCCAAAGAGGAAGAGCTAAAGAAACAAAAGAGCCAATTCAATATAATCAAATTTCTTAAATCAGTTATCGTCTTGCGCGCACGACTCTTGCGGTTTGTTGGCGGAGTATTGTCATTCATTTTGCATTTCGACATGCATGGAGGCAACACCGGTAACAACATCAACTTCGTCGAGGGGCTAATAGACTTTCTTGCCGGCTCCATAGGTGAGTTTATACCCCATCCCCTCGCACTCTCACGATCATACTCTCTCTGTCGCGCGTGGCTTTTTATACGCTTACAAATGAAAAGCGTCACGACTTTGTGATGAAAAGTGTAACGAAAATGTAAAATAGGTTTTAGGAATATGTTTGGAGTGTCTCTATATGTTCTATATTGCAGTGATCAGTTTTAAACTAAAACTCACTGTGCTCTGAACAAGTTTCAGTCAAATCGAACAACTATAACATATACACGCCATACAAAAACTCTTAAAAACTCAACTAAACTCACACCTAGTTTATTGAGCATTATATTTTACGTATTTACCAAATTTGGTTTCGATTAGGCCACTATATCGTATAGCTGTCATAGGAAGGGTTGCTAAAATCTTAAAATTTATATACCAAACTAACAGATACTTTATTTGGCTTAATTTCCTGCAATTCTGTCATCTTTGATTAGATCTTGTCATAGCAAATGTGGCAAAATTTCAACTTTCGTATAAAAAACTTTCAAGTTTTAAGCCAAGTCTGATTTTTTATAGTTTTAGACATCTTAAGTAAATTTGATTGGACTCGAAGATCCTTCACATATGTATAGCTACCATATAAAGTATCGCTAAAGCTACACTTTTGTATGCAAATCTATAAAGTTTCTTAAACAAACTTATAAATTGTTAATCTCCATCCCTTCCAATTTGGGTTGTACTCGAAGTACTATATCATAGAGCAGTCAAACAAGTGATTGTTGCTATGCAATAGTCGTGTGATTTTTAGAGATAACTCAAAGGGCAGCCTATAAAAATGTCTGGCTGTCTACTAAATAAAGTTTGTCTAGGTCTACTATATCACTGAGAGTCGACAATGTCTATAAAGAAACGAACAGAGCATCAGCTCTTCTTTACAACGCCTTCAACGTGCTTTGATCACGCACATGGTTTTTGTTTCCCCCCCAAAATAAAAATGTTTCCTCTATTGTGCAACAGGTGGCGCGGCGCAAGTCTATGTCTCACAGCCTCTGGATACGGTGAAGGTGAAACTACAGACATTCCCGGAGAAGTACAAGGGTATGCTCGACTGTTTTGTGAGCACCTACAAGCGGGATGGTATGTTTCGTGGTCTATATGCTGGCTCCGTACCAGCGGTATTTGCAAATGTGGCTGAAAATTCTGTATTATTTGCCGCCTACGGTGGCTGCCAAAAGTTTGTCACCTACGTGGTGGGCAAAGAATTGCCCACCGAGTTGACAACGACGGAGAATGCTTGTGCCGGTTCCCTGGCCGCCTGTTTCTCCACCCTCACCCTCTGTCCCACCGAACTGATCAAGTGTAAGCTCCAAGCGCTGCGGGAAATGAAACATTTTGTGGAACCGACCGCTGACATACGCACACCCTGGACCCTAACGCGTTACATCTGGCGCACAGAAGGTGAGTCTTAATTACATATCAAATTGGGTGTATAATCATAAAGTTAAGTTAAGTTAGGTAAAAGAAACACACGAATTTTAGATTAGATTGTAATAGGTGTACACACAAGTGTGTGTGTGTGTGTGTGGTGTGTGTGTAGGATGTGCGACTATCTCGCTTGTTTATTTCTGCTCCGTTTCTCATAATTTATATTTAAGTTTTTTTTTTATACTTTTTTAATCGCGATTTGCGAGAATTTTGCGTTTCACACACCCCAAAAAACAAGCGAAACCAAAACAAAAACAAAAACAACTAATCAGCTGCGTTGTGGCGTTGCCAGATCGCACAGCATTTCACTGTTTATGCTACTGCTTTGCCTGAATTCGCTGCTGATATGCAACTTGCACATCCGGTGATCGTTCATCATACATCAATTTTCATATTTCTAAATCATTTTTTTAAAATTCTTCTCTTTTCAAATTTGTAAAATTTTTCTAATTCAATGCTTGCAGTTTTTTTATGCTTCAAATTGAAGCTCAAATCGCAGCGTTATCACAAAAAGTTTATTCAACTTTGACTGTCAGTTTGGAGTTGATTTGAATTTGAATAAAAAATTAAATAAAAGATAAAGCATCAACTAATAGAGGTTGGGCAATGATAAATCAAAACTCTTCTGTGCAAAATTTCATGCTGATCAGATCACTGGTTTTCAAATTACAGCCTTTGGCAGCACGTAGATCCTATTCATCGACTTGTCGATTCTACTGCTGGTGGTGCTCATATCTCAAAAATTTTTCAACCGATTTTCAAAATATTTAAAAATTCAATTTAAAAATTATTTATCAATAACATTATTTTTTTCTTGGGCAAGCGATTAATTACATTTGTCTTCAATATTATTTCTTTAACTTTATTGATTTCGATTGAATGGTTCGCCTTGAAAAGTGATCACCTCAAGCCTCTGGACGTAGACCGCAACTCCAAAATGTTTAAAAATTTCTATAACATTTGATATTACAACTTTTAAAAAATCTAGAAAACAGCTCACTTAGTAGCTCCAACTTTGTATGTAACGCCTTAAGGAAAGCATAAACAATTTAGAAAAGTTTTTAATGAAAGTATAAAATTAAATTTGTAATTACCTATGAAAGGCAAGACTCATACTATTATAAAATGCAATTAATAATCGAATGAGTTTTAAACCAGTTTAGAAATAAGAAGTCGGAACTCTCCAGTTAACAAAAAAAGAGAAAATCGATTAAAGTTAGAAAAGTTTCAACTCGGGATTGACTTAACAATTTAAGAGATTTCTATAAAAAAATTCTCCACACTTTTGTGTATATCTTCTAAAAGATTATAAAACCCACTTGCCATTGGATAATACAGCTGAAAGTAATGCTCAGTGAGTGGAAATGTGTTTATTGTTATCAGTCGACAAGTGGAAAATTTTTACAGATTTTTTTTCTTTTTTTTTCTTGTTTCTTTGATTGACAGCATTGAGTATCATTGAAGTCGAGTCTTCTCTCATTTGACTAGGCAATTATTTGCCTGTTCAGATTGTTATTATGTTTGTGCTTAGACCCAGTACGTGTAAAATAGTGAAAGGGTATGCTAGGTGTGTGGCAGGAACAGTTTAGCAACTATATCATATATAAACTATAGGAAAAATCGCTTGAATTGCAGTGATTCAAGTGGATAACTTTGTTATTAGCTGAGACAACTTTAGTACAGGGTCTTTTGCAGTCCTTGCGCACGAGTGTAACCTTTTCTACTGCTTGTTTTTGTTGGTTCCGTTCTCGCTTTCATTCGCGCCTGGCACGCCACTCAGTCGAAGTGATAAGATTCCGAGTGACCATGCAATACCCCCAGGGGGTGTAGTATGTGGTAGTGGTGGGAGAAGGGATGGCCTGATATTCTAGGAAGGTCTATTTATAGCACCCAAAGGCGACCTCACGTGCCGCTCAACAGTTATTTGTACACTTCACATAACAACGTCATAAAATCATACGTTCAATGCTGAAATCTATATAATCAGACATAGATTAGAATCATAGATTATTTACCATTAGTCGAGTCAAGTCGAGTTATCGATATTCCGACAAAGGACACAAATTCGCATTGTTATTTTTAGATAATGGATTTCAGTTCATTAAAAACAATAAAGTAGGCATTTATAGAGGAAAGGCTTCTTCTGGAAGATACCCTATGATTGTTCAGTTAAAAAATATATACTAGTATTATATTTTGACAATTTTTTACTTGGGGAATGGAAAGGCAAACTAATTTTCTTGAAGCATGATTTTATAACCCCAATAAAGTTGATGAGTAAACTCAGAAATCTTTTAAGGATAAGTCCTTGGGAACACGCATTTTTTTGGACTCATAACTGTCTATAACACCTTAAATCAAAAATGTATGAGGTAAAAAGGTTTCTTAGGAACACAAATTATTTTTATACTTTAAGGAAATGGAGCACAAATCGCAATCAATAATTTATTGATAACAAGACTAAACCTTTTCTATTTATAGACAACTAGGGCTTAAAATAAACTTTAAAAATCAGTGAATAAATAAATTATAATTATTGTAAATTATTTACTATAAGAACCACTGGGATGGGATCTGTTGAAAGGACTTTAGAAATGCAAAACTTTGATTTAAAAATGTATAAAAAGTAAAAGTCTATGAATTGTTTTTTTTTAAACATTTGTACAACAAATTGTACTTTATTTTATTTATAAATAAATTTCAAATTTTTACTAATTTCGCTATTTTTCTATACCCTAACATTTGGAAGGCATACGAGGCTTCTATCGCGGTCTTGGCTCCACTTTCATACGGGAAATGCCCGGTTATTTCTTCTTCTTCGGCAGCTACGAGGGCGCACGTGAATTGATGCGCAAGTAAGTAACTAACTAACTAGTTAGTATAAGCACCTATTAACTGTATAACATCGTATCGGTAGGGAGGGACAGACAAAGGATGAAATTGGACCTGTTCGTACGATGGTGGCGGGTGCCATTGGAGGCGTCTGTCTGTGGACATCCACGTTTCCGGCGGATGTGATCAAGAGTCGGATACAGGTGAAGAACCTCAATGAGGGTATGTTCACCGTCGGTGCGGATATTGTGAGGCGAGAGGGTGTCTTGGCGCTATACCGTGGACTACTGCCATCAGTGCTGCGCACAATTCCCGCCACGGCCACGTTGTTCGTTGTCTACGAGTACACTAAGAAGGCGCTACATGGAGCCATGTAGTTTGTGACGTCAACAGTTTTAACTGTTTGCTCGACCGTGACCGCGGGCGGTCATCCGACACAATAATCCAAAAAACACTTTAGAGCAATATAAAAAAAAATAAACCACAAAAACTTAACCAAAAACATTAAAAAAAAAAAACACAACGAACACAATCCAAATCATAATCATGATCATAAAAACTAAATTCACTCATGTTTGCGTGTGACTTTCTGTGGCACCTGTTATTATTATTATTACTATTATTGTTAAACATAATTATTATTATTATTTGTTGGGAGTGAACGAATGCAAATGGTAAACAAAATAATCGATGCATCGATACACGAAGCTTTTGCCGATACTTCTTGTAATTCACATCACTATTTCTATTTTTTTTTTTTTTTTTTTTTGCATTTGCGCTCACATCGTCCTTTCTCCTCGCTCATTCCGGCATTCCACACCTTTCCGCATTTGTCATATGTTTGCCGCCTGGCGCAGTCTACGCTTCAAAAAGTCTTGACGGTCCTTTGAGGTTTCCAGTTCGCGCCATTCATGCCAGTAGATCTGTTTGTGTGCGTGTACGTGTGTGAGTGTATGCAAGAGTGAACATGTGTCATGAGAGAGTGAACATAAGTCGTGAGAGAATGAACATGTCATGAGAGTGTATGTATGACAGAGTGAACATGTGTCATGAGAGAATGAACATGTCATGAGAGTATGCGTATGAGAGAGTGAAAATGTGTCATGAGAGTGTGGCGTGTTTAAAGAGAATGTTAAGAGATTTTTAGCACTTATTATGCCTGCAAGTTCCATTGTCCTTAAGCTTAGCAATAAGTTTTTAACTTTTTTTGTACGACAATAAAATATTTTCAAAATCAAATTTATCCCACATTTTTCCTACACAAGAATTTATACATGGGCGGCCTAACATTCTGATTTGGCTTAATAAAAACTTAAACAATAAGGAGCTTTACGAGATTTTAGAATTTAATTGAGCCAGAGATTACCCTTGGCGCCCTAAAAAAAGAAGTTCGATACCCGAATCGTTTGGTACCCACGAAGATCAGTCAGATATTTCTACTTCTACAGAGTTCTAAAAAACGTCGTCTTAAACCAAATTCCCACCCACGCAGATCAGTCAGTGGGCAGATAATTATCGAAAACTTAACATACCACAAGAGGTTTGTGTCCCAGCTGCTCCAGTTGCCGCAGCTTCATGGCAAACTGTCCGGTGTGTCGTTGCTTGTCCCTGATCACGTTGTTCCAGCCAGCGACGACAAAGACCAGAGTGTCCACATGGCTGGAGGCAGAGAGTTCGCCCAGCAGATGCTGCCTGGTGAGCAGGACACCAGTGTAATCCGCCGGACAGTGGAGATCAATGGGCAGGACACGCTGCTGCTTGCGATCATAGCAGACAACGAGATCACAGCGATCGTAGTGAGGCAACAAGTGCTTGGAGTAGACTGTGCATCGCAGTAGACTTCCCAGTGCATCACGCACCTCAAGGAGAATTCGATCGGTTTTGTTCAGTTTGTAGTTGCTATCGGGTATGTACTGTGTGTATAGTTTGCCCATTTGCTGGCGCTGCTTCTCGGTGAGCAGTGGACCCGTGTACGCCTTGCCCAGCAGCTGAACGAATCCATCGAGATGGAAGTACTCCCGACCCGGCAGACCGCTGCGATAGACATGACGCACGAAGCGGGGATCGAGTGCCACGGCCAGCAGCTCCAGGTCGTGTATGCCACGCATGGTCAGGAACTGCAGGCAGTTGCTGTAGCAGCGTGGGTACCGCAAAATCTCATCGATACGTTCACGCAGCAACTGCGGCATACGCTCCACAATTCGCTGCTCCACGCCACTGGCAGTTTGGAAATTAAACAGCGCTATGACCAGGCAGATGCGCTCCAAATCCTTTAGCCTGACGTTGGATAACTCGTGCTCAAAGCGCAGGAGTATGCGTTCCACGAGCTCATCGTTGCAGGTCTGCAGCTCACAGCCCAGTAGCGCCATGTGCAGGCAGGTGAGCAGCGAGACACGATCCACCTGCGGTTGCAGTGCCACCAGCAGTTGATTCAGTGCCTCCACCTGTGGCAGTTTGCTGCTGTAACGCAGTATCTTCAACAGCGCCACCAGTGTGATGTCCTCCACGCTGTCCAGCTGGGATTGGAGGCGTGTGTACAACTGCTGCAGCAATTCGGGATTCTTTATCTGCGTTTGAGTCTTGAAGAAACCCATGGCCATGACACCCAGCTCCTGCAATGTCATCTGTTCCACACAATTGGCCAAATTCTCCTCGAAATCAAACATATTATAGATCGGACGTCGCAGCAGATTGCACATGAACATGGATTGCACCAGCTGCTCCGGCGGCAGCTTGCGTACTTTACGACCCAGTTTGCGTAGCGCCAGCCACACGTATTCTCCAATACGTGCTAGGCCCAGCTGATACCAGGCATCGCTCACCAGCAGCAACTGGGCACTGGACCAGCTGTCGATGCGTCGACAGCACTCGATATCCAGTGTATTCCAGAGCTGCATGTAGTTGAGACTCTTGCTGGACTCGGGTGTGGGTAGTCGTTGCAGGCTCCTCAGTGTGCCCAGCAGCTGCTCATCGCTGAGCCGATGCACTTGCTCACAATACACGCGCACAAAGTCCTCGAATCGCGGGTCACTGATTTGTGTGGCAGTCTGTGCACAGTGCTGCACCAAATCTAATAGATTCTTATACAACTCAGTGGGTTGTACTCCTATGCTAGTCGGTGTCAGCACACCTTTGGGTACGCCACAGGCAGTCACATCCTTTTCCAGCAGTTCCACGGCGTGTGCTATTTGATAGGGCTTCACAGAAGCCGACAATATTTTATGCGCATGCTGATTCTCCGCGTCGTGAAATATGCGAGCCGGCAGTGTTGTTGTTGTGTGCATGCAGCGCTGTTGCACTTGTTGTTGCAACATTGCCACACCACGTTGCATGCATCTTGCTGTCGTCCTTAACATTTTACTTAATAGTTTAATTCATTAATTTGTACATTGTGCGTTATGTCAGTGCATAAACATAAGAAAATAAGGCATACAAGTGGCGCGCAGCTGTTCGCAGCGTTGCCAGACTGTGGCAGCGGCCATGCGGTGCACATGGTGGAGTATTTGTTTACTTAAACCAATTTTGTACATTATTCACATTTTTTTTAAATTATTTAATTTATAAAAAATAATATTTTTAATTACTGTGTGTATTTTAAATTATTTCATTGGGCACATTGTTCACAACGCCTATGCGCACGACGCAGCTGTTTGGCAGCGTTGCCATCTGCTTTATGCCTATCGATTGTTGTTGGGCGCCAAACGCTTATCGATGAACACACTTTTAAAATGTTAACGCCAAGTTTTAGCCTAATTGGCTACAATTTGCACAACATTGACATACATTTAAAACTATTGTTTGTAGACTAAATAAAATAAAAGAAATACATTTTCTCCCGTAACGATCTGCATTGAATAAATATCGTAAAATCGTGAATTTTAAATGAATTTCTTTTATGTTCTGCAGCGTATACGTAATATGCCGTTATACATGTCATTAACAACGGCCGACGAATAATATTACTATTGTTATGTGTTTGCTGCTTTCCATGGAAACTCGTTTTCGTTTGTTTGTTTCTGAGCTGCTAAATTATTTAACTAGGTTGCCTTTTGTATGCATAAATTAAGTATACGCACGAAGTGCCAGTCAAAAATTACTCAAAAACTATTCAAGGACAGGCAGAGAGCCATAAAATTGCAACAACTGGTTTTGTGTAGCAAAACGTTTATTAAAATTATGATAAATATAAAATAAATTAAAAACTTATTAGGAATCCGAGTCTGTGGATGAGTCCTCAGCATCTGCGTCGCTTGCACCAGTTTTGAAGCCCTCCTCCGTATCATGGCTTCCCATAGTGTCGTTAGAGATTTCCGATTCTTCCGACTCCGATTCAGACGAATCGCTGGGTTTCGGCGTCTTGTCGCTATCACTATCCTGGGAATCGTTCGGTTTCTTGGTTCTATCACTGTCCTCGGACTCATTTGAACTCTCGTCCGAGTTGAAAGGTTTCTTGGTTCTATCACTGTCAATAGAGTCTACAGATGCTACGCTAAAGTCCGACTCGTTGGCTTTCTCAGTTCTATCGCTATCCTCCGCTTCGGAGTTGAAACCTTCACTGTAATCCGATTCGTAGGGTCTCTCGGTTGCATCACTGTCCTCTGATTCGTTGATTATCAAAGTTTTGGTACTTGTCACATCAGATTCCTGTACCTCATCAATTTTCTCGTAGATTTCTCGAAAATCCTCGGCATTGTCACTCACTGACGACTGGTCCGTTCCATCCTTGATCTCATAATCACCAATGACACGTCCGATAAAATCTTGAGCATTATCCAAAGTTTCGACATACTTCATAAAGGCCACATGATCGATATATAGTTTCTGATCGATCAGATCGAGGTAGGGACACTCGGGATCACGTATCCAGAGACGTTGAAGTGGTAAAAATACTTCACCCAGCATATCCATGGCCATTTCCTGATGGAACCAAATTGTTTTCTGTATTTTGTAATGCAAAAGATCCGCAATCTCCGAGCTCAATTCATGCAAATGTAAGGCAAGAGTGCACAGAAATGCCGGTGGTAAAAACTTGAAGCGTATTGTCTTTAAAAGCCGTTTCAAGTACACTTTACGCACATCGTAATCCACGTGAATCCACACAAACATGGCATAAAATACCTCAATCTCCGTCTGCACAGCCAACTCGTCAGAGCTGAGGAGATTACACACACACTTGATGTTCATCTGACTGAATTCCTCTGTGTTGATCATGAGTAGAAAGAACTTTCGTACTTTTCCCAGCATCAGATCAGCAAGACCGTGTTTCCTACGCGCCTTGGCCTCAAAATACATTTCCACCGCGTGTATGGGTGTGAATGTCTTCCGATCATTGAGAGACTCGAAAATACTGCCCACCAATGCGGACATATAGAGGAAATGTCCGGCATCTAGTAGATCAATGATCTTGTCCCGCGGGCACTGTATACTCTCATTCGTCATAAACTTGTAGATCAGTGGGAACACACTAGGTGCTACCTCACTTGTGGGTAGATCCACTACTGCACCTGTTTGTAGTCCAAACGCCATTAGTTCCGAGTAATGACACATCACCTCCGAGTGACAGTGCACGATATTTTTGCCCTGTCGTAGCACGACATCCGTGTTCTCTCGATTTACCAACTGTTCAGTTAGTTCCACTGCCAGCGATTCACGATCTACGTCAAATTCAAGATCATCATTGACATCGTGCATGAACTTCCGTATATCCACTCGTTCCACTTCGGGGAACTCCTTTTTGGCCACTGAAGTTGAGGGCTTTTCATCCTCCAGTGCAGTTGCCATGATTTCCGATATTTTATTATTTTGAGGTTTCAGTTCTTGATTTTTGGGATGGTGGATAACTAAAGCTCAGTCTACTGAAATTGATAGAGAACTAAATAGTAGTAGGAGCATTCAACAAATGTTTTGAAAACTTGGGGGAGATTTAAAAATATTTTTTATAGTTTTTAAAAAATGTATTATCCATTTATTTATTTTTAAGCTTACAAAATTATGTTTTTAATTTTCAACATTATTTTTTTGCTAAGTATTTTTTAAACTAAAACTTAATTTTATTACATATTTTTAAGTTTAATATTTATTTTCAACTAAATAATTTTTTAAAAGTAAAAATTTCATAAAATTATTTTATTTTTTTGGCCTACAAATTTGTGTTTTTATTAATACACAATTTTCGGGTTTAAAATTTATTTTTAGCTCAAACATTTTGTATTTAAGTTTAGTATTAAAAAAGCAGAAAATTTGTATTTATTTTGTTTTTTTTCGGTTATTGCATAATATTTGAACTTTTTTAACAACTTTTTAGTTTTCGAAAATGTTTAAGTTTTTGTAAAAAATAGTTTCAAAAATAAAAATTTTCAATTAACAGCTAATCGTTTTTCTGCTTAATTAAATGCCGAAATGGCATAATGATAATGATGATGATACTGATGACGATACTGATGATGATAACGCTGAGCTGAGTTTTATCGACAACTTTCTCAGTGTTTGGACTTTTCCTATTATTCACAATTAGCATAACAATTAAATATTTGCATTTACAAATTCGCGTTGAGCAACAACAAATTGTTTGCAACATTTTGTAAAATATTGCATAACAGTGTAATTAGAATATTTAGTGTGTTGTTGTTGTTGTTTTTATCGAGTTTTTGGCACTTTGATATCGATATCGAATTCAAATTGAAATTGACGAGCTTCGCTTTCCTTTCATCTTTCATCTCGCACTTTCGTTTGAACACAACAAAAACAAAACAACGCGATGCAACAACAAACACAAGCAGTATGTTTATATGTATGGGTATGTATTCACTCACACACGCACATTTATTGTGCTTGTTGTTGCTGCCGCCGGTGGCTAGAAAAATATTTCTGCTGCCGGCTGCGACGCATTTCATTTCAATAATAATGAAAACAAAAGTTAAAACAAAACGAAAGAAACTACAACAACAAGAACCGCTAGCTGAGCAGCGTAAACGAGAGTGAAGAGCTTCAACGGTAGCAACAACGACGTTAAAGTGGGAGGGAGACGTCCGATTACGAAAAGAGGAACCCCCTCCCCCTGCTTAACAACGCACCAAGCTGTCTGTAATGGCAGCCACCGTTTACAGTTGCTTCTAAAAAAGAAATACACTACTTACGAAGAGTCCAAGCGGCTTTTCAGTTAGTTGGAAGTTTCTGTGTAACGACATAAAAATATGCACTCTTCTGTACAAATATATTAAATGCATTTAAATATCTTATTTATGTTTTTTTTTGTATTATGAATATAATATAAAGCAAATCATTTGTTGCTTGACTGCTGATCTGGCAACACCAAGCAGTTGCAATATTACTAAGTTGACAGTTACAAACGATACCACAAAGTTAGAGCATCAAACGGTCGATCGTTTGCATTTGTTATTTCTTTTTGTTCGATTTTTCCCGTTTAAAAGCTGCGCAGTCGCTGCAGCTCGCGACCGATCACCTTATAAAGTTTTGAGAAAAGAAAGATTTCGGTTTAAACGAAATTTTGGCAATGCGCGGCATAGACGGAGTTTGTTAAAAACATAAATCGAAAACTAAAAGAAAAAGAAAACGAAAAAAATTCAAAAAAAAAAAAAAAACCGTGATGTCGTTTAAAGAGGCGTTGAAAGTGCTGACAGCTATGACACTGCTGTCGCTGGTCGCGGCCTTTGGCAATGAATATGTGCACATTAAGGTGCACGTGCCCAAGGATCAGGCACCAAGCATTGCAGTGGATGCGGAACCCATTACCCCACCAAAGGTTATACATCACTATCATCATCATGGACCACCCTCCCATCAGCGAGCACGTGGTCGGCCTGTGCCCAAAATAAAGACAAGTCCACTGCTGGAGAGCGTCATCCTATCCGACTTGGATAAACCGTTACACATGAGCGAGCATGCGGATTATCTGAATCATGCCAAGGAACTGGCCGAGCATCTGACGGCCAAGAAACCGCCAGTTCCACCAGCACCGCCCAAAAAGAAGGTAAACACCTACACCATCATTGAGGAGAAGCATCGTGCTCCCAGCTTTGATTACGAGCACGGACACGTGGACACCTATCGGGTGATAGATAGTCGGCCCCAGCATCACAAACATCATCAGCAACTGCCAGACGACGACGATGACGATGTGGGCTATCATTACAGCACTCCAGGACGCCATCATCGTCACAAGAGCACGTCCAGTTACGGTGCCTATGCGGAACCAGCGCCAGTAGAGGAACCCTTGGATTTGGATCAAGGTTACAACTATCCACCTCCATCCTTTGCCACCGCCAAGTCGGCTCGTTCGCCCGCCCACACGCTGGAGGCACCCGATGAGTCGCCACTGGACACACAGTATCCATACGACTATGTTGGCACCAACGGCTTTCGGCCATCACCGCAGCTCATCAACCAAGCGGACGTCTATGAGGACGACTCCGATGTCTATGCCGGTCCTGTGCCCGTCCGACGACGTCGTCCCAGCTCCCTGAACTGGGCCAGTCGTTCCAGCTACACAGCTGGCGAGACCTACAACGATTTAGACAGCTACAAGGTTGGGCATACCCGCGCCTTGGCTAGTGCAGGGTATCAGCACACAGGGCCCTACCTCTAGAGCGCAGTTTTTTGACTCTTATTTTAATTCTTATTTATTGAAATTATTTTTTTTTTTTAGCTTTAAGTTGATTAAAGTCTTAAAATTAAACATGATCCTAAAATGTGGTTTCCTATATCCAGAGGCGGTAGCCTACAGGGTGTCCAAATACAGGGTGATACCACTAGAGTCGAGGTTTCTTATACTTATTTTGGCTCCAAGTTGATTAGAGTTACAAAGTTGTACACAACTCTACAGTTTTGTCTACTATATCCCATATACACCTTTCGGGTAGTGTATACTTTAGTCGGTCACTTTAGGTTCAGCCCTACTCATTGATTAGCTGTTTGAGTTTACACTTACTTTCGCTAATAGACTTTTTATATCAATCTAAACTGATGAATTAATTAATGCATATTTATTTGCTGCAACTGAAGCAATTATAAGTGCCTTACTTTAGTCACTGGTGGTGAATTTTAGCCATTATCCAGTACACAGAAATTATTATTGATTTTAACTTCCGTTCTGCTCAAAATATTTATTAATCTTATCGGAACTTTCGTCGAAAAAATACTGGGCAAAAACTGTCCTTACTTCACTGGCCAAAAGACTGGGTTAAAACACTTTAATCGAGTGTATCGACTGTAGTGCGTCCAGTCTTTAATTTTACTAAATTATTAAATTTTTATTCGCTTTTTATTTTAAACTAGACGAGGTTTTTAGGAAGAATTTAAGCCATTGATAGGGTTTCTGGTCCTTGAAAACACAAACAGTTACAAAAACAAAGTTGTTTGGTGCACTTGGAGCACAAGGCTACAAACTAGCGCTTGCCTTGAAGTCAGTACTGCCAAGTTAGCCATTTTCCGGATGGAAACGACTTCATTTGAAAGTCATAAAGATTATAGTCAAGAGCAAGCCGACTGTAATAAACCACGTACTCGCTTTTTATACCCTTGCAGAGGGTATATTGTTTGTGTCGCGAAGTTTGTAACGCATTGAAGGAGTCTTTTCCGTCCACATTAAGTATATATATTCTTGATCAGCATCAACAGCCGAGTCGATATAGCCATGTTCGTCTGGCCGTCTGTCTGACCGTCTGTTTCTATGCGAACTAGTCTCTCAGTTTTAAAGCTATCTTAATGAAATTTGGTACAGATCTGTATTCTCTCTGCACGCAGTACATGTGCTAAAATCGGCCAGATCGGACCACTATATCATATAGCTCCCAAAGGAACAATCGGTTGAAAATGCTTAGTATGAACATTTTTGGTGTCTATTGACCAAGTTACGGTGTTACAATTTGCGGAGAAGGTAGGGCGCGTGACAACAATTTAAAATATACTTGATCTGCCTAACATATAGACGCACTCTCATACCAAATTTAGTGACTCCAGCTTTCATGGTCTCTGAGATCCAGATGTTTATAAAAACGGATGGACGAAATGGCATTTTTATGGTCTGACATATTACGCCTCCTACTACCTCCTCTTCCATTTGGCTTCTGAGAAACCTAATAGACCCCTCTACTCTCTTTGAGTACGTCGTTAACAAACGTTTTCTAGCTTTTTTTTTGCTTGCTTACGGCTGTTTTTATGGCCTTGTTGTCATCACAGGCCCGTAGAACACACGGGCAACGCCGGTTACAATTAGCTGATACAGGAAACAAAATAGCTTGTCATCAAGATTGTGGCAGTGAAGCGAGTCCGCGTTTCAGTTGGGAATTGGATTGAATTGGATTTGGTTAGAACACGATGGGAGGTCAAATTGATCAGGTGTTGCTGCTACACCTGCGTTTCTATCAGCTAATTGGACTGCACACACTGCCCCTCAGCGGAGATGGGGCTGCAGAGACGCCACATAATGGCGGAATGCTGCGTCTCTGGGCGGGATGTCTGCTGTTCGGATACACCGTTCTCGCTCTGTTCTGTATGTTCCATGCGGATGAGTTTCTTTACGACGGAGATCATTTTGCACGCTTCAATGACGGCTTGAAATTCGCGTTTGCCGAAATGGCTGTTGTGAGCATTTATACGGAATCGATTTGGACGCGTTATCCCCTGTCGCGTTTCTGGCAGACCTATGCGGCACTGGTGCCCTACGGGGCGGAAACGATGCGACATCAGATTCACCAACACTGGCGATTTCTGCTGAAAATCTATGCGACAATTGTGTTCAACTCTGTGACACTTTCCATACTTTTGTGCTCTGAAGTTGTACGCTATCAGGTCATACGATTCTGGGTCACATTCCAGCCTTTCGTGTTCATCATTCATCTGAGGAGCACCCAGTTCGTGCTCCACGTGGAGCTGTTGCGACAGCAACTGCGTCAGTTGCACAACGAACTCGCGCTCCTCGTGGAGTACTCCGAGTTCGCCAATAGAGCAGCCAGTTTTGCCGGCTACGAGGAGTTCATGAGGCGTCGTGTGCGACAGAAGCAGCTCATGTATGGTCACATTCATCAGTTGTCCGTCTACTTCATTCAGGCGTTTACCTATTCCATGCTCGCCGTGTTCCTTATGATCTACATGCGCATCGCCATCGACTGCTACTTTCTGTACTACAGCTACCACACAAAGGTTTCTTTTAATGGTGAGTAGTGGCGCAGTCCCAGCTGGAAATGGCTAACACTGCAAAGAAAATATGTGTTAGAGGAGTACAGTGCTCAAAATTAATAAACTCTTGCCTTTCCGCTGTCTAGATTACTATCTGTTGTGGCCCGCTCTGCTGGAGCTGCCCGCCTTCGTCTACCTCTCGCAGAGCTGCATGCAGATGGTGTGCCACATTGCCCATCAGCTGCACAACATAGTGGTGCGCACACCTGCGCTCTCCCGACAGGTAATCCAACTGGTAATCCCAGTAGACCTTAAAACTTGCTGCACTTCCCCCACTTGCAGATACAAAACTTTTCGCTGCAGTTGCTCCATCAGCCGGTGCATCTGCACTGCCTGGGCATCGTGGTGTTCGACAGCTCACTGCTGACACGAGTAAGTGAAGAGAAGGGAAGAGAGTAGAACCTTCTTATATATACTTATACTTTTTTTTTGCAGACTGCCACTGGCATTTGCACCTACATGCTGTTCACGGTGCAACTGATGCCCAAACTGAGTGGAACTCAACGCAGTTTGGAGTCAAATAGTATTTAATATTAAAGCTATATGTATGTATGTATCGTTAAACATTAAAGTTATATTAATTAATGCCTTAAAACGACTGGAGGGGGCAGCATATGCTATAGTAAGCATTCATCTGGGTTGCTGTTTCAAGTGATGAGGAAGGAGGGTGGAAGGACAGAGGATGGATGGGAGAAGGGGAAGTAGGGGAATTGGGAGTGCAGAGGAAAGGAAACGTCGCATCAATATGTATTTACATCTCGGGTTCATCAGCGGGATTCGACTATAAAACTAAGTTATCATCATCATTATCCTGGTACAGCCAATAATGCATTCATTTCTTAGCTTGGAATTTATCTTCAGCTTAAAGTACGATTGCGATTAAGTGCGTAACTGCTATATCTGTGTATGTGTGAGAGTGTAGGTGTGTGTGGTGTGTTGTGGTGTTTGTGTGTGTGTATGCTTCTATCCATGTACGCTTCACATTCCCTCGTTTAATCGTATTCATGACTTGATTCTCGTTTCGCAATCAGATTCTCACGCTCATCATCATTGCCCTCAATGATTATGGTATTGGAATGAGCTGGACGATTTAATGGCTTTACACGATGCACCGTCTCGGTGAGTCCTGATTCGGTTAACACTTCAACACCATCATCATCGTCATCATCGTTGGGCACTGTGAAATATGGATGCGATGATACGGGACGGAATTTATAGCCCGTGAGCACAAAGAACACATATGTGGCCATCTCCCTGAACATCTCATCCAGCCAGGCATACTGAAAGACCACCGTCATCTGCAGCAGATCGACAATGATGCGTGTGAAGTAGATATAGCAGACGATCATTAAATAAAACTGTCGGAACAATTTCAATTTGCGTAAATTGATTGCTGCCTTGCCATCGGTGGCGGACGCCTCGTGCAAGTGGCGTATGGACCAAACAATTGGAAAGAGTATCGCACCACAGCACAGCAGATCCACGAAGAAGAAGATGTTGTGCCAGGTGCGGAATTCAGCGTCGCTTTGATCCGATTCATCCGTTATGATTTGCGCCACATTTGCGAGCACCTAAAAAAGGCAACAAAGTTTCATTAGTTTATAGGATACTAGAGTGATAGGTACAACAAAGTCTTTAAATATATAAAACCACAAACAAGTTATTGTTTAAACAAACCTGCAATGGTATCACAATCATAAAGATCTTCTTGTCCTTATCGGAGAGTATGTGCTTGATGAATGTCCAGCCAGTGCCAATGAGCACAATGGTTATAAACAGGACGGCGCCTTTGAGCAAATGTGCTATGTAGTAGAGTATGGCCCAGGTTTCCACATGCTCGCCACGTTTCTCAATAAAGTGATAATTGATGGAGTGAAACATGAGCGAGAGTGACTTGAGGAATACCAAAACAGCCATCAGATAGTGTATCTTATAGACGGTGTGTCTGTCAAATAGAAGAGAAGAAACCATATAAATAAATATATAATAAATATCAAATTATGCCGCTTACTTGCTCTTCTTCAAAATGAACACCCAGAACAGACCAGAAAGGAAGAAGAGCAGACTCATCATGAAGTATAAAGCTGGCAGAGGCATTTCACCAGCTGATAAGTAGTTGCCATTATTGTTTTCCTCAATGTCCACCTGAAAAAGGGACTATCAATAGCAGGAACCCTTTAAGCTTGCTGTCGAATTTTCAACTTACATTAAATGACAACTGCTTGGGATGATCGTAGTTGGGACAGGCGTGGAAATATAGATTATATAGTCCCTCGTCATGCGGTGTGGCCACAAACATTGAGAAATTAAAGCTATAATAGTTGAGTTGATTGGCGGTTTGCTTCACCAACGGTATTGTGAAATTATTGCACAGATCCTCTTGGGACTGACGATATAAATTTGATTCATAAAAGTTGGCAACGGAGCCCGGAGAATTATCCACAGGCAGCGATGGTTCAGGTATGCTTTTATCACTCTTTAGACTATTGCCATTGCTGCTAGCTGGAGCAGATGAGGCGACGGAAGCAGAGGGTGGCGCAACTGGTGCATCAGCTGCAGCATTATCGACACCATCGCCATCCTGACTATCACCGAGCACTCCACTGGCAATGGCAGCATTTGCATTCCCAGCTGGCGGATGTATGGCACTCGCTGGTAAAGCTGTGGGTGGTGAAACGTTTGTAGCTTCCTTGGGAACGACTGGCACGTCAGGCAACGCTTTGGGCAACTCATTCTCAGTCTCCTGCTTCGGTGCAGTTTCGATTTTACCAGCAAAGGCTAGGGGAGACGATGACTTTTGTTCCTCATCGGGTTTCATGGGTTTCTCCTCGGAATGATCATCGATATCATCTTCGGGTTCATCCGAATCCAAGGGCAAAACAGCACGACGACGACGACTACCACGTGGCTGTGTAAACAAAGCTGAATCGCTCACTTTGCCCAAATGCGAGTTGCGTTTGTGGCGATACGTGATGTCTCTGTAGACATGCTTGTTAACCCATTCCGGTGAGCAATGTACTCGCACTCTGTAAACAAAAGAATAACAATTAATAGGAATGACATGTGGAATCTGAAGAGTCGACTAAGCTATACCCCTTACTCAGGAAGAAGAGAAATATTATAGCAGTTTAAATCTACCCTGTAATGCACTTGTAAAGGGTATAGCAATAGGAGTAGTGCGCTTATTTAGCTGGAAACTCACTTGAGCTCGTTAAGATCCAGTACAAAGAATAAAATTGGTCCTTTTCTTTGAATGTTTGGCGATTCCTCTAATATGCACTTGGTTTGATGCGAGTCCAGATAGGGATTAAGCTGATCAATGGTTGTCTTATCCAGCGATAAGCCAAACTGCAAGCAACAGTAAATATATTTTAAGTACCTATTGGAAAGTTGAACAATACAAAGACTTAAATACCCTTGCAGAGAGCCGTCTTCTATTTAGAGCTAATCAAATCGTCGAACCCATCTTCCATATGTCCACTATATGTAAGTTATAGACCTATTTGTTTAGATTTTATAATGTTACTTGGCAACTATCATAAGACCCAACAGACCTACTTGATTTCAAGCGATCGTTTCTCTAGCTTTTCTACCGAACGACGATTAATCATCGATTGCCTCAATGCCAGCTGATTTTTATAGTAATTCGATCGCCTGCTTGCAAAATGATAACACCCCAACCTCAACCACTCTGCAAGGGTATAATGGTCTATAGTGAGTACATTAAGCAAATGTACCAACTGTTTAGGTGAAGTTGAGTACATTAACCAAATGTACCAGTTGAGTTAACACCCCAACCGCTCTGCAAGAGTACAATGGTTTGGTACAAATGTACCAAATGAAATGCGTACCAAACCCGTCGACTGCTCCTCGGGAATTGTCAGCTGACTCAGCTGGACGTCCAAATGTCCATTTGTGTAGAAACCAAATGTGCTCAGCGCAATATATGGCCGCATATCATTCTGTAAAGTAAACACGCAAAGAAACACACACACACACATGTGCATTATAATAAATAATTTATATTAGATAAAATATGTAAATAGAAGCCGGCTGTCGTCGTCGGCCAAAACAGCAAAACTTACGCGAACTTCCAGATGATGTTTGCGGGACAGGACAACATTGGGTGCAGTTATTAGGGCTACAATAAGTGTCACAAGTATTGATTTAATATTTAATATGTGCGCTGACGCTAGCGCACTCATTTTTTCTTCCTTTGCTCCTCTTGTTTATTTTGTATGGTCGACTGTGTGGCACTTTTTCTATTTTGTTGTTTTTCTTGGATGATTTTTTTTTTGTTTTTTGTTGGTCGTGCTCTTCGTTTACAGCTATCGTAATCGAAATAGTTATTTAATGTTATTGTGCTCGAACGGTGCTGTGGGTCGCAATCAAATGAAATTTGATTTGCTGCGGTTACCGTTGCTTTTGTTATTGTAATTGCAATTGTTAACACCTCAATGATATCTTTTGATTTGCGGTCGTCATTTCGCCTTGCAGCAGAGCAGTTCACACACAACGTAGAACTGCCACTTAAATCGATATTGGTATCGATGTATATCGATGTTTTATCATACGTCAATTCAAATTTTAAGCATCGATTTTAATTGGTTGCCAACAGGTTCACAAATTTTAATAATTCATATTTAATACACACAAGCCGCAATCAAAAGAAACTTCGCTGCTTTTAATTGTTTTTTTTTTCTTCGGTCGCCAACAAAAATAAAGATGTTCGCACTGACTTTATAATCAGAGTTGCTTTGATTCGATTCTAGTTCACTTGAACCATTTTTATGAACCTATCGAATTTGAATTTGATTGCGTGAACTTTGAGTTTATTTTTTAAAATATGCACAGTAAGCATAAAGTGATTACAAACATATTGGTTAAATACGAGCTTTAAGTGCACCATCTACTCCATGTAGCCACTGTAGTGCTCCCCACGGACATTGATTTGCTCCCGCGGTCGTGGCTTAAACTGCCCATCGCCCAAAGTGACCGTTGCCAACGCTTTCTTGCCACGGAACATGGCTACATCGAATGTTGGCGGCGGTGTCGGCTTAACTGTATTTTTAGCCTTTCCCTCCTTTTTCTTGGACTTCTCTTTGCCCTTTGGCTTATCTTTAACCATTTCCGACTCAATGTCTGCATTCTCAAGCCAAGCCATTTTGCCGGACTGATTGAAATCCAACGGTTTGACCTCCGTAATGAGCGATAATTCCAATGCTTTTTGCCGCTTCTGATAGTACATAACCTCTAGGCCTAGGGTGGCCATGGCCAGTACGAGACCAAAGAGTGTAGCTATGAAGACACCACCCAAACTCTCTAGCGTAATGCCTTCCTGATCTTCAGAGAGTGGACAATCTTGTACTTTTGATTGATTCCAATATTTTGCACGCAGTTGCTCAAAGAAACGCTCTTTTTGAAGCTCCAAAATGGTATAGCTTAGCTCATCCTGTAAAGATAAATACATTAATGAATTATTTAATAGGTGGAATGAGAGTACTCACGCCCAGATGGCTACCCTGTTGAACGGCAACGGCATAGGGTTGCTCGGCAAAGACTTCGCCTACCTCGGTGAGATTACAGTTTCTGGTCACCTCGTACTTGATCTCCGCCGAGTCGTGTATGAACGCATAGTCGGCATTTCCGTGTGCGTCCACATTGGCAAATCCCTCCACGGCATTCCTAACCGGCTTTGAGCTATTTATGGCCAACAGAATGTGTCCATATTGCTCCTTGATCGGATAGTCCCAAATGCGAAACTTACGAAAGTCCCGCGAGGCATTCAGTGCCATCTCCTTCCACATGCGATAGAGTGTATCTTCGGCAAACTTCATATTCATAAAATAATTATGCGTATCGGAGTTCTCGACGACCGTGTAATTAATGCGCGATTGTCGAGCCAGTTGCTCCAAGGATTGCACCGGTGTCTGCATGCGTTCGACGGTGAGAAAAGCCGCCAGATTGGCGGTAAATGTGGCCAACATGAGCACCACAAACAGCCAATAGGCGGCGACCAAAAGACGTCCGGATATTGCCTTAGGAGCTTCACCTCCCCCCTGAGGAGTGAACGAGGTGAGGGCAAACCAGAAGCTCTCGCGGAGCGTAAACTGTCGACACTCGAAGGGATACGCATCGCGATTGTTACGCGAGCTGTATGGTGAATACTTGTCCATGAACCAGATCATCAGAGCGGTGCCAATCAGTGAGGCCACAATGCTCACCCAAACCTCCAGACGCAGCACCGTCATGAACTTGAACAAGGAGGTACGCCTCATGGGCTTCCGCATCACAATCGAAATGCCAGTTTGCTCGAAGTAGGGCGGTAGAAAGTCAACCACTTCCTCTCGCTCCGAGTACATTTTGAGTGCAGCTACCGCGAAATCCGTTTCACCCTGTACCAAATCCCCGATGACGCCATCCCATTCACCCTCCTCGGTGGGCTCACCCATGTGGCCCCGCTTAGGAGCCACAATCTCATAGGCAAAATTCAATTTCTCCGATAGACGAGCGATGAAATCGATGCAATAACCCTCCCAAATGGGTTGACCACTCTTGGTGAGCATCAGTTCGCCGGTCTGCGGATGACGGCGATAGTAGCTCCAGGGTATACTCTCGGCGGTGCCAATGCGAAAGAAACGGCGACTTGGACTGATTGTCTCGTTAAGCAAACGCAGTTTTCCCGCTGACCAAATGGCCAGATCCGTTTTAGCCTCGTGCTCATTGGAGTAATAACCTGCGGATATATTCGCCGAAAAGCTAAGTATTTCCTCCTCTTCCTGGCCCACATCCGGCTCTTCCCCCTGTTGTTGCTCTGGCTTGCTGCCCTGCAGCTCACTCTCCACACTCAACGCAGGCACAGTGTTCAGAAAGTTGCTCCAGTGCACATTATCCATCCAATGATTGTTATCGGCGGAATTGAACCCATTACTTTCGGTTGCTTCCGAGCTGGCATTGCAGTCCATATAGACGGGTTGAGGAAATCTGGGGCTCGCGTGTAGTCCATCAATCAGACTGCGTATTATGTCCAGCAACATCGCTCGTTGTAGCTGCAGTTGGAAGATCATTGTAATCCTAGGCCAGACATTTCACTGGAGACCTCAGGTCTCTCCTTACACCCGAGGCTTCAAACGGGGGTTTTCAGCTAGCTGCTCCCTATGAATTCACTCTGAAGGAATTTGTCAACTTGCCTCACCTCATTGAATTCCTACTTTATAATTTTGATCCTCTTAACCCCCATCTCTCTTCGCACCTATTTCTTTAATCCCTTCTGTCATTCGCCTTAGGGTTAGTGTTCTACATCTTATACCCTACGTCTCGTTCCTACTCTCTGCTGGACTTTCACCTTACTCTCTTGAGTTTCAACCAATAGATGACGCATTGGGAGTCTTTCTCTTCCTACGCTTTTCAGTTCCATTCCTGCTCTGTCCTCTCCTTTCCTCTTACCCTTCCATACAACCCTCTTACCCACCCCTATCCAGGTCTTCTTTGAACTCACCGTAAATCCACTGCCGCAGTAGAGATCCCGCATCTGCATTGACCGACAGATGGCGCGTGGGTTCAGCGTAAAGCGCGTTGCGTGCTCCACCTGCCGCTTATACTTAAAGACCCGATCTCTGGTGTCCAGAAAGACGAAATGCCATTCGGTGGGTCGCTGAAATAGTTGACCCTTTTCCACCTACCAAACGAACAAAAACTTTAACTTTAGATGCTACGAGGATCAGGCTCATACTAACGCGCTCGAAGAGACCGTTCATAGGAGAAGCTCTCGCGAATATAGCATAATAGGTGGGAGAGGGACGCAGCATGGCCAGACGTTGAACGAAATCATCCGTCTCTGTGTTGCTGCCATCCAAGATGAGCGCGCGAAAGGGATAGCCAGCCAGGAGCTGTTTCATGGCCTCTAAGTGGTCTCGAGCACTTTGAAATATCATGGCCACATTGTTGGCTCGCTTCTCTCGCATAAAATCAGCAAACATATCGAGAAATGGTCGCATCAAGCGATCCACACGCACATAGGGTATGCCATGGGTGCGAGCCAGCTGAAGACCCTGGGACCAACGGTTATAGCTCAGGTCCACAATCACATGGCTGCCCACGCTGCCCAGAATATCGCAAACTAATGGAGGGGAATCCAAAATATGCAACATGAATAGGACAATAAGGTTGGAGGAAACCCAGACCCTGAAACCAGCAACCGCTTCAAACCCTTTCAACTACTCAGCCCTAGGGAAACTTACAGTTTTCCATGTCGACCTCATTGGAGTAGGTTAACTGCAGCACGGCATCCGCAACACCTGTGCCCAACTGCAGAGTCTCCAACTCCTTGAGCACCACTGTCATGTCCGCATCAAACTCTGAGCGCTGCACATCTTCCAGCCAAAAGGCTAAGACGGAAAAAATTTGGATTTACTAAAACTAGAAATTATGAGCCACCTACTTATCTTGAGCTCATCGCTGCCAGCCAGGCGTACACTCCAACCCGGTCCCAGTCCCAGTTGTAATCCTATTATCAGACAGAGCCAAAAATAGCGATCCATCTTCAGAGAACCTTTGCGCAAAATTGACGCAGATTTGAACTACAAAAAGGACCTCAGACATAAGGTCCTTACGTGCATATAATTGGTCGTAATTTTCTTGAGCGATTCGATTGATTGCTGAGCATTATGAATTTTTAAACACTACTCCGATTGTCTGATGCTTACGTCGGGGACACGTCAACTATTGCAAAATGTTGTAGGGTAACTCAAAGAGTATCATACGTTAGGGGTTACAAGACACCCTGTAAATGGAATAACTTTCAAACCTTTTCTGAATAATGGAAGATTAAAACTATTCCAATTTCCTAGACAACTTTTTCTATACTTTTTCCATTAGAAATCAAATCGAATATTAATTCATTCGTTTCCTTCCTTCTTTTAGATATTTTTGATGTATTTGATTTAGACTCTTCGTGGATCAATAAAATTTCACTAGATTTCCCAAGATTGCATAATCCCTAGAACATTCACTTTGATCAAGACTCCAAGGAATCTTTTCTTAACTTATCTACATTTTTCAAAGAATAGAGTTCGTAAATTCCAAATTTTTGTAGACCCTAGAGTACGATACAACTCATCTAGTAAAAATAAGAAATAAGTTCTACCACTGCTTTAAATCAAATCATATAATTTTTTATTGAACGCCAAGCAATTGAGGGTATTACCGGGACTACACTTGGAGCTGGTAATACTTAAGGCATGAACTCTATTTACAAATATAGATACATTGAATTCATACAATTTGTTTTGTTATTTTTGGATTCGATAAGCAAAGTCTTCGTAGGGAAGTGCTTTCACTTGATTTTCCACTCTTTTCTAGTATTTTTGGTATGTATATACATATAGCCGATAATTTATTAAACTTAAGCTTTAACAAACGAACGTAATCTTAGAATTCGTGGATTACATAAATAAACTTAGCGTATTTTAAATCAATATCAGTTTTAAATCATAAGTATACAAAACATAATAATAATAATAGAAAAAAAAAAAATGATAAACTATTTCGTAGTTAGAAGTAGGATAAACAAAACTGGTTAGTTCATGGAAACTAATTGGATTTTCGATTCCAAATAGTGTGAAAAAACGAATTTCACTAATCGCATTTACTTTTATCTCTTATTTTTATTGCTTTTCCTTTGATCTTTAGGTACCATGCAAATGAGAGAGTATTGACTCGATATCCTCGATCTGTACACCGGCATCGTGGGATGACTCCATTGCCTGTTCCTCACTGGTCCCCATTTTCATGGGCGTATTGCTAGAGAAAGAAAGGAAAGAATGTTGAATTATTGTCAAGTAAAGAGTTTACACCAGTTAGAGTGAGACAGCGATATAAACAAAGGTTTCTGGCACCACAGCTTTCCTCTTGGCGAAGCGCTTCCGTAGCCTACTTGACTAGCATCCTCCGTGGCCGGATTACTAAACGTCACTGCTGGCCTATGATCCTATCCTATTACCCATCTACTTTATTTCCCTTAATCCATATTTCTGTGTCTCTTCTTCTGCTGCTCTGCTTGTTTTAGACTTACATTGTTGCCACCTCCAAATCGTTGTCATCACGCTGCTCTTCCCCCTCCACTTCCACTTCCAACTCCATGTCCATGTCCGTGTCCACATTCTTGACAAAACTGTTGAGCGGCGTTGATGCCGCCACTGGTTTCCGTTTCTTGGGTATATTCCTAATGGAAACCGCTTTGCCGGTAACGCTTTCGCTTTCAGTTGGCGTCTGGTAGAGCAACTGTGGGCTTGTGATACGAATGCTGTGCATCTCTCCGCTGTCGACCATAATACGCATTTGGAAATTGTTAAAGTACTGGGGTGTCTGGCGTGGCACAGGCACCAGTGGCTTGCTGCCATTGCCGGCGTAGATGAAACTAAATGAATTTTGTTCCTGGCTGTGGCTGCGACTCATGTCCAGCTCGTAGTCACCATTGGAGATTGGTGCCTGCTCCGGTGACTGTTGTGTGGTTTGTGCCTCCGCCAATGTGGCCAGTTGCGGCACTGGTGGCTCTAGACGCGCCTCGGCACGTTTCTTGGCCGGCTTTTTGGTAACCTTAGTGGATTTCGCTGGCTCAGCTTGAGCTGATTCCTCCGGCGCAGGAGCTGTAAATGGAAAAAAAAAAACATGACAATGAGTGGGTATTTAAGGCGTATTCCATTGGATGCACTTACTCTTGTTATCTATGAGACGCGAGGATCGTCTTGTGCTGCCCTGCACCGAATCCGTGGTCACCTGTTTCTTGGGTCGGCCACGTCGTGGTCCTGTGGTCAACGCCGTGGGCGCCGGTTGTGCTGCAATCTGCACCGCAACGCGTCCAGTTTTTGGCAGCAACTGTTGCTTCTTGGCGCTTAGATTCAAGGCTATCAACAGCTCCGGATCGAGATCATTGTTGTTACAGCTCTTGCGGGCTGCAGGCTCAGCGGTGTCCACAGTGGGAACAGCTGCTCCCACGGTGGCTTCTTGTTCAGCGGTTACAGCTGCTGCTGCTGGTGCTGCTCCAGCTTTCACTCCTCCTGCTTCGTTCTCTGTTGTGGCTGCTGCTTTAGTTTTAGCTGCTTTTGTGGCTGCTGTCTTGACTTTGGTTACTTTTGCTCCTGCTGCTGCTGTGACCACAGCAGCGCCTGCTCCTGCTGTTTTTAGCTTAGACTTGGCTGCTTTGGTAGCCAGAGCTGCTCCAGCGGCTGGTCTGCCGGCAGCTGTTGTCTTCTCAGTCTTTTTGGGTGACTTGTTCGGAGGATGCGGATTAGCTAGCTTGGCGGTCTCCAGCATGGCGTTTAGCTTCTTGTTGGTCTTGCGGGGTCGTGCCTTAGGCGAGGCTTGTTGCTTAACCTTGGCCTTGACACGTTCCCGCACCTTGGCGAGATCCTGACGCCGCTGCTCCATGACCTGTTGTTGTTTGAGCAGCTCCTCGGCTGCTGTAAGAACGGGAGCAGCTGGAGCAACTGGAGCGGCTGGAGCTGGCTGTGTGTGGACTGAAGCGGTTTCTGCTGGCGGCGGTGGTGTTGTCTCTGGTGCAGTTAAAGGTAGTGGAGGTGGCGGTGGTGGTGGTGGTGCCATCTCCCCACTTGTGTTCGCAACCACTGGCGGTTCTTTGCTCGGCGTTAACCAGTTTCTAAGTGGATAACGCACCTCACCATCCTGGCTGACCAGCTGCCCCGGCTCACTATCAATGGCCAGCGATGGCTCATCCGTCGGTGCCGCTGCTGTTGCTGTTTTCAGCCACTCACCGTCCTCGGTGCTGCTAATATCCGACAGATTCTCCATGTCCAGTAGCTGTAGAGTCTTTGCTGGCTGCATCGTGTCCATTTGCCGTTGAGTGGATGCATTTGAGGATGAGGAAGAGGCATCTCCGGATGAACTACTGCTAGAGCTGCTGCTCGAGGAGCTGGAACTGCTAGAGCAGCTGCTGCTGCTGCCACAGCTGCTGCTACTTGAGTTATCTACAACAGCATCGGGTAATCCCGACACGAGCTTATAGTGTGCCGACTCCACCAACGATTGCTCCGCATTGCTGGACTCCACGGCTGCAGCGCCCTCCACGCTGTCCACCGCCTCGGTGCCAAAGGATCGCACTCGTCGCAGCACTGTCGGTTCCACTGCAAGACGCTCCGCTTGTAGCTCAAAGCAGACATTACTCAATTTGCTTATTGGCTGCACTGCATCCTCTGCTGGACGCACGGGAGATAAAGCTGGCGGCGATTGCAGCGCACACTGAGCATTGGTGTCCGTGTGCTCAGCCTCGTCTGGACGATAGTATGAACTACCCGAGGAGTAGTCTGTCTTGGCCGCACTGCCGCCATGTGGTGTGCCTAGTGAATGGCCAAACGGTGTGCCCAGACGCATGCCCGGCGTAATGGCCGACAGCAATGGAGTGTCTAGTATGCTCTTGGTATCGCTGCCAAACAGAAATGATTCCAGTGGCAATACCTTGACATAGGGCGTGGTCAGGATGGGCAGTTGTGTGGGTCCTGGCGTCGGCGGTGGCTCATCCACCACCTCGTTGGGCAGCGCCTTGAAGGGTGTCTCCAACAGCAGCGACATGCTGGGCACAGAATCCATTCGCATTGATTCCGGCAGCTGATCCGCTTTCACCGCCAGCGAGGAGGAAGGAGCTATCGTAGGATCGGTTGTGTGAACGGGTGCAGGATCGGGCTGTGGCTGAGACTTGGCTGCTGACTGCGGCTCCACCTCCAGCTGCTGTTCCTTGTGTTGCTCCTGCTCTGGCTCCTCCTGTTTCTTTTGCTCGGTCTGCTCCTCCTCCTTCTGCTGCTGCTGCTGCTGCTCCTGTCCCTGTTCCGCCTCCTTGCTCGTCTTAACCTTCTCCTGCTTTACAGCCTTTGTTCTCTTCGGCTTCTGTGGCGTCGTTATCTTTATATTAAACTCTGCCTCCTCCTGTCCCACTGGCTCCAGCTGCTCCATGGGCTTCTTTCGCTTGGCACTCATCGACACGTTTAGCTTCCTTTGCTTCGCCGACTCCTTCTTCTTGCGACGCAGGCGTGGCTGTGACTTCATCGTCTCCTGTCTCTTGGCATTGATCTCACGCAGACGCTGCTCCAAATCCGTGCTGTTGCCATGCATCTGACGATGCCAGGCGGCCATTAGATCTTCATGCTGCTCTTCCGCCAGATCTATGCTTATGTTCTGATTCTCCTTGCTCTCATCATGTGATGTGGATGCACTCGTTTCCAGTTCACCTTCCCGTTCCCGTTCCCGCTCCCGTTCCCATTCCTGTTCCTGCTCCGTCTTGGTCTTCTCCGGTTGTGTGTCTACTTGAGCATCTTCCACCGTCTGGGAGATAATTCTTTTGCAGGCCTTCACAGCGGCTCGACGCTTCTGCTTGCGTTTGGGCGTGGCTACCACTGGCACAGGCGCCGTTGTGACCTTGGAAGCGACAACAGCCTTGATCACCGTCTGATTGCTGCCCTCCTCCATGGCAAACAAGGGAGGAACACAACTGTTGCTCTCATTGGCACTCAAATCAGCCGATCCACCAGTTATAACCACGTTAGCTTCCACTACTGCAGCTACAGCTGGTGTATCTGGTGCTGCTGCTGCTTCCACTTCTGTAGCTGCTGTCACTTCTTGCTTCTCTGCTGCCGTACCAAAATTGGGTAAAATCTTAACATTGTTAATGATTATCGGTTTCTCCGGCTGCTCCACTTGCTCCGTTTGATTCTTGCGCAGACTCTTCAGTTTAACACGTCGCTGCTGACGCTGGAGCTGCTGCTGTGCCCGCCGTGTGGACACGGGTGTGTTCTGCATTTGTGTCACCGCCTTGGGTGAGAAATTCAAGGTGCGCACATGCGATGTACGTTTCCGTGGTGTGGACAAACTGCGAAAAGCTTTGACATTTACAATGCCCGATGTCGAGGGTGTCACACGTTCCAGCACAACACGTGAGGAGTCCAGTGAAGCGGGCACAGCATTGCAAGCATTAGCCAGTTTACTGCCCGATCGTTCCAGCTGTGCAACTGGAGCAGGCACAATATTTCCCTTAGCCGAATCCCCAAGTGGCAAAGGAGCAGCAACTGTTGGTGGAACTGGAGCCACTGTGCACGGAGCTACAGTGGGCACCGACTGCTTCACGGCACTGTTGATTATAATGGAATTGGGTGGCAATTGATTAGCTGGCACGGTGATCGGTTCCGGCAGCGGTATCTCAATGTGGGAAACATCCGCATTGGCAAACACATCCGAGCGCAACTGTTGGGCCAACCACTCGTTGTTGACCAGGAACGGCAGATGCGACAACATGCCATCATTGGAGAAGAACAAGGGGAACGTCAACTGTCCATTGGTGGCATCAACGCACACCTGCTGGCCAATAGCTCCTTCCTCGTCATGTTCAACCGGAAAATTGATGAGATTCTCACTGCCAAAACTAAGATTAACTGCAGCAGTTGCGGGTTGTGGTTGTGGCTGCTGCTGTTGTTGTTGTTGTTGTTGCTTCTGTGCACTCTCATTCGAGTTGAGCACTATCAGTTTGGATATGCTAAAGTTGGGATCGATGATGGTGCTCAGAGAACTGTTTCCATTCAGTTGTATAACATTTCCATTGCTAGAGGCAACTGCATTTCTTATGATTAGCGGTGTCTGTGGAGCAACTGGCTCAACCGTGGGCACTTCCGAAGTGCTGGCTACTCCCGTCGTTGCTGTTGTTGCTCCAGTTGCTTGCTGTGCTTGTGCTTCCTCGTGCCCCACCACTTCCTGCAGCACACGATCAAAGGAGGGATCCTTTTCGGTGGCATCCAGTATGTTCTTAACCAGATCGTCGAGCACTGCCTCCGAGTTAATCGATTCCACATTGGGTGCATGCACCGTTACCGACTGCAATGCCACGTTGATGTTTTCCAGCAGCTTTTGCTGAAAGTCACCGTTGGTCATGATGGCCTGCGTCAATTCCTGCAAAGATTTTTTGAGTATGGCAATCACTTGTTAAAGAAGGGAGTGTATTCTCCGCCTCCGCCTCCACCTCTACTTCTTCCCATCCTACTCCTTTCTGACTTACCGGCATTGCCTGCGGCATTGGCATCAACATCGTTTCAGTCTCATTGCTGGTTGTTGTGCGTGGCGTGGAATTATTCTTGGGTCCACGACCATGAAAACTTAGGCCATCGTCTGTTTGACCACCGCTTAGATCACTGCCTGTGCTGCTCTCCACGGAGTCATCATCCTCGCTCTGATTCCGACACGAGCGTTCAATACTGCAGTACAAATGTGGAGCTAACAAACGTGGACGCTTCCTGCTAACCGACATATCTTCATCCGAGAGCACAGTGTGACCACGTCTGTAAAGCAAAGCGAAAAATATGGAATACGTTTACAAGCTGTCAACAAAACTATAACACCACTTGGGTTACGACTTCTCTGCTTACAGGCGTCTTCGCTTGCGCTGTGTATTGTTATTTGAGGTGCGCTGGCAGTTGCTATCTCTGTCCCTGTCCCTGGCACTGCTGGTCATGGACTTGTCCAGCTTGAGCAGCTCTGCTAGACGCTCGGACAGTTTGAGTTGCTGCAGCCGAAGTCGTCGGTCCTGCGGCAGCTTCTGCACGGCATTTGCCACTGAAAAATGCCAGTTAATATACCGGAAACAATCTTGTTTAGTTTTAGTTACCCAAGCCGGTAATTTTGACATGTTCACGTATCATTTCCTCGAGTCCTCCATTCAGAAAATTGTGGGGCTGTAGACCCTGGCGGAAGGCAACAAATTCCTGTTGTAAATGCGGCGAGGTGCGGCATAGCGCCAGTGCCGCACGTTTTAGATTATTATTCACTAAATAGCCTGCAAGTGCACAATGTTTTAAAGTTATTAAACTCTACAAATTATTGGCCTGTTCGCTTGAGTCTCACCCAGCACAAGACGAGCAATATCCGAATGCAGCACAATCGATTCCATATTCATTTAATTTTCTTCGTGTTTATTTCTTTAATTAGTTGTGTAGCCAATTGCAAGTGCATTTACACATATTTACAACAATAATAATAGTAACCACAATAAAAACAAAAAAAAAGTTTCGTTGCGTTGGTTTTCCTCTCTTTTTTTCCCTTTACTTTTGCAGTCTGCTTTTAGCTGTTGTTCTGTTTTCTGTTGTAGCCGATGCCAAATCTGAACGACGATTCTTTCTTCTTTGCCGATACTTGGCTTAAGTTTAATTTTGTTTCACTTATTGTGTTGGGTTTTTTTTATTTTAAATGCTAGTGCATGAAAGCTTTATGAGGCAATTTGTTTCATTAGCGCCGCTTGCATTTATTTTGGATTCTTTCTTGCGCACTGCACTGTACAACAACACAAAACAACAGCATCTGTTTGCCGCCAAAATGTGAGGCTGAATTATGAACTATCGATTAATTGCCGCACATATCGATATGTGAAATTTGTAATTCATGTACACCGTCACATAGCATAGGAGTCAAGGTAAATCGTTTAAATTTTTAAAATACTTGCACACCAAGCTAATTTTGTCTTAGTAATAGTCTTATAAATAAATGTATAATTAGCCTTTGAATACTTGTCACTGCCACAAGATCTTGTCACAAGATCTGGCGTCAAGTTGTTGTTTTCGGTAATAAATTTAAATAATGCATGTTTATTGCTAAAATGTTGTTACATACGCTATAAGTATTCTTAAAAATTGTTTAATTCTAATAAGAACTAATTTTTTTAAAGTTGTTTGTCGCATTAGGAATCGATACTTATCGACATAGCTCACATCCGCAAATTGGCAAATTTGATCTATCTGGCAACGTTGTCACAATTGCAAATTTATTGTTTAAAACTTCAAGCGAAGCAAATGGTTGCGAAGGCAATTGTCACCGACAAAAATGATGTTCATGAGGTGGATAAAGCAGATTCCGGTAATGAGAAGACGGAAATAAGAGATGCCGCTGGTGCGGTAGATGTGACCGCAGCATCGTCGGCAAAAAGTGACACTGGTGGACGCAAGCGAAAGCGCCATCTATTTAATTCCATAAGGGCACAAATGGAATTCTACTTCGGCGATGCGAATCTTAGCAAGGATCGCTTCCTGCGCCGCTATGTGGAGCAGGATCCATGTAAGTACCGTTAGTTTTGCTAATAATAAGATTAACGCCTATCTTGTACTTAGATGTGCCACTGGACATATTTCTAACATTCAACAAAATTAAGACGCTAACACAGGATGTACAACAGATCTCCAGATCGCTGTCCAACTCGCAATTGCTGGAGTTAGACGAGAGTGGCTTGAAGGTGCGTCGCAAGACGGATCTACCAATGCAGCGGGATGTCAACGATAAAACGCTTTACGTGGAAGCTTTGCCGCGCACAGCGACCCACGACTGGCTTAAAGAAGTCTTCAGTCGATATGGAGCAGTGGCATATGTCTCATTGCCACATTATCCGGGCACGCGTAAAATCAAAGAGTTTGCCTTCATAGAGTTTGAGAAAAGTGCATCTGTGGAGAAGGCCATTAAGGCATTCGCTCAGGTGCAAGGTGTGCTGTCCGTGGAGCACACGGATCCCGCCGATTTGGCCAGTGTACGTTCATTTCAGCTGCAGCAAAAGTTATCTGAGGGCCAGGAGCTGGGCACAGACACAACACCTGCCCTCAAGCAGGCCGTCAAACGTGAGGGTGAGAAGGAGGATGCCAACGAGGCAGTGTCATCCAAGCGCATTAAGCTCGAACCGGCACAGGATCAGGGCCAGGAGACATCTGGTAAAGAGACAACGGATGCAGAGAATTCACAGCCAAGTGAGACTGATGAGGATAATATGGAGACCGACAAAGAAACCAAGTCAAAGCACAAGCGTCGACGCAAGCAAAAGAAGAAAATCATTGTGCTGGACAAGCACAAGCCAAACATTGACCCCAGCGCCATGGAACTGAAGGTGCTACCCAAAAGCAGTTGGTGCAGCATGCGTAACAAGTATCTCAATCTACAGCGTCGTATTATTGGCGAAGCAAAGGCCAAATTGTGGCGCAAATCCCAAGCGGATCAGTTGCAGTCCACACACCATAAGGGAACAATGCAGCTGCAATTGCAGATGTTGCAGCAGCAACAGCAATTGAACGAGTCTAAGGGCAGCTGCAACACTGGCAACAACAGCAGCAACAACAGCGGCAGCAACAAAAACAACAGCAACAAGCCACACGATGAAAGCGAACCACTTGGCGATGTCAATGATCATGTGGAGCCGCCATTGCCACCAAAGCGACGTAAACGCAATAAAAACATACACAAAATGAACATGAACTTCTATGGTGCTGGTGGCAGTGAGGCCGATGACACAAAGACCTCAAATCGTGCCGAGGATGCGGCCCAGGAGCGTTCACCGCTCTTTAAATACGAGCCCGGTTTAATTGTCGAGTGTGCGCTGCAAGAGCCGTGCGTTAATGTCAAGGATTTCAAGGCGGATATGCGACAATACACCGACATCAAGTATGTGGACATCAAGGAGGGCGATCAGGTGGCCCATCTGCGCATGGCTACGCCCAGTGCTGCAGACGAGCTCATACGACGGCTCACCAGTGCCGAAATGCAGTTACAGGTGTTGCGCGGCCAGTCGGAGACACAATACTGGCATAAAATCGAAGTGGATCGTGAGGCGAAATTGACCAAAAAGGTGCGCGTTCAGCAGAAGCGTGGACGTGAGAAGGTTGCCAAGCTATTGGCCAAACACATCAAGTTCGATGATGCCGACGATGAGGTAGTTGCTCCCACTGGAGGCAACACGGAGCCAGCCAGCAGCAGCATTCCAACTGATGTCTAGCGCGGAGAAGTACAAGAAAGTTAATGAAATAGATTTTGTTTTATACCCTGTACAAGAGTTTAGAAGCGAGTATAGCCAACTGAGTTAATATACTTGATTTCAAGCTTATATATGCTGCACGCAGATCAAGTTTGCTAGAGAAAAAGCTATTGAAGTCTTAAATAAATTTTCATTTTTCTTTAATATCAAGTGGAATCAATGATTATGAAGTGGGAATTGTGACAACTTTGCAAGCTGCTTCAAAGAGTCCACAGCTTATTGTAATAAACATATATATGTATACTATATTTAATAGACAGTCTTAGCTTATAAACTAATTGTTGAATATTTACAAATTTAACACTATAACCGAGTTGTTTCTAAATGGATTTGCTTAGGGATTAACTCCTAAATGTTAACAATTGTCTTATATATAGAGTGAGCCATCGGCAGGGCCCAGATAATGCATGGATATGAGCAATACATCGATGATTGTCCAGACGCCCAGGCCGCCAAAGCTAAACAGTTTGCCAATTCCTTCCTGCCAGTGGCCCAGATAGAAGCGATCGGCTCCAAAGCCACCAAGTGTTAGACTTATTAGCAGCGCTGTGCTCCAACGATAGCCCTGTGTCCAATTGCAGCGTAGATTGCGGGTAAACGAACGATTACCGAGACAGAGCACATCCTGTTGAACTGTGCAATTGGTGCGATAATATTTCTCCGCTGCCGAATTGCAATTTGCGTGTTGCTCGCAATTCTGTTGCCACAATTCGGTTTGGTAGCAATAACGACAGTTCATCTGACGATGAAACTGACGTTCGCCTTGGCACTGCACATTGTTGACAGCCTCGCAGGTAATGTTCACATCTTGTCCATACAAGCAGTTAAAGTTGTAGGTGCATCGAATGCAAGGGAATTGCAGGCGATCACAGGGCGTATCTTTGTCCAGCGGGCACAACATACTAGTGGTGCTGTTGTTGTTACCATCGCCAGCTGTGTTTTTGCTAACCATATTGGATAAGCCCGGCACAAATACTTCATTTTCATTATTATTATGATTGTTATTGCTGTTGTCCTTGCGTTGTTCACTTTTACCATCCATGAGATCCATTTGATTGCCACCGCTCGCCGTTTCGCTGTTCCTTATGCCGGTCAGCACAAATATGACGATAAGCGCTATCGCTGAACGCATATTCACAACAATGCATTGTCGTTGCTGTGGCATGTTTTTGTTTTTGAATGTGCAAACAGTTTGTGGGCGATGAGAAAATAGAATGTTCTTCAGGTTGAAACAGTCAGTTGTTTTGGCCACAGCTACTAACAAACACACTCAATCACACACACACACATATGGGCAAGTGAGCATATTTCACAGCACTGATGTTTGCCTTTGTTCAACACGAACAGCTGTTCCATTGGGTTGCAGTTTTGGCTATTGTTATCGATATAATTCCGATTAGCGCAAAAACAAATATTTTTGTATCATTTCGTTTGTGTCAATGACAAAATGTGTTCAGCCGAAAACAGTAGCGGGGTACTGCTTTTAAAAGTGCGTATGCACTGCTTGGGCTCTCGATTTACTGGCGCCTTTCCGGAGCTAAGCCGACCACAACCAATTGGCTATTACAGCGTTAACGCCGATCAGGAGTTTGAGGATAACGCCAGCAATGCCAGTTACTTTCGTTTACCAGCCCCTGATACTTTACCGTTAAATTTGAATGCCGGCATTGAACATGTGCAGCGCAAAAAGCCTACACCCGAATTCCATTGCATGCGCCATCTTTGCAGTTACATCTATAAGCATCAGGGGCAGCTGCTGTTGAAGTCTACCAATGGACAAATGAAACTTAATAACGAGTTTGTCACATTTCGTGGCATTTTGCGTTTAATAATGTGCACAGTGTACGAAAAAGCCAAGGACTACAGACTGATAGTCAGACGATTGAATGGCACCATTTACATAGCCCGAGAGGAAACCGGGGCTGAACGCATCGAGCAGGAACAGATGACCGAAAGGCAATTGAACATGTGCTCGTGGGGCTTTAAGTTCGAACAATATTGCACCTCAGAAACACCTACGGTGCCGCCTAAGACTGATGTACCCGTGAATGAGGCCACCCAGTTTGCCTGCATCTACCGCTGCACACTGAACAGAATGAATCTTTTATATGGCGCCGAGATGGATGCCATGAAAAGCGACAAGCTCGTGTAAATATTTGACAAATAATCCAGCAAGACTGGGCCTAATAAAATTCTCTTCCGTCAGTGACCTCAAGGATGCCAAGCAACTGAGTTCCGTGAAGTTTGTGGAACTGAAAACCACTGGACATCATTTGAATCGAAATCAACAGCGAACCTTTGACAGATGCAAGTCCCTTAAATGGTGGTGTCAATCCTATTTGGTTGGCATAGACACAATTATCGCTGGCCTTAGGAACCATGAGGGTCTGCTGCTGAACATCCAGGAGTACAATGTCTCCGATTTGTATCGTCATAAGCCATGGAGTCCTTCTGCCGTGGTCACATTCCTATCAAACTTTCTGCACGAAGTAAAGTGCCTGATGAACTATGTGGATAGTGATGATGCTGTGGTCAGGCTGGACTTTATCGCGCAGCGCCATCAAGTATATTATACAGTGCTCAAGGAAGCGGATCGACCTAAAATATTACCCGACTGGTATTGCCAAATGATGCGCGGAGAGTCAGATTAACAAACTGTATTTTATTGTACTTAGCTAAATAGAATTTCTACAATTTATGGTACATTTTGATTAACTTGTCACTTGAGATCGCTTGTCTCCAGCAGTGGTACCACACTGCCTGTTCCCATTTTGGTGTACAGAGAATACTCGGGACTTGTGGACTGGGTGGCATTAACGGGACGTCGTCTATCGGTGGGCGTCGCACCCACCAGGTGTGTTCCAGCTGCACAACTCTCGCGTTTCTCAATCACACAGTCAAAGAAGCGAGACAGCTTGACGGCATCGGTGGTACCAGCGGCCAGACTGCGTGTGTCCCTACAGTTCAGCCAAATTTCCTCGGCACCGCACTTGTCGGCTGGAAGAGGGAGTAAATGACCATATAGTGGGTGGGCAGCCAGTTGAATGAAGTACTACTCACCTATGCCACCTGCTTTCTTAACGGCGGTCTTAGGATGACGCTTTTCGTCTATCAGATCCAGTTTCGTGCCCATGACGAGTATGGGAATTTGTGTGGCGCCAAGAAATTCTTCCAAATCGAAACGCATATGGGAATCGGTGGAATAGCTGAGCAACGGTGACAATGGCGTTGGTGACGGTGGCATTGAAGTGGAACGACATTTATATGTATCCTTTCCCTCTTTGTTGACAATCTCGTAGAGCCAATCGAGCAGTTGCTCCTGCGACTTGCCATTAGTTAGATCGTGCACCAGTATAACACCATGTATACCCGTATAAAAGGCACTGCGCGTATTCTTGTGACTCAGCGAGCCTCCAATATCGAATAACTCAATAAAATACGGACACTGCCGGACTGTGCCTTCCTTGAATTCATGTATCTTCACCTGAATATTGCAGCCCACTGTCCATCCCGGCCTGATTAACGACTCATTGTGTGCTATAAGATGCGTTAAACAAGTCTTGCCCACACCTGAAAAACATTTGATTAGGAACTTTTACAGGATCACTGAAATTCAGTAAATACCTGAATCGCCAACAACAACAATGCGTACACGATTATTCATGTTATTTTTAATTGCCTTGGTGGCATTGGCTCTGTCTGTCCCCTATGGTTTTTGTACACTGAAGTATACAAACGTTTTCAACACAGTCGCGATTTATGCCAAATTGCCACACAAATACTATAAAACTTGGTAAGTGAACAATTAAACCGCTGTTTTTGCAAAATTTAAGTTTGTTTATTACTGAACAGCGCTTAATGAGTAAAACAGGTTGTTTACAGCTGTTAGGCCGATACACGACAATCGTTTATCGAAAGCAACGCTGTTTTTAAATACCCACTATTTTCATGGCATTCATAATTGTATTCGTGACCACCGGCACTTAGGAATTCAGGGGAAAGCCGACAAAATACGAGCCATTATTTAGATCGTTCGTCGATAATAAACAGCAACAGCTAAAGTGACGAAAGTTGTTTCATCGCTCAGTCAGTCAGTAACTGTCCGCTCAGTTGATAACTATTATCATTCAGCGCGCACTGGTGCACGGTCCACGTACATACACGTACCGACTTTGATACTTAAAGTAATTATAAAAATTTATACGCTTATTTTACAACATAGCTAAGGCAATTGTTTTGCGGGCTTGTGCTATCAACTACTAGTCAACTAATTTAATCTAGTGGTTTCGAGAAGAAATATTATAAACCATACAACGTGTAGACTAATTATAAGTGAGATAAAAAAAAATATAAATAAATTTATAGAAATGCTGTAAATGTACACAAAAAGTTTCTTAAGACGTTGAGAGACCAAGACAGCATATACACATATACATACATATGTGTCTGCATAATTTGTGCTGCGTATATACAGTGTGTGTGTGTGTGTGTGGGTATTTGTTATATGTATAACAATTGAAAACTTTCGGTTTGTTTTTTTTCTTCTCTTCTTTTTGTCTTCCTATTTATGATTGTACGTGTGTACATATTTGTACAATTGTGCTTGTGTCTGTCTATGTCTAAAGATATTTGCACCCATCTGTTGATTTGCAATACTTTTTAATGTATGCAGAAGGAAATTGTTGTATGGAGCACATTTGATAAAGTTCACTATATTAGTCACACATTTATATATACATATAATTGTATGTATATATATTTACATATATATATATATATATATATATATATATTTGTGTCATGTAAGATGAATCATTTATCTCGGTGTGCTGCAAGTGACTAAAGTAGCTATTTCGACACAACAAGAAAACAAAATTTGGGAATTGTAATGTGATAAGTCTTTAATGGCTTGAAATTTGACGGTATGTTTTTTTGTCGCTCATGCCCCAAACACGCACTAAGCGCTTGCCTACGTCATCGTCGCCAGCAGCTACACTAACTCAGGAAACCAAAAACGAATAAGAAAGGGCATCTGCGTCAAAAACGTGGCGAGCATGGACGATGTGAAAAATGTTGACTCATCTCGGTTTTGGTTTTTTTTTTTGGGTCTTGGGAAGGCTTTGTAATTGCTTCGATTTTTTTTCTGGGAAGTTTGAAGGCTAAAATAACAAATTTCACAACAGCTACGCGCCGTGTTAACGGGTCTAATTATATTAATATAGTATAACTAGCAAATAGTAAACGCAAGTAACTTGAATATAAATTCGTTTTGTGCCAAGGTGTGCCGCCGCACATGTAAACAAAACTATCAAGCCCGACTTGTATGTACCCTGTACTAACTTAATCTCTTTCGTTTTGATCTTTTGCAGCATTGAATCTCACAGGAAGTACTCCTAACCAGTAATCTCAAAGCAAGCAGAAAACACAAATCATGTATCCGTTCGTAAGTATGAACAATTCTTAAGAATAACAAGTAAGAAAGGCTACAGTCGATCGAGCCGACTGTAAAAGACCCCGTACTCCCATAGTAGTGCGCAATTGTATTCAATTTGAATTCAAATTTTCGAATGAAATTTAAAAATTTTAATTTTATATGTACATTTTGAATTGAAATTTAAAAAAAATTTAATTAACAATTCGCATTGCCGCAACTCTATCAGTTGCACCACGCGCCACTTTCAAGAATTCTCCAATAATCAGCATTTACATATTATTCATACAACACACATTCGTTCGAAATTATATGTATGTATGTGTGTATTCGGCGCGGCCAGCGTCTGTCGGCAGCGCTGTCGCCACACAAGCATCGAGAACATGTGTCTGTCTCGCTCTCGCGCATAAGTGATATTGCAGTTAAATAACCAACTTTCTAACGCAGTAGCTCTTTTGTTAAAGGTAGGATTTTGATGCCACTTTCAAAATAGTTTGATTTGATATGTCTCTATACGAATGTTGAATTACAACACTCTACTATATGAATTAATGCCTTAAAAACGGCATTAAAGTATGAGAGTTTGGTTAGCTCTCATGAGAAAAGGGGGCGGGGCGGGGCAGCTCAAAATTTTTAAAGGCATTACATTAAGGCTGTCTCTAGCAACCTGCTTACATGGTGTTCCCAAGTGCCATAGTTACTGAGTTATTGACCTAAAGGCCATGCCTCCTTCTGCCTTTTACTCTTTTTTAGAGTACGGGGTCTAACAATCTTAAGCATTTATATTTGTGTAAACATTTGAAATGATTTTTAATTTGCGCACCCGAAACGAACGCTGACTGACCTCACCACTTAGCCAAATTTATGCATAGTGCGTCTAGAAAGTATTTACTTACTTCTGGCAAGTTAAAAGCACACATTTAAAGGGACCTTCTCATGAATTGTGTTCGAAAAATGCATAAATTTGTTGTGGCACAATGAAAAGACAGGAGTTGGTTATTTTTATTTATTTTCATAAAATAAAAAAAATCCATTAGAAGTTCCCCTTCTGTTTATTTGACGTAGCCAAAAACATTTGTCACTTTTGGCTCTATCAGCACATAAATAAATATTTGCTCTTTATTTTGAAATATGAAACACATGAACTTTGAAAACTAAAACTTGGCACAATTGTATAAATATTTTGATTAGCATCGGCCTTAGGTTTGTCACTGAAGAAATTCATTTTTAATCGGATAACATACACCATCTAAGCAAATCTGATTTCATAAATTTTAAGCTGGAATTTTAAGCAGGTGAAGAATAGTTCTGTTAAGTCGCTTTTGTTGAGTTAATTGTTTTCGTTTGCTGAGTTTTCTTAATATCGAAAAAAGAATCGTCGTTATCAATAGAATTTCTTCGATTGTTTTTCCACATGTGGCACTGTTGTTGGGGTCAAGTGTTGATAGTTTGTATTATATCTTATAGGGTTCTGGAATGCCAATGGCTCAGCAACAACAACAGCCACCATATCCATCCAATAATGAGCAACCTAAGGTGCCGTTTGGAGTTGGTTGGGTAACCTCAGCACCGATGCAACAGAACAATGCACCATACCCTTCCAATGCACACTCGCCATACGGTCAGCCACAACAGCAGCCACAACAATACCAACAACAACAATATCCACCAAATCCCAATCAACATGGCGGTGCTTCCCCTTACCCAATGCATGCGCCGTATCCAACAACAACTAGTCCGACACAAGGGGCTTATCCTTATCCAACCAATAATCCAGCAAGTGTCTCGCACCACCAAAATCACCACCACCAACATCAGTCCCATCACCATCAGCAGTACCCACAGCATCCCAGTTCCACTCAGCAGCACTATCCACAGCAAACTCCAGGCCATTATGATCCCTATGGACAAGGGTCACCCACTGCTCAGCATGGTTTTGGCCATGGTCAGGGGCAAGCGCATGGGCATGGACAGGGGCAAGGGTATGGTCAAATGCATGTGCAGCGGTCGCTCAATCAACACTTTACGGTCCACAAAGAGGTTCGTCTATAAGTTGAATGTTTAAAGAAAAAGCTTCGATATTACTAAATTAAATATCGATAGTTTCGATATTAAAAAAACCTTTATTATTTAAATGACTTGGAACTTTTTCCTGCCGTTGTTCCATCTTTGGTTATCCCTTTTAATCCCTTAAAGAATTGTACGAAAAAGCAACTTTTAATATTTTTGTTATTATATTGTTAACCCCTCAAACGCTTTTCAGGATACACAAAGCTGTTTTTCGCCCCAAAAAAAAATAATAAATTTGTCTAACCCTTAAACTCTTTTGCGCTGTGTTTCCAGGGAACTCCCACATTAGTGCCGGCTCAAGGCTTTGATCCAGTCAAGGATGCCCACGATTTGCGCAAAGCCATGAAGGGTCTTGGTACCGATGAGGACAAATTGATATCGATCATTTGTCGTCGCTCAAACGAACAGCGTCAGGAGATACAGCGTCAATACAAGACGCACTTTGGCAAGGATCTGATTGAAGACATCAAATCGGAGACTAGTGGTAATTTTGAAAAACTACTCGTTGGTCTACTCCGTCCCATTGTCGATTATTATTGCGCCGAGTTGAACGATGCCATGGCTGGTCTGGGCACCGACGAGGAGGTGCTCATCGAAATACTTTGCTCATTGTCCAATGCAGAAATACATACGATTAAACATCAATATTTGCGCTGTAAGTTTAATTCCCCTTTCTCCTTGAAATCACTGGAAATAATTGAAATTTCAATACTTTTTCTTAGTATACGGCGCACATTTGGAGTCCGAACTGAAGTCGGAAACGTCGGGCAACTTTAAGCGACTGCTTACATCGTTGTGCACCGCTGCTCGGGATGAGAGCGGACGAGTTGATCCCAATATGGCCAAGGATGATGCCAGGGAGCTACTGAAGGCCGGTGAACTGCGTGTCGGCACCGACGAGAGCATGTTCAACATGATACTGTGCCAAAGGAACTATCAGCAGCTCAAACTGGTTGGTCTCCAACAAAACACTCATTTCAATAGAATTTTATTTAACCTTTACCTTTACTTATAGATATTCCAAGAGTACGAGCACATGACAGGCCACTCGCTGGAAAAGGCCATTAAAAAGGAGTTCTCTGGCGATATTATGGAGGGTCTGATTGCCATCTACAGATGCGTTACAAACAAATCCGAATACTTTGCATCACGTTTGCACAAATCCATGGCTGGCATTGGCACCAACGACAAGCAGCTGATTCGTGTCATCATCACACGCTGTGAGGTAATTACCCCCAGCCGTAATTCCCTCGAATTACATCCATAATTACGTGTAGTAATTGAATAATTGTTTTATTTCAGATTGATTTGGCGGACATAAAGGTCGCTTTTGAGCGCATATACGGTAAATCACTAAAGAGCTGGATCAAGGTATGAATTATAATTTAAGTTTGTGTAGTTTATGGTCTCGAAATGAGTCTTAGAAATCAGCATAACTAAACACAGTGCATTACCATGTGCAGGGCCGGAATCCACACATTTATGACATGGGGCCAGTTGTGCCTGTCTCCGATTTTGGTGCCCAAAACTTTTAATGAGATATTCGAAAGAGTGATTACAGAGCATCTCATTTTCCAAACTTAAACGTGTCAAATCCGCTATTTGATATTGTCCCATGGTAGTTCTTAGTTGGTCTTTGAAGAGTGACCATGGAAACGTTAAGTATTCGATACAAAAAGGTGCAATAGATTCAATAGTAAACTTTTTTAAACTGTTGTGCTAGAGGTGACGCATTTGGTCAATTATATACAATATCTTAAGAGTAAGCTACCACACATTCATACTGTTGGATAACTGATATTTTTGTCCCTGCATCAAAGGAACATCTCTTAGAGAGTCCAGGTATTTTACAGCTGTATAAAGAACCATTGTTGACTGTTGCCGGTACTGTCTAGTTGTATTGTAACTGTCTAAAATGTCAGGCCAAGATACGATTGGCCAGGAGCTTCTATGGTTTTTTAAAAGTGAGATATTTTTTCATTCCTGCCTGGAATTTATTCAGTATAAATGGTGACGACCCTGGGGCACTGACCCCACTGGCCGCCTATAATAATGCTGCCCTGAGCATATAGTGCATTTCTTCTTGACCACAGTGACTAATTGGTCTAATTGTATTTTTAAAAAGCTGACTAGACTCAACTTGATTTATAGTAAAAAAGTTGTGATTATTTATTATATGTATTTACTAATATGCTTGACTCTTTCGAATTGATTACAGGGCGATACTTCCGGACATTACAAACACGCTCTCTACGCGCTGACAGGAGAACAACGGAGCTCATCTTAAACTAAAAATCGTATAAGAAGTAAAGGGAAAGAAGGAAACTAAATTACAAGTGTGAAAAACAAAAAGAGCACAAAAAACAATACGTGGAATAAATGATAAATGTTTTGCATTATTTAAAGTATGCACAACTTACTATATACAAAAATATTTGAAGTGTGTCAATTAGTATATTTTTATGCTGATGTATTTTAACTAAGAAGAATTAACTATTTTTTATTATTATTATAAATAGGAAACAAAGAAAAAAAACAACACATGCCAATTCACTCAAACAACTGATTACCTTGATGACAAATATTTCTCTTGTGCCTCGACAAATCTGCATTTATATGAAAAATATTAAAAAAAATATTTACAAAATATTTAAAATTATATATGTACTATATTTACTGTATACTGTATACGATATGTACGGCGTTTGAATGTTATACACTTTGCTATGCTTGTATTGCTATTGATGCTTTTTTGAAATTGCGCTCTGTTTTTTTAAATTATATAATACTATATAAAAAACACACACAGACTACCAGTTTGTAAAACTCAATGTGAAATGTTTATGTCAATTTGATGGGTGTAAGATCACGAAAATTAAACACTGCTCATGTTTGTGATCATTGTGTATTTGTATTTTAATAAATGTTCCCGCAACTCCATTAAATGGCAACTCACTTTGTATGTCTTCAATATTTAATTGAAGTTCATCTTTTTGCGAGGTGGCAGCACTTTTACAAATATTTACCGTTATTTACAAGTAGGTAGCAACGCGCTTTCTAGTTAGCTTAAACAGAAGTTTGGCTTTAGGTGGTATTCAAAATTAAACTAAGTAGAAATATTTCTAGGGCTGCCCAGGGTTAAGCTGATCTGGCAACTCTTTTACTTGCTAGCTTTAAATGGAATTTAGTTTAAGGTGAATCTTTTAGGAATCCAGCTAGAAATATTTCCATAGTACTTTTACAAACTTGTGGCAACGCTGTACAGTTTTATGCATAAGTTAAACTATCCTTTATCTGTTACTAAAGTGGCAACTCTTTTACTTGTTATCTTTAAATGGAATTTAGTTTAAGGTGAAACTTCTATAGTTCTATAGCAAAAATATAAAATGGTGGCAACTCTTTCTAGTTTTAGGCCCAAGTTAAACTATCTGTTATCTGTTACTCAACTAAAGTGGCAACTTTTTTACTGGTTAGCCTAAAGAGGAGAAATGTTTCCATAGCAAATTTACAAACTGGTGGCAACTCTGTCCAGTCTAAATCTGTTAAATTCTTGAATACATATGCCTGTTTCCCTCTAACTAGTGTTAATCACTTCAGCACCTTGACCTCAACGAATAGGGAATCGTTTCGCAGATAATTCCGACTGGTGATAACTTTATGGGGTATATGGAAATACTGATTGCTCTGTATGTAGTCGTCGCTCTTCTTGCGCACATAGATGGTCTTCACGTAGTCCTGCGACTCCAGCGGAATGCTACACTGATCCCTGATGATGATCTCGGCCTGCAGGCGACACGGCCAATTCAGCAGGGGATCGTACTCCCCCGAGAGCACATTCAGGCAGGCGATCAAATTGCGTCCCTTCCACGTGCCCTTGCCATTTAAGTAGATGTCGAGCTGTACGAAAAGTGAAATAGAATTACAATTTTGTAAAAGACCCTGTACTCATTTTTTTATCGATTTATTGCATGGTAGCTATAGGCTATAGTTGTCCGATCTGGATTAAGTTTTCTGAGAATAATTCTAACTATAATTTACACTTAATGATTGAGTTTGGTTGCGATAGCTCATAACTACATTACTTCGTACAAATTTCCTATTTTCGACTGATTTGGCCTATGGGGACTATAAGCTATAGAAGTCTGATCCGAATAGTTATACTGTGTTAATTTGATCACTATAGCTCTAATAGTTTCCATGTTATGCTCATGTGAAAATTATTATTTACAATTCGCGTGGGCGTTAGGTGCTGATAGTGGGCGTGGCACCAATTTGAAATAAACTTTATCTGCCTGACATATAGACGGACTTTCATTCCAAATTTGCTGACTCTAGCTCTTATAGTCTCTGAGATCTACTCACCCGCAGGGCATAGCCAAACGCCTTATTGGAGAACATGGCGCTATGGAGTATGGTATCGTATTGCTTGGCCTCCTCCAGCTTCTTCGAGTAGTCCTTAATGCGCCAAATCAGATGACCTAAGTGGAGAACAAAAAAATAATGATTATTTGTTCGTCGATTAACTTTATTTCAGTGTAAATTACCTCGAATATTTTGCACACTTGCGATTCTTTGCTGCATGGCCAGTTGATTCTCAATGTCGGATATATTCTGCAGGGTCTGATGCTGTGTTTTATCCAGATCTTGTACTATCACGTGGAGCTTATCGATGCGCTCTTCGGCTTCACAGACAATGCTCTTCACGTTCTTGACCTCGTAGTCGAGTGTTGCCTGTTTTGAGGTTGTGAATTCGCTGCTGTTGCCCAACTTCGTTTTGATGTCCTCGTTGATCTCCTGCAGGAACTGTTCGATCTGTGCAAATTTATCGCTGTAATTTATGGAAATTGTCATGAAGTGACTGACTACAAGATACCCTTGTCAATTAGTTTCTTATGAAGTGACTGACTAGCAGATACCCTATAGTTAACATTAGTTTCCAATGAAGTGACTGACTAGCAGATACCCTATAGTTAACATTTGTTTTTTATGAAATGACTGACTAGCAGATACCCTATAGTTAACACTTGTTTTTTTATGAAATGACTGACTAGCAGATACCCTATAGTTAAAATGAATTTCTTTTGAAGGGGCTTACTAGCAGATACCCTATAACTAAAAATAGTTTCCCATGAAGTGACTGACTACAAGACACTCTCTTCAATTAGTTTCTTATGAAGTGACTGACTAACAAATACCCTATAGTTAACATTAGTTTCCTATGAAGTGACTGATTAGCAGATACCCTATAACTTAAATTTGTTTCCCATGAAGTGACTGACTAGCAGATACCCTATAGTTAACATTTGTTTTTTATGAAATGTCTGACTAACAGATACCCTATAAATTAAATTAGTTTCCCATGAAGTGACAGACTAGCAGATACCCTATAGTTTAAACTAGTTTCCTATCAATTGACTAACTACCAGATACCCTATAGTTTAAATTAGTTTTCAATGCAGTGTACTTTTTATTAAAAATACCACTGATCAACTAAAAACTAAAATATAATGAAAACTTAAATTCCTTTGACTCAGTAAGTGATGAACGAAAAGCTACCCTGTAAATTAGTTTGTGCTCTTTACATACAAGTTCTTAAACCTGCTTTAGCATGTATATTTCCTTGGCTTCACTACAGGGTATGTGGGCCACTTACCGACTTAAGCGTTCGTTCTCAAAGACCAGCTCCTCCAACTTGATGATATTGTCATTCAGCTGATTTTGATGGTAACTCACATCCGCCGATAGCTGATTGATATGTTGTTGCATGTCACCCAGCTTGAGTTCCACCTGATCCTTCAAGGACTGTAAGGTGGAAGAGAGAAAGAAGATCAAGTGCACTGGTAAAGCAAGTAAGAAATGTTACAGTCAAGCGAACCGACTGTAAAAGACCCTGTAAGCACTCTAGTTAGCAGCTTTTCATACAAAGAAGCATTTTTCAACCGAATTGTCCTAAGTGAGAAATAGGATATAGTCGTTCGATCTGTATCAAACTTGATGAGGGTAGTTATACCCAGAATGAAAACATTATGTGTGAGTTTGGTTACATGTCCTCATACAATTGTCCTTTTTTCGACCGATTTACCCTATGGGACCTATAGGATATAGTCGTTCGATCTGTATCAAACTTGATGAGGGTAGTTATACCCAGAATAAACACATTATGTGTGAGTTTGGTTACATGCCCTCATACAATTGTCCTATTTTCGACCGATTTACCCTATGGGACCTATAGGATGTAGTCGTCCGATCTGGATACCACACACAAAATGTGTAAATTTGGTCTTGATCTGCGTGTTATATAGACGGACTTTCATTCTAAAGTTGGTGGCTGCAGCACTTATAGTCTCTTAGATCCATGTGTTCATACTGTGTTCATACGAAGAAACAAATGGGCAATGCTATATCAACTCTAATGTTGATGCTGCTCAAGAATATATATACTATATGCCTGCCTCCGCCCGTTACATTTTGCTGCTGACAAACTAGACCCTAAATAGAGCCCTTTACAGGGTCTAAAAATAAATTCTTGAACCCAAAGTAAACATATTTTCAGTGTAGATTTCAAATGCTTTCTGTTCCACCCACCTGTGTGATGTTGCAGCAGAACTGTGTGTCCACCTGATTCTGCTCCGTGGCATAGGCACGCTGAGCGGACTCCTCATCCAGTTGGCGACGCAGTTCACTGATGACCTCATCGGTTTCCCGAGTCCAGTCCTCGACCACTTGATTATGCTTGCGGATATTGCCCACATCGGTGATGAGATGCAAACGCTGTCGTATCTCCTCATTGAGCACCGACCTAATTGTGTTGATATCCTGTTCCATGACCTGAACACGATGATCCGTATGCTGATCCAAACGCTCCATGCTGGCACTCAGACGCTGCTGAAGATTCTGTTTGTTGCGTGGACACTCTTTGAGGTGCGATCGCATGCGGATGCGTGGTATGAACACATGGCAGCCATTGGGACACTCCTCCAGCACTTGACCGCAGTGGATGAGGTGTTCCTACAGAGAAACGATGCACAATCAATTCTGATGGATAAACAAATGTTGGCGTTGCCATACCGTAAAGGTTTGTGCATCAAACCACTCGTTGCAGAAGAGACACGATGATTTCTCGTATTTGATGATTGTGGTTGATTTGCCTGATGATGATGAGGTTGAGTTTGATGTTGATATTGATCTATCTTCTGTCAGTGACAAGCTGTTGTTGTTGTTGTTGTTAAGTGACATCATGGAATGATATCGACCGCACTGCACCACATTCCACACCAAATAATTTAGCCAATTTGTCGTTACGTTAACTCACGCTAAACACACTGGCAAAAAAAAGTATGTATACATGTACATGTATATGACAAAGAGTATGATTAAGAATTTCTTTTGATATAGTTACACACACACACACACACACGCACACACACTGGGAGTAGCTATAGATACGGTTTTACACTTGTGAGTTGTCCCTGAAACTGTCTCAACCGAAGGTAACAGTTAGTCAAATAATTGTTTGTACCCAAAAGCAGTCAAGTTGCCTTTAATTTCTTAGAGTTATTATTTCTTTATTACTGTGCAAACAATTGCATGACTCACTGTATAGAAATTATGGGAAGCTCTAAACTCGAGCAGCTTCGTATTCTGACCAACAACTTGTTAGTAATGCTCTCGGATCAGTTCAACTATAAAACGCACAGGTTCACTATCGGGCTCTCTTGCCCCTGTATGTGTGTGCGTGTGTGTGTGTGTGTGTGTGTGTGAGATATCATTATCAATGAAACAAGTGGGGAATCAAATATTTTGGTATTGCAACAGTAAGAAGTTCGTATCACAACAATAAACGCGACAGCAATGGGGCAGATAACATGTTGTATGAAATGAGTAGGAAAATCGAAATGGGAATAGGTCAATGCGAGGCATACATACCCTGTAAATTGCTTAAATAGGGTATGACACTGGCCACTGCAAACTTTGTACAATTTGTGTGTGGCAAATTGGAAAAGAGCATACAAACCTTGCCCTAAACCTACAGGGTAGCCAGCTAGTCCAGCCAGAATTGCACACTTTTGAAAATTTGCCAACTTTGGCTTGAAAAAGCTAAATTTAGTAAGGCCACTACTTTTAGCCATAACTTACAGAAGAGCGAAGCTATAAATAAATTAAGATAGGTAATCATCATTTTTAAATTTTATAATTTAATGCAAAATAAAGTGTTCATTTTAAATTTCAGCATAGACTTTGTAATCTATTTATTTATTTAAACCTCAACTTTGCTGCCAGCCAAAGACTTTTGCCACTGGAAGGTTAAGTTTATCTTGAAATGATTCAAGTATGGTTAAAAAGTACAACCAATAGGTAGTGCTATAGCTGGTACTAACTTATTAGCAGTGCCAACAAATTGCAGGGAATTCTTATCATAATTACGCAGATAAACACTGTGTATATAGTGGTATATAGACACAGATACACACGACTGTCTCTCTGTCTCACTCTGAACGCCCCTTTTTGCAGCCAACGGATTTCTTGAAATTCCGCAAAGCCCCTGCCCAAAAAAGAAAGCCAACTTTATAACAAACAATAGTTCTTTTCTTAAAAAAAATAAAAAAAAAAATCAAAAAAAAAATCATGATTGTGTATGTACAGAAGTGTAGGACAGAAAACAAATAAATAAATAGACCGTATAAAAAAATGATGGACTTAGTGACTAAAGTATTTTAATTTATAAATAGGTCGACTCGAACTTTTTGCGCATTTCGCGTTTTCGTTGCTTTCCGGGGAAAATGCTGAAGCCCTTGATATTGAGAGCCCTTTTCAGCATACGCAGTGTGAAATCGGGCAGCAGACAGGCAATAACCGTCACAAACACATACAGCCAGACTGGCAGGGAAGCCAACAGATTATTGTACGCCCAATAAATATCTGTGTCGTAATCACTACAGACAAAAATGCAGAAAATGTTGTAGAAAAATCAACTAATTAGTTAGCACAAAGTACTCACAGATTGATCACATTGTAAATGACGGTGGTGACCATAAACGCCAGTATCGATAGCACCAAGGTGGCAATATACCAAAATGATAGATACATCGATTCCAGCCAAAGCTTCAGATTCACCACAATCACCACAGTCCACATGAGTAGCGTGCCAAAGCAGGAGAATGCCACAGTTTGTCCGCCATTCAGGATCACATTGTTGAACGAAAAGATGCAGTACGCAAAGTAAAAGATTATCACCGAATGATATATGGCAAACATTGTCCAGAGCAGGAAGAAGGGCCAATGTAGCTGCCGGTTGTCCGTATTCTTTTTGTACAGTTTGGGATTTCTGCAAAAAGTTTTAGTAGAAGGGATATATTTGGCAGCTGGTTTCAGGGCACTACAAATGTAGCCAACTTTACACCTTAGTTACATGCTACTACTAAAAGTATGTAAGACTATATCTTATGGAAATCATAGACCAAATCGATAGCAGATTGAACTTTTGTATGAAAAAACTCACACATTATGTATGCATTACAATTATAGCAGTTCTCACTAAGTTTGGGTTAGATCGGACTGCTTTAACCTTTAGTTTCTTTACCTCCTTCGAAAGTTAGCAACTTTTAGGAAAACTTGTTGTGTTCATTGGGCGATTTTATATATATATTGGCCAAAACAGATCCCGATCGAACAACTATAGTCTATAGCATATAGTTCACTTGTTTATGAAGCTATCCTGAACATATCCTACAGCTCCCATAGGTCAAAACGGTTGGAAGTCGACAGTACTGTCTGGACTTTGGCTACTTACTGCATGAGGGTCTCCTCCTTGTAGGGCTTCTCGGTGAGCGCAATGAAGAGAATGGGCAGCGATGTGTAGACCACATTGTAGAGAGTCAGGAACAGGGAATCGTAGACGGAGGATGAGGAGAAGAGCGTGTGGAATTGGAAGAGGAACATAATGCCCATGAAGGCAATGTTTTTGTAGAAAAAGTAGAGGACCAAAAACGACAAGCGCACGCTGTGATAATGTCCATGAACGAGGAGTAATCTTTTCAGCATGCAAAACTTGGCAAATGCAAAGTCCGCACAGCGAGCTGCCTGTCGTCCCTCACGTCCCATGATGCCAATGCCCACGTGGGCCTCCTGGATCATAGAGACATCATTGGCGCCATCGCCAATCGAGGCGGTGTTGTAGTTCTCATTAGAGGATTTGATCAGAGCGACCACTTCGCTCTTCTGCAGCGGACTGAGGCGACAGCAGAGTACGGCCGTGCACTTAACGGCCACATCCCGGAACTCCTTGGGCGCCTCGTTAAGGGCCACGCCCAGACTCTTGCCATCGATGAGCAGAGCACACGACTGGCCAATGCCAAAGACAATCTCGCGCTCCAAGACATTCAGATGGACGAGCAAATCATCACGGCTCTTGCAATCGAGTACGATATACTTTTTGGCATCGGGCGGTATGTGTCCACACGACAGCGCAATATTTAGAGCCGTTTCCACCTTATCCCCAGTGAGCACCCAGATCTTAATGCCAGCGGCCTGCAGCGAAACCAGCGTATCAGCCACATCGTCCTGCAGTGCATCCTCCACAGCTGTGGCACCCAACAAATCCAAATCTACGCACATAAAAGATTAACTTAACACCCAAGGGAATACTGGAGATTACTCTAAACTCACCACTCTCGATACGCGCATAGCACTCCTCGCTCAACTGCTTACGATTCTCCAGTGAACTGTTTGCCTGGGCCAGCGAGTGCACAAACTCCTGGTACTCGCTCTCGGGGATCTCTCTTCTAGCTATCGCCAGCGTACGTAGACCCAAACGCGCAAAGTCACTGATATGTGCATCCGTCTTGGATACCATATCAGCCGAGCTGTTGGCACACAACGGGAACACATAGCTCTCGGCTCCCTTGGTGTAAATCCATTTCTTGGCATTCTCATCCCGCACAATCACACTCATTCGCTTCCGATCGGAGGTGAACTCCAGCACATGCAGACGATGGAAATTCATTTCCTTTGATTTGCCGCTGTTTATCGGTCGCTTATAGTCCAAATGGGGTGGCACAATGCGCACGCGGAGCACCTCGTCGTCGTCACCAGTGTAAACGAGGCCCAAATTGGCGCAAGCCTCCACCAGCGCCTTCTCGTCGGGACTGGAGGCCTGGTAGTCCAGCAGACTGTGGAGTAGCAAGGGGGAGAATAAGTGTAGGCACAGTTGGAGTGAAGGGGGTGAAGAGTAAGCAGGAGCACAGTGTAACCTGGACAGTTAGGGGTTTCTTGTATACAGGGTCTTTTACTGTTGTTGCCTGTCTACTAGCTTAAGCTTAGAAAATGTATCCTTTAAGGGACTGTAAGGACCTTAAGTGACCTTAAGGGACCGCCTCTCTCAAGGTTATGACTGTATTCCATTCGAGGCATCCCTATTTCTGACTTACTCGTACAAAAAAGGCAGGTCAACCCTAATATGAGTAAAGAAAATGTATCCTCTACCCAAGTACAGTGAGACCTCCCTTAATGGACAGCCACATTAGGCGGACGCTCCTCTTAGGCTTATTATTTTTCTCAAGTCTTAAACAAAACTTGCTCGACGGTACTAGTCCTCATATGAGAGTTATCGCTGTATACCATTCAATTTCTGACCTACTGGTATAAAAAAAGTCGGATCAACCCTATTTCTTAAACCATTACGACTTGATTTTCTGCCACTTTCCGCATTTAAGCACTACGCTGAGACATTTGGAAAATTAGATACAACTGTAACTCTATAGAAAGCAATGTGGAACGAGTGGAATGAGTGGAACACCAAAAATAATGTTTTAGAACACAACTGAAATGAGTGAAATCAAATGACAAAGACCCCAATTGGCTAGCAAACCCAACTAACCGAGCGAGGAACGCTTGGAATTGGAACATGTGCTCACCATATCGTCTGCTCGATCTCCTGCTTTCGACGCTGCGATTCGGCGCGTATGAGCATCGTGGGCTGTCGTGTGAAGGTGGGCGCTGCGTAGGACTCGCGGGAAGCGGTGCTACCCGCACGGAAGAGTCCGCCAACAGGTGGCGTTTGGTTGCCCACAACGGGATTGGACAAGTAGGCATTGGGAGCACCATAAGAGTGGGCACGGCGATGCCCCAAAGCGGCTGCATTATGAGCCTCACCAAATTGCGGCAAATCGCGCTCTGATGTGGAACGCTGGAATTGCAACGAAATGGGACGCATAATGGGCGGACTGTGCATACCAGTGCCAGGGCTGGAAGCGGACACAGAGTGACCATTTGCGGCTGGCACATTGACGGAACACGTGTCCCCAGGAGTGGGCGATGCAATGTGCACCTTGTTGGACCGGGCAAAGTTGGGACTACGTTTGACCACCTGAGGACGCTTGCGTCGCTCCACTTTGTAGCTGTCGTCGCCCACGAGCAACGGATTCACATCGGATGACACAGTCGTACCATTTACACCATTTGGATGCACTGACAGTGAGGTCTCAATCGTGTGGCTCACATTGAGCTCACTGTGCTGACTGGAGCTGTGACTCTCCTCCGTAATATCCGAGATTGAGTACATTTCGGGTGGACCCGATTTGATGGTGTCCGGCTGCTTGTTGGAGGCAGTCTCTGGCTCGCCACTGGCATCGTTCGTCATAGTTGCAGCCACCTGTACAGTGTGGCAAATAGCCAGCGCTTGGAAGAAAGTCTTCTGGTCCAACTGGAAGTGGGTAAAGTGGGAAAGGGTAATGGAAATGCTGTTCTGGAATGAATGGCAATGAACATACATTGAACTTGTTGATGTCCGACATGACTTTGGTTTCGGATTCCTCCAGTCGGGTCTTCTTGTAGGTGTACTTGAGTCCCGCGATCGAGCACTGCTGAAAGTTCATCTCATTTTTGGTGAGTGTGCCCGTCTTGTCCGAGAAGAGTATGTTGATCTGTCCGAGCTCCTCGTTCAGATTCGATGTGTTCACAATGCACTGTTGATCCGTTTCCTTCTCATAGAGCTCGTTATCCCATTCCATGAAGAAGCCACCGATTACACGCTGCAACTCAATGGTCACATACAGTGAGATGGGTATCAAATAGTTGAACAGGATTAGAAACGATAGGTAATCCTGCAGGAACTGCTTGACGCTATAACCATCCGCTGCCGGTCCCAAGTACGTCAGCTTTGGTATCACAAAGAGCTCATTATAACTGAAAGGTAGGTAGGGTATTACGTGAGTCAGGCAGTTGGGTAAGTTTAGACCTACCGTTTTAGGAAATAGAGCAAGGTAACTATGGCTATTAAGGCTATAAGTATAAATATAAGAAATCTGTTGACATAGGTCTCGCTGGAGGCGGTCTTGTTGCGGGTGAGGCGACTGTTTAGCTGCAGTTTGGTTGTCATGCCCGTATAGATGGCACAACCGATCACACACTCGGTATTCTTGACACGGGAGCCACGCAGCAACACATTCTCCGAGGAGAGTGGTAGAATGCGTCCCTCACCGCCGGCTAGCTCGATTTTGCCATTGAAACTGTAGAGATCGGTGCCAGGTGTTTCGCACTCGATCATGCCCAATTTGTGCATCTGATCGATGGGCACAGTGGGCAGATCTCTAGGCACCAGCAGTGTCTTCAAATTCGATTCGCCATCCAAATTGGCCGTCGTTATGAAGCACTTGCCATGCGGATCTGTCGATCGTAGCAGTAACAGATCACAGGGTACATCGCAGTCACGTTCCACCACCACAAGATCACCGGGTGCCACATTCTGGGACTGTATTATGGCCTCGACGCCATCCTTAATGACAGTCACCGGTGATCGGTTGACCACATTATCAGTTCTATAGCGTAAAATGTCTTCATAGCCCTGTTTGGCAGCTGTAACGGCAATCACAAAGACTAGCGGCAGCAACGAGGTCATTGGCGATACGGGACTGTCTGCAGGGAAGCGACCGAATCAATTTGTATATATGTAAAGTGAGGTTAAGTTGAGGTTTCTTGTGAAGTTGGGCTTACCAATCAGCAGTGATATGATTGTCATAACTAGAAAATAGAAATTAGCTATACGTTTAAATTGTTCCAATAGATTCTGTGGCAGAAATGTGAGCAATGTGTATTTTGTTGACTTGATGCGATTTTGATTCGTTGGCTTTTTCTTCTTAACGTCTTCCGAGCCGCCAATTTGTATTTGTAGCCAGTCATTTATAGTGCTTACTCTGGAACCCTGCAAGGTTTCAAAAACTATTTATTGAAGTATTCAATTTTATGGGAGATTATTCAGACAGGTTTGTGTTTTAATTAGTCAATATTAGCTACTTGTTATTTGAACTACCTGTTTTTAGTCACAAGAAAATATTGGAGTACTGTTAAACATTAAAAAATAAATATTATATAAATTGTTGTGTAGTTTCAAAAGATAGTTCAAGACTTAAAGCACAACGTTGTAGCCGAGCCTGATAAAAACCGACATCGCACAGTGGGCTTTTCCTCACTTTACATATCTTCTGAGCCAAATTTATATAAAAATATTTGAGGAATGTTTCTGCCAACCCCTATATAGTTTCACCTTGACAAAGTACCAAAATAAAGTATATTTTTTAAATCTTATTTGGAATAAACAATTAATAGTCGAAAATTAAATTTTATACTGAATCTTAATCACAACTATTTTACTTGAAAACAAAAAATAAAAACACCTTTAAGTGAGTGGCTCTAGCACCCACAATTTTAAATTGATATCAAACATATTTCGGATTAATCTGCTATGATGAATTCTTAACCCAATGCAATTCTTTTTTGTCAAACGCTACCATCAGAAAACTCATTTTTGCCACGCTTTTTAGCTATATCTACTACATAGTACAGATTTCCACTTAATTTTCCATAGTTCTTAAACGACTTTTTCTAACTATGAAATCTAAAAGAAAATCAAAGCTTTTCTTCATGAAGTAAGTTAAAGTACCTAGTGACTCCTAGTAAGACTATCAATTTTATGTGTTGAAGTACAGATTATTTATGTTATATACATATGTAGATACTTTGAAAGACCTCAAGAGTTCTACACTCCCCATTTTTGTTTTTAGAAAACTTTCTTGTCAAATTAAGATTACTTTCAACTGTTAACTGTTTGTAATTAAGTATTTTTGTGTGTTCTACTATATAGTATATTTAGTTCAATTAGGAATTTCGATGATGCTTTCGTCTATTTGGAGGTTATTCAAATTGAGAATCTGTTTGGTCAAACATCGGGCTGTTTAGTTAGAAGAGGTTAATGGGGTTAATCAATATAGAAATGTAGTAGCACTTAACGGTCGATGGGTCAATGTGGTCCACACGAAATGAACTTGGAGAAAGTGCTACTAAATCGGTTGTATATATACATATATCTAGTGACGCACCTTACGCTGTTTCCATAACAATGTATCTTTCAGATAAAATGTCGGTTCTTGCTCTCTCCAATCAAATTGATAATGATGTCGATTTTGATGCTGATGCTGATACTGATGCTGATGATGCTGAGAATGGTGATGTAGGCTACCAATCTGATCAATGCGCCGAATACCGCTTATATAGTCATGGCCAAAGAAATTCATTGTCTAACATCTGGCTGACAAACCGGAACAGATCAACCGTCTTTGTCATCAATAATCTGTGCATTTTATCAACAATTCACACTGCTCAGCGGACAGAGACAGGGGCACTCAGGGCGAGAGAGTAAAGGCGAGTTGGAGAGAGCGAGGTGACAGCAAAACAATTGCTCAATATCGATCGATAGTTCCATATGTTTAGCACTTTATATATAACAATACGATATAAGTACCACATTGAAGTTATAACTTTGTTTGTTTTACGATATTTACTACTATACTGTAATCGAATGCTCAGTTGTTAGCCTTACGATTGCAAACGGAATTTACGAGATTTCACATACAATATTCCACTAGGATTATTTACGATATTCACTCAAACTTATAAAGAATTGTTGCCTTGTTTTACGATATTCAGCTTTAGTAATAGCAAACGGCATTTACAATATTTCACATACGATGTACAGCTAAAAGTTTTAGCTCGTTGTTTTTATAAAACATTTACCGTTTACGATATTTGATGTTTGAACATATTTAGCTTACGATAATACTGAGTTATGGCGCACTTTTTTGAACTATTGCGTAAATTACGATATTCAAAATACGATATTCGAAATACGATATTCGAAAAACGATATTCCACAAATTTTGTCATAAACTGATGCAGCATCGAAAGATATAAACAGGTGAGTTAACGGCAACAAACGTACTCCCTTTACGATATTCCAAATACGTTAGCATCACTTGCGAACACCTGATGCTTTGCCATCACACATTTGACTCATTTTGGGTTTCTACGATATGTACGATATGTGTTATATCGTATACGATCAACATATGTATATCAGCTGCTCGGCGTGTGATCGCGTCTTGACTCTTTCTTTTATTTTCTTTTCAATTTCTTATTTACTTGCTGTTTGTTTGCTTTCGTTTGTTATTGTTATTGTTTAATGTTGTTTTTATACTCTCTGCAAGAGTATATTGGGTTTGTGCAAATGTATGTAACAGGCAGAAGGAGGCGTGGCAGACCCCATAAAGTATATATATTCTTGATCAGCGTCACAAGCCGAGTCGATATAGCCATGTCCGTCTGTCCGTCTGTCCGTCTGTCCGTCTGTCTGTCTGTCCGTATGAACAAACAGATTTCAGAGATGGTAAGAGCTACAAGTTCGAGCTTGGTGTCAAACGATCAGATATTTTGTCAGTCAATACAAGAATCTTTTTTTTTTTCGATGCCACGCCCCATTCGCCCACAATAAGCAAAAAACTGGACACACCTCGGAAAAAATTGGTGTTTTCGGCAAATATCTCAGTAACTATGGCACCTAGGATCACCAATTTTGGAACGGGAGGTTCGTAGCGACGGCATAGTTGCATTGCCATTTAAAATTTTGGACTGCCACGCCCACTTTTCCCACATTTGATAAAAAAGGCTGGAACCTTCAATGCCGGGTTTGGCGAACTTGTTCGTATCGTACAGTATTTTAATTGTATCATTCGTGTGGAGACCTAACTATATTAAACTATACTGAAAGGCGCATTAAAATCGGACAATAAACAAGAAAACTAGAAGCGTTACAATATTGATAATTGAACGCAATACCAACCCGTAGGTGCAAGCGAGATAGAAACACACAAGCACATTTTCGAACGTTTTCGCTGCTTGTGTGGCGGCAGCGCTGCCTGTGTGTCGGCAGCGCTGCCCGCGGTCGCTGGCTACGCCGAATACACACATACATACATATATATGTGCATCATATACATGTTGCCAAACGTATGTGTATTCGAATACAAACAAACAGATGTGTGTTTGATTATGCTTAGATTGTTTTTGTTTCAACGTGTTTTAATGCAAGTAATTCACATTGTAATATCTCGATACCGATTTTAATGATTTAATCGGGACAAATGCAGAGAGTATTATACGGTCGGGCGCGCTCGACTGTACTTTTCTTTCTTGTTTATTATTTTTTTTTTTAAATTTTTGTTATTTTTTGTCGATCTTCTTTTGTGTGCTGTGAGCACATTTAAAAGGTATAACCTTAAAACGATGTTAAGTGGGTAATTTTAACACTTCAATTGAACAGTTCTCTATGCACACACTATGTACACACATGTGATTGTTGTGTGTGTGTGTGTGTGTTGTTCGGTGCGTGGTATTTGTGTTTCGCATTTACATGATTTTAAAATTCTCCAACTTTGAATCACGTAATTGCAAGAACTTTCATTTCATGCCGTTTCACTGCATTATGTTTCAATTCCGTTTCGTTTCTAACTAATTTGTTCATTACATTGTTAAACCGACACAGTAGTCACTACCTACATAAATCATTCAAAAATCAATCGTTCAGTTCAGTTGCTCTCTCTCTGGTTCCCATGATACAACCCGCAGATTTCACAGCTATCGAATTCTCACACATATACGTAGGTGTGTAGGTGTGTAAATGTGTGTGTGTGTGAGACCGGAGACCGCCTGCGATGTGCACAACTTAAAGCACGTTCTCGAACTGAGTTGAGACTCTCAATATATGATCTGCAATTCCCATTCCCATAACGATCACCGATCTCAATTACCCCCCTCTCGCAACCGTCTCGCAACCCTCTCCTCATCCCCCCTCTTGGCGTGCACATGCGCTCCGAAACTTATTGACGTCGATCGGGATGTAGAATTGCTATACTCAAGTTCTACTACTAATAAATAGTCAAAGTTTCTGTCGACTCTTCTCTAGTTGTGAGTTCAAAGTGCATGCTTAATTTGCCGGCTCATCAAATTCGTCAATATTCGACATGGCATTGAGTGCGAGTGTACGCGTGAACTGACGCTGGGTACGCTACGTGCATACCCTGTAAAATGCTTCACTTACAGCACAATTTTTGTCTAGCGAACTGTTTTTTAGAGGGTACCTGTTTGCTCAAAGTAAACTTGGAAACGTTCAAACTTATCACTAAACGTCTCACTAGATTTATTCACAGGGTAGCTTTTAGTCGCACGCTCTATAGTTCAATAATTTCAAAATGTTTAAATTATTGAAAGGGGGAAAGAACTCATTCACAGCACTATTTACAGGGTAACTGACTTACGATCTTGTAACTGCAAGCTCTAATTTAGACATGGAAGAACTTTGTAAACTTCTTTACAGGGTAACTTCTAGTCGCACTGCTTTAAGACACGCTGTTTGAAGTTGGATAGAGTTTAGTTCTAGATCAAAAAAGTTGCTAAATTAAATTTATTTTATTGGAAATCTTAACTATTCCGATGAGTAAGCTGAATTTACTTCGACTCCCTTAAGAAAACTCAAACAATTTTGTACCACAAGTTGAAATCGAATAACTATATAATATAACGGTGATAAAAAGGTCGATCGCACAACAAACAAGTCACTTTGTGGGGTCGGAAAAGGCTACTGCTACCTGTTACGACCCCTCTACTCAGGCTTAGAGTACTGGGTCTAAAAAGACCCTTGATTTGAGAACATGTTGTGCTTTATCAGTGTACAGGGTCTTTAACTGTCGGCTCGCTCGACTGTGGCTTATCCTACCATGTAGTTATATATAGAAATTGTCGAACTCATCGAAAGTTGTGTACCCAAAAAGCTTGAAGGGTGCACGGGTGCTAAGGGGTAGCACACGAGGGGTGTACGGAGGTATACGCTTTGGTACGGTTATGTTTATTGTAGGTAGATAGGCGACCGGGTGTGTCATAGCCATATCAATGCCAACATTTAGTAGAAACAGATAATACGAAGATAATATTTTGGTTACTTGGACTTGAAACAGATTAAATGTCGCAATGTTTTCACTAAAGTTTTCCACTTTTCACTTAAATTCAGCTGATTTTTAATTGGAAATGAACTTATTTTGATCACAGTCGTATATAGTCCTGAACTGTTGGAGATCGCAAGCAGATAACGGTATTTTTATGCAAATTATTCAACTCACCCGCTTGCCACAAAGCTTTTGAAACATCTTGAATGCCACTCAAATCGAATCGGTTATGGCAGATATAGTGGATATAGCTGATTTACGGGATTCGACATACAATGCGCCTCTGTTGACGGAACTATTGCATACTACTGAGCGATTTGTGTTCGAATATCTGTCCATAGACTGTGCTTTTTTTATTTTTATTATATTTTTTTTTTTTTTCGACTCAAATGGGCCGTCGCATTCTTATCACGGAGAGTTACTGAAAAAAAAAAACACCAACCCGAACGCAAAGCAAACAAATATCAAAAACCAAACGATCAATAAGTATATAGGAACTTTAGATAAGAGAACTTTAAGAACTTAAGAGCGTCAAATTCCAAATAAGGAAAAAATCGAAATTGAATTCAATAATAACAAAGATCTAAGATTGGTTAGCTTTATTGGTATTTTATTGCCGGATAAAGTTCGGTAGTTCCAAATCAAAGGAAATTCAGTTCATTTTTTAAGGGTTTGCACTTGATTTACACGCTGAAATGCACCCGTAGCCGTAGCCGTTTGCCGTACCGTACCGGCTGTCGGTTGCACCCAAACTGTTTTTCCCCCCCATTTTCAGCTCTCTTTGGGTTTCTGGGTCTCTGGGTCTCTTTGGGTTTCCGCTCTTCGCCAGGAGCTCGAGCAGCGGGAAGTGAAGAGCGTTTTTTACCACAGTTCCATATCAGCACCGGGCACAGATAAGATTATAATAGTATTTAGCTGTCGCCAGTTGACTAATACAGTTAAGGTTGTCGTCGCACCACCACGACCATTCTCTGAATTTCTGTGAATTCATCAATACATAACGCCCTTTTAGCCAAAACAAGAAAAAAAACAGTGCTATAATCTATAATCGACTATATATCTGTAGATTAGGTGGTACATGCCAGAAGCATGAATTTGGTATGCTGGCGCTAGGTGCGAGCAGTGCTGACACTTTAGCCAGTTTAAAGCTTAGAGTTAAAAGTTTAGCTTGAATTTTCCGAGTACAAAATTTCTGAAGAAGTTTAAGAATTTATGTATAATTCTTTGTTATCTACAACTCGATTATGCAAATATTTGTTAAGCACTTGAATTAAGAACGTATTTTTATTATGATAAATAATATTTTATTTACAAGTACTCCACTCGGCTTAGTGTTATCTACAGATGGAAGTTGGGTTTGGTATTTTTGGGAATCCCGCGCGTTCCACAAAATCTGTCCTTATCCAAAAATCAATCGGAATCCAACAAATGTTTCGGAACAATCGGAACGGGAATAGCGACTGACCTGGTAGCTTTTATGTCAACATGCGGCTCAGAAGATCTTGAGGCAGGTGAAATGTTAAGCACAATTTTTACTTATTAAAACTTAGTTACTTTAGTAATTAGTTTTATTAACCCATTTGCCTGTTTTTTTTTCCCACGAAATTCGAGGCAATTATTTATGTGGCAATTTCATCAAAATGCGATCAATTTGAATTTCACAATTCCCAAATGGCGTTTATCAGGCAGCCCATAATATTTTGGATATCTAACGACCATAAAATCCATATGAAACTTTATATAGCGCTATAAACGGGAATTATACAGCTATTTATAGCGATTTGTTCTCATTTATTATGGCATACTTTACGGGGAATCCGCGAAGCCTGTCAGAGGTGATCTTTGGATTGCGTGCTAAGCGAATTTGTATGAACGTTTACATACCCTTTTGATTTTCTTTGCTTAGTTTTAATTACGTTCCAATTTCTATTTGAATTCCCATTTCAATTTATATAAATTATACATGATTCATTGGCAAAAGTCCAAGTTTATACATATTTAATCCTACTTTGAGTGATTGCCTGGCCGCACTAGATATTCCAACAGTTATACCCTGTATTTCTACAAAAATCAACAAGAGGTTGTTTAGTTGTGCAAACTAGTTATAGAAATTTGTGTCAATTTTCAGTTGAAATTTGAATTGTAGTAAAATTATGAGGCAACTTTCTCCACAGTTTTTGTTGTGAATTAAATCTAGGGTATTTCCAGGCAAGCACTTTGAAGCATTTTTATTTTTATGCACATAAAAAGTTGTTTCATGCTTTTTTCAAACACAACTCGGGTTTTCCATAGACAAATTACACTAAAAACTTGTTAAGTTGGCCGCGCCTGAAGGTTATTGGGAAATAAATCTAAGGTATTTGATAGTCAGTCACATTAGACATTTGACTTAAAATATTTTTCAGGCTTTTTTTTAAAACAATTCTGTTTTTCAATACCCAAAACTTGTTAAGTTGGCTGCATCTGAAGTTTCTTGAAACTAGTTTTAGAACAGTATTCATTAGTAACTAAATCTAGGGTATGTCAAAGTCAATCACTCTTAAAAATTTCAATTTTTATGCACTTAAAAACTTGTTTCGTTACTTTTTAAACACAATTCGCGTTTTCAATCACAAAGTACAGCAAAAGGTCGTTAAGTTGGCTGCGCCTGAAGTTTCGTAGGGAAATCAGGCAAAAACCTTGTTATGTTGGCGGCAAATTCAAGATTCAAAGATTTTAGTGCATTTTTGTAAGACACACTTAGCCACACAGGGAAGTAAATACACCAGCCACACACACACACCTACACACACACTAAATAACAACTAAAAACGTGTAATTATAGTACTTGAAATCGCCAGTTGTCACTCGGTTGTAAGCACTTTTATCAGTTTACATCAGACACTGAAGGCACTCGAAAGAGCTCAGATAGTGGCTGTAGAACGCGTGTGTTAGCCCCAGCCCCGACTATATAGTATAGCTTATTTGTTATATCTGCTCTATGTAAACATACCATTTTAAGTTTCCTTTAAGTTGCGTTTCACTTTTGTTACTTTGTAGGCGATTTGTGGGAGATTTGTGGGGCGATTTGTTCTATAAGGCGACGTAGTGGAGTTCCAGCTGCTGTGTGTATAGTTTTCCTGTTAGATCCAGCATATAGAAGCCGTTCGGTAGCCCAACGAGTAGTACGAAAAAAAAAAAGAAAACAAAACAAAAATCAAAATAAAACGCTAGGCAGCTGGAAGGAGAAGAAGCCTTCCATGCGCAAACTGATCTATCGGCAAACTGTCGAAGAATTGTTGATAGCGATAGTACCGACAAATCATATGGGTGTATGGGTGTGTGTGTAGGTATGTAGGTATGTGTGTTCGACACACCTATACTAACGGTACATACCATTATGTGTATCATGAATTGCGAATTATTTGTAATATCGCGTCAATTGCAAACACTGGATATCATAAATCTAAGAGAGCGTCAAGTGTCCAGATACGTGTATCGAGAGAAGGTTTATAGATAAACCCAGGAGCGAGCACTCTCCCCAAAGAGAGTTGGAGAGAGAGAGCCGTCTAACGGTTCGTCGCTCTCTTAAAAAGTGTATAAACTTTTTTAGTGCATGACTTTTTTGTGAAACGAAGCAAAGAGTCGATAACAATATCTTATCTTAAAGCATTGAATCATACACACATACACACAGACACCCCATAGACTTTACTCACGGTCGTACGACCTAAAGTTCGGGTATTCTGAGTGCGGATTCGTCTCGTTTCGTCTCGTTTCGCTTCGTGTTTGTTGCTGTTACGTGCACTCGTGTATATAACTATATAGACAACAGCGCCTTGACTAGTTCACAACCTTATCGGACATATGTCAGTCCACCTAATGCCTTGAATATCCAACAATTTACCGAAAGCGTCGGCGAATGTGCCAAAGTAAACAAAGTCTTGATTTATCTAACTTTTTTTAACCAAAACATTCGAGTTTATAGTTATAGCTAAACTTGTTGATAAGTGTTGTGTACAAAATGTTACATAGTAATTAATTATATATTAAAAAATCTAGAGCATCGAAAGGGAATGCAGGTATAATCCTGTCTTACTTACAACTCCCCCAAAATTCCTCTTAATCTACTTTAAAAATCAGTTATCGTTGTAAGCACTACAAATATGATTAGTACTTACAGTAAAGCCTCTTAATAGTCACTTCTTTAATGCTAGACATTAGTATATATGTGCCTATGATTCAGACCAACCCATGTGGAAAGGTGAACGCCCAGTTGACATTTTAAGCCATGTGCGTCATCTGCATTATCAATAGCTTCAAATTTCTATGGCACTTAGTCAGCCACAGTGTCGAACTATGTTTCAGGGGATTACCATGGAGGTGCACTGGGTGCCGAGATAACACTAACCAAATCGCATGATTATTGATCAAAAAATACGCTACTTATAGACCAAACATATCATAGCATCTCAATCGTGTGGCTTTCAAAAATCGGCGAGGTTGAAACTGAAACAGATAAAAACCCATTATAATCAAAATATTTAAAATGAGTTAAGTGTAGAGATTAAACCAGGGACCATGGGCCAGGGACCATGGACCATGGACATTCCTTATGACCAAGACTCAAGACTAAGCTCAATTTTTAAAACATAAATGTAAGAGAGGTACGTATGCAAAATTTTAAAGTACACGGACTTCAGATGGATTGAATTACTAAGGTTCTGCCTGTAATAATTGAAATATATTAAATAAATAATAAATAAGAAAAACCTCAAAACTTTAAGAACCACATTATTGTTTTAAGCTATAAGCTGTAAATAAATATATTCAATTTTTATTTAAAATAAAATAGCAAAATAGTTTTTAAATAAAGCCATAACTACAGCTTACTTGATTATATATAATATCTACTATTATATCTACTTTACTGCTTCCTATACTGTATGCTATACTATATCTTATATCCTATACTGTCCTATCTTAAACTATACTACTATATTTAATTTACACTTTACACCACAATTTAATGCTACTTTCCTTACATTTCTTTACAAGTCTAAAACCAGTCAAGTCATGTCAATCAGCATAAAAATGATTACCTAATCACTTGGGAAAAGGTTATAAAATAAGTTTATGTTAAGGAAAAGTGAAGTCATACTGATAATGCCTCTTGTAAGAAGACTTGGTATTACACATCAGTACCAGAGACAAAGTCAATGACCAGAGAGTTACGAGTCCCCACAAAACGGTAAATACTTCAGGTGTGGTAGTACATAGCTAAAGCAGATATCGTTTACTATATATAGATGTCGATTATATAGTAAGTAGGAAATTGAATTTGCTTATTGACAAGCTATATCTAATCTAACGGTAATGTTAATCTATGGAAACGACAAGTACAAAAATGTTGCCAACACTTGTATTTCAAAACGGGAGTATTACAAAAGGAACTACGAACCAGTTATAGAAACTATATATAATATATAATATAGAAACGTTGTGGATATTACAAAAGGTGTTCATTAGTTTGAGATATCCAGCCATTGCTCGATCAAAGGCATTTGCGATTATCTTAAGATTAAGTGTTGATTACTATATCTATATCTATATATATATAGCCATATATGTAGGGAGGGAAAAGTTGAATTCGTATCGCCAATTGGCACTTCATAAATTTTAAAAAATTTGAAGACTTGTTTGCTCAAATTTCAGTCGAAGTTTAGCATGGAAAGATAACACTCGTGTGTCCCAATCCAAATCCGCATTCAAATCTTACTTCTTGAGGGTTTCTACAAAATGGCGAAAGTGAAGGAGAAACAACCGTTACGCATACAAATTGGTAATGTGAATCTGAGCAAGAATAAGCCACTGAATCGGGTCAAGACCACTAAGTACAGCTGGTTGACCTTTCTACCACTGAACTTGTACGAGCAGTTTCGTCGCGCCGTCTACTTTTATTTCCTGATCATCACCATCGTCTCGTTCTTCGTTAGTATGTGACTTTTAACCAACTCAAATGAGTTTTCTTTAACTCAAAACTTTGTCTCCATTCCCACAGATGATACCATCGATCCAATGACTTCGTTGCTGCCGTTGCTTTTTGTCATGATTGTGACGGCCTTGAAGGAGGGCCTTGAGGATTATGCCCGCTCCAAGAGCGATCAAATTGTGAATAGCGCCAAAGGTCAGCTCCTTACCTTGTTTTGAGTTCCCAACTCACTTTCCACCCGATTTTAGTTACTGTTATACGCAATGGTCAGGAACAGTGCATAGACTCGGAGTACGTAGTGCCCGGTGATTTGGTAATTGTGACCAGTGCCAGCGATGTGCCCTGTGATCTGGTGCTGCTCCACTCCACAGGACCGGAGAACCTGTGTTTTGTCAACACCGCCAACTTGGATGGTGAGACGAATCTGAAGACGATCTTTGGACCCACCAACTATACGTATCTCTCCAATGAGCATGATCAAAATCTGGGCATTATTGTCTGTGAGCAGTCGACACCGGATCTCTACAACTTCAATGGACGCATTGAATTTGAGCATGCCAACGATGGAGCCATACCACTAGCCATTGAGAACCTACTGCTAAGGGGTGTGCGAGTCAGAGGACAAGGTCGTGTCATCGGTTGTGCTATCTACACGGGTATGGCCACGAAACTCCAACTGAACAGTCGCTATACGGGCAACAAATCGGCGTCCAGTGAGCAGTACATCAATAAGTTCATCATAGCCCTCATTGTGGGCATGGTCGTGGTGGTCTTTATACTCTACATGCTTGAGCGGTACGTAACCATATCGATTGATCGATTAATCGAATAATTTCTTAAGTCCTCCCTTAGCCAAAAAGCCGCTAAGGTGTATCCCACTGTCTACTACTTGGGTCCGATGCCCGACTTCAATGCCGTGCTACAGATCTTCGAGGACTTTCTATCCTTTCTCATACTCTTTAACTACATGGTGCCCATATCCATGTACATGAACATTGAGTTGTATCGTGTTTTTGGCGCGCTCTTCATGAAATCGGATCTGTGCTTATACGACCCCGAGACTGATCAGCCGTGCGGTGTGAATGCCTCCAATCTGAACGAGGATCTGGGACAGATCAACATACTATTCTCCGATAAAACTGGCACTCTTACCAAGAATCAAATGATTTTTCTCAAATGTTTTACCGCCGGTCGAAATTATCAACTGCAGAATACACAACTGTATTGTCCAGTTACCAACGAGAGCTACGAATTGGCTGCCCTGGAAGTAAGCTCCAAAATGTTTACAAATTTTTAAAAGCTTTTCAAAAAAAAACAACTTTTTCTTAGCCTGAAACTTTGAACTTCTTTGAGGCGCTCACTTTGTGTCACACGGTGGATATTCTGGAGCCCTACGAAGAGGGCGCCATGGAGCTACAACAGAATACAGAACAGGATAGTTTGATAACCAGCGATATAGTCAGCCGTTATCAGGCCTCCAGTCCCGATGAGAAGGCCATACTCGAGGGCTGTGCCCGTTTGGGTTTCATCTTTCGCAGCATCGACAACAACACTCTACACATCAATCGCATTCCGATTGTTGGGGAAATTCAGCACTTGCAATACGAAAGATTACAAATTCTTGAGTTTAGTTCGGAGCGAAAACGCATGAGTGTCATCATACGGGATGAGAATGAGACCCTCTGGCTGTACAGCAAAGGAGCGGAAACCTCCATTCTGCCCAGATGCAGGAAGAGTCCGCAGATCGAGCAGATCGATGCACAGATAACGGAGTATGCCAAGGAGGGATTACGTACTCTCGCCGTTGCCCGTCGAACTTTGACGGAGGAGGAGTACGAACGATTTGTGGCATCGCTGCATAATGCCAATATACAACTGAACAATCGCAAGGAACTGATAGCAGAGTGCTACGAGAGCATTGAAGTCGGTAAGTAACTTTTGACCAATTTGCCCTAAGCGAGGTATAGGCAATAGTTGTACGATTTGGAACAAACTTGGTGAGGATACTTTTAATGGTAGCATACACACGAGCTGTGAGTTTGGTCACGATAGCTCTTATAGTGTTCAACTTATGGTAATGTGAAAATAGTTTTTTACAATTTGCGGGGGCGGTAGGGGGCGTGACAACAATTTGAAACATACTTGATCTGCCTAACATATAGACGCGCTCTCATACCAACTTTAGTGGCTCTAGCTCTTATAGTCTCTGAGAGCCAGTTGTTTATACAGACGGACGGTCGAACCAACATTTCCATATTCTTGATCAGAATATACTTATACTTAATATTAAAAATTTTTAGTGATTAAAAATTCCTTATAAAATAATTGTTTTACGGCTTGTTAAGGTTTTCAACAGAATATCGTGGCAGAACACCCGATCTCATGGTTAAAAGTCCAAATATTTTTAAATATTTATTGATCAAATTTATTATTATTATTTGTATATTTTAGTTACAAATTCTTTATCAAATCTATTTGATTTATTTGCAGAACTTGAGCTGTTGGGCGCCACAGCGCTGGAGGATGCACTGCAGGATAATGTGGACGAGACGTTGGTGTCGCTGCAGGAAGCTGGCCTAAAGATTTGGGTGCTAACTGGCGACAAAGTGGAGACGGCCTTTAACATAGGCATGGCCTGTAAGCACATACCACCCGCCGCTGAGGTGCACTTCCTCATCAATCTGACCGATGTCGCTGAACTAGACAGTAGATTGAAACAGATTGAAGTGGGTCTAACGGGTGATACGAAGAAGGAACTACCCACGGCACTGGTGATCGATGGCACCACGGTGACGTCACTGCTGCTGCATCTGCCCAAGGAGTTCGCCCGCGTGGCACTGCAGTGCAAGGCGGTGCTCTGCTGTCGCCTGAGTCCGCTGCAGAAGAGTGAGATCGTTATGTTGATTAAGAGATCGGGTAAACACATTACAGCCGCCATTGGGGATGGAGCGAATGATGTGTCTATGATCCAGGAGGCCCACATCGGCATCGGTATACCCGGCAGGGAGGGTAAACAGGCCGCACGTAGTGCCGACTATTCGATTGCCAAATTCGATATGCTGCAGCGGCTCCTCCTGGTCCATGGGCATTACAATACCGAACGTTTGGCATTCCTGGTCCTCTTCTATTGCTATAAAAATATTATCATTACCGGTTGCATGGCGCTGTTTCAGGTGTACGACTTGTACTCGGCCACATCGGTGTATAACGATCTATATCTCTGGCTGTTTGACATTATCTACATATCCTTCAGTTTCACCTACTTGGCCATGTCCGAGAAGCACTACAGTGAGAACACGCTGCTGAGGTAAGTAAATCTCTAAAATCATATAGAATTGTTAGACCCTGTACAGGCTCTATCCGACTAAAATGTAATTAAATTTCCTCCACTCTCCTCCAGATTCCCTATCCTTTACAGGGGCATTGCCCACAACAAGTTGACGTCGTGGAGAACCTTCATCATTTGGATTTTGAATGCCGCTTTTCAAATGTTAATAATTTTTTACTTTGCCTACGCGATTTTGTATGACAACAATGTCGTCTTTAAGCACGGTCAAGTCGCCGATTTTTCCACATTCGGCACCATGCTGATAATGGTGCTTGTGCTGGTAGGGAATCTAAAAGTTTTCCTAGTTTCGCACTATATGAGTTACCTGAACTTTGCCTTCATAATCATATCAATAGTGGCATTTATGCTCAGCACCTATCTCTATAATTTGGGTAGTAGCAATACGTTATATCATGTCTACAACATGTTCCTAAGTTCCCTACCGATGTGGCTATATATCATAGTTAGTACAGTTGCTTGCTTATTACCCGACTTTCTGATGAAAGCGGTAAATGACATGTTTCTGGAACCAAAACTTAAGAAGAAACATGATTTAAATAAAAAAATAGATGCTTAATAATTAAGCTTAGCTTTACCCAAAATCATTTGATTGATAATTATTCACTGCTGTGGTAGATTTGGAACTTTTATTATATTTTGGTGCATCTTTTATTTATTAACATTTTGCATAATTTTATATAATTTCTTGTATTTTTAACTGCTTTGATTTTGTATCAGAAATATTTAAGCAAATAAATATACATAAATAAATTAGTTCATAAGAACATTTTTCATACAAATATGCTTTTTGGTACAAATTATTTAAAAACGGTACATTTTACTTCAAACGCGGTAACAAATATTTTCACCAAGTTGGCAGCCATGAAGTAGAGTACAGTACGCACGCATAACACAAGCACCGCAAAACAACGCAAGCTGGCAGCACTGTCCTGCCACAGTGTTGCAAACGATATGTGATATATCGATTAGCTGCACGAAATATATGTCATAAATTAAATTACACTTTTATCCCTTAAAAAAAAATAAAATGTCAATTATGATTAATTAAAAATTTAATTGTTTGCTTAACTGGCACAATGCAGTGGTAGCAGCGCATAATTTGCGCATACGATGTACCGCTTAAATATCGTGGTATTGCGCGTAAATTGTTGCCTATCGATAGCACGATATATCGATTCAGTTTTTACACAGCTATTATAAATAACAATAAATAATATTTAGACAAAAAGTGTTTTAAAGCGAATGCGCGTTATTTAAATATATACAATGGAAGTGGAATACGAGGATTCCGGCTGGCAGGGCCGCACAAAACAGCAATCCAGCGCCGAGGTAAGCAAAAAATTTACATTCACCTGCATGGCCAGCATAGGCCGTCAACAAAACCAAATCAAAACAATCAAGCTGAATGTGCGTGAAATTGTTTTTGTTTCGTACAGGAACTGCATGAGGACAATCCACAAAAGACAATACAAGAATGCCTAGAGAAATTCCTAACACCGGACTACATTATGGAGCCCGGAATATTTACGCAATTGAAGCGCTACTTTCAATCTGGCGGATCACCTGAGGAAGTCATCTCAATGCTCTCTGAGAACTACAAAGCTGTCGCCCAGATGGCAAACCTACTTGCTGAATGGTTAATCTTGGCTGGCGTCAAGGTAACCGAAGTCCAGGCAATGGTTGAGAATCATTTAAAGGAAATGATACTCAAATCATTTGATCCCAAAAAGGCGGACACAATCTTCACGGAGGAGGGTGAAACACCCGATTGGTTAACCGAAATGATTGATCATTATACGTGGCGATCTTTAATCTATCGTCTGGCTGAAGAATATCCCGATTGTTTGATGCTTAATTTTACAATTAAACTGATATCGGATGCTGGATTCCAAAGTGAGATAACCTCCATATCGACGGCGGCACAGCAAATTGAAGTCTTCTCCCGAGTACTCAAGACCTCGATTGTGAAATTTCTAAACAATCCAGATGATGTGCATGGTGCTATTCAGGAATGCGCTCGCATGGTATGCCATGGCCAGCACACCTACGTCTATTCGCAGGTGTTGATCCAGGTGCTCAGTCAGGAGCAGAAAGGTGGCTTCAACATGAAGCGTCTGTCTCAGGAAATCATCAAATATGCCCTGCAAAAGTAACATTCCACAGCATCATTGTGTTTAGCTGCCAGTCACTCAATGCAGGGTATCAAATCGTCTTAATTAAGCCAAATCCGTTAGAGACTGCGGCAGTTAAACACATTGTACTTAGTCTAACATATTACATTCATCTAACTGTGCATTAACGTGAAGTCTTTACCTGAACAGCAATCAAAATGTAACGCCCATTACGATGGCTCTCAATGGATCGGCGGTTTATCCGCAGGCGTGTCAGGCTCTTACCTCAATGCTGACGCGTAATACGCTCAATCCGGCGGATATAACCGTACTCTTTCGCAACTATTCGGGCTCGGATCCGCCACCAATTGATCTGATACGTAATCCGCAGTTTTTGGAACTGCTTGTGGATGCTCTGTTCCGTGCTAGCGTCAAAATTAATCCAGAACATAAACCCAAATATGTCTTTCTACTGGCCTATGCATCCTCGGTGATTGATCAGCCGGCTAAAAAGAGACCTTTGACAGAACGATTACTGAACAAAGATGAGTTGAAGAGCACCATTCAGGCAATTGAGAAGGCACATGCGATTTGCAATGTTGATCAGGGCTCAACGGAGCTTATTGCCGAACTGCAGACACTCTACAATTGCATAAAGTAAGCACGAATTATCTATTATCATTGTTCTAGTGGGCAATACTTGTAATCAGACAGAAGATACATCTGGCACTATGTCTGTCGTATCTTTACAACTTTTATCTCTCAGTTCTGCTGTTTACCACAAGTTTATTGTGTATAGAATTAGTACTGACTGTTACCACAGCTTAAGATTAAGTAATGATTTAAGTAATAGGTCTACCAGAGTCTGTCTCACTAGCTTTCTCCGCTAGTTAATTCTGTAAACAGATAAGTACAGAGTCTGTCCAAAGATCAGTTTGCTTTTCGACACATTTTTCCTCAGTAAATACATATTTTTCTTCTCCACCTATAGATACCCCGTTGTTGGCGTCGGTGTCATTCGTTGGATAGAGAACGTGGTCATGGAACCTTCATACTTCAAGCTATCTACCGACAGCTGTCCCACACATCTGGCCGTGCTTGATGAAGTCGCTGGCGTGCATCCAACACTGCAGCAGCAAATCTTGTTTCTGTTGATACGCCTGTTTGAGTCGAAACAGGACGAACTGGAGATACTTGTGCAGTTGGAGATGAAGAAGATGATATTGGATCGAATGGTTAATCTGTTGACACGCGGCTGTGTTGTGCCTGTATTGAGATATATTAAACAATGCTGTGCAATTGAGGATACAGACATTTCACTTATAAGATATTTTGTCACCGAAGTGCTTGAGACAATAACACATCCATATTCGCCTGAATTTGTGCAGCTCTTTCTGCCCATGGTCGAGAACGAGGAAATTACGGGCACAATGCGTGGCGAAGGCGACAACGATCCCGTATCTGAATTCATTGGTAAGAGAGTCGCAAAACTATTAACTTTTACACTCCGTTAACTAATTGAAAACATTTTGCAACCATTTCCATTTGCAGTTCACTGTAAGGCGCATTATACAACCGTATAGCACAAATTTATATAGCAGTTTGAGTACAAAATTGTATATTTAAGACCATATTCATGTACATGTAATGTTAAAAGTCCAGTTTTCAATTTCATACACGTACACACTGTATACACTTCAAAAAAAAGCAAGACAAACAAAGCATTTTCTATCTCTTGTCTCACTCGAAATCAACGAAAAGAAAAGCATTTGTGGGGGGAAACGATAAAAGATACAAGTTCACATAGATTTATTGTTATTATTGCAACCAATAATCAATTAGTTTATAACTCAAACTCAGAGAGAGTTGCGTCAAAATTATATGAATGCGTGCTTAACTAAGTAAATTGTCTGCGATTTAGATCTTTTTCGATCTTCTTAAAAGTATGACTTTCTGTGTGTTCGTTTCGTTAAAAATTTGCATATTTACATCTTAGGGATTTTAATTTGAGCGCAAATCTGAGCAAATCGGTTAGAAATTCAATTGCAGACACAAATCGTTAACTTAATTTGGCATCAATCAGTCGTAATTTAAAACAAAATAATAGAAAAAAATACATAAGCTAGGCATACAATGATAAAATCAAGTGTACAGCAAACTAGACGTACTAAATACATAGCAGCAGTTGGTTAACTAAGACAATATACTAAATCTTTGTGAGCAAATCAAAGTCAAACATAGACACATCACACCCACATGATCATTTGCTTATGTTTAAAATCGATTTGATTCGACTTTCGTTACGAAAACAATTACAAAATTGTTGCTTTGGTTGGCAGCGTTTACAAAATCAAAAACTAATAGAAATTATAAAAATAATGTTGAAAACTTTGTGCTAAAGTTATGTTAAGTTTAGTTGCTTTTCTTAACGTCTTTACTGTCGCCGTCCTTGGCCTGGCCACGTCCCAGTATCTTGGCCAAGCTATCCCAAATGCCGCCAAAGAAGATGGCACAGCAGAGGTTCTCCAGTGGCAGGAAGGGATCGTGTATGCCCAATAGAATCGATGAGAGCTTAAAGTACACCAAGAATATGACAATGCCAAAGTAGACCAAGGCATGTGGCGCTGAGATCCAGTCCGTCTTCTTGTCAAGCACAAAGATGATGGAGGCCAGCAGTGATGCCTTCGTGTAGCTGTGAATTGGAGGGAAGAATTTTATGTTAGCAAGTAACTATATGATGCCCTAGGAATACTCACAAGGATGGCTGCATGAACTCCATAGCCGTTGGTGTCCAAGCGCCTCGAATGAGACGTTCAATAAGCTTGGTAAAACCAGCTCCATTACCCTTGAGGGTGCCAATAATGATCATGATAATCCAAGCATTTGGATACAGTTTGGCAGCATGTCCAACGCCGTCATAGACTTTCTTGGCCCTGTAGATTTCCTTCATGGCGCTCGCAACGATTTTGACCGGTAGAAATTTGCCAATTTTATAGCCAATATCGAAGGGTGTATAAAACACAATGTACCTGTAAGCAGAGTGGGGGTCAGGGAGGTTAGGGAGGTCAGGTGCTATGGATGTTGCTGCTTACCAGACGGCGGTGCCAACAAAGAGTTGTCCAGTGTTCTTCAGTGGCGCCAATATGGGCTCACCGAGCAGTCCGTTGGCCACCATGCCGCCGGCAAAGATGACCAGCATTGTGGATAGCCAACAGGCGAGTGGATGCTTTCTGGAGAAGGCCTGAGCATTTGCACCCAAATCCTCGCGCACGGCCAGCGCGGCAAGTAAACTGTGCGCGATGTCAAAGAACGGAAACATTTTCAGCTTTATGACCTGATTGGCCACATCCAAAAACGCTTCCGGGTCCATGATCACAGCCGATCTTGTATCCTGCCTTCAAGGATGAATATTCTGTCAAACAATTTAAAACAAAATTTTATTTTAAAGTGAATTTTTGAAAATTTTTTTTTAAACATATTAATAATTTTATTTTTATTTTTGCTTTTTGGATAGTTTTGATTCCACTTAAAGCGCTTTTAAGTCTATTTTTAATTTAAAAAATAAAAAAAATATATTTTATTTCTAAAAGTAAAAAAAAAGTTGAAATATTTGATAATATCCGATGGTTATATAGTTGCTTTAAATATAATTTCAATACTTTTTTTTTATACAAAATTTAGTTTCTAGCTTTTTAACTTGTCTACCTCCAGTTGGTCCAAAGCACAAACCCAACTAGTTTTTTATTTGCTTTGTTGAGCCGACTGTTCAAATAAAAGATACTATATACATACAGATACTAGATACATTTATAGAAAGTACGTGCTCTGGCATTTACAACTCAATTATTGTCATAGTAAAATTATGCTAAATACTTTGTTTTAAGAAGCTGCCACAAATGTTATATAATTAAAGATCATTAAAAAAGAAAACTTAACAAATTGGTGGCAAAAAAGGCACATGTACCCAAAAATAATTCTCAAAATCGTGTGAACGAAACATTTGCGGTGTCCGAGAGAAATATGCCTATGCAATCTATATATGAACAAGTATATATATATATATATAGTGTATATATATGTATAGCACCTGAAGATGTATACAGTCTGTCAAGTAATTGTTTACACCAGTAGCCAAAGTGGCAAATTTTATATAAAAGTATTACTAACTATTTTAGATTGTGTTTTTGATTTTGCTCTGATTAAAGTTCACACACAAAGATACAGCTACAGCTGCAGATAAAGATAGAGATACAGATTGAGATACTTATACAGCTATCGCTACAGATGCAGTTGCACACTCACATACACACACAGATAGCGCAGACAGTTACAGATACAAGAAATTGCGAGATGTTGTAGAAGTTGTCGAATTGTATGTTAATGTCGAATAAACATAAAAACAAATTCTAAGTTGAAATAAAAATGTCGCTGCTTTTGCCAGAGCTCCAAAAATAAATTTTCGCTGATGAATCGACGCAGGCTAAAAGAGAAGCGCCGGGTCCGTATCTCTCGCGCTCTCGCTCTCTCTCTCTTACTCTTTTGCTCTCCCTCTCTCTGTCTATGTCCGTTGATTTGCCCGCACATTGTTAGGAGGCGAGCGTTTTTATTTTCTATACATTTTGCTAGCAGTGAAAGTTTAAATACACGCACACACACACACATATATATACATATGGACATACATATGCATGCAAATTCCTTTGTATCCGTCGCATTTCCGGTTGCAACTGCCTTTTGCCTAATTTCTTATGCATTTATAACTACTTAATTTGCTTGATAGTTGCATGCTCATGCAGTCAATATTGCAAATACTCATTTACATATTAAAAAAAGTACATATTATTAATAATAAATAACGAAAATTTACCTACGTCTACACGAGAACACACGGATAACGGATAGCGGATAGCTGAGTGCAGCACGAACACGGGGAGACTGGGCTCGAAGTTGGCCCCCGTATATTACATGTTCGATAATTCTATGCCCGCCGCTCTTGGGAATATTGTTATATATTTAGAATCTTGCAGAGAAACAAATCCCCACATTTCTTGTTGTGCCTCTGTGTGCGTGCGTTGAGTTGTTTGTTTGTGTGATTAGGCGGCTAAGAGGACCGTCTTGTGTCTCATAATTAGAACTCTTAATTCATTTGCGTATGTGTTCATGTGTGTGTGTGTGTGTGTGTGTGTGTGCAATGTACGTTCGTAAGAGCGCCACACATTCATATGTTTTCGTTTGTTGTGGCATACTGTTTGCATGTGCCATTTTGCCTGTTGCCCGTGTCTGGTCACACTGAGCGCATCAGCTGTTTTTATGGCAATTTATCGTATGTGCGTGCGACAACAATTTTTAATTCCGATTTTCACCTTCAGGTGTATTGTTGTGCAACGAATTAAAATCGATAAAGCACAATCGATACATCGATGTCTTAAATATCAAAGTTTTTAATACATTTGTTTGACATCACTAACGTACTGTATATTTGTGTTATTTTTACAAAAATTCTAATTAAACAAACTTTCCAATACTTTAGTGAATTCATTTTTAAGTAAATCCGTCCAATGCATAGAAAGAATCTCGGCTAAATTAATATACGGTTCCGCCAAAAACAAAGTGAAAACAAAGCATACATACATACATTTTATACGAAACAATATAAAAACGCATGTACATGCATACATTTGTATATTTATTGTTTGCACTTAAAGTGGTGCACACACATTGACACAGTATAAAACACACATACATATATATATATTTATATATATATTGTATATACATATAGAGATATATATATATATATATATATATTTCTATAAAGGCCTGTATTATTAAAGGTAAGTGTCAGTTACACTAAAACTTTTGCGGCACTAATTGTATTTACAAACAGCAAAAAACCCAAATAAATCCAAGCTTGTCTTACAATTTGTTGTTTGTTTCTCACCTAAATAGACGTAAATATGCATGTTTATGTGTGTATTGAACACACACGCACACACCTACACACGCATAAGCAGACTCTCTCTCACGACACGCACACACACGCATACATACATGCCTCATACGCATTTTTGTTTCGTTTTTTTTTGTTTTTTTGGGAATCTTGACTTTTATGGTAATAGTTATTTAGCACTTTATAAAGGTTATCTAGCTAATATTGCGTGCTCACAGAGTTATCTAGGTGAAGGATATGTCATTCTTAATCTTGAGCAACTTGCTTGAATAAGCTAATTATTATCTACATTAAATGCTCGTCAATAATCCAACAATCCAATGTCAACAATGGCACACGCACACACAATGACACACAGACGCACACCTACACACTTATCTCATTTAAGCCCATCACTAATATTTGCTTGGCTTGAAACAATTGCAAAAACATGAAAGAAAACAGATTGTTAATAAAATATTGCTTAAGCTAAGCTACAGATATAGACAAATATTTATAAAAGTGGGAGTTGTTGCTGTTACTGTATAAATATTGATATAAATATGCCTTAATTGCTAAATGAATGGGAATGAGGTAAGAATTAAGTAGTTAAAGAAGCACGTGCCAAATTACATACATGCAAGTGTACATATATAAATACATACACACATACATACATGTACGTGCCTGTGTACAGTGGGTCGAGCAATCATTTTGACAGTTCTCACACACAAAACATGTTGAACAAAACAAATACAAATTATTTCAACATTTGTGTTTTTTTCTTTGTCAAAACCGTTTGCTTGACAAACAGTTAACAAAAGAAGCAAGTGTGCAAAGTAATAGAAGTAGGTTTAAAAAAAAATAATATAATATTTACAAATTATTATTATTAAACAATTTATTTATTTGAGATTTCAACTAATTCAATTCGTTTTCAAAAAGTGCCTTAACTTTTGAACAATTTTTCTCTTAAATTTTTTTTGAATCAAAATTTATAAGCGATTAGTCATCGCTTTCAAAGTAAACTTATTTTTGAAAAAGTTTTTAAAATTAAAAATTAAATAATTAAATTATAAATAAACTATAAATTAAAATCAAATTAAATTAAAAATAAATTTTATATAAATTGAAAATTTATTTCCACAAAAAAAAGATTTAAATAGTTAAAAAAATAATTAAATTCATAAATTTTTGAAATTGAACTGCTATTAACTTGCACATAGGCAAGGCATTCGCATGTATGTAGTCTAGTGTATATATTTGAAACTGGAAGGGTAGGCGGCGGTACGTTGATTTCCAGATGTCATCCAAGAAAGGCAAATCGTCCGGTTTGCGCATGTTGTGGATACCCGGACGAAAAAGCAATCCAAAGGGTCATTACAGTTCGACAAACAAGCATGTCTCATATTCGCCAAATCAAAAGAAAAGCGAGGTATGGACACTGGGCGGTAGCAGGGCTCAAAACGAGCTGATTGACCTGTAAGTATATACCCTGTAAAAATTGCGAGAAAAACTGACTAAACTAGAGATTTCTAGTACTAGCACTACTATCAGTAGTTCGTTTTAGTACTTGTAGATCAGAGCAGGCTAAGCAAGCAAATTTTTTCGTTTAAAATGATCAATTTAATATTGTTCTTAACTCTTTCTCTGTGTGCAAACAAAAATCCCTCACCAAAAACCCTTACCAAACTTTCACTAGACACATATTTTACATAAAACTGGGAGGAAATTCTTTAAAAGTGTTTTATTTTCTATTACAATTTTTGTAGACCATCATCGGCGGATATAAACAACGGCGCATCGACTTCATCATTGGCATTATTGGGCGGCATGTCATCGACTCTGGTGAAGAGTGTGAAGAGCATTGATTCACACGAGAGGATTGAGAATCATGTCATTAATCATGGGGACCCAGAGAAGCATGAGATTATCATCACATCAAACGATTCCCTTGGCATCACCGAATGCGCCACATTGCCAACAACACCAGTTGCCGCAATCACTCCAAATCTGAACAGTCCACTCTCGGAGCTGGCTCCATCGACGCCCTCAACGAATCCAATGACATCGCCGATTGTTGTCACAACAGTCGAGATACCCGATTTGGTAAGCTTTGAAGTCTCTTTTGAGCCCCCTTACTCTGCATAGTTGTAGTTGCCTTTGATCTGTGGAATTCCCTGGCTTTTGGGTGGTCCGATCGCAGATAAACATGTTGATTAGAAATCTTGTAGGATACGGAAGAGTTTAGCAAAGGTCGGCTTCCTGAAGAGAGTGTACTACTGGCGCTCACAGGCAACTTAGCGTCATGTCGGCTAGCGCAGCACTAGAACAGCAGCACTGGAGGTTTCTCTGTGTCTCGTCGTGAGCAACTGTAAGACTACCCAATGACCTGCAGTATACCCACCATCAGCCTGCATTCTCTCCGTGGAAGATACAGTGTGTAGGGTTTTATGCTCACCGCACATTATTCTCAAGGTTTGCAGGGTGTTATGATCTGTCACCTGCATACACATAATTCTTTCGTGCCTCGTTAATTCTCAACGTCCCCCGCTCAAGGACACTTTTCAATGATCTTAGTGGAAATGCGTGTTAGCTTTAAGTGTCTTCCGCTTCATTAACCATCATGCCCCGCTGGCTTGAAACCCAGGAGATGTACACTGACTTGGTCATGCCTAAGTCTATTAATGCTTTTCTGCCCTGGAATTCAGAGCTGACGACATCAAAGACTTGACTGTCCAGCATATAGATTTGAAATTTAGCTTTCAAGCATAAAAAGCCTGTAACTCAAGCTAAAAGACTTGAAGTCTAGCTAAACTAGATAAGCTAAAATGAGCAAAGAATTGTTGGTTTAAAATCGAATACTTGAAACAGTTTTCGCTTTAGTTCCACAGCTGCTTAGGAAGAACTGTGACTGTAATCCAACTAAAACAACAAATCAGCTAATCAGTTCAGTTGAATTAATTATATTTCCATATGCCATATTGCAGCACAACATTTTGAATCCCGATGATTTGCCCAAGGTACCATCGATCGGTGAACCAACAGACTTGTCCACATCCGCTGTGGTATTAAACAGTTCGGCTGGAACGACAGCATCGATAACAACGAACTCATCGCCATTGGCCAACCGAAAAGGCAACAACAATCAGCATTTGGGCCAAACCAACAGCAGTAACAGCAACAGCAACAGCTCACAAAATGCCTCGCCGCAGAAAGGCCGCTATAGGAATCACAATAATAATCAGGTTTCTGAACAATGCAAATTCTTAAAATATTTTTAAATATTTACATACTCTTTTTATTTCTGTTTCATGTAGGATGACATCAATTCGATTGAAAGCGTTTCCAGTTTCAATCGCAACCAAGTGAATACGGATTTCGAATGGATCGATGAGATGGTACAGCAGCGTAATTGCAACGAAATGATGCACAAGAATAAGCGTAAAAAATCGAAAAAGGTACTCGATGTGAAGGAATTGGATCAACTGGATGGTAGTATCAAAATCAAAGATAAATATGATAATAGTAAAGCGAAGAATCCGTATGATGACAACGATGAGAAGGTGGTTAAATGTCTCTACTACTCTCTCATGTGCTGCGACTGTACAATATCATAGATAGTACGATAGTAACTATATAAACACACGCACACATCCACACACTCCTCACACACACAGAAAACATGCACTCCCCCATATATATATATAAATGTATATATATATGTCACTATATACATATGTGTGCAGGTGTAGCAAATAAAAGACACAAAAAACATTAGAAAACAAGGGCGCATATGCACGTACACATGACCGTGGTGTAGCTGTAGCATATGAAATGTATGCATTTACAACAAATAATAACAATAACAACAACAAGTCGAAAACAAACAAGAAAACATTATGAACATATATACTGCTCAACTACTTTGTACTATGTATGTAATGTATAAAACTAGAACATTTTTTTATACGGATCAGAATATAATTTGCCAATAAGTTTCCGACCCCTCGAATGCTCCAATTATTATTTAATACTACTATAAACTTAACTATATATTTATATAATGCCCAACTTGAACGAAAACTGAATTTCGAATAACATTTTCTTTTTCATTTAACGAATTTATGCAGCGCACAGCACATATCGAAATAATTCCTTATGGACAACTATGTATTATATAGCTACTTTATATATTTGATATACTACTTTTTATAGTTATATACACACACAAAAACAAAACTCAAACGCGATGTAAATAAAGTGAAAGCATTTTTTTCTACTTGTATTTTGTAATTTTGGCTGTTGTTATTTCTCCAGTTGCCAAAAGTAAGAAAAATCTCGAAAAATCATTTCATTTCATCACACACACTCACACACATGTACGCATATGTCACCCACACACTCACACACACACGCTCACCCACATATTAAACAAGTTCCTTGCTGAAATTGGCCAAGTACAAAAAGAAGTAAATAAAATATTTAAAAAAAAAACACACACATTGTTCAACTTGACATAACATTTTTCATAAAAATTTAATACAAACATTAAATTTACAAATATATATATATATAAAAACAATTCACAATCACATATAAATTTTTATCATTTCGGATGTTAAATATTTCGATTCGCTATATATTCCTCAAGTAAGGTTAAAATTTACTAGTCCAGAGCAAGAAATTCAGGATCAAAGTTTTGTTTGTTGGTGTTGGTGTTGGTATTGGTGTTATAGTTGCTGTTGGTGTTGGTGTATTCACAATTTTGGGATTAGTATTTATATTATATTTTTGTTTTTGCTTTTGTTTATAGAAGAATCAGCTTTGAACATTATATCGACTGTTGATTCTTCTGCTGCTTGTTGCCGGATTCATCATATATGTCGTGGGAATTCTACTACAATCGGTGTTCATAGTTGTATTATTTGAACCTTTGCTTCCATGAAACTCGATCGCATCAATATCATTTGTACTTTTCATTAAAAATTCGTTTCCATTGCTGTGTTGCTGTTGTAGTTGTTCTTGCTGTTGTTGTTCGTAGACAAATCTCTTGTTGTTTGTTGCCCTCATTGTGTTGACATCCAAATCATTATCATCATCATCGGTATTATCGTCATCCGTATCATCACCATTCTCCCCCACATTGAATATAAATCTAGCTTCATTGCCGACATCACAGTTACGACCTCCACTGCCTCCTCCTCCACCGCTGCTGCTGCTTCCTCCACCTCCACGACCATTGATTTTTCTATACCTCACGGAATTTCGCGATCCGTGATTGCTATTTCGCTGCAAAGGAAGGGAAATATGTATGTTAATTTTAATATGGTAGTAGCTAAAAAGCGGTATTTTAAGTAGTCCTTATGGTAGTAAGATTGCTATTTGTAGTTGAGCTAGTGTTTGCTGAAGGAAGAGTAGTAGCAGTAATTGAAGTAAAAGGTGAAGTCGTAGTAAAATGTTAGGAGTAACAATAGTAGTAAATAGTAATTAGTAATGTCAGTAGTAGTAGTACCGAGAGTAGCAGATGTAGAAATAGTAGTTGTAGTTACTAGTAGTATGTAGTAGTAGTATATGCATTACGAGTAACAGGAGTAGTAACAGTATTAGGAGTAACAGAAATGGTAAAAGTATTCGGGGTAATATAAGCAGTGGAAGTAAAAGTATTTGGAGTAGTAGTATGTAGTAGTAAAATGAGTAGTAGTAGAAGTAAAAGTAATAGTAGTAGTAGTAGAAGTAAATGTAATAGTAGTAGTACTAGAAGTAAAAGTAATAGTAGTAGCAGTAAAAATAGTTGTATAAGTAATAGTAGTAGCAGTTAAAATAGTTGTATAAGTAATAGTAGTAGCAGTAAAAATAGTTGTATAAGTAAAATGAGTATATAGTCTAAAAAGTAGTAGTAGTAAAAGTTGTAGTAGCAGTAGTGAAGTACTATTACACAATACATATAGAAATATAGATCGAAAATGAAACATTTATTGGACAAATGCCTTACTGCTAACGATCAGTCCAAAGCTTTCCCTGCCCTAGCATGCTACTACTCCACTACTTCCTCAGTTAATGCTTACCTGTAGGACGGCAAATATGATGGAGAATATTGTGATGATCAACAGACAAATGGCCACCGCAATGGCTGTGATGGCGGTGAGCGGTGAATCAAGGCGGAAGACAAAAGCACCGCTATTGCCATCCTTAATCATATCCTGTCGATCTCTGATCGCGCTCCTGAACATGCTTTCGGTGCCAACAACAGTGCGACGTTTGCCCGCTGTGGAAGCGCTCTTACATTCACCTGCAAGGCATCAAGAGATGTTATACGTATAGTACTATATATATGAGACAAACTTACCTGAATCGGCATCGCAGTGACAACAGTGATCGCTGTCCGCATCCTTTTGGGTAATGTCTCCGTTCGTTGTGCCAGACGCTTTGGTCTGACAACAGGGCACACACTGACTGTTCAAGCGATCCAGGTGCAGTGGAGCAGCGCAGGCCTTGCACGAGTACTGCCCGGGACCGAAGCAGGCGTGACACGATTCGTGGCATATTTTACAGGTCTGTGTGGTCGTATCGTAGTACTGGGAACTGAGGCATTCCATGCACAGTCCCCCATCAAGCATAAAGTGCGGCGGACACGAGGAGCAAGCCAAGGGACCAGCACCTGAAAATAACGGTATGAGTTTAGCAAGCAATGGGAGCATAAACAAATTTATTTTTACCATTGCATGTCTTGCAGTAATGATGACACTTCTGGCAGCCAAACTCGGATTTGTAGAAGCCCTCGGGACACTCTGGATGGCATTCTCCGGCTGCCAGCTGCCAACCGGCCGGACACTGTACACATTGATTGCGTCGTGGTCCGCTGCAGGTGTGACAGCTCAGATAACACTTGGCACAGATGCCGCGATCACTGTAATAACCATCGGCACAGGTGGTGCGACACTCGCCGTTCTGCAGCTCCAAGCCCTTGGAACAGTTGCTGCAGTTGGTGCGTGAGACGCATTGAGTGCAGGTGTGCAGACAAGGTGTGCACACACCTGTCTCCATATAGTAACCATCCTGACAGCCGCTCACACAGCTGCTCTGCTCCAGCAAACGATTCGATGGGCAGGATAAACAGTTGGTGGACAATGGTCCATTGCAGGTGTCACAGGAACTGTGACAGGATTTGCAGCTACTATCAGCCTGGCTGTAATATTCGGCTGTGGAAAGGAAGGGAAAGAAACGTTAGTTAGTTGGTGGGTTGGTTTACTCTCTGTCTGTCCCTATCCCCCCGTATCCCCCCCTTAAACTCAGCTACTTGCACACATACATTCAGCGCAGCTTTCACTGCCCGCCACACTGCACTTGTCCTTCTTGTTGAGTGTCCAGCCGTTGAGGCATTCGGAGCAGATGCCATTGCTAATGCACGTCTTGCAGCCCTCGTGACAGGGCAGACATTCGAGACGCTTTTTATCCGCATAATAACCAACGGGGCAATTATTCAGGCACTGATTCTGATGGGCATAACGACTGGAACGGCAGGTGATGCAATCAAGCTCAGTTGCTCCATTGCAAGTCGCACACGAGCTGTGGCAAAAGGCGCACCTGAAATCGATTCGATACGTTGAACGAGTGTACAAATTGATTTAACGCTCTCAACTCACTTGTTCTCCTGCGTTTCGTAGGTGTCCAGTGGACAGGCGGAGTAGCATTTGTTCTCGTGCATCACCAGATGATGATCACAACTGGTGCAATACTCGGGACGGTCCTGACAGGAGGCACAGTTCGGTTCACAGGGCACACACGTGCGATTCTTTATATCTAGAAAATAAAATGACTTTAATTAATAAATTATATTTCTTTACTTCACTTGACTTACCTTCAAAGTAGCCATCTGGACAGACCTGCAGGCAGACGGCGAGATCCGTGACATGTAGGTGCGCCGGCGCACAGGTAAGACAGCTGTCTGGGCCAGCACCAGCGCATGTCTCACAGGAATCATGACATGGCCAGCAGATGCCCACTTGGTTGGGAAAGGAGCGAGGAGGACAACGACTGACGCAGGTGCTGGAAAGCGAAAGAAGCGAGAAAGGCGAAGTTGTAGAGGAAGATAGGGAGCAAAAAGCATTGACTTGTCTTACTTGTCCAGACGATAGTGACTGCAGGCGACACACTGCGTCGGACCGCGTCCATAGCAGCCCAGGTTACCGCACTCGGCATCACAGGAATACATAATGAGCTTATTATCAGCCACTCCACTCGACGGCGCGTTAGTTAGTTGCTGCTGCTGCTGTTGGTTCGGTGTTGTTGTGTTCACACTCTGACCATCTAGAGTGGCAGTGGCTACCTCTGGACTGGAACCGGCACTACTAAATATATTCTGATAGTTCAGATAACCCGCAAAGTTATCGGTATTGAAGTTGCCACCTTCATTCGCCGGTTGTCCAATATTCGAGGCGGATGAGAAGATGAACGGATTACTGGCCACGGGACTGTTGCGTAGTTGGGTATTCAATAGCTCAGATTTGAGGCGCATGGGTTGGGTTGAGGTGCCATAGAAGATCAATTGCCATTTGGATAGAATGCCGGGTTGATTGACACGACGACGTCCACTATTGATCACCTGCAGTGTCCAACGTCCCTCGGCCTTTTCGCCCCAAAAGTGTACGCTCAAAAATGGCCAATCATCGAAATTGGATTTGACAATATCCCTGGGTCGTTCGAACAGCAATGTGCTCGTTGTGCCCATGGGGGAGGTGAGTAATATGCGCAGATTGCCACGTGGAAAGAAGCGTAGTGTGATGCGACACTGGACATGCTCCAGGTAACGCACCTCATTGATCGTGCCAGCGCAACCGTTCACATCCATGTGTGTGGCGAGTGTGAATCCATACTCTCCTGCTATATTCCGATCCTCGTTATTCTCACGCGACTTGCAAATGTGCTGCGGTGGCACTGAATTCCATTGCTCGGCTAGTGTAACCATAGCACCCGCATCCATCAATCCATAGCCAAACTTGTGACTATATTTACGCTTCACCCCATTCGCCGTCCAGCCGCTCTCCTTCTCAAGTGGCCCTGGTCTCGAGGTGTACACCACCAGATACTGCATGTCACGCCACGTCAATTCCGGATTCGCCTCCAGCGCCAGCGCACAAATACCAGCAGCCAAGGGTGCAGACGCCGAGGTGCCCGTATGCTCCACCGTACAGATGTGATCGGGTCGCAGACGTCCGTCCATGTCGACGGTGGCCACACTCTTGTCATGGCCGGGAGTACCCGAGCTGTAAGTGGTGGCCAGAGTGGAGGAGCACTCCTCCAGATACCACGGCTTATAGCCAGCTTGCGTGGCACTAGAAATGGAGAGTGTGAATATGGAGTTGGTATAACCATCGCAGTTGCATGAGTCCGTGTAGCGTCCACCGTTTCCAGAGGCCCATACAAATATGGAACCCTTGCCCTGACGTCCACTCGTAACGCCATAGATGAAGGCACGACGTGCCAAAGGTCCAGGACCATCGACTGTGGAGCCATCGTCCTCAGGGCCCCAAGATGCGCTATAGATGTCGATGTGGGAGGGGTTCAAGCTCAAGGCCTGCGCTTCAACCACATCATTCACTTTGCCATCCAGCATGCGAACACCTAGTGTATAACATATTTAAGGTTAAGAACGGCCGATCATTTAGTTGTTGTATCTTTTACATACCACCGATGCTGGCATTATATGCCACGCCCACACCACAGTAGCTATTAAAGGCAACAGCAGCCACTTCGCCAGCGCAACGTGTACCGTGTTTATTATCACCATTATCCTGCGGCGTTGGATCGGAATCATTACCGTTAATATCAAAGGAAGCATCAGGATCCTGTAAAGAAGAAATAAAATATTATCGTTTAGTCGCCACGCTGATCAGTCCTGCTTTACTTACATAGTTTTGAGCAAGATCAGGATGATTGGTCTGTATGCCGTCATCCAGTATGGAAACGACAACACCTTTGCCAGTGTAACCCTTCTGCCAGGCAGGCACTATGTTCATATCAAGGCCATCCTTGGCTCCGCCGTTCTTCGATAGGAAAAAGGAGAGAAAATACTTATAGCATGATCTGATTGGCTAGGCTTTAGCTATAATTGTTTAAAAGCGTGAAGCCGACTTGGCCGGAAAAAGAGTTGTTTGTATGTGCATGAAATATTTATCGATTTCGATAAGAAATCGAACGTAGTCCCAATTTTCCAATCGGGTTTCTAATCTAGCTGATCTAACCTTTGAAAATTACTACAGCTTGAAATTGTATTAGCAATAAACGAATTTTAAACAGAAAATTATATCGATAACTTATCGATACGCTTTGATAAATGTTTTTTATGTTCCTTGAAATATATGTATGTAAAAGACTTACATTTGTTTGTATAGTGTGTGACTTGATATCTGAATATCGATATTTTATCGATAAATTATCGATGTAAGAGTCATCACGCTACATCATTTGAAGAACTTAATAATCTGTTCCATTTAATGATGTTTGAGCTTATTAGACCCTGTACTCTTTTTTTTAGCGTAAACTATCTTTAGTTATCGATAAGTTATCGGTTAAAGTACATTGACTAGACCCTAAAGGGAAATTAACATGCCTAGCTTATCAATATGAGAGAAGTTCTTTATGTTGCATATAACAAGCAAACTTTGAGATTTTTACGATCGATAACATATCGATAACTAAAATATACATTTTTGTACTTTGGATACGAGAATATAAGCGATAAGAGAAGGAACTTTAAGATTTTGACTATCGATAACATATCGATAACTGAAAAACTAAGTTTTGTACTTTGGATATGAGAATATAAGCGATTAAGAGAAGGAAAGTTCTTTATGTTTCACATAAAAAGCAAACTTTAAGATATTGACTATCGATAACATATCGATAACTGGAAAACATCTTTGCGTACTTTGGATATGAGAATGTATGTGATATAGAGTGAAATAAGATGAAAGACGGCATGATTACATACTTTACTCACCAAATACCACTGTTCCTTAAACAACGGATCAGAGAAGAGGATTAGAGGCGAGACATCGCGATACTTGAGACGCTGCGAGTGCGATCCAGTTGATGTTAGGGAAGGGTCTGGGGAATATGAAAAATGGGTATATGGATTCGTAAGGGGATCTAGAGCGTAGTCAATGGGTGGGCGTAAAATATTGTACGGACTGTAGGTGGGTATATCTTGGTAGGGTCCATCACGTTTATGTCTGATCTTCTCGTGCTGCTGCTGTAGCCATTTCACCTATGGATAACCAAAATGTAATCATAAACATTAAAAGGTTAAATCATTAAAAGGTCATAAATCGCAAGGTAAATTATACTCGGACTCACCTCGAACTCTGACTTTAAGGCACTGTGATGCTTCCGACTCGAGCGAAGCGAACGCTTCGACACGCGATGATGCTGAAACACATAATAGTCGTCAAGGGCGCCGATCTGTGGAGCATGAAAGTAATATATATATAAACATTAACTTCATTAGATTAACAAACAAGCTTTGGAAATCAATTAAAGTTGGCTTTCTATAAAAATAAATTCCAAAGTAATTGCTAGTGATGTAACTTAACTACGAGCTTTTATCTTTGGCAAGGCAGATCTCTAGAACTGTGAGGAAAATACATCCGAAGCTCAAACTATCGAAACGACGATATATGATCTGCCTGAAAAATATACCAAGCTATAACCTCTGCTCAGATTAAGCTTGATTTTAACTATCGATACTAGCCGCATGCATCTCTAAAAATCACTTAAGTTTTTAGGTGGGTTTCAGTATTTGGAAAATACAATAAATGTAAAATAATACAATATGTTAGCTATATATGCCCCCCAAATTTAGAGCCGATCCGCGTAAATAGTAAGAGATTTCACGTTTCGCAATAATCTGTTTTTAAATCTATCTATCTATCTAGTTTTAGACCGATTTTAAACGCTTCTTCTACTATATATAGTTTCGTACTCGATGATTTATTTCTTGGCATAAAATACTATAAAAAAATGCATACTTTCAGCCTCTGTAATTCACCTAACCCCTTGAAAACCCAACTTATTTCAAGGGAATTCCAATCATTATAAATATTAAACATTATTAAGTAAAACCCCCAAAGTAATGAACATTTCCACTAAACAATTAATCAAAAAATCACACTTGGGTCATTTAAATAATCAATTAAAATTTTGATAGTTTGTGTGGCCTGTCTCAGCTTAAGTTAAGTAAAGTTTAGTTACCTGTCCACGATTAATGAAGCCGTATTTATCGGCTATAGTATCGGCGACAGATTTACCCGCGGGTATATGCACAGCAAATTCATTGGTGTAAATCGGTTCCTCGGGCAGACTATATGCACCAAATGTATCCAAATCTCCTAGTAGATGGTGTCTCTCCTCCGTTTCCCTCTCCTTCTCTCTGTTCTCTGTGATCCTCTGCTTCTCCTCCAGTTGTTGTTTCTTTGTCAACTTCTTTTTAATGTTGTTCTTTTGCTGATGGGCGTGTGTTTGAGTATTACTAGCCTCAGATTCAGTTATAGATTCCGTTTCCGTTGCCGTTTCCGTTTCAGTCTCAGCGATGATCAATAATTTTGGATCTGGGTATTCTTTAGTTGTTGTGTATTTATCGTGATAAATCGAGTAGTTTGTTGATGATAATTCATCAGTTAAATTTGTTGTAGCATTATGATTAACATTAATTGTTGTTGGGGAATGATGAAAAGCAGTAGTAGCAGTAGTATTACTTAGACTTAAGATTGCTAAAACTAATACAAAATATATACAGCTCTTTGCCATTCGATTACATTTGCATAAATAGATATTTCTATAGATTTGATTTAATTTAGCATTTGGATGGCATTTGATGCTTTCCACACTCCTCTCGTTCTCCTTTCCGCACTTTTCTCTTCGCCTGCTCCAGCTGCAGTCTCTTCTTCTACTTTGTCCTGCCACTCCTGTTCTGGTTGTTAACGGTAATGCTAATGTTTCTGGCAGCACTTTCTGGCTAACACTTTTTTGGCTAACGCAATCCGTACACGTTCTTAGCTTATCAATGCTTTTATCAAGCATATTTAACACGCTCTTCTTCTGCTCCTTCTCTTCTTTATTTCTTTGCTTTAATTATTTATTTATTATTTTTCTTTCTAGTTTTCTTTGTAGTATTTTGTTTATTGGTATTGGTGTTGAGATTGCTTCTCGTTGCTCCAGCTTCCAGTTTCCAGTGCATGTATTATACAATAACGTGTGTGTTTCTGTGTGTATGGTAGTGTGTGTGAGTGAGTGCGTCTGTGTGCAGCTGAGTATAGGTGTGTGTCTGGTCTGTCTGTCTGTCTGTTTGGTTGTTTGTTTGTATCCTCCAGATTTCATGTGGTTTCATAGATGTCTTTTATCTGCAGCGCGAGAAAGATAAATTGTATTTTTTAAATGTTAGATAAACTTGAAAAATTAACAAGTTTAAAACGTTAAAAAGCACTTTAAGTTAATTATGTGGGGCAGTTTGTTTTTAACGGGTTAGAGTGGTGTATTTTTTTTTAAATACTTCTTAAAACTAGTTAAATATTTGAACTAACTTCTTACGCTCGGCTTGAATTATAACCGATTTTTATAGTTTTAACTTTTACTTAAGTTTTTAAAGATAAAGCTTAACCCTCTACTTCTACTGAAGGATTTTAAAACGAATCTTAACAGCTAAGTTTAAGCTTTATTTTTCAAATTTTTAAAAAAAAGTTCCGTAAAAAATACATTTTAAATATAATTAAACTATATGATTAAAACAAAACCTAATAAAAACATATAATAGCAGAAATTAAATAATCAGAAATTGAACAAAAAAAACAAAAATCACCACATTCGTTTGTAAAAAGTAGCAATTTAAGCCAACACTCTGCTCGTAAACCTTCTCTTTTATTATTGTGTAAAAATCACTCAACCCTTACAATAAACCAGACAAAAAAAATGGCTAGTTTCGGCTTTTTAAAGCTAGTAAATGGCCGAGTAATTTACTGATCATCAAATTGTTTAATGCATGACCTATAGTCGGGGAATTCAACTAGAGTTGCGAGTTCTTGATTTGCTTACACGATGATGTATATTTTCCGGAAATATATGACTCACAGCGGAGTTGAAGCTGCAAAGAAGAAACAGAAAAAAGAAGCACTCACACATGTACATGTCTCTTAACCTCTTCACATTTGAGTTTTGCTCTCTAAACGTTTCCCTGACTGCGAATTCGAATTCGAATACGAATTTGATTTGTTGTTTTGTGCGCTTTTCCAATTACTGAAACTGCAAGTTCAGTCGTTTCTGTATTTATATACATATGTATGTATGTATGTAGTATACATGTGCACTTTTCACTGGGTACTTCCCAATTGATTAACGTTTATGACTTTGCACTTTATTTATTTGCTTCAATTGTTTATTCACTTTTATTGCAAAAATAAAAGTCCCCATTAAATGCAAATGATCATCACCTATGCCTGTGTGTGTGAGAGAGTCTGGAGTATCACACACACACACACACACATAAAGAAAAAGCGTCAAATTGAAACTGTTTCACGTGTATGTATTTGTGTCTGCATATCCTCATGCACACACATGCATATGTGTGTCCAATTTTGTTTGTCTCTTTGCTCTCGGCAAATGATTGTACACGTCCAGCCGTGAATGTACGTGCTTCATTTATATGTATTAATTTGAACAATATTACGGTTTTCATTATTGATAATTTGTTGTTTGTTGTCTTCGTTTTTGCTGCTGTTGTTGGGGTGTCTCATGTGTTAAGCTCCTATACATAACACACGCACACAAGCATACTTACAGGTACGTCTCCACGCACACACACATACGCACAGCGAAACATGCGTGCATGTGTATGTGTATGTATATGAAACAAGTACTTTTGTACATGCCTCAAATTGTGCGTATAAACAATATTACATATTGATACCGATTCCGGTTTCTATTTCACTGTGCCATTCGTTTATACTACAAATATAACAAGAGCGTCGGCCGCGCAGCAACCGCAACAAGAGTAACTCATGAATATGTACAGTGTTTGTACGTACATGTGTGTGTGTATGTGTTAATAGATCACACACACACACACACACATATACATAAGCATATATATAATGTATATATGTACATACATACATGCATAAGTATTTGTTTTCTTTTTATTATAAAATTCACACACGTTCATTTATACCAAGCACTTAATCACTAAATCTTTTTTTTCTTTGCTTTCCACAGTCGAAAAAACAACAAAAAATTTCGCACAAGCCGTACGTAAACAACAACAAAATAAAGAAGCAATAGCTGTAAGCCAGTGTGTCTGCGTGTGTGTGCGTTCGAAGGGAGTGTGGGAGGGGGGCGGCGGCAAACATTCAAAAAAATTGCATGTCTGTGTGTGTACATAACAAACATACTTAGAAGTTTTGTCATTGCATTTCTATGCAATAATTATGTTCAGACAAGAAACTGAGCTTAAAAATGTTTAAGCATACAGCAATACGAGTATTGTATAATTGTTTTTCTTTTCGTACATTAAAGCATTTCTTCACTTTACATACAAACATACTACGTATGCTAGACATTGTTGTACAACACTATGTACTTATGTTGCAGTCACTGTTTTTTTTTTTTTTTGATTGAACCAAAAGTAGTTTATCAACACCACTGAAGGAGAACGTGCTTACCATGAGGAACTAACCGAACGAAACGGAACGGAACGTAGCGGAGCGAGCCGACCGAACGAACAAACGACGCAACCTCGACTGCGCTCCAGCTTAAACTGAACTTTATTTTGAAGTTAATACATACAAACGAAAATATATGTATGTGCATGCATACATACATACATACATACGTACATATATTGAAATACGAATAGCGCTGACAGTCTCTTACTCACTGGATTTGAGAGCTAGTGTTTTAACAGTGGTAGAGCGCTCATACATATGTATGTATGTGTGCATCAATACATATGTATGAAAGCACAGCTTTTGAGCTTTCAACAACAAAATAAAATGCAAAACATAACACGCAACTGTGCTGTAACAAAACCAAAACTAATTAGTATTACGTATGTACACATACTTTTCCAACACACATGCACACCGCATACATACATGTACATATTCACGTTTAAGACATGTTTCGTATGCAACTTGAAGCCCAACACACACACAAGAGCACATAAAGATGTGCACATACACATCTCTACGCATATACATATACATGCACGCACACGTACTTACGTATGTACGTATGCTATCTCTGTATGACGCTCTCAAAGCTGACATTCAAATAAGAAGTAGCGTCCACTGAGCAAGGTTTTTTTTAATTAAACAAGATTCGCGTTAGCAACTTGTATTTTGTTATTTGCCAAATGCACACGAATAAATATTTATACTAATTATTTAAACACTTACAGTTTTAATTATGGATGTGTTAAAGTCGTGAATATATGAAGGTAATTCACTATGTACATAGACGAAGACAGACAGAGATGTGCAGAGAGCAGAGTGTTAGTACTGAGGCGGTTCAGTTCAGCGTTAATCCTTACTTCCAGCCAGTGTTGCCAACAATCGATTACAAAAAAAGGCTAGACAGAGCCGAAAATGAGGTTGCATATATAAATATAAGCCACGCCAGTTCGGAAAATAATAATCAAAATGTAGATTTTATTCACAATTTAAGACAAAAATCTATTGTTACATCCAAATCGTTTTTCAAACGAAAAAAACATAACGCATTCATAAATCCTTTGTGTAAGTCTTATATAATTTGTCTTCAAAAAACTTAAAATTCAATTTGGCGGAAAATTTTTTAAGTTGAAAAACATTTCTCCCTAATTTATTTTGAAAAAAAAATAAATCTGGTCCGAAAAAGGCTATTATGACAGCACTGGTTTCAGCTGCTCAGTAGTTCATCCTGTGAACAGCTGATTCGATACGATGCTAGATACGATAACAATTATCGAATGTTACGAGTTTGACCCAAAGTCGCGGGGTGTTGTTGCTGATAACAACAGCTAAGACAGCGCTTAAAACGTTATGCATATGCATTATTGTGTATTGCAAATTATTTATATAATATATGTATGCGAGCCAGCTTAATTTGTTATTTAAATTTTCTGTTACCTGCTACCGTTAATATCAGTCACGGCCAATATGCGCACGCTCACAACTCAACAGCAGCTGCTCTCAACTGAGATAATAACCTTTTAACTCTCTCGCTCTCTTACCCTCTCTCACTCTTTCACTAGCTTGTCAATGCACTCTCAATTGGTCGCTCTCGCGCTCTCACAAAGCAACGAAAGATGAAACAAACTATTAAACACAGCAAGCAATTAAAGCGGTAGTGCGATTTAAACCACTATCACAACAGACAATCACAATCGCAAATATATGTTTGTATGTAGTTGTATGTACATCGGTGTATGTACTTATTAGACCTGTGCATAAGAGCAGTGCAGATAGATAGAGTTCAACGTGATCGAATTGCGTCACACTTGTGTTGAGTTTCAGTTTCCTTTTGCGGGCAGCAGCATCCAATGGCACCGCCGGCAGCTTAGGAGTACCATTTTGATTTTTTTTTTCTTTTTCTTGTTTGTTTTTGTATTATTTCTTCGCTGGTTTATTGTTTATGGGGTTTGTGTGCCAGTTTCATTCAAACTGCTTCCGTCGGCTTATATGTCTACGCTTGGCTTGCGCTGTGTTTTATGCTTGGAGGTTCCTGCAAATCCGCATCCCATGGTCAAATCAAATGCATGTTGAATAATTTTAATTGTCACTGCGTTCGAATTTTTAACGGTAGTTTGTAACGGTTTTTGTGGCCGTTGGGAAATTTAGCGCAGGGATATTTTCCGTTACTGCACTTGGAAGTAGAAGTTCAAAGGAACAATTTAAATGGAATCAGTTGCATTTAAAGCCCTCTAGGAATTTCCCTTTTCGCAGAAATTAAAAATAAAATAGAAAAATTAAGTTATACTAAAGAAATTTAATTTAAGCATTGAAACAATGTTTGTTAATTGACTGATAATTTTTTTATTTGTAGCTGTAAAAATGTAACACATAAATTTTTCCACAATTTTTAAATGTAATTAACAGATTGGACACTTCCTCGCTGTGCAATTATATGAAAATAAATGGATCATTAAGCATTTTTGATTACATTTAATTGTTTATGATATTGTAATAAATGACTATTATTCAATTTGCAACTAATGTGAAACAAATTACTTAAACAGTAGTTCCGAAATCATAGATTTGTATATACATTTCCAGTATAAACTTTTCAATCGATTCATTTCATTTCATTCAAGACATAAATTACTATAAAAATACAAGTTTTTCTTAAACAAATGTTGAGTAATTGCAAATAGAAACTTTTTAGCGTTTTGAGTACGTGATTGTTTTGGCAATAAGACAATTTAATATGGAAGTCATTCAATTATAGGCACACGAACGATTCCACTTGCATTTGCATTGATAAACAATTTGAAAGTCTTTTAAGAATCAAAAAGAAATTCAGCTGTAAAAATCAATTGTTTACTTAATTTTTTAATTGTTTTCTTAAACCAACTATCAACTAATCGAATTTATATGTTTGGTTTACTTATTTATCACTTTAAATTCCTAAATAAAAGATTTAAATTTAAAGTCTATGCGAAATGTACCCTTTTCGCTTAGGAAAGTACCATGTACCGGGTAATCAAAACGGTATACTGTTTTTGTCGTCAGTGTACCTATCGAATTGCTTGTACCAGTTCAGATGAACTGCACACAAAACTGTATGAACAACATAAAACTCCTGGCTCACTACAGTTTGAGTCTAACTGAACTTGCACGTTCAGTTCATTGTGTGACGTGACGTCACAAGCACAATTTTATGGCAAACAAATTAAATGTAAAATTTGTATTTTCGATACCAGTGCATAAGTAATTGTATTTATTTAACAAAAAACAATAAAAGACGGTATAATGAAGATAGTACATAGCTGTATGCCCGCTTCTGTTTGAACGTTGAGCCTGTGACGTCATGCGCAGTAGCAGCGCACAAAAGTTGCGCACTCAATTCGCGTTATCCGTAGCCTTCACAATGCAGTGCGTACGGAACAGGGCAGCAGGAAAGTAGGTGCGTTTGCATGCGTATGTGTGTGTGTGTAGGGTACAAGGCGTAATGCCTTTGTGTGCAAATGAAACAAAGCATTAAGTGCTTACCTCTTTAGTTGCACATACCATGCAGCATAGTTTCATTCACGTTGTGCTCAGTTTTTGAGTGCTTCCACTTACAACGAGCAACGAGCGCAACAGTTGCTGAACTTGCAGCATGAATGCTGCGCAGCCACGTCCAGCTGCCAACGCTGCTGCAGCTGCAACTGGATCACGGGGCAAACCACAGGACGCGGGGACATTGCTGCGCGAAGATTTCGATGGCGGACCCGTCAGCATCGATGAAGTGGAGACAGGACTCTTTCTTGGTAAGCACAAAACATGTCAACTCTGGCATTCCTAATGAGCACGTTGCAGGCAACTTGACCGCAGCGACGCATATGGAAACACTCAAGTCCTTTAAAATCACACACATTCTCACTTTGGATTCGGTGCCACTGCCACAACACATCGTGGACTCCACGTTCCTGACCACCAAATATGTGCAGAGTGAGTTGTACCCACAAATCTTGCGATTTCCCATCCCTGGCAGCTTTTAATCCCTGAGTTTTCCCTGCTTAGTTGCTGACATGCCACGCGAGGACATCTTGCAGCACTTGGAGTCCTGTGTGGAGTTCATTGGCAACGCATTGGACCAGCAGCTCAATGTGTTGGTGCACTGGTAAGCATGACTGGCTTAGACCCTGTACTTTCAAAGTGTGAGCTGGAAAAGGTTTTAAGCGCATTTAGGCACCCTGTAGCTCGGCGTGTGTAAGGGGTATATAAATGATAGAGTAGTAAAATTGTTTTAAGGGTAAACACTGAATCGTGTCACGCCGTAAGCAGTCACGCTCCCACCTCTAGCTAACACATTTACCAACACTGAGCTTCTTTTCTCTGCCCCCCTTCACCTGCAGCTACTACGGCGTCAGTCGCAGCTCCTCGGCGGTGATCGCCTACGTGATGAAGCGCCACAATCTGGACTACCAGGCATCCTACGACCTGGTCAAGTCGAAGCGGCGCTTTGTGCAGCCCAACGCGGGATTTGTGGCTCAGCTGAAGCTCTTTCGGCGCATGGGCTACAAGATCGATCCAAGCTATCAGCGCTACAAGATGCACCGACTGCGTCTGGCGGGCGAACAGATGCGCAAGGCGAAGATTTTGCCGCAGAGTTTCCACAATGTGGTGCGTCCCGATCCGGACATAACACGCGAGAATCCCGAACCGATTGTGTTTCGTTGCCGGCGCTGTCGTCGTGTGCTGGCCAGCAAATCCCATGTGCTGGAGCATCGGGCACGCGGTGCTGGCAATGCTGGACAGGATGTGGAGACGAGTGGCAGTGCAGTGGGCACAGCAACGGCATCAGGTGCTGGCACGGAGCCACGTCTGCTGGATCAACTGGCGGAGCGCATCAGGAAAGCCTCACTGGGTTCACCCAGTCATGAGCCAGGTGGCGTGGCCAGTGGAGCCTCAAATCCCTGTCGCAGCCTCGTCTTTGTGGAGCCCATTGCGTGGATGCATCGCATCATGCTCAATACCCAGGGACGCCTCTACTGTCCCAAGTGTGAGCAGAAGCTGGGCAATTTCAGCTGGGTTAACGGTAACTAAACTATCGCTTGACAATCGATATATATCGCTTAAGTTTTCTTCCTCTTCCTGCAGCCTGCCAGTGTCCTTGTGGCGAGACAATGACACCTGCTTTCTACCTGATACCTTCCAAGGTAGAGCTCTCCCGAACCGTGCAGAATGTGCAGACAACGGTCTAGAAGCAGTGTTGCAAAACGGCACAAAGTGGAGGAAGAAAGCGACTTGAAGAGCTTCAAATTTCAACTACTGAGACGGAAGAAGGCGGCAAATTTTACTTTACTTTACACGAGGCTTCCAAGCAGAAGAATTGCTTTGCAGAAAGCAAAAAGGGGAAGAGAGTTGAGGAAACAGGAGTCTACAAGTCGAGGCTTGAAGAGTTAGTCAGAAGAATGTGAAAGAAGAGGCTACCAAAGTGAATGAAGACAAGCAAAGCTAGCAGAAATTGTAGTTAGAAGAATGTGAAAAAAGAATCAAGAATCGAGGCTTCCAAAGTTTGCCAAAGGCAACGCAAAAGAGTATGAAGAAAGAGTACAACTTAGAAAAGAGAGTACGAAAAAATAAGTTAAATTTTGGCTTCAAAATGTGTAGAATAGAAATAGGAAAAACTTTTGAAAAAAGAAGAATTACAGCAGTAGAAGAAAGAGAGCAGAAGAAAGTGAAAGAAAGGCTGCCGAAAGTATGCCAAAGGCAAGGAAAAAAAGAAAGTAAAGTAAAGGATAAGTAAAAGTCAGAAGAACTCTACGAATAAGCCTAGAAAGAGGAGAGAAGAGCAGAGAAGAACGGAAAGAAAGGGTAAATCTAAACAGAAGAAGAAGAGCAAAGAAGTAGAAGACGCAGGAGCAAAGCAGAAGAAAGTGATTCAAAACTAAAAAATGTTTAAAGTTGACAAATGAAATTCGCTAATGCTGATTTAATTATAAATTAATGAATTAATATAAATAGTTGATGTGTATATATAGCTATATATATAGACCCTAACGGTCGAAATCGGTTTGTGCGCTGTTCCATTTTGCATTTGCATTGCTTTTTACACACACACACATACACACGAGTACTATATTTAAATAATTAAAACTATAAATGTATTTACATAATTAAAAAAAAAAAAAGAAACAACTTTTTGGAAACGTATTTTGCGCATTGTTGTGTGTGGACCAAAAAACCAAAAATAAAATAAAAAACTGTAGAAAAAAGGCCACAGAAAACAAAAATTAAAAAACAATTAAAAACTTTAAGTTATTGTTAAAAAAACAAAACAAGAAACTTCCAAAACAAAACAGAAACTGAAGTGAAGTGAAGATTTTTTCGGTGACAATATTTAAAATTTAATTATGCTATGAATGTTGTAACCGTTGTAATATTGTTAATAAACAATTGTCCGCCAATCTTGATAATTAATCTTGTAATTACTTAAACAAATTGTAACTAAAATTATTAATTATGTGAATCAGCGTGAATTAGAAAGAGAAGACATGAAACTCTCTCTTGCTCCCGCTCTCTCTCTCTCTCTCTCTCTCTTGCTCCCTCCCTCTCTCTTTCTATCTCTCTCTTGCTCCCTCTTTCTTTCTCTCTCTACCTCTCTCTTTCATTCCCCTATTTCATTTTAATCAAGCTTTAATTGCGATTGCAACTTTAAGCTGCTTAAAGTCGAGCTTTAGACAGCGCTTTGCATCAAAAGCTTACAGTGGGCAACAAAATTAAGTTACCTCACATTTTAAGCGCATTTTTGACTAAAAGTAGAAAACAAATATGTATATTATTTGATAAGCCATTCAATTTCTACATAAGCAAATAGGTAACTTTCGATCGATTTGTATGGGGTATATAGTCTATAGTTTTCCGATCTGAACCAAACTTGTTAGGCATAGCTTAAACTGTGATTTTGGTTGCGATCGCTCAACTAACTCTACATGTCTTCATACAAATGTCCCCTTTTTGACCGATTTGCTCTATGGAAGTTATAGGCTATAGTTGTGCGATCTGTATTAAACTTGGTAGGGATAGTTATAATAGTAGCACACACATCATGTGTGAATTTGGTCATGGTAGCTTTAATCTTTACCAAGTTATGCTGGTACGAAAATAGTTTTTTGCAGTTTCAGGGGCGGTAGGGGGCGTGGCAACAATTTGAAATCAACTTGAACTGCCTGATATATAGACGCACTTTCCATCCAAATTTGGTGGCGCTAGCTCTTATAATCACCGAGATCCAGGTGTTTATACGAAGGGACAACCTGGTAGAAGCTTCTCTTTTTAGAGTACCGGGTTAGGAATTCGCAGACAACTTTAGAGAGCTTAGTAAATTGCTGAAAAAGTGAGTTTTAGATTTGGCTTTAATTTTAGTGAGGTTATGTCTGCTTTAACTAAATAGAGTGCAAGCGGGAGAGACAGAGAGAGGGAGAGAGAGCGAAATGAATGCAAACACTATCAATGTGCTTTAAGTAACTGTAATTATAATTGTATATTCGATCCAAATCCAAATCCAACTCCAGATCGAAAATAAATGAAATGTGAGTTTTCACTCCGTTTTTGACTACTGGATTTTTTAGGCTCCGAGATATGAAAATTTTGAAATGAATTACGTGAAACTCTTGAGCGGCACGGGCCTGCGCTGCTACCAGTTGCCCAAGGAGGTGCCACCTCGTCTGCTAGCGACCTTTGACTTTGACAACACGATCATTGCGGGGGACTGCTACGAGGCCGTGGGGGAGTTGCTCAAACAGGAGGAGAACAGCAAGGAGCTGAAGCAGCTCGTGCAGCAGGTCGGCTGGATACAGTACATGCGTTCCGTGCTCCAGATGCTGCACGAGCGGCACGGCATTGGGGCCCAGCAGATTGGGCAAAAGGTGCGCCAGTTACCGGCGGTGAGTGGCATGAAGCGTTTGCTGCGTCGCCTCGCTCTGGTGTCCAACCTGGACATGTGCATCCTAAGTGATGCCAATGAGTACTTTATTGAGCAGTGGCTAGAGGCGAATAGGCTGAAGCACATCTTTGGTGCCATCTTCACGAATCCAACCAGAATTACACCCAATGGGTATCTGCAAGTCGAGCCGTACTGGAAGCAGACCCACTGCGAGCAGTGTCCAGAGAATCTTTGCAAGGGCAGTGTCCTAAGGCGTCTTATGAGCTGTCCGGACCGGAACTACGAGCGAATTGTTTACGTGGGCGATGGCTGCAACGATTTGTGCCCCATACGCTGCCTGCGGGCGAAGGACGTCGCCTGCATACGACGGGACGAGGAGCTGCACGAGAAGCTGCCGTGTCACATCGAAGAGATACGTGCCAAAATCTATTTGTGGCGCACTGGACATGATTTGTTTCAGCAGCTGAAACAGGAGGCATTTCTATAGACCAAAATTCTAAATTCCAAATCCAAATCGAAATTTCGTTGGTAAGGCAAAATTATTAATGCTGCTGTTTTTATTCAACTTACAAATATGTTTCTTCTTTCGTAAATATATATTATTTATTACATATATGCATGTATTTAATAATAATAGTAATAATATTATTTCTTATTGCATAAAGTTCAATGGAAAATTAGATTTTTACCAAGTGCAAAAAAAACTGCGTCGTAGGCGAATTTCTTGCGTTACGTTACGCAAGAGTTACCACTCGTTACGTCTAAACGTTTTAAAACTGTTTATATTTCATATTATTTACTTTCTCTTTATATGTATTTGTGTATTTTTAGTTTTTAAATATTCATATATGTTTACGCACGTGTGTGTGAACATTATTAGCATAAATTACATGTATAATACATTCTTAAGCCTAGTTCATAATAGTAAATATTGTGGTTGTGTTGTTGTCGCCATTTTGTCAATGCAGCTGCCGTCCAACGTAAAGACACTACTAATATGTACATACATACACACACACATACATACTGCACAGGCGTGTGTGTGTGTGTGTGCTCACTTGCTTGTATTTTGCGCTTAACTAATTAACATCTGTAAACTTAAGTAAATTAGGACACACCACAAAAATGAAAGGAGAACAGACAAAAAGAGAGAGAATTCTGTGCAAATTGTTTAATTACATATTTGTTAGTTGTTTTTATTCTCATAATTAATTATTCATATAGTACAATTCTATAAACTACACATATATAGACAATTTTTTGTTTTTGTAATATTTCGACGAAACACAATAGAAAACCACAGTATGTGCGTGTGTGTTAGTGTGAAAGTATGTGATGAAGTTGTATGAGAGAGAGATAGATAACATAGTTAAGAAATTTGCAAACACTTGCAGGGCGTTGCCAGACGCTGCCACATGATATGTGGCAACGCCATAATTAAAATGTAATTAACTAAAATGCAGGATTTCTCTGTGTGTGTGTGTGTGTATTGTGTAACTTACGTGCTAAATTTAAACAATTGAACTTAGGTATAAACATATATGTATATATTTTAATTGATACTTGATCTTGCTTGCTTGCTGTTGTAATAATATGCAGCATATGCAGCTCTTTGCTTTGCTCTCTTTTTCGCACTTAAGTAACATAAGTTTTGCTTAAGCTTAGTTTCTATAATATAACAATTAAAATTAAATAAAAAAAATCATAATTATATATAGAATTATATTAACATACGCCAATTAAAAAAAAAACCTTCATACATATACAATAGTTTTTTTCTTCCCTTCACTTTCTTTCGTTTTCCGGTTTGTTAATGTTAATACTATGCACGTGTGTGTGTGTGTGTGTGTGTGTTTGGGTGTATGTGTAGGAAAGGTGGTGGGGGCACCATCGCGACCCGCGCTTACTACAAATCCGTTAAAGTGCGTTTGCCACAATAACGTATAACCCCCACTCAGGCAACAACCGGCGGCGGTGCTATGCCAATTGTTGTTGTTGCTGCTGCTGCGGTTGTTGTTGTTGTAGCTGCTGCTGCCGCTGCTGTTGTTGCTGGCGCAACATTTGTTGTTGTTGCCGTGCCTGTTGTTGACGTGTGGTTATTGTTGTTGCTGGCGACGGGTGTTGCTGCTGTTGTTGTCGTTAGTGTAGCTGCTGCTGCCGATGGTGTTTCTGTTGTTGTTGGGCCAGCAACCATCATTAACGCACTATCGACGTACGTTTTATGATGGGCATAGGCATTCCGACGTATTTCCACCAGCTGTAACTGCTGTTGTTGTTGTCGCTTCACTGGCAGTGTTGTTGTTGCTGTTGTCGCTGTAGCAGCAGCAACAGGTGTTTCAGCTGGCATTGCACTGTTTGTTGTTACCGTTGTTGCTGCTACCGCCGTGTTGTTGCTGTTGCTGGGACTTAGTGCAGCAGCAGCTTCATTATTGTTGTTGGACTGCACTGGCGACTGAGATTGTGGCGACTGATTGCTGTTGTTGCTGCTGCACGTGCTGCTACTACTGCTGGACGTGGCTGCTGCTGCTGCTGGCGCTGTGGCACGCTTTGTGGGCTTAGAGCGCGCACATGGCACACACAATATGGAGCAGTGTTCAGGCAAATTGGTAATGTGATCGATGCGATATTCATTCATCCATTTAACCTTTTTGTGCTTCACCGACTTTACGCTCTTATCACCATTGGGTGATGATAATAGCCCGCTCGTCGTGGGCAATCCTTCGGGTCGCGTCGCACCGCAGCGCATACAAACCGAACATCGTTCGCAGCTCCACCGACCTACAAATTTTATTAAAATACAGTTTAATACAATTTTTTTTTTGTTAGGAAAATTAAAATAAATTTGACTTACCGTCGGGTACCGTTTTGACGCCCAGGCAATAAATGTGATAGCCGCGATCGCATTGCTCGCAATAAAGCATTTTTCCAGGTTGCTGCCTGCTGCGACATTTGATGCAACATTTGCAGTCTGCGCATTGCCAATTGTAGTTCCGCACACGTCCCACCATTCGCTGGGGCATCTCTATGCAGCTGGGATGGACTGCAAAAAAAACAAAACATTCATTTTATTTAATAATTATGAATGAAAGGAGTTTAAGTTTGCCAATGCGTTGACAGATCGTGTGCTTACTGCCTTACCATATCGTTCACATTTTTGAAAGTTGGCAGTTCTGCAAAAGGCTCATTGAAAGTAGTTGGCAACAGTAAGGATAAGCAAAGTTTAAGAAATATTCCTAAGCCAAAAAACTTTTTTTTTAATAAGCTTTAAAAGGAATTTAATAAATATTAATGACGGCAACTGCCAAGAAATTAATTTTACTAGCTCGAGGATATTGACAACACCCGCGTTTAGGCACAAAAAGGTTGGCAACGCAATTCACGCAAAATGGCGATTGAAAATGAAATGATAAAGAAAATTAATAAGGCTTACCTCTACGCCGGCAGCTGTAGCAGCGTATAAAGGCTTCGGGCATATTTTTTGCATTGCGAGTTTGATTACGCAAACAGACACCACAATTTGCTGATAATCGGGCATCCTGTTCACGTTTTTGTTCAGCTTCGCTGCTGGAGTTAATAGAGCTGCTGCTGCTGGCACTGCTGTGACTGCTTTGACTGCTGGTGCTGCTATTGCAGCTGCTGTCGCTATCACCATCGCTCTCCTGCAAGAGAAACAATAACAAACATATGTTAATGAATGAGAGATAGAAGGAGAGAGAAAGAGAGAGAGCGTGCTTTTCATGCACGTGTGTGCTCGAGTGTGCGTGTTCTTGCTTACCGATTCACTGCTGCTGGCGTCACTGCTACTGCTGCCGCTGTAGTAGGAGGCGCTTGACGCTTTGGCTTCATTGCTGCGCAGCTGATGCTGACGTCCACGTTGACTGCGGCGCATAGTTGCACTAGACTTTGTTGGCTCTGTCTTAACGATATCATGCAGTTGCTGCTGCTGCTGTTCAGGCTTCTCCAATGCACTATTCAAAGGATAAGATCTAAAAACAAGCAAAACATTTTAATTATTATAAAACTTCAGAGTTTTCCTGCAAACACTTACTTCTGTTCGGCGGGCGTTACTTGTCGAGAGCTGGACGTATATTGACCCGTTACCAGGGTCAGTGGATAGCCGTAATCAGGATTCCGATGGGCGACATCGTAGACACGTGGCGGCTGCAGATTCGGAGGTATTGGCATATTCTCAGCCTGGGCAGCTGATATCACGGCGTTGGTGATGGAACGATGCAAAAGTGTGGAACTTGCCGCTGATCGTGGCAAGGGCAAGTTCAATGTAAACGTTTGCAGGTCCAAACAGGCAACGCGCTCCTCCTTTCGCCTGCAAAATAAGGGGTTAATTAGGAAATAGTTTACAAGGTTAAGCGGGTTTATGGGGTTAAACGTACGTCTTATTGAAGTAGACATTCCATTTGCTCGTGGAGAGCATGGCACGATCCCGTGCCTGTAGACCACGCCCATTGCCCACCGTGAGGCCCAACGCCTTTTGCTTTGCCTCGATATCCTTGAGATGCTTTTGCCTTATGTATTCCTTGTACTCCTCGTACTTGTCATAGAAATCCGCATACATAATGTCCAAAATATCGGATGCCCATACGGCCGTAATACCCAAATCGCACATCTTCTCACTGACCAATCCTTTTTCCTGCAGCCAATTACGTTCCTCCATGTCGACGGGACGTCGTGGCAGATCCGGATACTTGCGCTTGAAGCTCGTAATGCCCAAATAGAGTGCGATCTGTTCCTGGATCATGAACGTATCGCGATTCTTGGACGGACAACAGCCCTTGGGTGGTGGCCAATCGTATTCCGCTATCGATGAGGCATTAAAATCGGTGCTAGAATTGAATCCAATTAGTTTTAGTTATAGTTTAGTTTAGTTTAGTTCTACTTACTCTTCGGCCACACAAATTTCCATTTTCTTTTTCTTTGGACGTTTCAATGCGGATCCAATGATCGCATCCACCGATGATTGACCTTGATTGGAGTCAATCAAACTGACGCTGCTCACCATCGATGATTGTGATTCTTCGTTGTTGAGGAAATCCAATTGTCTAAGAAAAAAAGATGTAGCAACGGGTTAATTAAACTCAGTGTCCCCAGTATTTCCAACTGTTCCCAGTATTATTCAGTTAAACTTACTTTTGTGGCGTCAACGGCGGTTCCATGATGCTTGTCACGGATTGATTGCTATTATTTAAATCGGCGCTCATGCGTGTGTCCTCCTCGAATACCTGTGGTGACTGCAATAAATATATAACAAAAAATTCAAACATTTATTTTTTTTTCTGTCAAGAAATTAAAGAATTTCTTTATAATATTGTAATATTTTTCATTAATTTTTTTGCATTGATTTTGAGTTTACTTCTGCTGCAGAGACGCCGGCAGCGGCAGCGTCCAGCTGCAGAGAGCTTGCCAAAGAGAGAGAGAGAGAGCAGCAGCACAAAGTAACAGCATTGCCAGCATCGAAAAAAAATTTACACATTGTGGGGAAGCGCCAAAAGAGCAACAAGAAAAAAAGCACATGCAGCGTGCGCGAACTCTCTCTGGGGCTCTTGCTGTTTCTTTCCCTCTCTCCACTTTGGTTAAGCGCTCTCTTGCTTTCAGAGAGTGAGAGAGAGAGAGCAACGGCGACGCAGCAGGTGTGGTGAAGGTGGCTTAGCATGCCGTTGCCTTTGCTTCGTTTGCCGACGGACGCGAAAAACACACACACCAACACAAAAAAAAAAAAAAAACGTTCAGCTGATTAAAATCGCAGGTGAAGAGACAACAACAATAATATTGCTGGCGCTCCTCTGCTGCTGCTGCCGACTGCGTTCGCGTGCTGTCATTGTTGTTATTGCTTTTGCTGTAATTGTATGCGTTTTTGGTAGCAGTTGGCAATGAATGCAGCGCGCGCGCCTTTGATTTTAATTACGACACAAATACATAGGGCTCAGGGTCTGTGTGTGTGTGTTGAGTGTGTGTTTCTCTAGGTGTGTGGGCGCTTGCATTTACGTAATAAAACATAAACAAGCAGCAAATAGTAAAAACTATGAAAAATTGCACACAGTGACAGAGCGCACTTACACATACAAGCACACACACACGCACATACACGTGCAGTCAGAGACAAAGCGGCATCCTTTGAATGAATCATGCAAAAGCGAAGAAGCAGCAGCAACAGCAGCTAATTAAAGCAACGTTACCGCACTCCAAATACCCTGCCAAGCACTTTAAGTGCTGCTTTAATTATTTGTTTTAATTTATAATTTTGAATAAAAATTAACTCACCGGACTGAACAGCCCTTTAAGCCGCTCTGGATCCGGCTGATGCTTGAGTCCGCCCACACAGCGTGGCCGACTCATGGCAATCGCCTTTGCCACCGCACTCGCACCGCGTCCCATGCGCGGCATACGCGGCTGTGCCACTGCATTTGCTGCATTCCTATTCGCACTTCGCGCGGCATTTGCATCTTTGCCGCCTCTTGAGCCTCGGCCACGCCCACGACCGCGTGTGGGCGTTGTTGGCGTAACAGTGCCACCAAACGTGGCCAAAATGTTGCATGCACCAGGGGATTCATCTAAAAAAGATTTCAGGAAATTTATAAACATTCGTTTTAGCGAGTGCCCACTGTAGACTCACCGCCAGAGTTGTCGAGCATGCTGTAAGTGTCCTCGTCGAGGGAATCATCATGTTGGCTGCCACTGGCGCTGCCAATGCTATTGCTGTTGATGCTGTTGCAACTATTGCTGCCGTTGTTGTTGATGTTGCTGGTGTTGCGCAGCTGCTGTGTGGCCATAATTGATGAGAAATCATTTGGCTGAAAGATGACATCTGGTAGCGGATCCGATGAGGACAATATTGTTGTTGGTGGCAGCATAGAGTTGCCGCCAATTGTAGCTGCTGTTGCAACAGTTGTTGTTGTTGCTCCTGCTGCTGTCGTAGCGGTGGTTGTTGCTGCACTGCCATTGCTGGTAGATGATGAGGATGAGCATGTGGTCAAATCGATGGCATAGGACATGTTGCTGTTGTTATTGGTCTCCTCGCTGCTTGCCACAAACTGTTGCGCCTCCTCGGCTGCGTTGTTGGCCAATGCACGACTTGCTTTGCTCAAACGTTTGCGTGTTGCTTTCGCAGGAGTTGCAGTCGCCGCTGTAGCAGCAGCAGCCGTTGTTGGTGTCGCTGTTACATTGGTGCCACGTCGTGTGGCACGTCGCGGTGTTACCACAGCCGTTAGACGCTCCGTTGCATCCTCAGGGATGCGATTCACATCCGTTGCCGACTGTTGCATCATCATCTCCGTCTCGGCACTGACCATATCGATGGCCAGACGCTTTCTTAACAGCTGCACGCGTCGTGATTTTACCGCACTGTCCGTTGTATTGGCGGCATCCACTGCTGTTGCTGTTGGAGACACAGGCATTGGTGTGGTAGTCACATCGTTTGCATTTCTTTTTGGTCGTCCACGTCGTTTGCCCGTCGTCGTCGTCGTCGCTGCTGTTGCTGCTGCTATGCCCGTGGCTGCTCCTGGTGTTGTTGCTGCAATGGCTCCTGGTGTTGCTGTTGCTGCATCGGGTGTTGTTGCTGCTGCCATTTCTACCGCCAACTTGTCATAGATTAAACACATGTCCTCCATGGTCAGATTACCATTACTCAGTCCATGTTGTGGCTCTTCCAAATCTGTGTTGAGTATGCGTTCGTGTTTCTGCTTACGGCTGCGATGCGTTGTCTGCTGCTGTTGCTGCTGCACAGATGTTGCTGTTGCTGCAACTGTTGTCGCGGTGTCATTGCTGCAGTTGTGCGTCTGCTGATCGTTCTCATTGTTGTCCAGACGTCGCTGTTTACTCGGCGGCAACTGTAAAACAGCGAAAGACAAACAATTAGATTTATTTATCAACTTTTGAACTGGTTCATAAAGTGGTTCAGTTGTACAATTTGGCTAAGAATTGTGCGAATGAGTTGAGCTCTTCAATATGGAAGTCTATAGAGAAGTTTTCAAACATTGCTTGGGAAAAATATCTATTCAATGGCTTTTTAGTTCCAAACTGTGACTACGAACTGGTTCCAAAAGTGATACAATTAACGAAGTAGCCAATATAAACCTACTTGAGTCGCTTTGTGTGCATTTAAAGAAGTTTCAGACGCTTAACTTCAAGTAAAACTAGCAGAATATCAATTAATGAACATTTGGAACTGGTTCATAAAGTGGTTCCGTTGCATATCTTTAGAATGACTTCTGTGAATGAGTTTAGCGCTTCCATATATACAGGTATATTGAGTAGTTTTTAAAAATGGTTGTGTTCAATGACTTTTTAGTTCCAAAATGTGACTCCGAACTGGTTCCAAAACTGATGAAAGTTAATATGTAACCAATATAAACCTACTTGACTCGTCTTCTGAGATTTAAAAGAAGTCTCAGATGCTTTTCGAGAACAAAATCAAATAAAAAAATTTTGGAACTGGTTCAAAAAGTGGTTCAGCGTGCTAGCTTGAAGCGTATTAAAGATACACTGAAAATAATTGGCCTACGGACTAAGATTAATGCATAAAGTCTAATTATTGGAGTAAAATTAGAAGTGTGCCAAGCGGAACAGAATTGAAAACGGGTTCAAAAAGTGGTTCCGGAACATAACTGTAGTCGTACTCAAGATACAATGAAAATAATTGGCATATGGGCTAAGTTAATGCATAAAGTCTAACTATTGGGATAAAACTAGAAGTGTGCCAAGCGGAATAGAATTGAAAAGTGGTTCAAAAAGTGGTTCCGGAACATATCTGTAGACGTACTAACTAGTTCTTGCCAGCAAACAATCTATTAAATTACTTACACCCGTGGGAGATTCTGCATTGGGGTCCTGCTGTTGCTGATGATGATGTGCGTGTTGCTGATGTGGCTGCTGTTGCTGTCGCTTCAAGTGTTTCTCATTGTTGTTGAGCAACTGTTGCAATTGCTGTTGCTGATTGTCAAGCTTATGATTCTGATTTAGATTCTGATAAGGATTAAGATTCATATGATTCACATTATGATGATGATGGTGATTGCTGAGCTGATTTGGCAGCAACAGAAGAGGCATCGGCGGTGTTGATGTTGTCGTTGTTGTTGACGTCTCCGATTCGTAGGCACTTTGCAAATACGATTGCAATTGTGGACTACCCTCGGGTGTGTCCAGAATCTCAATGGAATCAATAATCGGCTGTGAGCCAGCAACAGTTGCTGTCGCTGTGGCGAGTGTTGTTGCCGTAGCTGCAGCAGTTGTTGCCGTCGTTGCTCCATTTGACATAAGACGTTCCGTTAATTGCGGATATTTGGCAGCAACATTTGAGTTGTTGTTGTTGCTAAAACTCTTCGGTGGCGCTGTCAACTGACTTAGCAATATATTGCTGTTGCTGTTGGTTGAGGAGCAATTGCTGCTTTCAATTGTTGCCGAGGGGAGTGTTGCTGCCGCTAGTTTGGAAGCAACCGTTGCTGTAACAGCAGCTTGCTTTCGTAAACATTCCAACAAGCGATCTTGGGGTTGGGCAGGCGTGGCCGTGCCAGCAACTGTTGTTGCTGCTGCTACAGCTGTTGCTGTTGTGCCAAAATTGTTGTTCACAATATGGGCTGGTGAGGAACCTGGTGAAGGCGATGAAGTTAAATCTACCATATCTACAATATTATGTTGCTGCTGCTGCTGTGTTGCTGTTGCAGCTATGCCATTGCTGGTGGCTGCAGCAACCGCTGCTGCCGTTGTTGCTGGCGGTAAATTATGAAACATTTTAGGATCATGCTCCTTGGACAAGGCATCGTCAATATCCATGTCATCGGAATTTCTGCGCAGCTCTTCGCTCTCATCAGCAACAGTTGCTGCCGTGGCTGTCGACTCTTGTTGACTGTTGCTCTCACCGCCATTTGTCAAGGTCAACTTGGAGGTCTGCACCTTCTCCTCCAGCACTGCACGTACTTTATGCTTTGGCGAGCAGAGATTTTTAATGGTCAACTTGAGCAACGGTTGCTGCTGCTGCTGTTCGCTGTTGCAATTGCTCGTTTTGATGGTGAGTTTGGGCACCAACGGTTGCTGCTGCTGCTGTTCCTCTTCTAGCTCTATGGACTTCGTTTTTATGGTTAATTTGGGTATGCATTGTGCATTGGTAGCATCGTGTGTCATGATCACCGTGTGTTGCTGTTGTTGCTGCTGCTGTTGCGGTGATTGCTGTTGCTTTGGTATCTGCTGCTCGCTGCTGATGCAACTGCTGCCCGCGTGCGTTGTTTTAATCATCAGCTTGGGCACCGTGGGCATTACTAGCTCTGAACTTGAACCGGATGCCGAACCCGAAGCGGAGCCTGAAAGTGAACCTGAAACGGAACCTGAACCAGAACCAGAACTGGAACTAGAAGCAGATGCTGGCGATAAGCTGCAGCTCATCAACTGGGTCTCAGTGCCACCATTTCCCTCCATTTTGGTCGTCTTTATCGTCAATTTGGGCAAAGTAGCAACACCGCCAGCAATCGACTGACCCACCGATGATTTCAGTGGACTCAAAGAGTTCTCGTTTAGACCAGCACCCGAGTCGGGCATTTTGATAATCAATTTGGGCACAACACTGCTGATGCGCTCCTCATTCGATCTTATTGTCAGTTTGGGCACAATGTGCGGCAATTGCTCATCATCGGCACAGGATGAGGAGGAGCACGAAGAGGATGCATCCGAATTGGACTGCACAGCAATTGCATCGGGTGTTTTAATCGTGCGTATGGTTATCTTGGGCACCTGCGCTGCTGCTGTTGTTGTTGCCGTTGCTGTTGTGCCAGCAGCTGTTGCTGCTGCTGTTGTTGTTGCCGGCAATTGTATACGCAATGGTTCCACACGTCGTTCATCATTGATGGACAGAGATTCGCTTGTGCTGTGATTGTTGCCATGTTTGGACAACTTTAAAATGATCTTATGACCACCGCCAGCTGCAACACCGCCCACTCCAACACCCACACCAACTCCCACTCCTCCTGCACCGCTGCTGCTGCTACTGCTGTTGTTCTCCTCGCCATTTACATCCAAGGCCGTAGCGGCCATTGTTGCGGTGCTGTTGCTGCTGCTTGTTGTTGTTGCTGCTGCTGCTGTTGCTGCTGGCGTGCTGTTAGTGTTGCTGCTGCTGCTGCTACTGTTGTTGTGGTGGCTCGTTGGCAGCTGCGCATCGTCGCGCAGTCGATGCTGCGGCGGCGATGCTGTGGTGCTCGTTATTTGGCCCACCAACTGTTGCTGTTGGTGACGTTGTTGCTGTTGCTGGTGCTGCCGTTGCGTTGCTGCTGCTGTCGATACATTCAATTGATGATGTTGTTGATACTGTTGCTGATTTTGCTGTTGGTCTCGCTGTGCTGGCGACGATGTTGAGCTAACTTCTTGTTGCTCCTCCTCGTCGTCGTCTACTAGTTGCAAATGTTGTTGCTGCAGCTGCTGCTGTTGACGGCAATTTGTTGTCGTTGTTGTTGTTGCTGCCGTCAAAGTGGTTGTTGTTGCTGCTGTCGTTATAATTGATTTACAATTTGAACCAATACTTGAGTTTGAATTGCAACTGGAACGTGGACTTATGTTGCTGCTGCCGCTGCTGCTGCTACTGCTGTTGGTGGACGAGCTGTTGCTGTTACTGCTATTGGAGCAATGTGTTGCTGCTGCTGCTGCTGTTGCCGCTGCTACCAGGCTAACTGAAGACGATGTTGCTGCTACCTGTACCTGTTGCTGGCGTAAATCATTCATTGCTTTTCCCTTTATCCACACCAAACGCAATTACGCAATTACGCAATTGCTGCTGCTGTTGATGTTGCTGCTTTTATCTGCAATTATAAACAAGAAACAATTGTTATTAATCTTTGGGAGTGAAAGCAAGTATTCAGAGTAGTAGGATCAACAAATCCTTAGAACAAATTTCAATTTTACTTTCATATCTATTCAGTTACAGCCAACTAACACACCCAACAATAAAACCTGATAAAACTCAATAACTTTTGTTTGTAATTTGTTTATATTTCAAGGTATATTATTATACACTTATCAAATATATGATTTGATTATAAATCTCTTCCTCTTTCTCTCTGTTAGACGACTATTAAAGTCCATAAAAATTATAGTGTAATTACAGCGCAATTTCATTTTGAATTAAACAATAGAAAGTCTGGCTTATAGGACTTTTAGACCCTGTACTCTAAAAAGAGTAGAGTGTTCTATTAGGTTAGTGCATAACAGGTAGCATGAACCTTTTCTGACCATGTAAAGGCGAGTCGATATAACAATTTCCGTCTGTACGTCATCAGAAAAAACACCTGGATCTCAGAGACTACAAGAGCTAGAGCCACTAAATTTGAAATGAAAGTCTGTCAATATGTCACGCAGATCAGATATATTTCAAATTGCTGCCACGCCCTCTACCGCCGCTGCAAATTAGAGCTATCGTGACCAAATTCACACACAACACCGTTTCTGATTACTAATATCGATAGACAATTATTATACCTAGCAGAAAAGAAAAACAATGTATTTGTATTTAACAAAAAATTGAGTGTTAACGTTATTTAAACATAAGCTGAATTTGTTTATATTCAAATAAATCATTTATTGTGTTTATAAATTGCTTTGCTGCTCTTTTGTTTATAAAGTATCGAGTTTTGTTTAAATCTCCATTTTCCAGCAAGCCTTCTTGGCACTGTCATATCAAATCTACAGAATTCCCCTCGTACACCCCCGTGATTAATCCATCAAATTTGTTGTAATAGTAGAAACAGTTTTCGAGCAACATTCCAGAATCGTAAAACAATATAAACCATAAATAAATACAGAAAAAAGGAATTTAAGTACAAAAAAACAAAACAAAAGAAAATAAAAAATCAAGCAAGAAAAAAAGTATTGCGAATGAGAAAAATAAAGAAGAATAGACAAAAGAGGTGGCGTGAATTATGCTATTTTTGACGCTAATTGCACCACTGTGGCATCCAGTAAGGGACCAACTATGTCTAATCCGTGCACTGGCCGCAGGCGGACGCATTCCGGGCACGAATCTAATCCTAATGCCTGCCGGACCCGGTAAAGCAAGTTTCGGTATCACCGAACACCTGATGATGGCTCTGGCCGGTGGTTGGCTTATATTTCGCGTCATCTACTGTAAACTGGCCGATGAGGACAAACAGTCAAAGCTCAGTCATCATCGCAACTCTGTGAAATGCGGCACGAAAGCGGAAATACAAACGGAGACAGTACTAGAAGAGATCAACGATGATAATGTGGGACAGAGGAGAATCGAAAACTCGGAGCAGAACAAACAAAACGATCACGGCAAAGATGAAAGAGCAGAGGGAGAGGGTGAGGAGCTTTACTACTGGAAAGGTGAGCGCTTTGGGAAGCCACCGTTGCTGAAATTTACGCGCCAACAATTGGAAATATTGCTGCGTCTGCAACCAGATCATAGTGATAACAATGTTGATAATGATGAATCAGATTTTCTGGATATTATAAATGAGGATTATAGCAATGGATATGCCACAACAACAACAGCAGCAACAACATCAACAACAAACACGAGCCCTTCAAATGAAGAAGAAGAAATGAACTAAGAAGTGAGAAAGAAGCAGAAGAAAAAGCAAAAGCGTCAGTCTGTATGTGTGTGTGTATATATGTATTTGTATATGTGTATGTAGTGAGAGCAAATGGAACAGATGTAAAACAAAAACAATAAGAGGAGAACGAACTCATTACATATGCTCAACAAACAACAACAAAAAAGAGAAGCAAACACACACATACACAATCACACTCACACATAAACATACAGACATCAAGACAGCAGAAAATAAAATAAAACCAGCAACACAAACAACTAGACATCGATATATGAGGAGAGAAATAACAAAATTTACCGTGTGTACAATTTTTGTATTTCTAACGGATTTTTTATAATAATAAGTTTGATTAACCCGTCAGTTCAATTCGATTCAATTAAATCGCAATACACATAATCATATGCTCTCTCTCTCTCACTCTCTTGGTCTCTCACTTTCTGCTGCTGCTCATCTCTGCAGTTGTGAGAGCGTGCACCGTTAGTTTGGTTATTAGGTGTGTAAGGCATAAGATACAACTAAAAACAACTTACACACACGCTTGCATGCATGCTAATTAATCATATACATGTTTGCATGCATGCGAGTGTCTGTGTGTGTGTATGAAAACAGCAGCGACAATTTGTCTATGTAGTGTTATGTTTTTGTTTTCCAATTGCAACGCAAATACTAGTAACTGTAACTAAAAGCTTAAAACGCTCACTCACACAATAAAGCACGGCTAAAACTCGCCGGTACTCGTCACTTTTTCACAAAAGAATTGATTTTTTGTTTATTGTTGTAAATACTCAGATTGCACCAGAAATAGATATGAACGACGTGAATATTGTAAATACAACAAGCAAAAATACAATCTTTTGCTAATTTGACAAAATTATGGACAATTCGAATTGCCGCGTAAACAGTATAAACGCACCACCAAAAGGCTGTGCGCGCCTGTGTGTGTGACAGGGGAAGCCTGCAAAAGCAACAGCAATTGTAACAACAACAACAAAGTCAACGCTGGCGTTGTTAATAATACGCTGCGTAAGCGTGGAAACATGCGCGGCACACAGCTGTCTGACGGACAAGCAGCAGAAGTTGAGAAAAACCGCGCCACATTGGTACGCACGACTACAACAACACAGCGAGAGAGAGAGAGAGGGACCGAGGCAACGACTGCGATGTGTGGTGTGTGTGTTGGCAACACTGCTAAATTCACCATGGGTCCGAGCTTGAATTTCACCACAGCAGACACACATACAAACACAAGCACAAAACGCGCACCAATACAAATATAAAAGCCAATCGCCCGTGCCGCTGCATGGAGAAAAACATACATGCATATGTACTTTATGCACAATGTACATGCATGCATGCACACACACACACACACACATGCATCTCAAATGCAGATGCATTGATGACCCCCGCGCAACTTAACTCCGACGGCGCCTGTGCAACAACAAAAATTATGCAGCTATTGTGGTAGCAACAAATATATGAGCTCCGCGCTAATAGTAATGCAAAAAGAAATATTATAAAAAATGTGGGAACGGTGAGAAAGATGTAGAAAAAAACAGAAAAACGCTAAAAACACTGGCAAGAGACGCCGAAAACTGACCCAACAACAACAACAGCAGGCAGAGAGACTAGGCAGACAGGCCAGGCAATAAACTCACCATGCGGCAAAACGTCAGACAAAAGAAGATGGAGTAGAAGTTGAGCGCCTTCTCTTTGCATGCAATTCGCGTGTATAATGGTGTGCGCGTGTCTTTGTCGGTGTGTTAAGACATGAAACATGTTTTGTTTTTAATTGCACACTTTGTAAACATTTCGTTGCACTTTTTGCGATATTATTTATTTAATATACAAAAAAAAAACAACATTGTCGTACACATTGACGGAGTGTCGGTACAAATTACCCGTACTTGTACTCGTCTCGCACACACATATGCACGCACACAAACATACACACTACACACACATTAGTACACACACACACATACATCCATACAAGCGTAGCGCTCGGTTGTCCCACTTTCCGTGTATTGGTTTCGTACACTTTTCCACGCACTTTTTAACGATTTGAGGCAACAGCAGACGAAGTCGCATAAATTTGTTATAAAAAAAATGCTCGTATATTTATTAACAATTTAACTGTCCGAATAATATACGCAAATTGATTCGGCGCGCACCAACCGTTTTAACAATTCATTATTAAATGTATGCCCTGCTCGCTGTCTGCCAGTGTTTTTTCTTTTTCGCTTGGAATATAACACTACCGTACTCGTCACGACAAAATGGAAATGAAAATGCAGGGTTGCTTTACGCATATCGATACATCGATGTGTTAAATAAATGTTTTACGATATTTTTTAAAATGCCATGAAAAAGTTATACCAATTGTATATTTTTTCAAGATTACGCACCAAAATCTTGTAAATACACAAGTGTTTTATTTGCTAAAAACGTTATTTCGTTCAATAGAAACAAATATGCATTGCCTTATAAAAGATATCGATTAATTTATATTTAAATATAAATTAATTGGGCACAATCAAGTTAAACGGCGACCGACAACACTTGACGCTAATCGATAAAACATGAAACAGTATTGAAACAATTCAAGATAATGTATGTCCTTCAACGCGTGTCATGCAAGGCAGGGTCTCTTAGGGACGCTTTTTATGAAATAAAAATAAATATTCTCGATTTTAAAACAATTTAATTATAAGCAAGGAGTGCCGATTTGTTTGAACATATATTCAAACCGCATTAAATAAAAGTCATAGCGCCTAAAATAGTTTTTTATCGATAACACAGGCAAAAGCATTTAAATTAATTGAAACTGGGGAGGCGTCCTTCAACATCGTACCACACAATCGAGGGATGGAATGCCAGAAGTTTCTGAAAGTCACATCAGATGGCAACGCTATTGTCAATAGTTGCACAAAGCTAATGCCCAAAAGCTTGCAATACATACATACAAAAGGAAGAAGTCGAAAAGTTAAGAAGTAAAAAAATAGGCGTAAATAAAAAAAATATACGGTGCCCAGCAGTGGGTAACCCATATACGCAGTGGGATTATAATTCCCAAAAAGAAGTCCAAGTGGAACTAAATTAGACAAATATGGCGTCCAGCTCCGCCACAACAAACGCTGCTGCCGAGGAGGCTGAGACAGGAGGAGGAGCTGCAGCAAATTGCGGGTTGGGTAGGCAGCAACGCCGTCGTTTGGCTGCATTCGATTTTGATCACACCATTGTATCCCAAAATACGGATACTGTTGTGCGTGATATGCTGCCAAATGAGTTGATACAATCGAGTGCACTCAATGAGCTGATGGAAAACGATTGCTGGACCGAATATATGGCCGAGGTGTTCCGTTTGCTGCATGCCCAACAAATTCCAGAGTCACGGATACGTGATACAATTCGTTGCATTCCGGAGGTGCCCGGTTTTGTGCGTCTCATCAAGCATTTGCATAAGAAACTCAATTTTGATTTGATCATAATCAGTGATTCGAATAGCATTTTTATTGACGAATGGCTACGTGCCCATAATTTAGCCGATTGCTTCAATGCCATCTTCACCAATCCCGCCGAATTTGATGCTAATGGACAGCTACTGGTGCGTCCCCATCACCAGCAGACGGACTGCAAGCTGAGTGCCAGCAATTTGTGCAAGGGTCGCGTACTCGAGCATTACGTGATTGAACGCGACTTACGTTATAACATACGTTACGATCACGTTTTTTATGTTGGCGATGGCAACAACGATATTTGTCCAGTTTTACGTCAACGTGCCTGTGACTTTGCCTGTGCACGTCAAGGATTCGCCATGGAAAAACATTTGATTAAGAATCGTAATAAATTAAAATTACGTGCTAATTTAATTATTTGGCGCAGCGGTTTCGAGCTCTTGGATCAAATGTGCTCCCTGCCCCAGCTGCAGGGACCTCCATCAGCTGTTGTCCTCAATCCCTCCACAATGGATGCCAACTGCAAGGCTGAAATGGCACGACGAGCATCCGCTCTTCCCGCTCCTGTCGATCGTCAGCCGCAACAGCAGCAGGCGCAGCAGGACTAGAGTTTTTTCTACACATTTGTGGTGTGCTACAGTTGGTCAAGTCAATCTTTTGACAAGCAACCAAAATGAACATAAAATAACTTAAAAAAAATATATATACAACTTCTTTTGGCTGTTTTTTGTCCTGCTTAATGTTAAAAAAAAAGTGCAATTTCTCCTTGTGTCAAAATACTTACTCGACCAACTGTTTACGCTACGCTCAGTTATACATAGTATGTATATAGTATGTAAAAAATACCAAAATTATTCAGCGGCTTTCTAGCCCTCTCCCTGTCTCTCTCACGTTGTTGTCCATGAAAAAAATATGAGAGAAATAATAATGAAAACTTTGATGTGATCAATGTTTATACTATATACAGATAAATATATATGTATCCTTATTATATGTATATATGTATTTGTGCACAAACACAACAACACTCATCCAAACACATATAAATATATATATATAAATGTATATTTGATTGAATCGATGTTGGTATATTTTGTGCTCGCAGCTGTTGCTAAGTAGATCTTTATTAAATGTGTATTTGTAATGTTGTAATTAATATTATATTGTTTGTATATACATATATTATGCGTCCATAATAAATGTCTTTAAATGTTGCAATTTAAAAATGAAACAAATCGGTCCATAACTTTTTTCAGCTCCGTATTGGGTTTTAAACGCAGCTATTTTGGGTACATTTTGCGCGTTTAAGAAATGGGTAACTTTAGTTGATTTTGGTACTTTATTGCTAGAAAGTGTACCGCGTATTTTAGAGGCTCCCACAGAAGTTTGTACTCTCTTAAATTGATATTTTACTTTATTACAATCAGTAAATATATTTAAATATGTTAAGTTAGTAGTAATTAAACAATTACCTTACACTTAATACCTTAAAGACTTGTAAATGTGTGTATGTGTTTGTTTGTTGTGAAAATAGCAACAGTAATTTAATTTATGTTAATAATTGTTTTTCTTGTTACTTGATTTTGGTTTGGAGTTCTTTATACAATTAGAAACTCCGCTATGCATTGTTAGAAGGGGCGGAAAATCTTCTTTGATGAAGAAAAAATATTATATATTGTTAACTAAGCAGATCTTCGTCTCTAAACTTTTAGAGTGCTGGGCAGTTGTAGACAGATAATGGATTTGGAGTGAGGTATGTTTTGTACATTTAGGAGCCCAACGGGGACATACCAATCTGACGGGGATCGGCGCCCGGCTGTTGTGTAGCGCCCAATTCTAAATTTTTAATGAGCATTTGTAGCCATTGCTTGGTAGATTTATCATCTTGCAGACACTGTGTAAAGGTGCCATCCCGCAACTGATCTGGCAGGCATTGTCCGAGAGCTTTGCGTGCACTAAACGGAAGAGAACGAACACAATGTTTATAACACAACAGTGCGAGTGAGATAGTTATACATACCGTGTATTGTCGGAGAGACGCAGATAGCAGCGAACGACATGTTTTAAGAGGCGCGCGCAGGGATCCTTAGCCAGCTGGATAACCATTTTACCCTTGAAAAGCAGAGAGAGAGAGAGAGAGTTACAGTTAAGTGAACGAGCTTTAAAGAGACTAAAGTTTAAGCCAGGCTTGCCACACTTGCTTAACCACTGGGTACACATTTTTTGTGTACACATTTTAAGCAAATGGTACACTTACCAGGGTGATGGCAACATGAGAGAAACGTTCGTAGGTTTGACAGATGTAGGACAAACCCGATTCGTCCAGTAATATCTTTTGTATAATGAATGTGGCAACAGTTTTGCTCAATTCCGAACCGCTGTCCATAATGGTGAGGCAAAGTGGCACAATTTCTGTGGTAAGCAGAAATGTAATAACTTCCTGTTCATCGGTCTTGACCAAAGCACCAATGACGCCCAAACTGGTTAAGCGTAGATATTCAAATGGTCGTGTTTTCGATATGGTTGATAGAAATGGATAGAGATATAGTGGAATTTGCGCCTGCAAAAAGGCAGTGCGTGTCTCCGGATGAGAGGCAACGCATTGCAGCAAAGCCAATGCGTTGCACACACGATTCGATTGATGGGCCGTCAAGGTGGGCGGCATTATTGATGGATATATGTTAAGTATTTCCTGCAACAAGGCACATGCTGTACCAAAGCTGTTCCACAGCATCGGTGCCAAATCCGTTTCACGTTTTTTGCTCAACTCCAACAAGGCCGCTTCCCGTGTATCGGGATGCGCAAGCTCGTTGATCCATTGATAAACCTGACAAATATAGTAAGTACATACATACAGACACACACGTACACTTTCAATAATAAAGCTTACCTTCTCTTGATCATTTGGTTGCTGTTGTTGTTGTTGGGGATTCATGCAGGGACTTGGCTGTGCACTCATCGTAAGTCGGCTGTAAACACGAAACAAACAACAACAATAAAGTTCAAAGCTTTGAAAATTACCGTAAAAGTTTAGCTGGCCACTTTTGATTTTTGCAAACTTTCAAGCGCGCAGCTCTTGCTAAAAATAACTGTAGAACTTACGCCTGCGCAACGTACAAATTGTGGGTGCAAAATGTGCCTTCTAATTACCCAAATTAATGTTTATATTTGTATTACCAAAGCGGTATTCGTTTAAATATTAAAAATGACTAGCAAAATGCCGACCGAAAAATAAGATGTCGGCTCTAGCTGCGATATCAGCTGATTTATTAACGCTATGCAAAAGATTGACATTTACGCATAACAGTCTGGTAACACTATGCTCAATGCAGCCCTGTTCATTTGACAATTTGACGTGGACAGTTGTCAGAAAAAATTGTGTCGTAGCAGTCCAAGCGATTAGCACGAACGTTTCATTCGTGTGGAAATTTTCATTGTAAGAGGAGGTGCGTGAACTTTACTTTCTTGTGTGCATAGCTGCAAAAGTATATTTAGTTAAATTGTTTAAACTTTTAAAAATATAATATTGTTATTAAAGTATGTGTGCTAAATTAAACGTTTATGCTGAGATGCAAACTCATAGAATTTACACTTGCAACAAGTGCAACCTTCGCGCGACTTGCAGCGCCCAAATAATTTACGAAAACAATTAGTTAAATGAAAAACTTTCACAGAATGTTAATTTTAAAGTTTAGTTAAATATGCACAGCACATATATATGTTAGTTCATATTAGACATTTTAAATTTGATTAAATTTCACCTGTGACGTCGCCAACGTTTTCTTTTGCCACGTCGTCGTCGTTGACGCTTACGTTGACGTTGACGTTGACGTCGCCGCTGCCGTCGTCTGTTGTTGCTGTGATTGTGTGAAAGTGCTGTTAACCTACATATATATAAACGCGTATAACACTTTAACAATTTGCCAACTAAATGTTTATCTTCTCTGATTTGCAGCCCAACTTCATTTAATTCAAAGCCATGGACAAAGTTGTTAAATTCGCTGAGCCAGGACGTCTGTTCGCCAAGGATTCAATTCGTCTCGTCAAGCGTTGCACGAAACCCGATCGCAAGGAATTCCAAAAGATTGCCATTGCCACCGCTATTGGTTTCTGCATCATGGGCTTCATTGGATTCTTCGTTAAGCTGATACACATTCCCATCAACAACATCATTGTGGGATCATAAATCCAATTAAATAATGCTCATTAAAGGCGGAAGGCGTGCCGATCGGAGCTTGAGAGAGAAAGAGAGATAACAATAATTAATCTATTTTTTTTTTATTTGAATTATTTTTTCTTTCAAGCCGAACATTATGTAGTTATATGCAATTTTTTGTATAGTAAACCACAAATTACTCTCCCCCCCATTCACTATGTGCATTCAACGAATGCCTCTTTTTTTTGTAAACAAAATTTTCATGTATGTGAAATGTATTGCAATAATGTTCAAAAAATTCCATTCACAAAGCATGAACGTTAGTTAATAAGCGTCATAATAAAAACAAAAACATACGAAAAACGAACGAAATTATTTGTTTTATATGAACTATGTTATGTATATTGTTTGTTGAGCATTTGAAAGGGTATGTAAAGTTCACCCTTCATTTTAAAACTTAGTAGCAACAGCCGCAGTTCTTGAGATGGTCAATTTTTCACACATTGAAATCGATAACTATCGTTGAGTTTGGTAGCGCAGTCGCTTGCAGCTAATTACCAAATTATTTAATTATATTACATATATATTACTTAACATTTAAGCTTTTACCTTAAATTAAAATGCAGAGTTTGCCAAATTTGGCATGAGCCAGTGTATTGCGGGGCCGAGTTTAAATTAGGTATATATTTAAATTTGGTATTTTTATGCGCATTACGCTATCGATAACTATCGTTGCATTGCATGGTTATCGGATGCGTGACGTGGAACTGATTTTGTATTTGTTGAGTGAAATTCGTGGGTCGTATTTAGTGTCGCGCAAAAAGAGTTTATTTTAGGTATATAGTGTTTTACTAAAAATGTTGGACTTTGTGGTCGTGTTCACAAAAGGCGGCGTTGTGCTCTGGAACTCTAATGAATCCGGCAAGAATTTCGCCTCGTGCATTAACAGCCTAATACGTGGCGTCATTTTGGAGGCAAGTGTTTTTGTTGTTTATTTCCGTGTTATTTGTTATTGTTATTATTTAATTTACAATTCAATGTAGGAACGCAATACAGAGTCCAAGTACTTTGAGGAGGATCATTTGGCAGTGCAGTTCAAGCTGGACAATGAGCTCGATTTGGTGTACGCAGCGGTCTTCCAAAAAGTCATTAAACTCAATTACTTGGATCAGTTTCTGGCCGAGATGCAGTTGGCATTTAAAGAGAAATTCGGTGACATTGCTGCCCAGGAACGTCTTGGCATCGACTACGATTTCGAGGATGAGTTTCGCAGTGTGCTCAGTGCTGCTGAGGAGGCATCAGCCAAACAGGGCAAGGCACCCAAAGCGATGCGTACCTACAACGAATCCCAGAAATCTAAGAAAACTGTCGCCTCCATGATCGAGGACAAGAAATCCGGCTTCTCCTCCAACGCAGCGCCCAATGAGAAGCGTGTCAATATACAAGAAAGTCCACCAGCGCCCAGATCACAGCCATCCTCGCCTGCACAGACCAACGCTGATATTATTCAGGAAAATCGGCGAAAGTTGCGAGAGAAACTTACGCCCACCAAGAAGGGAGCGGCGGAGCGTGAGGCGAGACCCAGCAAAATGAGCGCCATGGAGAAGGCGGGGAAGAAGCCAAGAGTCTGGGATCTAGGTGGTAACTCCAAGGACGCTGTGCTGCTCGATAGATCCAAGGATGCGCCCGAAGACGTTCAAGTGCAGAGCATCAACAACGATGTGAGTAGTGAATCCATCGGGCTGTAGACACTTACAACAGTGTTCAATCTGTTAACTTCTTGTTCTAATCCCTTACAGCTGGTGGGCACCATGCAGGGCAACATACGGGACTTGGACGAGGAGAGCGAATCCGATAGAGACATGGATAGTGAGGACAGCGATGAGCACGAGCAACCACAAAGACAACAAAAACAACAACAACAGAAGACGACAAGGGGAAAGGCAAAAACTGGAGGATTATTATCGTATTTCAAGGGAATTGTGGGTGCAAAGACAATGTCACGCGAGGATCTACAACCTGCGCTGGAGAAGATGCGCGATCATTTGATATCTAAGAATGTGGCATCAGAAATTGCTGTGAAACTGTGCGATTCGGTGGCCACATCACTGGAGGGCAAACAGATGGGTACCTTCGATAGCATAGCCAGTCAGGTGAAGGAGGCACTGACGCAATCCCTGGTACGCATATTATCGCCCAAGCGACGCATTGACATCATACGCGATGCATTGGAATCGAAGCGCAATAACCGTCCCTATACGATCATCTTTTGCGGTGTCAATGGTGTGGGTAAATCAACAAATCTGGCCAAGATTTGCTTCTGGCTAATCGAGAATGATTTCAATGTATTGATCGCCGCTTGTGATACGTTCCGTGCCGGTGCAGTGGAACAGCTGCGCACCCACACACGACATCTGAACGCACTGCATCCGGCAGCCAAGCACAACAATCGCCAGATGGTGCAGCTGTATGAGAAGGGCTATGGCAAGGATGCGGCTGGCATTGCCATGGAGGCAATCAAATTTGCACACGACACGAAAGTGGATGTGGTGCTAGTCGATACCGCTGGACGTATGCAGGATAATGAGCCCCTAATGCGCTCCCTGTCCAAGCTGATCAAGGTCAATAATCCCGATCTGGTTTTGTTTGTGGGCGAAGCTTTGGTGGGCAACGAAGCCGTCGATCAATTGGTTAAATTCAATCAATCCCTAGCCGACTACTCCTCCAATGAGAATCCCCACATTATCGATGGCATTGTCTTGACCAAATTTGATACCATCGACGACAAAGTCGGTGCCGCCATCTCCATGACTTATATCACCGGACAGCCCATAGTTTTTGTGGGCACTGGACAAACCTATGCGGACCTCAAGGCCATCAATGTGAACGCCGTTGTCAACTCGCTGATGAAGTGAACTCTAATCCCATTACCAACTTAATTTTTTGCTTAATCCCCCCCCGATCCTACCCGATTTCCGTTTATCCATTCATCTCCTTAGTCGTTAAACACTTGGAAACATTTAAATAAATTGCAAATTTTTATATTTTGTTTGTTGAATATATAGAAACACGTTCAAACGATTTTTATTTACTTTTTTTTAAATTGTTTTTAATTTTTATTAAATTTTGATTGTAGAAAATTTTATGTTTTACTTATGGAATTTTGTGAAGTTTAAGGGAAAATTTAAATTGAACATAAATAAATTTTGTACAACGAAAACAAATCGTTGAATTTTTGATCAGTTATAGTTCCTTGGGGCGTTACCAGAAACGTTTTTTAAACTCTACTGCATATTTAGACCTCGTAGTCAGCAGCGAAATGATCTGGATCTCTGGATCTATAAAGCCTAGAGCTAGCAAATTTGGAATGAAAGTCCGCCTAATTCGCAAGCAGCTCATGTTTATTTCAAATTGTTGCCACGCCCCCTACCGCCCCCACAAAGTGCAAAAAACTATTTTCATATTAGCATTACTTGGAAACTATTAGTGCGATCGGGATCAAATTTATATATTATGTATATGGTACCATTATAATTATGCTCACCAAGTTTAATCCGGATCGAACAACTATAGCTTATAGCTCCCATAGGAAAAATTAGTCACTTGAATTAGTACGAGGTCTTTTACAGTCGGCACGCTCGACTATAGCCTTTCTTACTGGTTTTGGTTTAAATTAAACCCAAAATAATGCTCACAAGGCTCACACAGTTAAAGTGCTACAAATGTTATTGGTTATGGCGCCCAACCGGGAGCCTTGAGTTAAATTCCTAGCCAGGTGTTCCCTCTTCAACGCCATAAGACACTTCTCCCCCAAAAGATACACCAGCTCATTAGATTATAATGTTTTTATAAAGTATATTAGGAGTTTTTTCTTTGTTTACAAACGAGACGAAAAAAAGGGGGAAAGGATAATGGGAGAAAATGTCGAATTGTCTATTTGTAGAACTCGTGCTCTTGCTCGTCCTTCTTGATGTTGTTCTTGTAGCCCTTCTCGAAGTCCTTGGCCAGCACAATGTAACGATTCTCGCGCACCGCATGCATGCCCGCCTCCTGGCAAATGGCATTGATATCAGCACCCGAAATCTTATCAGGTCGTGCAACAAACTCCTCCAAATCGACGTCCTCGCTGAGGTTCATCTTCGATGTGATGGTGGAGAAGACCAAACGTTTCTGGCGACGATCTGGCAGTGGGAACTCAATCTTACGATCCAAACGACCGGGACGCAAGAGGGCGGGATCCAAGGTATCAGCACGATTGGTGGCCATTATCACTTTGACATTGGTCGTCTGATCGAAGCCATCCATTTGATTGAGCAGCTCCAGAAGAATACGTTGAACCTCACGATCGGCACCGGTCTGGGCATCAAAACGTTTCGTGGCAATCGCATCGATCTCATCAATAAATATAATCGCCGGAGCGTTCTCTTTGGCCAGACGAAAGACATCACGGACCATGCGCGGTCCCTCGCCCAAATACTTCTGAACAAACTCGGAGCCAACGACGCGTATGAACGATGCAGTGGTATGATGAGCCACAGCCTTGGCCAACATGGTCTTGCCACAACCGGGTGGACCATACATAAGTACACCGCGTGGCGGATCAATACCAATCTGTTTGTACAGCTCAAAGTGTGTCAGTGGCAACTCGACTGCCTCACGTATCTCCTGTTTCTGCAGATCCATGCCACCAATATCGGCATAACTCACATCAGGCTTCTCATCCGGCTGCAGCATGGAGATCGAGCTATCTGCCTCTGGTGGCAGCACATCCACCAATGCATTGCTATGCTTATGCAGTGCCACCGATGCCGATGGTTTCAACAGCTCGCGATCAATGGTGGACAGTATGCGTACATAGTAATTGGAACCGGTGGTGGAGCCAACAATTCCAGTATTCTGATCGACAGCTTCCAGAAACTGGCCAATCACCAAAGGCACCGACTGTATGCGCTTCACCTCCTCCTGTGCGTGCAGATATTCCTTTTTCAGATTGCGCTGCTCATCCTTAATGTACTCCTCCTGCACCTCAATGAACTCCAGAGTTTTTTGCAGTTTCTAGAAGGAAGGGGAAAATGGGGGGAGTACAGTAAGTTTGACTCAGTTTGACAGGCTAAGCAATTTAATAGTTTAAATATACAAAGCGTTCACACAGTTGGTGCAGCAAATATTTTGACAAGCTAGCTATTTATTTAATATTACGTTTTCAGAATGTTTATTGTTAAAAACAATTACTTGCAACTTTTATGCTACGAAACAATAAAAACAATGGAGTCCATTAAAAATACTACGAAATAAGGCAACACTTTTTTGTGCGGCAGTGTAGCACAAGAGGGGATTTATAACTTAATATGCCTTATGCATTTTTTAAACAATTACTGCACCTACTACTGGTGTACGTTGATGCTAATATTTTTTAATGCTTACCTTGTAGCGCACATACAAATCATCAATGTCCAGTTCATCCAGTGAGCTGTGTGCATCTTTTGGTTTTAAATCGAGTTCATCCTGCAAATGCACACGCATAATCACAATTTGTGCATTAGCCTCTAGTTAATAGTACTTACTCTTTCAATTAATAATGTATCCATTTTGTGTTACTTTACGTTGCAAGTTGTATTGTTTTAATGCCGCTTGGCCGATGATACTAAAAATTGAGGCGAGAAAAGCAAATGACTCGTCAAAAACAAGCTGACAATATAGTGATGGTAGGCATATCGATAGCGCTTAAAACTTGGCACATCGATTACTTTGCATATTCAGTTTAATTTCTTTGTTAAAAGTAGCACCATACAAATTTAAAAAATAATAACGGGTTACAACTAATTTATTGCTTGCTTAATACGTAAATAAATAACTGATTTGTTGTATTTGCTGTGTATCGCATGTTGTTAAGTATCGATACCCAATCAGATAAATATAGTTATATTTTTTCCAGCATAGTGTGCACACACTGTTACCTACTGCACGACCATTTTTGTGTCGATTTCGATTCTTCTCATAAGAAAACACATTTATTTTGGGGGGCATACTATATAAATATGTGTGTGTGCCGTTTACGCGTGTGTGCGTGAAGAATTACAAAAAAAAAATCATAGTTAATAGTTTATGCAAAAACAATAACAAAACTAGCAAATTAGATGTGCAGCATTAAATGCGGCTAGTGAAATGGAAATGGACTGTTTCAAACCGCATACACTCTCTTGCCAGAGAAAAATCGTTCACCACCTCTAAAACTCTCAGTGTCCTGTCGCTGTCGTCGTCGCCGCTGCTTCTGGTTGGTGCTTGCTGCCTCTGTCTCTGCCCTCTGCTACAGCCGCTGCCTCTGTCGCTGCCACTGCCTCTACGCACGCATCGATTTGGGCTAAACGTTAGATACCTCCTAACGCAGTTGTTAGGGTGGAAAAATAAGTACATAATAATAAAGAAATGCTGTGCATTTTTCAATTAATCCATGGCCAAACATATGCAATTGACAATTCAACAACAAATTCAAGTGCAATATTAAAAACCCGATAAATACGCCAGCAAAACAAAAGGGCCAACAAATAAAATACGAAAATCAAAATTTTTTATATCCGTATATACATATAAAGTTATATATATACAAATATATATTGCAAAAGGCGGCAGGCGGCAAATCAGAGATTAAAAATCACTATAAAAAGCGGGGTAAACTAAACAAACAACAAAAATAAAATAACAAAAAAAATAATACGAATAGTGTGTACAAAATGTTTATTGTATAATTTTCATTACATCTCATGCATACACATATGTACACACACATATACAAATACTTGACATGTGTGTGTGTGTGTATGTGTGGGTCTGTATGCATGCATGAACAATGTGGACAAGTGTATGAGTGTGTGCGTTAAGTTTTTGTTTATATGCTGTTTTGTACTACTTTTCATCTAGTTTGTCCCTTTCTCGTCATATTCGTCAACAAAATGTGCGCTCGGTTTTAAATTGTATCTGCGTTTTTGCTTATTCGCCTATTTTGGTTGCCTTATTGTTTGCTCTTTATTGATTTTAAGATGCTGCTGCATTTGTGGACACACTGACAAAACGCGCACACAAACAAACAAACATGCATACATACACACACACACACACGCATGCACGCACGCACATGCACATGCACACAAATATGTTTTAGTGGAAGCAGTGCAATTTGTAAATTTGAGTTTTAAAATAAATTTTGTGTTATTTTTTTTCTTTACAGCTAAACATATATTTATATATACGATTTAGAAGTGTGTAGAAGTGGCAACACTAATAATAAAGGCTTCCACATGAAGACCATGTCGCGCTTTGGCCTGCGCCGTGGCTTCAAATTCAGCGAGGAGCAGCAGCAGGTCAATGGCAACTGCAACAACAAAAGTAACAACAACAACAATAACAACGGCAGTAGCAGCAGTCCAATTGGAACAAAAATACAAAAGTTGGCAACGCCACCACGTAAAAAAAGGAATCACAGCCTGGCCAGAGCTGAGCAGCCGCCGGAACAACAATTGGAACTAATTGATGTAGAACTGGAACTAGATAGACAACAACAAACGCCTTCACTAATATGCAGTGTGCCGTTAGAGCGTTTGCCACGCCTCCTAGAAAAGTTGCAACTGCGACAGCAAGAACAACAACAGCAACAACAACAAACGACGGCTTTAACAAAAGTATTGTGTTTGTACTGTGATAAAAAGTTTGCATCAATCAAATTGCAGGCGAAGCATGTGGACAAATTTCATACGGAGCGAAATCAGCGACGTTGCAGCAATCGCTCTACCACCAACAACAACAATAACAGTGGCAACAATAGTCAAAATTTGGGCAACTTTCCAGGTTGTCAGCATTGCAACAAGTCGTTGTTAACAGCAGCTGCAGCAGCAGCAACAACAACAACAACAGCAAACACACAGCAGCAGCAACAACAACAGCAGCAGCAGCAGCAACTTATTTGTCTACCCTCGCAGCAATTGGAGCAACTTTTTCAGCATCTCATTTCATCGCATGGCGACAAATACTTTGCTTGCCAGCAATGTCAATTGCGTTTCAACGATGTGTTCCAGCTGCAGAGTCACATGCGTCTAACGCATCAGCAACAGTTGCCAAAGGCGGCAACAACGACCACAGCAGCAGCTGCAGCGCAGCAATCGATGATTGGCGCTGAGGAGCCGGTATTATTTCGCTTGGGTCTCACACAGAATCGTTTGCCGGGACAACGGCAACGTAATCGCAGTGCGAGATTGCGACGTGACAGTCAGCAACAGGAGGACGGTAGCAATGTTGCTGCTGTCACGACCAATAACAGCAATAAGCAGCAACAGTCACAGCAGCAACGCAGCAGTAAACGTCAAGCAATTGCCAATGCAAGCACAGCAGCAGCAACTACCAATGCTGCAACAGCAGCAACAGTGGGCATTGCAGCTGCGGGAACAACAGCCGGCCAAACAACGACAACAACAACAACAGCAGTAGCAGGTACAGCAGCAACAACTGTTGCTATTGCCACAGATGAGCAACTCTTTCGCATGCCCAGCCATAGTCATATATTTGATGACAATTTCTACAAAGATGTCGTGCTAAATGTTCGCCACAATTTGCAACACTATTTGGATGGCAGGCTCTGCAGTGGACCCGCCCCACCACAGCCCCTAAGCGATGGCGAACAGCATACACCCGCGAGCAACAGCAACTCAAATTATCACAATCAATTGACGGTTTATCCCACATTGCTGACAGCCGAGCAATTTGGCGATGTTGCTGTCGGTTTTGAGACATTACCGCTGCCATTAGCCAAAGCCAGACGTCCACATACCAAGCATAGCTGGAAATGGAAATGGGATTATGTTAAGAAGTTCACCATCATCAATGAGGGTGGACGTTTGGTTAAGAAACTGAAGCAACCATTTATGGGTCTGAGGGACTTGTCACGTTTGGATATGTGGACACAGTTGACGATGCGACAGAAGCACGATTTGGAGCAGCAGCAGCACCACCAGCACCAGCAGAAGCAGCAACAACAGCAGCAGTTGCAACAACTGCATTTGCTGCTTGATCAACGTTTGCTGCCCCACATAATTTTAGAGCAAAATGAGCAGGCGATTATCAAGTGTGAACAGGAACGGGAACGTGAACGGGAGCAACAATTGTCGTTGCCAAGTCAGTTGCCTGAACAATTGTTGCCGCCAACCTATGCGGATGAAAGTTTTCTCGCATTATTGCAGCTGCAACCGCGCAACAACAGCATGAAGACACAACAGCAGCAGCCAGCACAAGCACCCCGTTTGGTTTTAAGCGGCGAGTGGGCGCGACCACGCCTCTATTTGTGCATCTGCTGCGGTGCTAAATTTGAACAACGCAAAGCTTTAGAAGAACACAAAACATTTCGTCATTCGCATATTTATGCAACACATTATGAGCTTGTTGGTCGTGAATTGCTGGCTGGTAATCTGTTGCGTCATTTATTTTTGCCGAAACGTGCATTAAGTCGCTACAACATAAGCTACCAGCAGCAACAGTTGTCGCTGCAGCTGCAACTACAGCTGCAACATAAACAGGAACGCACTGTTGTTGAGGATGAAGCCAATTCAAGTTCATCCAATTCATCGGCAGCAACATCGGCATTTGGCTGTGTGAACATTGCGGGCAATTCGCCATGTTCCACCACAGCAACAACGACCTCCACCAACAACAGCAGCAACAGTAGCAGCAGTCGGAGTAGCAACAGTTGCAGCAATAATCATGAGGACAACGACAACAGCAGCAGCGACATTAAAAATGTGCCACAGCAGCAACAACTGCAACAGCAACAAGTCTCCTGTTCTCCCACCAGTCTCAACTCGAGCTGCAGCTACAACTCACAGCAGCAGCAGCCCACGAGTTGCACGAAATGTGGCCGCAAGTGCAGCGGTTTAATGGATCTCTATCGTCACATGTTGGATTGCTCCGGTGACTATGTCTGGTCGCTGGCCAAGAAGCGTAAATATCGTTATTATTGTGGCTCCAAAAAGCGTCGCACTGCCTGCAATTTTGCGCAATTGTTGCGTAAAAATAGCAAAAAGGTCAAACAGCAGCAGCAGCAACAACAGCAGCAGCAGCAGTCGCCGCCCAACAACAACAACGACGCCTCCGAGGAAAGCTCCAACTCGAATTCCAATTCCAATTGCCAGAAAACCAAAACTCCGCCACGTCAACGTCCTAGCGATGGTAAGTTTGAACTGATCAGCGTAGGGTCCACTAGGGATAGGGATTAGGGATAGAGCGCTGACCATTAGGGAGCCATAATCGTTCAGACATTAAATAAAAATCAACAATTTCGATTGATTTGGTCCATAAACACAACAAATTTGCATACAGATCAGCAACATTCGACCAATTTGGTCTATAGGAGCTATAGGATATAGTTGTTCGATCTGAACCAAAGTCAGTACAGATATATAAAATCGAGACAGACAATTATTGTGGAAGTTTGGTCCAGAAAGGCTCATAAACACAACAAATTTTCATACAAATCAGCAACTTTCGACCACTGTGGTCTATGGGAGCTATAGGATATAGATGTTCGATCCGAATCAAAATCGGTACTGATATATAGAATCATTATAGACAAATATTGTGTGAGTTTGGTCGAGATAGACGCCTAAACGCAACGAATTTCAATGCCAATTAGCAACATCCGACTTATTTGGTCTATGGGAGCTATAGGATATAGATGTTTGATCTGAACCAAAGTTGGTACTGATATATAGAATTGTTATATACAAATATTGTGGCAATTTGGTACAGTAAGGCCCATAAAAACTGCAAATTTTCATACAAATGAGCAACTTTTGAATGATTTAGCTACTTGTTATAGTTCCTCGATTCGAACCAAAGTCGGTACTGATATATAGATAAATAGTGTAGGAATTTGATCCATTATGGTAGCACAAAAATCATAAATTTTGACCACATTGGTCTATGGTTGGTATATAATATGGTAGTACGATCCGAACCAGAATCGGTGCTGATATATAGAATTATGATAGACGAATATTGTGTAAGTTTGGTCGAAAAAGTCTCATAAACACAACAAATTTCAATGCCAATTAGCAATTTCCTACCTATTTGGTCGATGGAAGCTATAGAATATAGTGGTTCGATCCGAACCAAAGTTAGTTGTGCTATACCGACTACTACCTTACATATTATATGTAAATTTGACTGACATATCTCTAATAATTTCAAAGTTATGCCTGTTACGCACTTCACAAGTCAGAATGTTCAGAATTTGGCTAGATTTCTCGCTAGAAAAGGCCAAATATATAATTACCAATTTCTTTTTGTCTTTTTAGCCGAATCGATACGCAAAATGTTGGAGAATTTGCCCGCGAAACGTGTGTGCAAAAAGATCTTTCCCATGGACAACAAGAAGCGCTCAAAGAAACAGGGTAAACCGGGCAAGAAGCAGCTGGCGAGGGGCGCTAAGAAACTTTATAATCATCATCACCATCATCACCACCACCATCATCATCATCATCAGCATGCGTTGCGAAATACGCGTTCGCGTGCGCGTTTGGTGCGTGCGAAACCAACAACAATTGCGGCTGTTGCAGTAGCAGCAGCAGCAGCGGCAGCAGGAAGCGAGCAACAGCAGAAACAGCAGCAGCAGCAACAACGCAATCGTCGCAAGCAGCAGCAACAGCAACAGACAAAGTCCACAAACAACGACAACACTGGTGGAACAACAACAACAACAGTCTACACCAACACCACAACAAACACTAATTTAAACACTGCCAATACAGCTGCAATTGCAACTGTTGCTAGCCTAACAGTAGCAGCATCAGCAGCAGGAGCCACAACAGCTGTAGCCACAACGACAACAGCAGCCTCACAGCTAATGCCCACACCGCCAACAACCCCAGCACCAGCAGCAGCAACACTCACAGCTGTCATGCAAACAGCAACTCCATTAGCAGCAACTGTTGCTGCCAGCAAGCAACAGACCGTGCCCCTGCCGCAAGTGAAGCGCAGCAAACGCATCAGTGATTGTATTGCCATGTTAACTGGCAAGCTGGAGGAGAAGCTCAAGACTGAACAGCAGCCACTGGAGGTGGAACCTAAAGAGCAGAAGAAGAAGCAGCCGCAACAGCAGCAACAGCCGCCAGAGCAACCGAAAGAGTTGCCGCCAACACCAGAGCAACAGTTGCCGCCAAAGACGCCCAAACGCAAGGCCATCTCCAGACGCATTATAAAAACACCCAGCGAGACAACAGCAGCAGCAGCAATACCTCCTGAAGCAACAGCAACACCCACTGCGGCAACAATTCCAACAGCAGCAACAGTTCCCGCACCAACTGTCGCTGCAGTTCCCACTGTAGCAGCACTTCCCACAGTAGCAATTGCTGTTATTCCTGCTGCAGTAGCAGTTACGCCTACCACCACAAACACTCCAGCGACAACAGCACTAGCCGCAGCAACAATTGCTCCTGTCGCGCCAGCAATAGTTGTCACAAGCAGCAGCAATGTTGCTGAGAACACACCGCTTAAATTGCCATTGCCATTGCCGATGCAACTGCCGCTGCCTGTGCGACGTGCCACACCCACAAAGGCGGCCACCAAACAAATGGCAACAATGCAGCAACAAGTGTTGCCACTGCAACCGCTGCAGCAGCAACCATTGCCGGCATTGCCGCAGAAGTTGCCGCTGCCATTGCCATTGCCTTTGCCTGTACAAAAGCCAACAACAATAACTGTAGCGGAAACAGCAGCGGCAGTGGCAGCAATGCCGTCAGTCACAGCAGCAGCAGTTGCTGCTGTACCTGCACCAGCAGCACTGCTGTTGCCCAAAATGCCGCTGTATTTGCCTTACGTGATGGAGCCACAGCAGCCATTGAATCTGTGTCAAGTGAAGCCAACAATCAGCGAAGCACATCAGCAACATGGCCAGCAGCAGCAACAGCATGGGCAACATGGACAGCAGCAGCAGCAACGTGCCTCATCAATGCCAGCGCGTCGTCAAACGATTTGCGGCTTTGAGGCACGAAATTTATTGAATTTGGATGAGATGCAGCCGTTGGATTTGTCCAAAAAATCACAACAGCAACCAGCACAAGCACAACAGCAACAGCAACATGTTGTGCCTGCAACACAGTTGCAGCTGCAGGAGTTGCCATTGGGCATGCCATTGCCATTGCCGCTGGTGGCACGCGGCACAGAGGCAGCTGTTGCTGCCGCACATTATTACTCCAATTTGGAATTGCTGAAGATTCCTCAAGTGCGTAATCCTGTGCTGCCATTGCCATTGCCCGTACCATTGCCAGTGGTAGCAGCAATGCCCACTGCTGTTGCAGCGGCACCAGCAATGCCAACAACTGTTGCTGCCACTGGCAAATCGGGTGGAAAGAAACGTGCCACAGATGTGGCAAGCAGGAAGGAGAAACCTTGTGCCACACGCATGGATGAAGTGATTAACAATCATATCGATGATGCCATTAACTCTGTTATACTTGCTGTCCAGGAGGAAGAAGACGAGTTGCTGTTGCAACAGCAACAGCAGCAACAAAAACTACAACAGCAGCAGCAGCAACTGTTGTTGCTGCCACCAGCGCCTACTATTGCTGCAGTCACGCCGGCAATACTACCAGCAACAGCAGCGATTCCCGCTATAACAGCAGAAATCACGCCGACAACAGCAGCTGTTGTCAAGCATCTGACTCCAAAGAAGCGCAATATGCGTTCTAAAACTATCGATTGTCGTTCTGCCTTGCTGCTGCCCGTAGCCACGCCCAGTGTGCTGCCAACGCCCGCCCACAAATTGCAGTTATTGCCCAATGGCACAGCAACAGTTGCTGCACAGCTGGAAGCCACGCCTACACCGCTGCCACGGCCCACTGAAGCAGAAATTGTTGTTGAACGCTTGCCGAAGCTGGAGGAGCAGCAACAGCAACAACAGCAGCAGCAGCTCGAAATAGCAACTGTTGCTGCAGTGACGCCGGCATTGCCCGTGTCCGTCATTTCAGTAGCGCCACCAACAGTAGCAGCAGCACCAATACCAACGCTGCTAATGACGTCACGTCGCAGTGCCACGCCCAGTTCGTTGCTGGAGGAGCACAACAGCAGCAACATGCACAACAACAACAACACCTCCTCGGGTTTTCATAGTTTGGCGCAATCGGAGCTGGCGCAGACATCAGTGAATCAGGAAAAGGACGAGGAGGTGGAAACGGAAGTGCAGAAGGAGACGGTGGAGACTGTAGAGAAGAAGGAGCAGGAGGCAGAGTTGGAGATGGCAGAGAAGCAAGAGAAAGAAACCGATGAAAAGCAGCAGCAAACGGAGCAGCAACAATCGTTGGCGGAGCAACAGCAGCAGCAGCAGAAAATTGAGCCGGAAACTACGCAGGACAAAAAGCAGGAGAATGTAGTAGAGCAAGTGGCAGCCACTGTCCCAGAGGAGGCGCCAGCGCAGCCTGTCAAGGAGGATGCCAAGAAGAAGCAACGCAGACGACGCAAAAATGAGCTGGCAGCAATTGTTGCTGATCAATTGCTGGAGAGTTTCAAAATCGACAATGCACGCCGGGATAATCTCAAGAAGTTGGAGAACTTGGCATACGAGAAGAGCGAGGATCTGTTGCTGACGGGCATGCTGCTCATGTCCAGCACCAAACGCAATGCAACGCTCTCACAGCACCAACAAACGACGACAGCAACAACAGTTGCTAGCGATGCCAAGCGCAGCAAAGTCGAACAAGAGACGACAGCAACAACGGCGCGTGGTCGTCCCAAGCGACGTCAGAGTTGCTACTATCGTCGCGGTGGGCGTGGCAAGGCGGCCGAGACCAACATAAGTGCATTAAAATCATCATTGGAATCATTTTCGATTGGCATTGAGAAGCAATTGCAGGCAAAGGAGGCGGCAGCAGCAGCAGCAGCTAAGACAACGACAACGCCCACATCGATACTGCGGCCGAGCATATTGTGTACAGCAGCCAAGGAGCAGCAGCAGCAGCAACAACAACGCGAGCAGCAACAGCAACGCGAGCAACAGTTGGCAGCAGCGGCCGCAGCAGCAGCAGCAACAGTTGCTGCCGCACCAACATACAGTCGTGATCCGCGACTCAATAAAAATATACACAAGGAGACAGCAGTGGGTGCAGCACAACAGCAGCAGCAACGGGGGCAACGAGAGCAACACCAACAGCAACAGCAGCAACAAACGGGCCAAGAGCTGGAAGAAGAAGACAACTATTTGACTGAAATAGCCAAGAATGTAAACGAGAAAATCATGTCGGCCACAAATGAGGATTTCGAATTTGCCAACGATGAATTCGATCCCGAAAAGGATCAGGAACAGGAGCAGGATAAATTCTATCGTCCACCCACATCGATGAGCGTGCGCAGTGCACCAAATCTGAACGATGAGCACTCGAACTTTGGCAGCGATGACGATGAAAACACCAACACCGAAATGATGGACATGGATCTGGATGATGAGATGAGTGTCTACACCAGTTATAGCCAGGATCTGGGACGTACACGTCGTCGCCGTAGACGCAGGCGGAGTGTATTGCTCACGCGCCGGCCAAAGAAGCGAAATCGTGGACAACTGGATGGCGATGCGGATAAATACACGTGTCATTTGTGTGGCAAAAGTTTCTTTAGCTCCACGTCGTTGTCCAAACACAACATGACACTGGCGCACGTCTCCAAGGTCTCGGAAATGGAGTACTTGCAGAGCAAGACAACGGCAGTAGCAGCAGCAACAGTAACAGCCGTTGGCGATACAGTTGCTGCTACACCCACAGTTGCAGCAGCAATTGCTACTGTTGTAGCGCCCACAGTTGCTGCTCCGCTGCAGCAACAGCAACAACAACAGCTGCGTGCTTCCGTTTTGATGCCACCCATTGCTGCTGTTGCTGTGCCAGCAACTGTTGTTGCCACGAGCTCACATGTCATCACCGAGGAAAGTTTGCGGCTGCATGACAACCAGCAGCAACGCCAGCAGTTGCAGCAACACCAACAGCAGCAACAACAGCAACTACAACACGCCAGCCCCGCCCACAGCGCCGCCCACCTTAATCTCAATCCCGACGAGCGTCTCTTCTACGAATGTTGCAACATTTTGAAAAGCGCTGAGACGCCACGTCTCAACAGTTGTGCAACAGTTGCGACAGCAACCACAAATTCAATCCCCAACTCAACGCCCTCGGTGATTGTCAGCGCGGGCAGAAAGCATTTGGAGCGAGTGGAGCGGGAAGAGCACGAGCAGCGCGTGGAGACGCCGCCAGCAGCCAAAATAGTTCACGTTACGCATGTTCCGGTTCCAGCGCCAGTTCCAACACAAGTTCCGACTGTTTCCCATCAGCCTGTCATACAGCAACTGTTTCGAAATCCGCCCACAGCCACGCCCACAACGGCTGCCACGTAAGTAACTGAACGAAGAAAAGAGAAAGCAAGAGTGGGAGAGAGAAAGAGAGAGAGGAACATGGAATTTGAATTAGAAAGAAAGAGAAACAATGGAAGAGCTAAGAAGCGAACAAAGGCAACATAAAGTAGGGAAAAAAGTGCAAAACTTTTCATGGCACGACTACAAAATACCCTATATACGATATTAAACTTGAAACTGAAGGAAAAGAAGAAGAAATTTAGTAGCAACGCAGTTAGCCGACCGTTGAATACCCTGTGAAATTGGTGACAAACATGTGACAGGCGGAAGCAGGAGTTTGCGACCCCATAAAGTATATATATTCCTGATCAGCATCAAAAGTCGACTGGATCTTTTAAACTACTAGAGTTAGAGCCATGAAATTTGGAATGAGAGTCCATCAATATGTCAGGCAGTTTAAGTTTATTTCATATTGTTGACACGCCCACTGCTGACCACGCAAATTGTAAAGAACTATGAGCATTACGCTACAACTTACAAACTAGCAGAGCTGTCACACTCTACGTTTATGGTACTGTCCTCACCAGATCTGATTCGGAGCTGACGACTTTACTCTATAGCTCCCATAGGACAAATTGGTTGAAAATGGGAAAGCAGTACGCGGTCTTTTACAGCCTGTTCGCTGGACTGTAGCCTTTCTTACTTGTTAATTGTTTTGCTTGAAACTTTCCGAGTAGAACCAACTACAAAGTAATTTTTGAGGGTATACGAGTCTTCACACTTGATCTGCCTGGGGATTTAATGCGCTTGCCTAGCAAATTTGCTGTTTCTAGCTCTTACCATCTCTGAGCTGTTAGCGTTCACAATCTAGACACTCTGTAGTAGAATTCCTAGATTAATTAAACATTTGTTCTCCCACAGAAATCATCAGCAACATGCTGCACAGCAGCAACATTCCCAGCTGCAACAGCAACATCAACAACAGCAGCAGCAACATCAACACCAACACCATCAGCAGCAGCAGCAACATCATCATCATCAACATCATCAACAACACCATCACAATCATCGCTTATCGCCAAGTTATTCGGCCATGTCGCAGTTCTCGGCGGTGACCAACATGACCACATCCCGTTTCAAGACAAAGGCCGCCATGAAGGGCTACGAGACGAATCTGCAGGTGGACGTGGAGTTGGCCAAGTCAACGGGTCGTGCAGTGTGCAAGCTCACCGAGTTGGCCGACATAGCACTGGGCAGTGAGAAGCCACCGGGTGTGGATTATATAACAACGCCCAGCACCAATGAGGAGGCAGCAGGCACAGTGGGTGTAACTGGAGCTGCAGGTGCTGGTGAAACCGTTGTGGGTGCTACGCTTACTACGGAGATACCCACAGTTGCCGAGCCCAGTTCCACATCCTCCAAGACCATTATGCATGCCTCCTCCATCATTAAGGCCACTGCAGCGAGTAGTGCCACCTTGCCACCTGTCTCCGGTCGCATCATCATACCGGAGCGACCGTTCAAGAACATTGGACTGGAGGAGAAGGCAACGATAACGTTCCAGAAGCCAAAGACCACAATGAATCTGCTGACGGAGGATAACAATAGTGTGTCCACGGCAAGTTATTCCGATCGTGATGATTATGATTTTGGCACATTGAGCGAGGACGTCGATGGCGATGGTGATGGCGAGGAGGGTGAGGTCGAGGGCGAGCCTGAGGAGCGGCAGGAAATGGGTGTGGAACTGAGCAACAAACTGGTGAAATCCTCCAATGTGGTCATACCCTGCACTGGCAACATTTGCTCCGCTTCGAGCAGCTCCAGTTCCTCGGCCACATCCTCATCGGCGGCTTCGCGTTCCTCGAGCAATTCGAGTCGTGCCACAGCCAAAACCTTTGAGAACAAATCCCTGATCATGGGACGCATCTTTAAGCACGCCAAGACCAGCAATGTGACACCGCTGCCTGTGGCTGTGCCGCTCAAGAGTGCACCCAAGGACAAGGCACAATTGGATCAGCTCTTTGATGAACTGCGCGGTGCTGGCCGGCCACAGGATGCAGTTGCTCCAGTTGCGCCCATTGCAGTAGCCGCCGAGCACTGGCTGACGCCACTTGTGCCGCCCCAGCAATTGGATGCACTGGCAGAGCCCACACTGGCAGCCACCATGACGACAGCTGCAGCAGCACCAGCAGCAGCGGCAGCAACAGGCACAGCAGCAGCAGCCACTGCAACGACAACAGCAGCAGAGGCAGCAGCCACAAAGCGTGGCAAGGGACGCAAGGGCAGCGCTGCCAGCGCAGGAGCAACTGCAGCCACCACTGTCAGTGTTAAATCCACGGCCCGTAAGCCACGCAAAGATCTCAGCAAATTGCAAACAGAGCTGGGCATGAGTCCCGAGGCACTGAAGCAACTTATCGATGAGGGACAGCGCAAATCGAAGCGTCGCTGTGCCACAAATCGTCCCAAGAAATTGGTGGAGACCTGGAGTTCCGATGAGTACGAAGAGTTCCTCTCCACCAAGGACATTATTGCACTGATCGAACAGAAGGAGCAGCAGGAACAGCGACGCAAGCGCAAGACCAGTGAGGCCACCACATCGGTAGCTGGACAGCCACAGGAGACGCCAACAGAGCGTAAGAAGGAGACGCCCAACGTGACGGGGAAAACAAAGAATCGCAAAAGTCGCAAGTCAACAGCAGGGGGCAAAAAGCTGCTGGAGGATGTGGAGCAGGAGGTGGAGCTGCCACCGCCACCACCACCGCCGCCAGTGCTCAGCAAGCGTGCCAGGCAGCGTGTGGAAGCAGTGGCTGTTGCAGCGCCGCCAGCAATCGTTGCTGCTGTCAAAACCAAAGCAAAGTCAACACGTGGCAAAGTGGCTGCCAGCAAGTCGAGCAAGGCAGCAGCCAAGACAACAGCAGCAGTGACAGTGACACCAGCAGCAACAGCTGCGTCCAGAAAACGTGGCAAGCAAAAGACGCAACTGCAGGAGCAGCAGCAGCAAGCAGAGGAGCTGGAAATGGAGGTGGAGCTAGAGCAGATCAAACCATTGCAGGCAGTGCAGGCATCAATTGAATCTCGTAGTCAACGCACGCGTAGTCGGCGGCAGCAGCAAGCGGAGGTCGCAAAAGAGACCACAGCAGCTGCAGCAGCGGCGGCGGCAGCAGTAGCAGCACAGCAGCAGCAACAATTGCTGCTGCAGGACTTGCAACAACAGCAGTTACAGCAGGAGAAACAAAAGCCGCGCAGCAGCAGCAGCAACAGCAATGCCAGCAGTCAGCGCAACAACAACATGCTGAACAACAACAACAATAACAACAACAGCAACATTAACCACAACAACAATTGCAATAAAAATGTTAAAACCAAACGTAAATCACAACAAAATTGCCAATCGCCGGCGCGCAGGAAGCGACCAGCAAGTGAAAAGCAATTGTATTATTGGAGCAGCTCCAGCGATGATGAATTTGGACGCATCGATAAGGAGGCCGAGTCACAAGCAGCATTGACCATTGCTGGCGATGTCGAGCACTCGCAACAGCCACAACAACAGCAGCAGCTACAACAGCAGCAGCAACCACAACAACAACAGCAGCTGTCGTCGAACAAGCATTTTGATGATAGCAGCGAGCAATATCAAAAGCACGGCTGGATCGTTGGGGATTCGCACAAGAAGCTAGTGAAGCTGCTGGCCATAGCCAAGGGCAACAAGAAGGTCGACAATTGCGGTGTTAAGCGTCGCACGCCCAAACGCAAGTGCTAATAATGGGAACAACAACAACAATTGGTTTATGTTGTTGGCGTCTGCGCGGGCAGCAGACGCCACAACGTCAAGTGGAACAAACTTCTTGTGTCTCCTTCCCGGCTTTATCGGAATTTGGCAAATGCAAACTGCAATGCAAAAAAAAAACAAAAAATTTATATATATAAAACAGAAACACGCAAAAAATCTACTTTTACTTTCAAGTACATCATCTAAGCGTTACATTATTTAGGTTTTTTTTTATTAAATGTATTTATAATTAATAAACGAACAAACAAAAAATTCAAGAAACAAACCAATAATGATTTGAGCACAATTCAAAACAAAGAATCGACGTTGGGTACAATCGGAACTTGTTGTTCATTTGAACTAGTGCCGGCTATCGGCAGACAGACACCAAAAGCCATTAATGACTTATTTTTATTATTTATTACACGGCATTGCCTAGCCAATTGAACGTAAAACAATTTCGCCATAAAAAATTAATTGTTACTCGCTATTTTTATATTTTATGTGCTATGCCGATTACAGTTTACTCATGCGTTATCGATACCATCGCTTGCAATTGCACAACCGATAGGCCTGCAGACGATAGCACATCGATAGACAACATAAGCAGTTGTTGCCATCGATTGTATTTGTAGCTCAGATTGTTTTGCAGATTGAAGCTCGGATGAAGAATATATAAAAGTAGTATTTTTCTTAATTTTTATACGGTTTTGATAAACGCATTGGAGCTGTGCAAGTGCAATAATTGTGAGTAAATTGAACATGGTTTAATACAAGATTTGTGCATCGAATTATCCAAAAAATGTCGTTTACGCCTCGAAATTTTCACTTGCGTCGGAAGTTTTCTTTCTCTCTCACTGTTCGCTTCACTTTTTTTTTTGTTGTATTTACGATGCTGATTCGTAATTGTCTTCTTGTATACACGCTCGCTCTCGCTCTCTCTGTTGCTCTGCACTCGTGTATGTGTTATGTGTATGTGTGTGCGTGTAAGTGACTATTTGTGTGTGTGTAAGTTGGAACTGCTGCTGCTGCTCTCGGTTGTGGCTGGTTGGAAAATAATTAAAGCAAATAAGTGAACAACTTCAATTTGTTGCACATTTCTTAGTTCCGTATAGTGCCCAATTACAGTGTACAAATAAACATAAACGAAATCAGTGATTGCATGTGTAATTGTAATTGTAATTATCAGCGAACGTGTGTAAGTGTGAGTGTAGAAGTGTGTATGTTTGTACTTGTATGTTAGTGGATGCTGTTGCTGCCAAAGGAGCATTAGAAGATTTTTTGGATGCCATTCGCAGCATCCACAAGCACATTATAAACACGAAACAAAGTCAAGATAAAAACCGAACACACGACGGGAATCGGGAATCGAAAACATCATCGGAATTGGTGAATCGACCACTAGAGTCTGTTGAGAGTTATTGTTGTTGTCGTGGTTGTTGGTGTTGGTGTTGTTGTTCCTCGTTTCTCCTTTGTGCGCAACTGCAGGTAATCACTGTGTCGCCGATTCCCCACCTACCTAACCCCTTTCCCCCCTGCGTTGATGTTCAAAAATACATATTCACTCAAGTTGGCTTAAAACTCAATGAAGTTAAAACAAAAATGAAGAAAAATATTGGCAAGGTAACAATAAAGAAGAATGTGTGCGCTACGTACTACGGATGGGACATTAAACATTCGTTGCACATGCAACCAGCCCCCTTCCTCCTCACCCCTTGCCACCTTCCAAAACGTCACCGCCCGCTGCCAACAACAAGCGCTTTTTCAAGACAATTGAGACAAATCAACAACAACAATAACAACAAAAAAACGTTTATGGTCATAGAACAAGTGTGAGAGAGGAAGAGAGTTTTAAACAAGGGTCGTCGTCGTCGCTGTTGTCGTTATCGTAGTTGTTGTTGTGCAGCCCGGGAATGTACATATGCATGCACAAATGTACATACATACAGGCGTATGTACAATTTGTACAGGAAATCTGTTGCTGGGAAAACTTGGCACATCTCATCATGAACATTGATTCTGCGTGCTGCACTTGCACTTCTGCAGGCAGCAGCCTGCACTTTCATATGAGGTGGTAGACAAGGTGGCAACGCTGTTTATAGCTGCAAGGGATTTACATCAGCAGCAGAAGCTTAAGCAGCGACAGCGTTTGCAGCAGCAGCAGCAGAGGCAGCGCATATTTGTGTAATTCTTGTATAGCCGGAAAAACTCAATTAAAGTTTGGAGTGTTGTTGGTTTATTGAAGTACACACCCACACAAAGGCATACACACGTACATACATATGTATACAGTTGCAAATTGCTTGTAGGATTCTTGTGTTCATTCACAGTTCAAGAGAGAAGCGACAGTCAAAAGAGCAGGATAACAGTCACAGAAAAATGCACACATAAGCACCTAAAATACGTTAGAGTACCATAATAACAACAACTACGACGGCAAGAGCAGGAGCAGCAACAGCAGCAGCAACAACAACAAAAAGCCACCCACATTTTGGATTCTCTCACGCTTTTTACTTGCCTGCTGTGCTCGTGCTCTCTTTGTCCATGCTTATTCGGCTCTCCTTGCATGTGCCTTTGTGTGTGTATGTGTGTGCGTTGCGTGCGTGTGTGTCGCTCTCTGTCTCTCTCTCACGCTGTGTGTCTGTGTGTTCTAGTAGCACTCTGGTCAGTTGTGTGCTCTCTGTTTCTAGCTTAGTTGCGTTTGTCAGCAGGAGCAGCGCAGCAGCAGGCTAAAAAGGATTTTTCCACTTTGTTGCAGACATATTTTTTTTTCTTGCAAAATACCGACAAATAACAATACAACATAAATAATTAATAATGTTGTAGATTTGAAGAGCAAAGTATGTGTGATGAAATACCAAAAAAATTCTAAAACCGCAAACATTAAAAACAATTTGAAAGCCAAAGTGTACAAAGTGCGTGTGTGTGTGTGTGTGTGTGTGAGTGTGAGTGTTTGTGTGAACGTGTGCTAGTGTTGAGAAGGGGGAGTGCTGGGTGCTGTAGGGTGTGAATGGCAGGAGAGGCGGCAGGTGGCAATTTGCATTTGCCTGCGCCGGCTGTGTGTGTGTGTACGCTCAGCGCAGTCGCTCTCTCTGCGTTTTCGGTCTCTCGCTCTCTCACTCGCTTTGCGGAGATGTCCAGCCGTGGATGTATCCCTGTGCGGCCGCAGCTTTAATTCTCAGCTTCTTGCTCTGCTTCGTTCTTCTCCTTCTCTTTGTTGTTGTTGTTGCCGTTGTGCTTGTTATTATTATTGTAACTGCTTTTGTTGTTTTACTTTTCTTATCATACCCTGTGAAGCGTCGCATAAGTATGCAACTGTCCGTTTGTTTCTCAATCCCTGGAAATCTTAAAAGTGAATGTTAATTGAAGACTCTAGATAAAGATATTTGTTTTAATTAATTACTCGTTAACCATTTAGCTATTTTAAAGTCTGTTTACAGAGCATATAGGATAACTTCAAGTCGATCAGATTTGGTTCTTGTTTAACTAAAGTATCTATAACTTCGGTATCTGTACTTTGTCGTTTAATTGATATACATGAAATGCAGACTCGAAGTGTTTTATAAACTCTTAAGCTTTGTATGCCAAACTATATCAAAAGTATCTTGTATCTCTTAGTTATTTGACACTCTGTTTACAAAGTTCATAGGATAACTCCAAGTCAATCAGATTTATTTCTTTTTCAACTATTGTACGAAATTTAGACTCGAAAGTGTATCTATAAGATATTGTATCTGTAAGATCCTCTGACTGAATGAAACTCGTTTAAAATAAGATGTCTCTTGTTCTCAGGAATTGTACTTTGTTTTAACTTTGTGTTCCAGATTGCATTAAAAGTATCTTGTATCTAAGAGATACATTGATCAGCAGCCAACCCATGTGATATCCCCTTTTTAATATACTTTCCTTTGTGTATCTTTCAGGTGCGTCAAGATGCGTCAATTCAATATTTCGGTCATTGGACTATCCGGGACCGAAAAGGATCGCGGCCAAGTTGGTGTTGGCAAATCATGTTTGTGCAACAGATTTATGCGGCCGATGGCCGATGATTATTTTATAGATCACATATCAGTGCTGAGTCAAAGCGATTTCAGTGGACGCATTGTCAACAATGATCACTTTCTCTATTGGGGCGAAGTGCGAAAGACAACCGATGAGGGTGTTGAATATAATTTCAATATCATTGAACAAACTGAATTCATGGACGATTCAACATTCCAGGCCTTTAAGGTTGGCAAAATGGATCCATATCTCAAACGTTGCACAGCCACAAAAGTCTTCTCGGCGGAGAAACTCATGTATATATGCAAAAATCAATTGGGCATTGAAAAGGAATACGAGCAGAAAGTAATGCCCGATGGCAGATTGAGTATTGATGGTTTTGTTGTCGTCTTCGATGTGAGTCCTGTGCCAAATCGTAGTGTGGAGAAGCAGGTGGAGTTCGTACAGAATGCTATTGCCAATATATTAAAGAACAAGAAGCCATTGGTATTAGTAACAACCAAAAATGATGATGCCTATGAGCTGTATGTACGCGAAGCGGAGAAGATCAGTCAGCGTAAGGACTATAAGAGTACGGTGCAATTGATTGAGACGTCGGCACATGAGAGCATTAACATTGATTTGGCATTTCTGATGTTGGCCCAAATGATTGATAAGGTTAAGAATCGTGTCAAGATCATTTCATATCAGGAATCTGCCAAATCCCGCAAAGAATTGCTCGACATACGCTCAGAGGCGGTGACACGCCTCATACGCAATCAAATCACCGATTATCACATACTGTGGTCACAGGGATCAAAGATGCTATCGCAATATCGCGAATGGAACGAGTTCCTCAACATATTTGGACACGAGGCCGGACAGAAGCTATTCCGTCGTCACATGAAGAAGCTACGCGACGATCATCTCAACAAGAAACTCCATCAGTATCTCGATAAATTTGCATTAGCCTTGGAGTATCTATTGCCCGATATCAGTGCACTCAACATTAGCGACGACGATGCCTGGGAATGTGCACGAAATTATCTACAGAATCACATTGAATTCGAGCAGTATTTCTTTGAGTGTCCGCAGGCCACATGGACTGAGCTCTTGGACATGGATGAGGCCGAGGATGAGTCGCGCATACCCTTCGATGTGCTCGAAACCAACGAGGCGGAGACGGTCTTTCGCAACTATTTGAACTCCGTGCAGCAGGACAAAAAGAAAATCGGGTAAAGCGGGGGAAAAGAACTACAAGCGTAAAGAGGCGACTGTAAAAGACCCTGCACTTTTAAAGCAGCAAAGTTAGAGTAGGAAAACACTGTGTAAACCCTGTACCTGATTCTACAGCGTCTAAAAGCAGCTGTCAGCAAGTTTCAGTGAAAGATACTCAACATTAGATCAGCAGATAGAAATGTATCTATGTTTCTCAGCATTAGGTCATCAGCTGCGTTTGGCAGTCGTGATTCTTTTCTCCATTTGCTAAGAGTCTCAATACTTTCAACCTAAGCTACTTTTGTGTATTTATAGCATCATTTTGCCTTTGTGACAGTGTGAAGCGCGCTGTTAATTAGCAGATACATTTGAGCGTTAGGTCAGCAGATACATTCAAGTAGCGCATATATAACCGTGTATCTATTGCGGGTTTTATTGCTATTGTTGGCAAAGGGATACGTTTGTGTAGCTCATAACTATTAATAGAAATTGTTGTAGATACTTTTTTATCTGATGGATACAACATGTCTAATGTATTTTCTTAGTATCTACAACGCTTTTCTATACTAATGAGCTCAGGTTATTGATGATTCATGTAACTGACTAATATTTGCCTTGGTATAAAAAGCACATAGACTTGTTAGACCCTGTAGTTAACAGTAGTATAGGAACAATCGGTGATAAGTCCGTATCTTACAATTGATGGCTTGCTCTATTAGAAGTACAGGGCCTTTAAGTACTGGGCACACCCAAAATAATCTAAAGTTACATTTTTATTGATTTCCACTTATTCCACTTGCAGCTGGAAGCAACAGTTCAAGATGCTGCTGGAGGAATCCGGTTTTGTGACGCCCGGCAAACAGTTGTCGGAGGTGCGTGTCCTGTTCATGGGCAGAGAATGCTTCGAGGCACTGTCCGAGCACGATTGCCAGCAGATCTATGACATACATCAGGATGAGATAATTGAGAAGAGTAAATTGAATTTTGTCGAACTGCTGCTGGAGCATGCACAATACTTTCTACAGTTCAAGAACGTGGACATTATCACACAGGAGGATGTGAGACAGATCACCGATGTTATACAGGAGGATTCGCGGTATAAAATGCTCGATCGTCTCGATCAGGAGAGGCGTGTTATGTTGGTGCAGCATCTGCGTTTCATCCATTGTCCCACACGTGATCATTGCCCGTTCTTTAACAATTGTGTGGACAATTTAATTGAGGAAGTGCTGTCGGATAAATCCGCTAGTAATCACAAGCCACAGTCGGGCGTGGGTGGCACTGGTGGTGGCTGGAAGACAACCGGCAATGGCAGTGATCGAACATTGAATCTCTTAATTGTTGGCTCTGAACATTTGGCCAGCGATCTGTTAAATGATATACGCATCTGTACGGGCAGCAAGGGCGAGTATATCTATGAGAATCAAACCTATTATCTCAACTATCGCATTGCCAATGGCGACATGGAGGCGTTCAAGGCAATCGATGTCTACTCAAGCGGTAGGCTATAAATTTTACCAACTTTTTTTATGGTGTATCGTTTAATTTGGCAACTTTTTGCAGGTCTCATATGCGTCTATTCGAATCAGCAATCGTTTGAGACGTTGAAGGACAATTTGGAGCGCACACTGCTATGCAATCTGGAGCTTGAAGATAAATTTGAGAATTTACCAATTGTATTGGTCTATCAGCCGCAAGATCTTAAAGAGAATGAAGTCGAGTATCTGAGAAGTGAGGGCATGCGTTTATCAGAAATGTTGCATTGCGATTTCATTGATCATACGCAAAATCATCAGAAATATGTCTACGATATACTAAACATAGTCATCTTGTCGCTGAAACTAAGTGAAATGAAAAGCTATGAGACATATCCGTCAACAAATCATACCGATTTGCGTATACTCGTCTGCATCTATTGCGGTGATCAGTATGATATTGAGAATATTGTACAACCTTTGATAGCCGAATCGACGTTGGTCAAGGCCAATGAGCATTGCATTATTGTAGATGTTTTCATTGGGGATGCGAAGCGAAGAGTTGAGTTTATACTCTCCTCGTATCATGGCACAAATCAGTATCGTGATGAGCTTATACATGGCTACATTTACATATACTCGGCCAAAAGACGCTCCTCCCTGGCCAATCTCAAGTAGGTTTTAATTTCCTTATAAGTTTCTTGAACTTATTTAATTAATTCACTTACTTTTCAGCATTTTGGCCGCTCAGAATGCCAACATTCCATTGCAAATTGTCGCTGTAACGGAGAGCGGCGGTGTTAATGCATTTTTCAATAATGAAATTTGTCAATTTCTTATCACCGAAGGCAACGCTTTGGCTGATCGTTTCAAGGGAAGTTTCATGACTTTCTCAGCCGATCAGTACGTCAAGTGTAAGCAGATTAATCATAGTTATTTTTAGTCACCCCGCATCGAATTGAATTATTTCTTTTTGCAGTTGCCTTTTATAATCCATTCCTGAAGACCGCCTGGGACAACAAGTACGAGGTGGAGAATCTGCATGTGGAGGAGTCAATTACTTTAGATTCGGGCGAGGGTACACTAGAGAATTCGGTCAATCAAATGCCACGACCACCGCCCAGACATGAAAGCTATATGCTGTCCAATACGCTAGGCACCGATGGTTCCGGCAGTGAGAATTATGAAATGCTTCCTACACGATCTCTTAACTCATTAAATGGTAAGTTGAACAGAAAGTAAATCAAAGGGATTTAAATATTTGAATATTTAATTGATTTATCAATACTGATGATTTTTTCATTTCCCTTTTGCAGAAGAAAGAGATATATCTTTAGATGAAATCTATGATGACAACAACGAAAAACCCAAACACCTGCATCAAAGTAAGTTTCATCATTGCTCTTTCTCTGTCCACTTTAATTTTCGAGCTCCAAAAACCAAAAAGAAAAAAGAAATTAAAAGAATAAAAGGAAAATAAATGCAGTACATTTATGCATCGTTCCATGATAATCATCAGAAATGTACATAAAAATGCTGCCATAAGTCATGTCACTCATGAGAGTATAGGCACAGCGCATACCCTGCAAAGTCACTTACTTGCAGGGTATGTGCAGGCATAGCCAGTATAATTTTGACCCAAAAAAACACTAATATACGATTTAATCTTAATAAGTAATCAACTAATACTCTATAATGACTACATATTATTAATGATTAACCATATAACAATTACATTGTTTTTTTTTTTTCATATATTTTTTCATATCGATTTATTCTCTGTGTGTGTGTATTTGTTGTTGTCATTGCCTTTTGCATACGAAAATAATTTTAATATATACCGATCAAATGAAAATGAAACCAAAAAAAAAAAAAAACAAAACGAATATGAAACAGGATTCCAGATATTCCCTCCTCCAACAACTCCTCCAGAGCCAGCCCCTCCAGATCATCAGCTCATTACATGCACATATAAGAGTCAATTCGTTTCGGCTTCAGAATCAAGTTTGGAAGAAATAACATGTAATCTAACTAATTGAATATTTTCTCTTATATACTCGTTTTTAATCGTATTTAAATCGTAAACATTTATTCAATGATTTTTGATTTTGTTTCGATTTTATTTTTATTCGCTTTCGCTTTCACTTTCGATTTCGACTTTGTTAAAGTATTTCTTTTCATTCTTTTGCTATTCTTTTTGCCTTCTTTGATCGTATTCATTTTGTATGCGAAACGTAAACTATGATCGAAATAATTATACCTTCTGTATATATATATATATTTATTGTGTATATAAATACGTGCTTAAATTCTGCAAAAAATAATATGAATTTTGATTATTTGTGCCGTTAGTCTCTTTGTCATCAGTTTGTATGTACATATTGTATATAAAATATATAATAAGGGGATGACTTGTGTGAATAAAGTTATCTGTTCACAGCAGCTCAGTGCAGAATGTTTATTTTGTTATTAAAATATTTAAAAAATAGTTTTATAAGTTTTGATTTAACTTGGCGCTAGTTTTCAAAAATTTGGTTAAAAAAATAATCTTAAACAAATCTTAATTCATTTACTGAATACCCTAAATTCTTTTTGTATCAAGTTAAATTAAACGACTCAACGAATTTAACGAAAGCTCTCTCTCGTTCCTTTTTGCGTTGAGTCTTTAGTTGAAATGAACGAGCAAACGAACTATATGCAGTGCAGCCAACTTAATGCTTTTTTTCGTCAGTCATGTATGTCGAGAATTTAAACGTCTAAACTTAACTTTCATTTCAACTGCAAGATTTTATCTTTCATTAATGTGTTGTAGCTTTTAGTGGCAACAATTTCAATTGGTTGCTTTACAGATAATGTTCTTTAAATGCAATTCTTATGCTTACGAGCTGGCTTTCGATTTGATTTATTTATTTACAACGATCGAATTTACTTTCATATCTTTATTTATTTGTTTTGTAAGTCATTTCTTTGTATTTTTTGTTTTTTTTTGCTAATCGGTTTTAATGAACTTTAAATTTGCCAAACTAATGGTAAACGATGATAGTTGATGCATATTATAATTTTGTTGTTTCTTCTTCTTGTTGTTGTTGTCGTTTCTTCTTGTTTGTTTCTTTACCATTATTCCAATTCATGCATTTCATAAGCAGCGGATGTCAGCGGGTCGAAGGATTCATTGGCCACCCATGATGCAGGTTAAACATACGTTCCACTCTCTCAATCTCTGTCTCTCTTAGCTAAGTTGTCTCCTCTGCCACCCCCTACTGTCTATCTCGCTCTCACACACAGACACGCATACGCACATCGAAACATACAAACATACTCATACATGTACATGTAAACCTATTGCATTCTTCCACTTGAAAGTATCGATACAAATGTAAATAATCGATAAAGTGAACTGTGCACTATTTATCATAAGTAAAGTGGAAAGATGCAAACACCTGAATGACAAAATGTAGAGAAATGCAAGCCTAGTGAAAAGCGACATGTCTAATCCTGCACGAAATGTAGCGAATCCCCTTCCCCTACCCCTCCTCCCCTCTGTCCTTCCTAATGGAGAGTTGTCCGCCTTTTTGTATTAGAAGAAAACAATAAACTGTTGCCCTTTGTCTTCATTTTTTCCCCCGCTCTTTTCCCGCACACAGACCCCCACACTCCTCCCAGTACCCAGTGCACTGCTTGCCCCTCCCCCAGTTTTTCTGTTTTTTTTTCTAGCGATTTTTAGCTTTTAGAGAATTTATGTATATCGATAGCGATAACGATAACGAGTGAAATTAATGATGACAAATTTCGGATTGTTGCAGAATGGCTGGAGGATAAGAACGATCCAAGACGAAATATGAACAAGAATTCGATCTGGAACAATTTTAGTGGATCAACAACGCATGCGTACACAACTGGAAGGCGGCACATTGATTCCAATTTGAATAAGATACGTCCAAAGGGGCCGAGCCAAACGTTGAAGGTGGGTGAAGCGCCCAGTCGCAACTGTGCCATGAGCTCCTCAACATTCACGCTACCCACTCAGCAACCGGGCAAATTGAATATGAAAAACTTTCAGTTGGTCAGCGATGCCGTCGCCAAGATGAATTTCACCAGCGGCAGCGGCAGTGGCAGCATGGGCGAATCGTATCTGGCTGGCTGCGAGACCGTTGTTGGCGAGAAGGATGCCAAACGCTATGATCATGCCCAGCTCGATGGTGAGGATGAGGATTCCGAGGAATTGGCTGAATATGAGCAAATTTATGAAAATGAAGGTAGCTGCTTAACTCGAGCTCAAATTCTGTTCCATATGGAACATTTTCTTTTTATCGATAAACAATTCGATAACATTTTTAATTAACATCAGTAATTAGAAAAAATCAGTCGATTTTTGCATGGAATATTCATTTGGCATTACTGAGTTTATACCCAAGCTTCATTTGAATCAATTAACATTTATCGATTATTTTCGATAACTTTATATATTTTACAAATCTTTGTTTTTTAACTAAAACCAATTTTATTTTACAAATATTTTTATCAACTCAATTTTTGATAACCTTCCAACAGACAAAAAACATTTAAAATTTTCATTTGATTTTTGTTTTATTTGAATCGATTAATAATCGATTTTTAAAGACTGATATTTCACATATTTGCCCGATTTTAATGCAGAACTTTTATTTGATTATAATTTGACCTTTGAATCGGAAAAAATAAACTTTTTTATTTATTAATTTTAATTATAACGTAACAAAGTGATTTTAAAATGTTTGTTTTATATTTTTTTGGTATATTAATTAATTTTGTAAATATTCATAAAGTTTTTCGATCTTTTTCAGACTGCACCGAGTCGGATAGCTGTGCCAGCTCCACGGAGCTTCGTGTCCGGCAGCAGAATGCGTATTACAAGGCCAACAAGAAGGCGGCTACCACCAAGAAGAACAAGAAGAAGAAGGTTGCCATACCGGTGCAAACGCCACGCGTACCGCCCTTTGGCGCCTATGTCAGTCCCCCAGAAATACCGTCACATTATCAACGTATGGCCGCCGTAGCAGCTGCAGGTGAGAAAAGTATGTGTCGTGATTTTCATTTCATTTCCGTTTCCATTTCCATTTCCATTTTATTTTAATTTTATTTAATTTTTTTTTTTTTTAATTATATTTTAAAGTAATTTTAACTTTAAATAATGTTCTGTCTAAGATTTACAGGGATTGAGTGGCTTTCAGAGCCTGAAACTGAGCACTTTTTTTTTAACATTTTTTTCACTTCACAGTGAAATATTATATTAAAAAACAAAATGCTGTTTAAAAAGTGAGCATTTCATTGGTCATTTAAGATTTATTTTATAAACAAATTTTCAAAATTGGACCGGTGAGACCCAATATACTCGATGTAGTCATGATATCTTTTGATAGGTTCATCCAACATAAAAATCAAATATTTTCTGTTAGTAGATGCTTTAATCTTGCATTTAAATTAATGAAAATAAAAAATATTAAAATTTGCATTTTTGACAGAGTTTAAACTCAAAATTTACATATTTTAGGAAAATTTCATCCTTTATTCAGCTACGAGTTTATATCATGTAGAAGAAATGTTTGAGATTTGAAAAAGTTCCAAAACTTTAGACATATTTTTATTGTTAAATAAGCAAATAAAAAAAATTAAATTTTTTTCAAATTTTAAAATCCAAAATCCAAAATGCTTACCAAACTGACTCCGTTACTTTTGTGCTCAAACATAACGAAAGAACAATAAAAAACAAGTAAGAAAGGCTACAGTCGATCGAGCCGACTGTAAAAGACCCCGTACTCCCATAGAAGTGCGCAATTGTATTCAATTTAAATTTAAATTTTTGAATGAAATTTAAAAATTTTAATTTTATATGTACATTTTGAATTGAAATTAAAAAAATTAAATTAACAATTCGCATTGCCGCAACTCTATCAGTTGCACCACGCGCCACTTTCAAGAATTCTCCGATAATCAGCATTTACATATTATTCATACAAACACACATTCGTTTGAAATTATATGTATGCATGTATGTATGTATGTGTGTATTCGGCGCGGCCAGCGTCTGCCGGCAGCGCTGTCGCCACACAAGCATCGAAAACGTTCGAACATGTGTTTGTATGTTTCTGTCTCGCTCTCGCGCGTAAGTGATATTGCAGTTAAATAACAAACTTTGTAACGCAGTAGCTCCTTTGTTAAAGGTAGTATGTTGATGCCCCTTTCAGAATAGTTTGATTTTATATGTCTCTATACGAATGTTGAATTACAACACTCTACTATATGAATAAATGCCTTAAACATGGCATTAAAGTGAAAACGTTTGGTTAACTCTCAGGAGAAAAGGGGGCGTGGCAGCTCAAAATTTTTAATGGCATTGCATTAAGGGTGTCACTAGCAACCTGTTTACCAGAAATGGTGTTCCTAAGTGCCATAGTTACTGAGTTATTGGCCTAAAAGTAAATTTTTTCGAGGTGTGTCTGGTTTTTTGCTTATTGCGGGGGCGGTAAGGGGCGTGGCAACAATTTGAAATAAACTTGATCTGCTCGCGAAGATAACGGACTTTCATTCCAAATTTGGTGTCTCTAGCTTTTGTAGTTTAAAAGATCCAGGTGTTCATACGGACGGACGGACAGACAGACAGACGGACAGACGGACAGACGGACAGACGGACAGACGGACAGACGGACATTGCTATATCGACTCGGCTGTTGATGCTGATCTAGAATATATATACTTTATGGGGTCGGCCACGCCTCCTTCTGCCTGTTACGCACATTTCGCTTCTGACAAACCTAATAGACCCCTATACTCTTTTTTAGAGTACGGGGTCTAAAAAAGAAGAAAATACGCATAAAATGTACATTTATTACCATAATATTTTTTTTATCGTTTTTTTATCAACTAAAAATGTTAATTTTCATTATTTTACACAATTTTGGTCTTTTAAAAAATTTTTAAGAATTTTAAAATTTTTCTGTAAAAAATCATTTTTTGTATGTACTCATATTCACATTTTCATGACTTTAAAATATTTATTGGTATGAATTTATTTAAGTTTCAAATACCTTAAAAAATCTATATTTAAACCAACCAAATCAAATTTAACCAAATTTTTTAGCTTATGCAGTTGTTAAATAGCTAAATCTGGCCATAAATTAGCTAAAATGACAACGCTGATTTTTAAGTTTCTCTTTAAATCCCAAAATATATTCATGTAGATATGGTAAAACCACAAATTAGTGTTAGTAACAACACTAAACTAAAACTGTAAATTTAGTTAAATTTTTTAGTTATTTTAAACTAATTTAAAACACTTTTTAACAGAGAAAGCTGAGGCTGGCGTTGTAGCCGATTTCATGAAGAGCGACAAATCACCAGAGGTAAGTCCATCCCCTCCACCCTATGCTCCCGATCAGACTATAATCTATAGCTATATCGTTTACAGTATTCCATGGTGCCAGAGTTGACGGCAGCTGGAATTTTTGGTGCCGAAAATTTGCCAGAATACAATATGAATCCGAAGATAATGAAAGATTTTGAGAAATTGGAAAAATTGGAGAAGCGTCGCATAAAGGAGGAGACCGCACGACTACGCAAGCAGCAGGAAAAGGAAAAGGAGCAGGAGAAGAAGCTCAAACGTAAGCTCAAACAGAATGCCAAGGGTTTAACCGAAACAACAGAGGCACAATTCGGTAAACTAATGATTACATCGGATAAGGATGAAATTCCCATATTTCTGATCAAATGCGTGGACTTCATCGAGAAGGAAGGACTCGACTCGGAGGGAATTTATCGTGTGCCCGGTAGCAGAGCCCATGTCGATATGCTCTTTCAGCGCTTCGAGGAGGGTAAGTTTGGCAAAGGGTTTCTCCCAATCAAATGATTAATTTGTGTTTTCTTTCGTTAGATACCAACACAATTATTGATGTGCTTGATATTCCTGTGAATGCGGTGGCCACGGCGCTCAAGGATTTCTTTTCAAAACGTTTGCCACCACTTTTCAGTAAGGATATCATCAAGGAGCTGGAAGAGATTGCAGGTTAGTTTTAGATCATGGGTTCCTGAGTTCTTTTAAGTTCCTTTGAAAAGAGTCCAAGGACATCACGCCTCAGCTGACCTTTCTATTCTTACCTACTTCTGCTCTTACAAGTTACTGGCTTGTGGCCAAGAAACGCAAACGCCTCCTACTGCCCCTGTACGCCTGTTGATTACAGGGTCTAAAGACTATACTTTCCACTGATCTTTATTTGCTTCCTCTTTGCGCAGGTTCACGCGGCGTTGGCACCTCAAAACTGAACGTGGAGGTGAAAACCGATCGCAGCTGCCGTTTGATAGCTTTAAGGTCACTGCTACAGAAACTACCACCCATCAATTTTGCCATACTCAAATACATATTCCGGCACTTTGTGCAGTAAGTGAACTACTTTTATTAATTTAAAATTAATTCAAATTTTAAAACTTATTTTTTATCTTTAAACTTAGCGTCTCGGATAATTCCAAGCTGAATAGCATGGATAGCAAGAACTTGGCCATTTGCTGGTGGCCAACATTGATACCCATTGATTTTACCGATATGGGACATTTTGAGCAGCTGCGTCCATATCTGGAGGATATACTACAGACGATGATCGATCAGTTTCCGTATCTATTTTGTAACAAAGATGCGTTTGTTATGGTCTAGGCATAGGTTAGATAGAGACGGCCACACGAATGCGACGACAAAACAGCAGATAATAAAAAAAAAACAACAAACATAAGAAAAAAACATTGAAGTAAAAGAAGCAGAGGAGGAGAAGGAGGAGGAATGAACCCATCGATCGATTTAAAGATCATTAAAAATGTACTCGAAAGCGAAAGTGGAAACTCGAAAGTCAGAAACAGACAAAGAGCAAAAAGTCTCGTAAATTTCGTAAATTGTTTTCGTCAACAGTATGAGAATATGCGTATGTAAATACATACATACATACGTGTGTAAATTTGTATGTGTGTATGTGTCTGCATGCGTGCGTGTATGTGTGCATGAGTGAATGTGAATTTGTATTTGTAAAGTATTTGATATGGCAAAAAAAAAAAACAAAACAAAAAAAGAAAGAAACCAATTAGTTAAGTAGGGTATATTTATTTTTTTATATGTGTGTATGTATATCTATATATACATGTATTTATACACATTTTAAACAACAACAACAAATATATATATATATGGATATACATATTGTATTTTGTATTAATGGCTTTGTTGTGTTTCCGTGATATATGTAAACGCATAGTGTTTTGCGCCCCATCCTCTTGCCGTACGCGTGCGCGCCCAACAACGCCTTGCGCCGCTTAAACCGCTCCTGGTTCAACTGCAGCGCTACTCTGCTCAGCGTGACGTGTCTGTGTTTTGTGTGAATGTATGCGTGTGTGTGTGTTATTGTGTGAGTGCTATGTATGTGTGTGCCGGTGCGGCGTGGGGATGAGAGGCGCAAAATTTAAACAAATTTATTAATTGTGTATTGTATGTTAAAATGTATGTTAAACAACAAAAACAAAAAGAAAATATGATAAACTAATTGCATTACGAACGATTATATATGATTATATACATATATGTCTAATTAATGGAAGCAAAGTCAACTTGACGAAACTGCAAATTAAACGAAACAAATGAAAGTAAAACAAAAACAATTCCAGCTACTAAATGTGAATCTCTCTCTCTCTCGTTCTTTCTTTTGCATGTGCGTGATCCTGTGTGTATGTGTGTGTGCATGCGTGCGACTGTATGCTTGTTCTTTTATGTGTATTTATATGTATGTATATGTATAAGAAACAGAATTGTGTCTAAAAGATGAAATGTATTAAGTATTAGCGCTAATTATGATAAACCGAACTCCCTCCCTCCATTCCAAAAAAAAAAACAAAAACAAAACAAACTCCACTGTGTCCCCTCAATAGCAAACAAAAACTCTGTCAAACTCACTCTCTTTGTCTTTGGCTCTCAGCTATTATAAATGTGTGCTCTCCACGCCATTGTGGAATTAAATGCAAGGTGCACCGTACTCCAATTTCGTGTGCTCTCTTTTCGGTATTTGATCAGAAAGAGAGTACTGCGCTAATGGCGGAATACAAAGTCCTTTGTATGCTATTCCACCACATGGTGAATAAAAAACAAATACATACTGCTATACATATAAATGTATTTTAACTAAAAGAAAATGGTAAAAAAAAAAGAATTATATATAAACAAAAACAAAAACGTAGACAACATAAGCGTAAGTGTTATTTCTTGTAATTGAGCATTAATTTTTTATAAACTTAATTATATAATTGTGTATCTTGTGTCTGAACGGACCTCAAACTTAAAAAAAAGAAGAAAAAAACCAAATGAAAACAAAACAAAAAAAAACGTAAAATCATATTTAAAAACGAAACAAAAAATTGATGTGCGAAAAAAAAAAGAGAGAAGAGAATGACAAAAAAAAAAACAAAAGAAAAGATAAAAAAAATAACCAATATATAGTATAATTTGTATAGATGTGTGTCTATTGCATTATTTGTACGCGGATGTACATGACATATATACGGATATACTCATACATGTATACATTCATATGTGTTTAAATATGCATATGTGAATGTATATATGTGTGTGTATATGCACGCAGGATAGACGGTATATATGTGTGTGCATTTATTTATATACGCTAAAAGAAAAAAAAAACAATATGGAAAAAACAAAAAGAAATGCAAAAAAATATGTCTCAACAAATTGTAATTCGACGTGATGTGTAATGATATTTTTAAAAGCAAATTTTATGCCTCCCCTCGCCGCTCCCAACCCTAAACTCCAAAAGCTATTTAAGCTCCCACTCCACTTGAAACCAAACTCTCTATCTCACACACACTCTCTCTCTCTCACACTCTCTCAGGCGAACAGTTGATCAAGTAATTGTTTTAACAGCTACTTAACATTTTTTATTTTCAAGGCATTTTTTAAAACAAGCTAAAAATGAAAATGTAATACGTTTTTGAATAAATCAAAAATAAATGTGCAATTTTTTTTGCATTGTCAAAATAATTACGTGACCAACTGTATGCTAATGTATGCCAAGGCTATATATATATGAAAAAAAGAATGGAGTGCAGGAAATGAAAATAAATTTGTGGGCATTTTCCAAATATTTGTGAAGCATTTAAAGTTGCAGTTCTTTTTTTATTGAATAACAATTTTTATCCCCCCAACATATCCCTCTCAACGTATTTTAGCTACCCAGCAAGTTAGCCGCAATCGCCTCCGTATCCAACAGTGTTAACTTATTAGTGATGCGCGACTTTTTATAAGCTGGCTCCTCATCACTATCGTCATTGTCATCGTCATCACTATCGCCATTGCTTTCTTCAGCTTCGTTGTCGGCGCCCATCTCCATCGACTCCTCTCCCTCCTCACGCTTTTTGTAGATCTTGTCGGGATCTGGCAGCCAGGACAAGTCCACAGATGCTTCACTTTCGCTATCGAAATCTTGTTGCTCCTGCTTCTCATCTCCATCCTCCTCATCGCTGCTCTGTTGCTGCTCTGCCTTTTTGCGCAGCTTCTCTCTCTGCAGTTTGTGACGCTTCTTGACCAGCTCCCGGAAGCGCTGCTTGTCGTACTGATCCTCCTCGTTGAGCAGCGCCTTGGATAGCATTAGATTGATGCCACCGTCGTCGTCTTGTTGTTGCTTCTTGGATTTGGTGGTCAATGCCTTCATCTGATTGCGTTCATTGGCTACGGATTCGCCCTGTTCGTCGAACTTGAGTTTGGAATTCACTTGCAGATTCTTTTTGAGCGCCTTCTTGGCCAGCGACGCCTTCGTCACTAGCTTCTCACGTTTGGGCACCACCAGAGATGTCTCCTCGTCATCGTCATCAGCCTTTGCAGTTTCCTCTAGATCAATGGGTGCACCTTCCACATCATGATCACGTCGCTTTATCTTAATGAAATCATCATCATCCTCGGCCTCATCATCATCGTCGTCGTCGCTGTGATTGGCCTTGAAGTTGCCCACAGTTGGCTCTGACTTAATTCCTTCCTGCTGCTCCTTCAGCTCCTTTTGCTTTTGCAGCCAATTGTGTCGCAGGAATGGCACACGTGGTGTGACTGCAAGTCCCAAGGACTGTGCATATGCATCCAGATTCAAGCTGAGTACATTGAACATACGTTTGTTGCGCATCAGGAACACCGACTTCAGATACGAGAGGAACGCTCGCTGTGCCGATGCTCGCAGCTCTGGGAATTGAGCCAGGAATGCCTCAATCTTGACACGGGGCGAAAATAGTTTCTTGGGATCAATGTGTACAGCTCGTATGTCCACTTTGAGCTGCTCCTTTAACGCAGTGATCATGTGCTCCTCTTCGCTGGGTGTCAGCACCAAGAGACACTCGCCACGGGATTTGTTGCGTGCCGAGCGTCCAGCTCGATGTATATACTGTGAGACATCCTCGGGACAATCCAGCTGCAGCACCCAGTTGACTGCGGGAAAATCCAAGCCACGGGATGCCACATCTGTGGCAAACATGACCACATGACTCTTACGCAAAAAATCCTCATAGATGGCAATGCGACGATCCTGATGCAGTGTACCATAGAGTGCGAGGAGACCCACACCTGGGCGCAGTTTACAAAAGATCTCATAGAGATATTTCGCCTGTTTGCAGCTGGACACGAACACAATAATCTTCTGCTTCAAATGATTTTTGATGAATGACCACAACATGGTGATCTTTTCCTCCAGCGGCAGGACGACATAGCTTTGTTGCAACAACTCTGGCACAGCCAAAACGGCGGATGCAGACGATGTAGATGCCTTCCCCGTGCTGGCGTCGCCACCATAGCCCACATAGACGGGGTCCTTAAGGTTCAGACGCGCCAGATCCTCTAGAGAATTGGTTTGTGTAGCCGAAAACAATAAAGTTTGACGATCCGGTGGAAAATTCTCAATAATCGAGTTGAGACATTTCTGGAAGCCCATGTCCAGACAACGATCCGCCTCATCCAGCACCAGCATCTCCATAGTTGTGGTATTAAACAACGGATTCTCGTCCATATGTTGCAGCAATCTGCCCGGCGTGCATATCAATATATTGCACTGGTCCATGCGGGTGCGTTCAAATTTCAAGTTCTTGCCACCAATGATGAGACCCGCGGAGAAGTCATGATGCTTTCCCACCTTCTTCAACGTCTCGAAGATCTGATAGGCCAGCTCACGAGTTGGTGAAATGATGATGGCACCAACGCCGTCTGAACGAGACCATTTCTGCATATACAAATGTTCCAGCACCTGTAGGGAGAAAAAAATATATAGAGATGCACTTGAGCTACAGCTCTTCCACTTACCGGCAATAGGAAAGCCAGTGTCTTACCACTGCCTGTGATCGCGGCGCCTAAAACGTCCTTGCCCTGGAGCGCTGGTCCAATGCTCTGGCGCTGTACCTCTGTGGGTGTTGTGTACTTGAATTCAGCCAGAGCCTTTTTCGTCTTTTGTGACAAGGGGAAGTCGGAAAAGGTTTTAATGCTACTCGCATCGATCTCGTCGTATTTGGAACGCAATTCCTGGATTTCATTATCAGTTGCGGCCAATTTTGAACTGGCGAATTCCTTGGAGCGCTTCTGCTTAAACTGTTTGCCACTTTTGTTGTTAGACTTGTGGGCCGGCTTTGGCAGTCGTGGGTTGGGTCCTTTGCCAGGACCTTTGGGCTTCTGTTTCTGCATGCCGTTTATTTAAAATTATTGTTTATGGGCTAAAACAGACTCCAAACACGTTTAGCTCGCACGAGGAATGGCAAACACATATCGAGCTATCGATATTTTGTGTCCGATAAATTTTTAGACGGTATTTTTTAGTTCTTCCATTCAAAACCTTAATTTAAACAACTATTTTAATATATAAAAATTGTGCAAATTTTAGTGCATTATTATTTATTGAAAGATCAATACTTATAAGTTGCAGTAATTATGTTAATTATCAGTATTTGAGTATTTTTGTGTTGTTGTTAGCTGGTCACACTTGGCACCGTTTAGCGATGTGCAGCATGTTGTTTTATTTGCAGCAGCATTTTAAACAAACAAAACAATTGTTTTTTCAACTACAATAATTTTTTTAAAACCGACGTTTAAAACTAAATGAATTATTTTTATATTAGATAATATTTATTAAATTTAATAGCAAACTATGACAAGTTATTTAATATATAAGGAAATTACTTACTGGAAATAAAATTTATTATCTATAAACTTCACAACTAATTATTTCACAGTTTTTTACGCTCAATTGCAAATATTTTGAAATTTAATCAAACTTCTGCCAATAACCATGGTCATTCTCGTGATTTGAAAACAATTTGATCCGATATCCTTTGGTCACGAGTGACACGATGTGCCAACAGATAACAAGTCACTAATCTATCGCTCATCTGTAGGTTTGGTGGGCTGGATGGCTGGCTGGCGCTAGCTTATTGTTGCTTAAGGATCTGTATCTACAACAAGGTTGTCCCCACAATACTATATACTAAATATGTGTTGTGGTGCAACAGTTAAAAGTATTAAATCAGCGCGCGGCGTGAGACAATTAAATGCAATTATCAACTGCTGGCTGTGAACTCTCTGCACACACACACACATACACATACATACACTTCCTTCCACCAAAACAGCTTCTAGTCCCCTCCCCCCTCTCACTCCAACCACCATACACAAAAACACACACACATACACATACAGCACCGTGAATTGTGCGTGAATTTTGGATGTGAATTTTGATAACACAAAATTGATTGCAAAGTTTTCGTTTGTAACAATATGGGCACAATATCTTCGGTTTTGCAATGGTCGTGCGCCAAATGCAATACAATAAATCCAACGGAATCTTTGAAATGTTACAATTGTGGGACTGTGCGCAAGGTATTTCCCAGTCCTACCGCAACATTATACCATCATCATCCTCATCAGTCGCAGACGCAGTCACAGTCACAATCACTGTCCCAAACGCAATCCCAGCAGCCGCCGCGACACCAAAGCACTTGGATACATCAACAACAACAACTTCAGCATCAGCAGCAGCAGCAACAACAACAACAGCAACACCATCGACAGCAGCAGCGACAGCATGAAAACGTATTGGTGGGCGCAGGAGGTGGCACCCACACTGTGGCGGGGGTGGTGTCGGCTGCAGCGGAGTTGGCCACTGAGTGTGATGAGGAGGTCGCGACAATTGTTGATAAGCACAAAGCTGTGAGCAGGTAAGCATACAGTAAATACATAGAAACAGCTATGTGCGTGTGAGTGTGTACGTGTGTGTGTGCGTGCACAAAAAGCTTCAGTTAACGTTTACCGTTACACAAAACAAAACGAATTGCAGTGTGTGTGCGTGCGTGTGTGTGCCTGTGTTTGTCCCGTACTCTGTCTCGCTCTCTCTCTCTTTCTCTCTACAATCTGTCATGCACACACACACAAACCCACATGGTAGCGCTATCTATCTGTCAGTATGTATACACAAGAACAACAACAACAATTGAAGCAACTGCAGCAAAAACAACAAGAACGAGAACAACAAAAAGGCTGACCAAAAAAAAAGGTGTTCTCTTTTTTTTTATTTTGGTATTTTCGGTAGTTTTTTTTTTGGGAAAATCGATTTCAAACAAACGAAACTTTGTTTACAATTTTATTGATTCGACTTTTGGGCTGCAGCGCAGTGAAAAAAGTTTTGCCAAAGAGCGAACAAAAATTAATACTTAAAAAAAAGGGCAAAAAGGGGTAAACAAAAAGAGAGAAATGAAAATTGTAGTAGAAAAATGAAGGAATGAAAATTAATCGCTTTGCACACTTTACAGAAACGAGCAGAAACAGGGAAACCAAGGGATTGGTATTGGGATTGGTCTGGGCATTGGTTATGGCCACGGTCATGGACAAGGACAAGCATATGGTGGACATGGACCAGTACCAGGGCATGGACAAGGTCATGTCTACAAATCACTGCTACGTGGCTGCCTAAAGCGTCCGCAGCGGAACAGTCAAAACTTACCTTCGAATTGCCAGAATTGTGAGGAGACGCGTAAATACATTAAGAGCTCCATTGAGCTATATCATCATTTTTCGAATCCGGCATTGAATCGCCGTTGGATATGTCGTCACTGCGATACCGATAACAATTCCGTTACCTGGCATTGTGTCATCTGTGACACGGTCAGCTACTTGGCGCCCATCTACAAGGAGACACTCTGCACACGAAGACGCGATGATGCAAGCACATCAACTGGATCATCAGCAGCAACAAGTTCAGTTTCAGTTGGAGCTAGTTCTGGAGCAGGTACAACAGCATTAGCTTCCAATTCAAGCACTTCCGGTTCCGCGGCGCAACTGGATCTAAGTGGAGCAGTAGACAAGGAGCAGCAGGACTTACTGTCCCACAATCCCTCACAGCTGGAGCAACATCCTCCACAGCAACAACAACATAATCATTCACATTCCAAACGCTGGTCACGTCGTGGCATCTCCTACTTGCGACGCACCCAGAGCTTGAGCACTGCTTCCACAACCTCCAGCTCAGTGCTGTCGTCCTCATCCGCTGCCTCCTCGGCGCGCAGCTGTCACGTCTGCTATGTGAACAATTTTAGCAAGGATATCTTCAATCTGCCCCACAGTAAGTTCAAAAGACGGCGTTTCTGCTGTTACTACTAAACACAGTGTTATTTTCAACACTATTTCTGTAATCATATGTTTTTCCGCTCAGACTTGAACTGCAATTACTGATTAAATGTTGCTGATTCTTCCACAGTTGCTCCCGCACTGGATGCAGTTGCTGCCACGCCCGTCGTTGCTCCCGTTGTGGCGCCCTGCAGCAACTCTCGCTTCGCCATTGCCAACGACACGTTCTGTCGCCGCAAGCAGAACAACAACAACAAGAATCAAAACAATAAAGTCAAAAAGAAATACAATTTTACCATAACAACATTGTCGCGATCGGCTAAGGGAACGCCAGCAATAGCAGCAGCAACACCTACAGCAGCAGTTGCTGCTGCGGTGAAGCCAATGCCAATGCAACAACAAAACGCGAATAAGCCGAGAAGCGGCAACATTTGTGCTGGTGGCAAGCAGCAACAGAGCTCACAGTTTACTATACCGCGTAATGGAGTATTTATTGCTGTGAATGATTGGTCGGACAACATGCAGCAACATTGTGATACAGCAACAGGAACGGCAACTACAACAACGTGTAACAACAACAATAGCAACAGCAGCAACACTAGCAATAACAGCAGCAGCAGCAATAACAACAGTCACAGCAGCAGTAGCAACAACAACAACAAACTCAATCAGCAGCTGTATGAAAACGAATGTGTTGCCATTGCACAGCAGCAACAACAACTGCAACAACTTCAGCTCCAACAGCAGCAGCAGCAGCAACAACAACTGAGAACCGAATCGATGGCACCAATTTATGCGCAAGTTAACAAACAACACAAGCTGCACAAGAAGAAGCAGCACAACAATGAGGCCCAACAATTGCTGCTGCTGGGCAACAACAACAGCAGCAGCAATAGTAACAACAGCAGCTTCGATCACATCGATAACAACACGAGCAGCAGCAGCTGTGAAACAACAGCAGCAACAGCAACATCGACAACTAATGAGCTTAGCAATGAGACAAGCAATAATATGGAATCAGAACTAACAGTAGCAGCAACAACAGCAGCAACATCGGCATCCACAGCAGCAACTGTTGCTGCTAGCGATTTCTATAATGCGTCAGAGCATTCGATATATGCCAAGGTGTGGAAGGGACCCCGCAAAACGACTGAATCCAAAATGTACGCAAACTTTATAACAATAACAACAACAGCAATAATAATAGCTACAACAACAACATCAGCTATAACAACAACAACTAATCGCACACTTATCAATTGCGTTGCTCGTTTTTTTTTATTATTGCTTTCTGCTTAATTTGCCGATTAGTCATACAAAACTGTGCACCCGATGGCTATATATATATATAAAGTCAGCCTATATCGGTGTATATATATTTAGACATTGGTACACTCAATCTATGCAATTGTATGCGTTTGTTTCCATTTATTGTTTCCATTGAGCGCCATGCTTGACTGATTAGCTGCATACCCTGTAAATTGTTAGGGTAGCTACACTTGTGACTCAAGTGCTTAATTTTGTGTTTTTAGCTTTTTTAATTACCTTCAATTAATTGTCTGACTAAGTTTTATAACCGAATGACTCAGGTTTACTTCGCTTAACTACTTTTAATTACCTTTAATTACTCGGCATTACTTTGCATTTTGTAATTCACTTAAACTGTGATATTTTTATAAGTTTTATTAACAATTCATTGACAATTACTGTTAAATACTATTTTAACACGCATTTAATTACTCTGCATTACTTTGAAGTAATTACAAATACATTTATTGTTTACTCTAGTAATATGTTTTTTTTAATTTTAAGTAATGTTATGAAGTAATTGTAAATATTTAAACATTTGGGCTGCAAAATAATTTATTTAATTACTGTGCACTACTGTAAAATAATTTTAATTACCATCGCTGACATAATTGAACTAATTTTTAATACATTTTTTATAAGTTTATTAAGAAGTAATTTCAAAGTAATTACAATGTAATTAAAGCTTTATTTAGAATTATCTTAATATTTGCAGTGCAAAATTTTTTTTTTATAATTCACAACATTGTTGCTCGCGCTTTAGTACTTAAACAATAATTTAACTTTTTTTAAGTAATTAAGCAATTGTTTATTAATTATTTATTATTTACCATTATTTTTGCTCCCGTTTTTGTAATTAAACAATAAGTTTACATTTATTTTAAGTAATTAAGCAATTATTTATTAATTCTTTTATTACTGAAACTTTTCAATTTGCACTTAAATACAGTAAAGTGCAAATTAAAAAGTTTCAGTTAAAGTGTTGCATACAGGGTACTTGCCAGTCGAGTTCACCCGTCTGTACAGACCCAATTAGCTTTATCAACTGCTGTTTTTTAAATAATTTATTTGTTTGCATTGCTTTCTGTGACTCATGTCACATTTGATGTGTTTTATACAGGGTATGTTCAACTTTGCCCTGTCACAGATAAGCAAAAGAAAAAACCTACTACATTTCAACTTTTTATTGCTGCTTTGTTTATGTTTTAATTTGTTTGGTTTTAATTGTGCAGTCGCTTCATTTGTTATTATTTGTGAGTTCAAATGTTAATTGTACAATTTGTAGTTATTAAATTAGTATTTTGGTTTTTAATCAAACTTTGTGATAACCACAAAACTGACGTGCTCTCTCTCTCTCTCTCTGCGTCTCTTCCTATCTCTACGACGCTGCTGCGCTCTCTCTGTCTCCCACTTGGCGTGTGCGTGTAGCACACATGAGGCAAGCGGTCGTCTCATTCCAGCCGCAATACGCAACGACAATAAGCCGCAAGCGATGATGTTGCACGGAAGCCGAAAGTTTCGGAGCTGCAGCAAATGTTCCTATGCCTACAATCGCCTCTGGTCCGAAACCTGTGAAATGTGCGAGGCGGCGACTCAACCAAACCAAATCCAAATGGACCTCCCGGCCTCAGGTGAGTGCGAAAAGCTTTAAGTTTACTGATCGTAGTGCCTTCTACTCGAGTTGGTCTGGTAGAGTCTTCTAGTTGGCTCACAAGTGTTTTTTGGGTGCTACCTTAAATTCCTCTTAATTTAATTTAGGGTTTTTCCCCTTTTCTTACATTAAACTTCAACTTTTTTACTTGATTACATTAGTTGTGAACTAATTCTTGGTTCTACTAGTTTTCGGTTATTCGGTTAGTCTATAAGGCATATAAGCGAAGAAAAAGGCTTTCCGACCCCAACAGCCGAGTCTATTTAACCCGTCTGTCCGTCCCTCCGTTTGAACACCTGGATCTTGAAGACTATAAGTGCTAGAGCCATGAAATTTGGAATTCAAACCTGTCTATATGTTAGGCAGATTTAGTTTCTTTGCCACGTCCTCTACCGCCCCTGGAAATTGTAGAAAACTATTTTCCCATTAACTTGTAAACTATTAGAGCTATCGTGAACTATCCACACAAAGTTTATAACGGATCGGCCGACTATAACCTATAGCTCCAATAGGATAAATCGTTCCAAAATAGAACATTTGTAGGAAGACATATACTGTCAAGTGTGCTATCGCTATGATGATTGTAACTATCCTTACCAAGTTTGATTGGGATCGAACCACAATATCTAATAGCTCACACAGCACAAAACGTTCAAAACTCGCTTATTTGCCTGGAAAAAGTGAGCACTAGAATGAGTACAGGGTCTTTTACATTCGGTTAGTAACTGTTTCCCCTTTCTCTCTCGTTGATGCAGTGCCTCATCCTGCTCCTGCCGCTGTTGCTATTCCCTCGTCCTCTGCTGGTTTATCTTCTGGCGGCTTGGAGCCACGCCGCGACGAGCCCTGGACCTGTAAGAAGTGCACACTGGTCAACTATTCCACGGCCATGGCTTGCATTGTCTGTGGCGGCTCCAAGCTGAAGAGCATCTCGTCCATTGAGGACATGACACTGCGC